>CM057454.1:939115000-940315000 GCA_016271365.2 Neoceratodus forsteri
GGGAAGAGAGATAGCTTGGCAATTTCTGCAGCAGCAGTTTGAAGTCCATATCCCAGCATGGAGCAGGCATCTAGTAGTAAGGGATGTCCAACCAACAGCTGCATATAAGTCACAGTAGTGCGAGCAGTAAAGGGAGTTAGTAATGAACCGTAATGCATGGTGATAAAGGATGTCAGTTTACTTAGATTTGCAAGTGGTGGAGGAATAGATTACATCGCCCTAGTCGAAGTAGGGAGAAAAGTGGCCTGTACAAGCTTGTTTCGAGTTTCAAGGGGAAAGGGGCCTATTTCTGTGAAGAAACCTAACCTTGCTTTTAACCTTCTAGAGACATCTTGACGTGGTCACTGAAAGATAATTTATTGTCGATCCAGATACCTAGATATTTAAATTTGAGTTACAACTTCCAGAGGCTCGTTTAGCATGGTGACAATGAAGTCTTGGGCAAGGGTATTAGGGGTGTCCTGAGACAGCACTGAGAGAATATCATCGCTTTAGTCTTCTTAGCATTGAGCAGAAGCTTTGCCTTTATTAGATTATGCTCAAGTTGTGCGAGAATCCGCTTGAAGCAGTCCTTGACTTCAGATATGATAGGCCAAAGTATACAACACAGTATCATCTGCAAAAAGTGCAGATTGGACGTAGATATGTTAGCATCTAAGTCATTAATGTACAGAAAACAAGATAGGGCCTAAGATGTATCCTTGGGGACTCCTCTTGCAACTGGCAAAGCAGCAGAAAAAAAGCCTTCCGCCTTTTACTTTTGAATCTTCCAGTTAGGTAGCTAGAGAACCACTGGGTGGTATGGTATGTAGACCCAACTCTGCAAGGCAATTGACTAATAGTTTGTGGTCAACAGTATCAAAAGCTTTGCTGAGGTCCAAAAGACTGCACCATTACCTTCTTAGCATCTATAGCAGAGATCCAATCATTGGTTACTTTTGCTAGTGCAGTGATTGTGCTATGATTAGCCCGGAAGCCAGATTGAGCTGGGTTAATGAGAGAGAGAAGGTTTCCAAGTGAGATTTTAACTGAATATAGATCAGTTTTTTGAGAACTTTAGAAAGGATAGGCAATATGGAGATAGGCCTATAGTTGTTTACATCGCATGGGTCACCAGATTTAAATAGAGGGAGGATATGTGCTGATTTCTAGCAGGATGGCACAGTAGCAGATGTAATGGGAAGATTGAAGATGTGGAGAATTGGGGCAGTGAGATGGGCGTAGCCTGACCTTAGGAAAAAGGGTTCCAAGCCATACGTCCCCTGCGCTTTTTGGTGTCTAAGTTAAGAAGAGATCTTCTACTTCTTTATAAGTTATCTCACGCAGTTGGAAGGGGCTGGGTGCAGGACTAGATGTGGCGGGAGGGTATGCTGGCTCACGCAGCACCAGCATAAGGTGACAAGTCAAAGCTAATCCAGCTGTGGCAAAGTGGGAGTTAAGTTCCTCCAGGATTAGGGACTTGTTTTCCACAATCTTGCCACTTGCAACTATCTTTGTTGGGACAGAGGGCCATGGGCCGTCCTTCTATAGCTTTGATAGTCTTCCATATTTTATGAGGGTTACCTTTAGCTTGTTCGAGAGTAGAAATATAATAGTTAGCTTTAGCAGAGCAAAGTTTTTTCACACAGTTATTCCTGGCTGTTCTAAAGGCCTGCCAATCCAAAGATTCTTTGAATGTCTAGCTTTAGCCCAGAGCTTATCTTGAGCTATAAGGGCTGCCTTGAGATCCGAGGTGAACCAGGGGTTGGAATTGTTCGTGACCCTTACTTTGATGAAAGGCATGCTTATTTATTATTGTAGTGAGTTTGTCATTAAGGATGCAAGCTGCCTTGTTGACATCTTTGCTAGGTAAAGATCTTGCCATCTGATCATGCTCAGGTCAGATAGGAAGTTTGCTGCACTGAATTTGCGAAAGGATTTTTTTATTATAAAGATGGGTTGCGGACAGGCCTTAATTTGAGATCTTATGCAAGCAACAATTCCATGATCGCTCATGTCGTTGTGAAACACTGCCAAATGAGATATTTTGTGTGGATGGGTGGTTAGTACCACATCTAGAATGGAACTGTTGGCAGTATTTAGAGTGTTGTTCCTAGTAGGTTCACTGACTAATTGCCCAAGACCTAGCTTGTCACAAAGGGATTTGAGGCTGTGTGATTTAGGTGACAGCCAGTCCATATTTAGAGCTCCTAGAAATATTGTTTCAGTTTTGCATCTACGAACATGGATTTCAAAAGATTAAAGACTTCATCACCACCAGACGGGGGTCTATAGCCACCTAGGATAGTGACACATTCCAAGGAGGGGAGATGAAGGCTCAGCGAAACTAACTCAAATTCCTTGGCTAGAGATTTGCAACTAATATTGGTGACCAAGTACTTAGATTTGGCGTAGATAACCACACCCCCGCCTCTAGACTCTCTATCTGCTCTAAATAAATTGTAGCCCTGCAGTGATACTTGTTGATCAGTGCTTGTCTTTTTTGACCACGACTCAGTAATTATGATAAGGTCTGGGTTAACATGTGCAGCCCAGGCTTGCAGCTGTACAAATTTTTTAGGCAGGCTTAAAATGTTGACCATCATCATTTGAGACCTGTGGCCTCAGCAAAATCGATAAGCGAGGTAAGTTGTGGGGGCCAGGGTTGAGCTCACATTTCCTGAGCAGAGAAGAAGCAGAAGTATAACTTTCTTTAAGGAGCTTATAAGAATGGAGACTGCTTTTTATTTCTTAACGACAACCATATCGATTACTGCGCAAGAGGTAGCACCACTGTAATGACAGTTGATCGTGATCAATGTAAGTGCTTGGTAGACATATGTGAGGACAGTAGCAAGGGGGTGTAGGCTAACCGGGGGGAATAGGCTAAAAGGGGAGAGGAGAATGGCATAGAGTCTGCACGGTAGACTGTTATAACATTAGGTATTGATAAGGTACATTGGAGAACTGAATTGCATTGAGGTACTTCGAATTGCACTGTATTGCTGAAGACTCTGCACCTTAGGAGCAATAAAAACACAATAAGGAGAGCCATGGTCCCAGATTCAGTGGTCTCGTAATTTGTATTAGTGCAATATTTTCTAGGCAAGAAATGTGCCCACCTAGGTACTCACTTAAAACCTAGATGAGAAAATACAGCAGAAAGGGGAACAAGGAGAGCAGGAGCAGCTTAGTTAGTGGCCATCCACCCTTCAGACTCAAGTTCCCTTGTAGCAGAACCGGGAAAGAAGTAGAATGACAATGCAGGCCATATTGCCCACGAATGAATACAGTGATTTATGTAGAAGACCAAGAATCCCTCTAGTGGCAGGTCTGTATAACCTGCTAATGGAAAACTAGCCAAAAAAAAAAAGGTAGTTAGACTTATCGGCACCAAGGCAGAGTGCTTGGATGGGGGGCACTGCAGGAAGAGCAGTCAGACAGAAGAGGTGTAAGCACTTTAAAACAGTAGTAGAAATTACAATCCAGCTAATACAGTTGAAAAACTCCTAATAACACAGTTGAAATGTGCTTAGTTCTATCGAAAATCTAACAAAGTGCCAGGTGTCTATAGCAGGGAAAACTCCTGCCAATCAGAGTGGGTTTGCTGGAAGCACCCATGTTCCGATTGGCTGCGCTGTCCCGTACCTTCCAAGGAGCTGCAGGCGGGTGTCCTGGTCTTGGTCGGTGGCTGGCTGGGTGCCAGCCGACCGTGGGTGAGCTGGAGCAGCCCTGTTCAGGGACAAGTAGCTTCCAAGGAGCTGCAGGCGGGTGTCCTGGTCTTGGTCGGTGGCTGGCTGGGTGCCGGCCGACCGTGGGTGAGCTGGAGCAGCCCTGTTCAGGGACAAGCAGTTCATGGGAAGTCTTCTTGCAGGTATTTGAGACAGTGCTATATACAGAGAATGAGTAGACCATAGCTTCATTAGCTTGTAGTCTAAATTCCTAGTCATCTGTCTGGAATTGTCATGTGATATGGTGACTGGCAGGAGATGAGGAAAGGTAAATGAGAGGAGACAAGAAAGATGCTGAATGACAGGATACAGGATGATGCAGTGTAACAGCTGAGTAACCCTTGGCCAGTCTGTTATATTAAGCCATTTGTTCACTGCTGACAAAAGTGACTTGGCAACTGCGAGTTAACAGGAAGACACAATAAACGACAAGTAGGGGAGGAGACACATATTTAAAAATAAATGTGTAGCAGCAAGCGCAGAAAGGATATTTGGGCTTTCCCACCATCCACCCTTTTACGCTGATGTTCTTTTGTTTTATAAGCCAACTTTGTTGTTTGTGTTGCCAGCCATGGGCCTCCACAGTTTCAATTATTTATTTTTTTTACTCTTTACTTATTATGATGTCATGAACGCTACAATTTGTCTTTACTTTTTTTAGTACGATGCAGTGATGAAAAGATACACCTATGAAGATAGACTGAGGTAGCAGTGTGAAAGAGAACACTAACTTTGATGTAGTGTATTATGTTCTTTTTTAATTTATTTCTTTCATACATGACCATCCATTCAAGGACAGCAGATCAGTCCGAACTCAGAGTGGAGTTATATTCAGTGAAATGTTATCCAAGACAAAGAGATTTGACATAACGTACATGTCTGAAAGAAGTTTATGCCAGAGAGTGCAGTCATCCGTCATTTACAAATTTAAGTTGACATTACAGATAAAAGATTGAGAAAAACACACACACAAGTTTGAGTGTGAAAATTCTTTCACATATTCCTTAGAGTTGAAGAGTAGTACCTAGCTTTAGTCTTACTGTATCGTACTTCATTGGAACTTGAAAATCAAAATAGTGAACTGCATTAGACAGGATCAGAATGATCTGTGTGAGACAGGCTGAAGCAAGTGACAACATTCCCCCAGCAGTACTGTTCTTCAGCATCACTGCCAATTGGCTAATTAACAGTGCTGTCTGGGTAGTGATGTGGCAGTGCCTTTGAGTATCCAGCAAATACACAAGAGTTCAGTTTAATAAATGTTATTATAAATCATTACATCATTCTTAATCAATCGGGATTGTTTATTTCTAAACATTCCAGGTACTGTAAAGTGTCTCATGCACAGAGGAAAGGAGTGCTCGGACTGGTTGGGAACACTCCCTCGCTCTATAATATATGTTTATATGTAAGGTTACTGTTGTCTCTTATAACGATTATTGATCGAGGGAGTGCTCCAACAAATCAGAGTGCTCCTTTCCTCTGCACGTGAGACACTGTTTTCTATGAAGAGTGCTTCACGCACAGCTGTTCAGAAATGGGCACATCCAGATAAGACTTTAAAAAAAATTAATACAGTATTGATCAAACTCAATTAATAATATAGTGATACTGCCACCAAAACCACTCTTAATATTTGTAAGAGTGATCTCACATTCTTAGTTTGTCAGAATTGCTCATCTTTGGTTTGTGGTTCTCATACCCTATGGATGCATGTGAGACCAATCTTACAACCATAAGCATGGTCTTTGTAATGATATTAACATACTGTACATAAGAGGGTGTGTCATGCAAATAGTTCTAGAGTTCTAAGTTCAGTTGGCATAGTCCATGTCTCCAAAAGGAGATTCTTTAGCATTTTGCAAAGTAAAACATTTTTATTTTAAATTCAAATGCTGTCTCTTTAACAAAGACATTTAACATGGTTAATAATATATTTATACAGAATCATAGAAACTATTGGCAGAAAAGGACCCCACGGCCTATCTAGTCTGCTTGTATCCCACCCCCTAGGAAGACTCCCTCCCTCCATTGCTAGCCTTCCCCCTGCCCGTTAGGCCCATGTACCTATCCCAGGCTTTTTTGAAGCTGTCTACCGTATCCACCTCCACCACCCATTCCGGCAGACTGTTCCATGGCCTTACCACCCTCTTGGTAAAGAACATTTCCCGATGTCGCCTCTAAATCTTCCCCGTTCCAGTTTGTAGGTATGCTCTCTAGTAGAATTATTCTTACTCATTCTGAAGATGCCATCAACCTTCACTTTGTTTATTCCCTTCAAGTATTTGAATGTCTCTACCATATCCCCTCTCTCCCTCCTCTCCTCCAGTGTGTACAGGCCCAGTTCTCTCAGTCTCCCCTTATAAGACTTCCCATGCAGCCCCTTCACCATTTTGGTTGCTCTTCTCTGGACCCTTTCCAGCCTGTCCTTGTCCCCTTGTAGGTATGGCCTCCAGAACTGGACCCCATATTCCATGTGTGGTTGCACCACGGTTTTGCATAATGGCAGGATCCCCTCCCTCCTCTTGCTTGTGCATCCCCTCCCTATGCATGCTAGCATTCTGAGTGCCTTTCCTGCAGCTCTGTCACACTGACTCTGGACTTTCAGGTTGTCTGAAATAGTGATCCCCAGGTCTCTTTCTTGTTCTGTTACCTCCAGCTCCTCCCCTCCCCCAAGCGATACTTCCCCTTTGGGTTATTTTGCCCTGTATGCATAACACTGCACTTTTTTATATTGAACTACAGCTGCCACCTATCTGACCACCCCTCTGGCCTAGCCAAATCTTCCTTCATTTCCTCCATCCCCCTTCTGCCGTATCAGTCTTATTGCTGCATATGTTCATGTCATCAGCAAACAGACGCACCTTCCCCCAAAGACCCTCCATGATGTCCCCAATGTATATATTGAAAAGTATGAGTCCTGCTCCCCATTCACCACAACCCTCTGTGTTCTTCCCTCCAACCAGTGTTCTAACCAGCTTGTGAGCTTGCTCCCCGCTTCTAAGCTATCCACCTTGATTATCAGCCTCCTGTGAGGGACAGTGTCAAATGTCTTCTTGAAGTCCAGGTAGGCCACGTCCACCACCTCCCCTTGGTCCCATGTCTCCATCACTCTGTTAAAGAATTCAATCAGGTTGGTCTGGCATGACCTACCACCTGTGAATCCATGTTGACTGCCATTTAGGAGGCCCTCCCCCTCTAGATATTTGTCAGTCTTTCCTTAATGAGTGCCTCCATTAGTTTTCCAATCACAGAGGTTAGGCTAACTGGGAGGTAGTTTCTCAGCTCATCCCTTCCTCCCCCCTTATGTAGGGGTACTACCTCATCCCTCTTCCAGTCCCCAGGAACCCTTCCCCTGTGCAATGACAGGTTAAATAACCTCATGAGTGGTGTTGCCAATCCCTGTCTTAATTCCTTGAGTACCCTCAGGTGAATCCCATCCGGACTCATCGCCTTATCCGTCTGCAGCTTTCCTAATTCTTCCAGTACCCTAGCCTCTGTGAAGAGACTTGAGTCCATCTCACTACCCATTCTTCCCCTACTTTCCAACTTTGGCCCCTTCCCCATCCCCACCGTGAAGACCAAAGCAAAGTATTTATTCAGGACCTTGACTTTTTCTATATCTCCTTCCACCATTGCCCCCCCCACCTTGAGCTTCATAATCCTATGCTTCCCCTTCCTTCTGTTGCTCATGCATCTGAAAAACATCTTGTCTCCCCTTTTTGCCTCCATTGCTATATGCTCTTCTGTTTCAGCCTTTGCCCATCTGATCATCTTCCCCGCTTCCCACAGTTTTTTCTTATATGTCTCCCTGTCAGCCTCCCACTGCAATACTTTATATACCTTGAGTACCCCCTTTTCTTCTTAACTGCACTCCTTACTGCAGTTGGGAACCAAAGTGGTTTCCTCCCCCTCCTTTTATTGCTAACCATCCTAATGTGCAGTTCTGTCACCTTCAGTATTCCTCTCTTTATTTCTCCCCAGATCTCCTCCACATCCTCCAAGTCTTCCTTCCCCCTCTAGTTCTTCCTGAACCATTGTCCTCATCCTCCTAAAATCTGCCTTTCTAAAGTCTAACACTCTAGTGTTGAAATTGCTCTTATCCTAACCTTTTCTGATTCTAAAGTTTACTGTCCTATGGTCACTGTCACCCAAATTTTCCCCAGCCTCCACCCCTTCAACACTGTCCCCATTCATCATAACCAGGTCAAGTAAGGCACTCCCCCAGCTGGTTCCATTACCAGTTGGTTGATGAACACTTCTTGCAAGGGTTCCAGCAACTCCCTACTCCTTTCTGAGGATGCTGCAAGGATGTCCCGATCCACATCTGGTAGATTTAGATCTCCCACCACCATGACTTCCCCCTTGCTGCCCATCACCTGTATCTTCTTTGCTAACTGCCTATCTACTTCCTCCCCCTGATTTGGTGGTTTGTAGACCACTCTATCTTCACTGCCTCCCCCCCATTTTGCTTAAAGTGACCCATAGGGTCTCTGTTGGTCCTTCCCCTCCCCTGCACATCATCACCCTAATCCAGTCTTTTAACATAAAGGGCAACCCCCCTTTTTCCTGTCCTGTCTCTTCTGTAGAGTTCGTACCCAGGTATTTCCACCTCCCAACTGTGGTTTTCAGTGCACCAGGTCTCTGTAACTGCAATTAGGTCTGGGTCGTCTTCTGCCACCACCGCCATTAGATCTCCCATCTTATTACCTAGATTCCTGGTGTTCGTTAGCAAACCCCTCCACAAGCCCTGCTTCTCTCCCTTCCCCCTCCTTTCAGCTTTGCATGCCCCCAGTTGTGGGGGAGAGCAAGTTAGGTAATTTTTTTTATGACACTTTCTGTGTCTCTAATGTTATAAGAGTTTGTTCTCACGTCCTTAGTGTGCCAGAACTGCTTAGTTTCACTTTGCAGCTCTCTTCCTCTAAGAGCTCCACAATGCACTTATAACCATAAGAGACACAGTAACAGTAGAGATAAACATATAGAATGTCAATATTTTCTGGAAGGAGTTTTTCTCCTATTATTAGCAACATAGCCCACTGTGCTGAATATTCTTTCTGCATAGGCTCTCATTGCTGGGCAACTTAAAGTAGCAGTATTTTTTAGTCACCATATACAGTAGTTGTATTCAAAATTAATGTTTTTCTGGAAAAAAAATATCAAGATAGCAATTTTCTTCCCATTTTCTTTCATTCCTGAATCAAGATGCAGGATTGTGAAGTTTTTAAAAGTTCCCACTCCCATGTCAAGCCCATAAAAAAATGTATATCTTAGTACAATGCTGTGCTGTTTACTATCACAAACATATGGTAAAATCATCCTAACACATCCAAATTATGAATCTACCATGTTCATTCAACAGGCAACCTCAGTGGAAGAGATTTTTAGAGATTACGAAAGGTGGCCATCTGTAATGACGTGAGTCATTAATTACAGTGTTAGCCATAAAAGCTGTTTTAAATATATCTGAGTAAACTAACAAGAAGAAATTTCTTCATACTTACCGTAACTATCTTTTCTGTTAGCTCCAACATTGTCAATGGGTATTCACAACAACTGGGTATAAGGCACCCCTATCAGGGGAATGGCACAGCCCAAGCTTTAGAATGTTGGGCAAATTATTCCAAGCAGCAGCAACTCCCTAGTCACGACTGACCTCGCAGTGCCTCAATAAACTACCATATTTGCCTATTTTAAAAGAGAAAACTACTAACTAATTACTTGCATGTAACTTTCCTTCTAGACTGTAAGTAGAAAACTGTCTTACCTTATGGCAGACCTCTGATAGAAGGCGTACTTCATACTGGACACAAGGCTTGGTCGAGTCAGCCCTATTTGTGGAAAAAGGCAAACAGCCAACAAGGAATGACCTGCACCAGCAAATCTGCTGGAAATCTGATGTTTGACAAACACAGCAATGAACTTTGGCAGGACAAACCGTATGTAGTGAGACTATCTGCAACAAGGAAAACACCCTTAGTGTTATACAACTAAACCTGTTAACATGCATGGTCGCAGGCTGATGAAAAACATCTTTTTTTTTTACAGGAATACAGCATAGCAGCATAAATAGAGGGATGTCCCAAGAAAGTCATAATGGGAGTTTTGATCAAACAAAATATATCCTCCACTGGAATACAGGATAATATTCTCCCACAGGAGCAAGGTTCCTTGGTGGGCCCCATTGACAATGTTGGAGCTAACTGAAAAGGAAATTATGGGTGTCCCAGGGAAGAAACAGCAGTGAGTGAAAAGGTGGCTGCTTTCTTCAGGGAAGGGAAGTAATTGCAATACAAAGTGCTTTCATTTTTACCTGTTTACATTACTGTTTGTTCTAGGTTCTGGGAGGCTGTGTGTATAGATGGGAATTTTACTTTGGTTGTCTAATTGCCTTTTTTGTGGGAGCAGGGGCAGCAATGTAGCTCCTCCCACCCACCCACCTCTCCCTCAGCCCACCCACCCTTGTAGTCACCCTATCTTTATAGGTACCTGAGTCCTACAATGTCCTGCATTTTCTTAAGGGGGTACCTCAAAAAAATTACGCTGTAGAGGGCAACACTGCACTTGGAGAGCTGCTGTAGTAACAAGATCAGTACATGAGAATCTATTAGGAGACAAAAGAAAATCTAGAAAGAACAGGGTGTGGGGAGTGGTGCATTGCAGTGGTTGCAGGGCAGCCATATTCAGACAGACCTTTTGGACTCTGAGGTGCTGCCCAATCTGCACAAGCCTCTCTGGATTGAGAGAAGAAGTCACCAGTCTCAAAGCTGAATTACTGTAGCCTGAGTCAGGACAAGCTTCAACCCCATCCAAGGGCCACCAAGTCTATATCCATATGAACATTCAAACATATGAATGTACCACCAGAAACAGACCACCCGGTCTATCTAAGTCTGCTTGAGTGTGCAGCTAGCACCCCTAGTTTGCAGCTGCCCCACCCCTCCCCTTTGTCATCCCACTGACACCCCCACCTCCCCCACCCTCACTCTCCCCTGTTCCCTGTCCCATGCCTTTTTAAAGTGGTCCACAGATTTACATGATACCACCCATTCTGGTAGTGCATTCCATTTTTCCACCACCCTCTCTGTAAAATAGTGTCTCCTCATTTCCCTCCTAAATCTTTCCCCTCTATTCTTAGCCCATGCCCCCTGGTGTCCCTCCCCCTTCTTAACTTAAAGACCCCATCTGCCCCATCCTTATTGATCCCATTCAGATACTTGAAAGTCTTTATCATGTCTGCCTGTCTCTTCTGTCCTCCAGGGTGTACATATTCAGGTCTTCCAGCCTGCTCTCATAGTCTCTCCCCTCCTTTCCACATATCATCTTTGTTGCCCTCCTCTGCACCCCCTCCAGTAGCCTGATATCACGTTTTAGGTCTGGCCTCCAAAACTGCTCACAATACTCTAAGTACAGCCTTACCAGCAACCTGTAGAGGGGCAAGATCACCTCTCTTCACCTGGATGAAAACCCCCTTGCTGTGCACCCCAGCATTTTGTTCACTTTTGCACCTGCTTTCCTGAACTGGGCAGTGTTGTTCATGGTCCCTGTTATCATTACCCCTTGGTCCTTCTCCTCATCAGTGATATCCAGCTTAACCCCCCCAGCCAGTATTCTCTCCTTGGGTTCTTCTCCCTGAAGTGCATAACCTTACACTTCTTTGCATTGAACTTCAGCTGCCACCTCTCTGACCACTCCTCTTGCTTAATCAGGTCTCTCTGCAGCTGCTTCCATCCTTCCCCTACATCCACCAATGCTCTGATTTTGGTGTCATCAGTGAACAGACTTACCTTGCTCATCACTCCATGTGCAATCTCTGATATGAAGAGCCCAAATAATTCTGGCTCCAGCACAGAGCCCTGTGGCATCCCACTCATCACCAGCCTTGGAGTTGAGAGATCCCCTCTCACCACCATCCATTGCAGCCTCCCACTCAGCCAAATTGTAATCCAGTTTGTCATTTTTGCCCCTACCCTTACAACAGTTAGCTTCCCCCCCAAGCCACCCATGAGGCACTGAATTGAAGGCCTTGCTGAAGTCCAAGTAAAGAACATCTGCCAAATGACCCTTATCCAGCTCACCTGTCACCCAGTCATAATATTGTATCAGGTTTGTTTGACAATATTTCCCTGAAATGAACCCATGCTGCCTCACATCCTGGAGGCCATTGTCCTCCAGATACAGCACCAGTCTTTCCTTTAGTATCATTTCCATGAGTTTGCACACTATGGAGGTGAGACTTACCAGATGATATTTACCCAGTTCATCCCTTGGTCCGCTCTTGTGTATTGGTACTACATGTGCCATCCTCCAGTCCAGTGGCACACATCCCAACTCCAGTGAGGTGCTGTACAGATCTGCCAGTGGCTCTGCCAGCACCTCCGCCATCTCTGTCAGCACCCTGGGGTGGACACCATCTGGCCCTGGTGTCTTGTCTACCTTCAGTGCCCTCAGTCCCTCTAGGAATCTATTTGCCTCAATTCTTCCATGTGTCACCTCTTCTCCCCCCATCCTCACCCCCCCAGTCCATGGAGGTAGCGGTCCCCCCTTTTCTTCCATGAACACTGAGCAAAAGTATTAATTCAGTCCATTGCCTCAGAGGATGCCAAGAAAATGAGTCACATGGATGATGGTGGGCTCAGGGAGGGTTAGGGAGGTTAACAGAAAACACATCCCAATACCTACGTTACTACATAACACCTGTGCCCCACTGGCTGAGAGGGACTGCCAATCTGAGGCACTCGAGGTAGTGGAAATGACAGAAGTGGAGGTCAACCAAGGTGGTGACCTCACGGGGGAGAGCAGAGGACCACAGAGGAGGAGGAGGAGGAAGTAAATCCTGTTGGGGACTCAGTAGCAAAGGGAATGCAGCTAGGAATGGAGGGGGAGTCAGGGAAGTCAGATGCCTACTAGTCATGACTGCTAGGAGAGATGAGAGGAGGATCCTAGCGGTCACCAGGAGGGCAAGAAGGGAAGGGGAGCTGGGCATCATTGTCCACTTAGGAACTAATGACCTGGCTGAGGAAGACCCAGAGGTACAAGAAGACTTCAAGAGACTGGGGAGGGGTCTGAAGTAGGTGGCTACATCTGTCACCTTCTTGGAGGTGCTACCTGTTAAGGGCATGGGTGAGCACAGGAGCATACATCCAGGAACTTCAATGCATGGTTAAATAATTGGTGTGTAGAGGAAGGATTTGGATGCATTGGGGACTGTGGGCCCAACTGGAGAGATGGGGGACTGTTCAAGGTTGACAGACTGCATCCATCCTGGAGAGGTACTCTGATCCTCAATGAAAAGTTTAAATGCTACATTGGGGAGCATTTAAACTAGCCAGGTGGCTAGACAGGGAAAATAGCTGTTCACACCCAAAGGCTAGCAGGGAGACCAAGGAGCAGAAAAGGAAAAATCAAAAAAGACCCACATGTTAGGGAAACAGAAAAGAAAAGGCAGAAGTGAAACTAGTAGCATCCACAGAGTGGGCTATACAAACAGCAGGAAACACAGGAACAAGACAACAGGCAGAAACATCTGGAAGGTGATGTCCACAAATGCCAGGAGCTTGAGGAATAAGGTAGCTGAACTTGAGGCCATCATAGTTGAGGAGAAGATAGATATAGTGGCAGTAACAGAGACCTGGTTTAATGAAAACACCAACTGGGAAGTTGCAATACTGGGTACACACTATTAAGGAGGGATAGAGTTGGAAAAAAGGGATGGGGTTGCACGGTATGTAAAGAACATGATTAAAGCAACAGAAATATCAAGAAAGAGTATGAAGGAGTAGATGTCATGGGTAGCACTGCAGGTAAATGGAGGGGCCATAATAAGGGCAGGGGTTATCTACAGACCCCCCATGCAAGGGGAGGAAGTGGATAGGGAAATGGGGAAAGCCATCAGGGAGATGTTCAACAGGGAGAGGTGATACTGATGGGGGATTGATGGGGGATTTCAGCATGCCTGATGAAGACTGGAGCATCCCAGAGGCATCATGTAATAGGAGTAGCAAGGTCCTGGAGGAGCTGCATGGAGCATTGCTGAGACAGCTCATAGATGAACCTACATGGGAGAGGGTCACACTGGACCTGGTACTGTTAAACAGAGACAGCATGACCAGAGTCACAGTGGGGGATCTCCTTGGGGAGAGCGATCACAAAACAATATACTTTGAGTTAAGTATTGGGCAACAAGCATTCCACACCAAAACAAAGGGTCCTAGATTTCAGGAGGGTGGACTTTAGGAAAATGGGGGAAGGAGTTAGCAGTGCTCTGGCAACGATACAGAATGGGGATGGGGTAGAGGAAAGGTGGAAGAAAATTAGGGAGGCATTAGAGGAACCTGCGAGCCTATGCGTTAGACAGGTATCAAAGAATAGGAGGAGGAGGAGACCACTTTGGTTCTCACAAGAAGTAACAGAGGCATTCAGAACAAAAAGAATAGTCTTCCATCAGTGTAAAACAACACAGGGGCAACAGGACAGGAAGGTGTATAGGAGCAAAAGAAAAGAAGCAGCAAAATGTATCAGGGAAGCAAAAGCTCTCACAGAAGAGAACATAGTAAAGTCAGTGAGGAGAGGTAAAAAACAATTTACAGATACAACAGTGAAAGAAGGAAAATAAGACAAGAATAGTGAGACTCAAGGGGGGGTGAATGTGTGGAGGAAGACCAGAAGGGGGCAGACATACTGAACAAATATTTCTGCTCAGTATTCATGAAGGAAGGGGAGGGAAAGGGTTCACAGATAAAGGATAAAGTAGCGAATGGTGGGGTGGCAGACACAAGCCCCTTTACAGTGGACATGGTACTTAAAGAACTGGAGAAATTAAGAGTGGACAAGGCTATGGGACCTGATGGGGGTACACTCAAGGATACTAAAAGAACTGAGAAAATAAATGGCTATGCCCCTGGCAGCCCTGTTCACTCTAACCTTGGATACAGGGATAGTACTTGGAGATTGGAGAAGGGCAGATGTGGTGCCAATCCACAAGAGTGGGAGCAGGGAGGAGGCAGGGAACTATAGGCCAGTAAGCCTGACATCAGTGGTGAGGAAGGTAATGGAGACATTAACATAGGAAAGAATGGTGGAGTACCTGACCAGTAACAAACTGCAGGATCCAAGACAGCATGGGTTCACAGGGGTGAGATCATGCCAAACTAACCTCATTGAGTTTTTTGACTGGGTGACAAGAGTCTTAGACCGGGGGGAGCAGTGGATGTGGCCTACTTGGATTCAGGAAGGCCTTAGATATGGTCCCACATGGAAGATTAATCAGCAAGTTGAACAGGCCTAGGGGTGGGTTCAAAGGTGGTGATGAGGGTGCAGAACTGGCTAAGCAACAGGAGCCAGAGGGTAGTAGTGTATGGGGGGAGATCAGAAGAGAGGGAGATGACAATATTAAAGAGCAATTATATATGCAAAAACAGATATCTAACAAAACACAACAAAGTAACTATAGTGCACTTCCCCGCCACCTCTCCCCCAACAAAATAATAAATATTAGGGGAAGTCTTGAGTGTGACTAATATTGATGAAGAGTCTGCTATAGGATCCTTCTCTACACTATGGTTATTATATGTCAGTCACCTCTGACAAGGGCCAAGGGAACCATATTTCAAAAAATGTGTTATATTGTAACCAAACAATACTGGTTATTCTCTCCATTCTTTCTAGTTTGATTACCTTCGACCTCCATTGTGCCAGTGAGGGAGGCTGTGGGGATAGCAAATTAGAGGTGATACAAAGGAAATCTTTCTGAGGCAAGCCCTTTGAACCCTGAAACTTTCAGACCAAAATTCCAAACCATCTGGGTGCTATGCAATGGCAAAAAAATAGCAATTTTTAAATGTTTTTTCACTATATGCATCTCGGAATTCGCACATCCAGCCAGAACAAAACTTAACACATCATAGGAATTACCCCACGAGATGGAGCATGCAAAATTTTATACAAATCCATTTAAAGGTTGTGAAGATAATAAAGTGCAAAACAGTACTTTTTCTGTAATTAGTTTTTATAAATGCATGATTTGTAGCCCATGTTTCAAAAAAATTCACATCTTCACTCTGTCAGTATCCAAAAAGTAAACCAAAAAGAAATTGTTGTAAACAGTGATTGTGAACAGACCAAGCTTCCCAAAGAGGGATAGCTTGTAGTTTTCACCTGATTTTTCTGATTTCCTCAATTTAAAAAAAAAAGGATATATGGTTTATTTACATCCAGAAGTCAGGTCACCTTGAAGAGTATATCGCCGATTTGCTTTTCAGTGATATACATCCGCCATAATAGTGATCACTGTTTTGCGATCGCTATTATGACATGGAACCATTTTTTTGCTATCTGCATCTTGGGATTCACATATCCAGCCAGAATAAAACTTGACATGTCAAGAGATCTACCCACGAGACCGAGCATGCAAAATTTTGTGCAAATCTGTTGAAAAGTTGTGAAGATATTAAAGTGCAAAAATTGGGCTTTAACATTAAAGTGCCTACTCAACCCTAACTATAGTGGTGTTACTGGTGTTACTGAGCCACTATAAAGTGGCTTCACTTCACCACTGAAATATCCTAACTAGTGTATTAATGAAGTTTTTATGAGACAGTACGTTTTCTGTAATTAGTTTTTATAAACACAGGAGTGTTTTTCTGCTATTAGTTTTTTTAAACGCATGAGTTATTTAAAAAATTATTGTCTATATTCAGGGGGGCTGTGGGATTCAAAGCCAGATCTCCATGTTCCTAGCCTGGAGCCTTAGCCACTACACTACATTGCCTCCTTGAGTAGCACTCTGTCAAAGTTCTCTTATCCAAAGTCAAGCCGGTTCCAAACTAAAACAGCCAATAATACTTTTCTGTCTCTCTCTATATTACCAAAGGTATTTTTTAAACTTTGCTTATTTCTAAGCCATTGAATTGTCTGAAACTTTTTCAATCAACATGAACATAAAATCTATACTCTCTTTTAACATAAGTTAAAAAATACTACTTTCCTTCTGTAGCCCAAATGTTTAACATACTGATTTGTAGCCCATGTTTCAAAACAAGTTATATCTTTACTCTGTCAGTATCCAAAAAGAAAACCAAAAAGAAATTGTTGTAAACAATGATTTTGAACAGACCAAGCTTCCCAAAGAGGGATAGCTTGTAGTTTTCACCTATTTTTTTCTAATTCCTTCAGTTTTAAAAAAAGGGTATACAAATATGCTCATTATTACTCACGCACTATGAGCTGACTCTAGTCATCCAAGCCATGCCCCTTTTATAGCTATTTTGAAGTGCTTACTGAGCATGCTCAGAACCCAAATTTATAAAACTTGGTAACTTTGGAGCAGATTCATATTTTTTCACCAAATCAGCAAAAAAAACTGTTCTGAGGCAAGCCCTTTGTACCCTGAACATTTCAGGCCAAAATTCCAAACTGTTTGGGCACTACACGATGGCCAAAAAACTGCAATTGTTTTAAAAGTTTTCACTATCTGCATCTCAGAATCTACACATCCAACCAGAACAAAACATGGCATATCAAAAGCTCTACCCTATGAGATCACACATGCAACATTAAGTGCAAATCTGTGGAATGGTTGTGAACCTATTAAAGTGCAAAAATTGGGGTTTAACATTAAAGTGCCTGCACAACTCAACTATAGTGGCGCTACCGCGCCACTATAAAATACATATGTGTATATATTTATTTAGAGTTGCTACTGCACAAAATGCAAACCACGCAAAGGTTGGAAATTAACTACTAGGGTTGCAAACACAATGCCTACAAAGTGTGGAAATGTCCTATTAGGGTATTTATATCTAATTCCCACCCACCCTACCACGTCCCCTACCCTCATGACCCAAGTAAATTCTACTGGTACAAGGCCATAGATCAAACGTATGGTACCTTGTACAGGGTGAACATATTAACACTAGTATAGCCCTGTCCCTGTGTTCAGTGAAGCCTACTGTACCCCCTGCCAAACTCCTACATCCCCCACCCTTGCACAATATAATCAAGCCCCCATTTCCTGAATAAGTGTGAAACCTCCAATCCAACCCAACTCAACACACCCACTAGTCCTCGCCACCCTACTTCCCTTCCTCCTTATAGCAAAATAATAGTTGAAGTATATTGATTGACTGATATGCACCATCAGAAGCCTTCATTTGTTCCCTATCTCTCCCTTCACAGTGGCATCCTTTATGGACACTTTTCAAAGTGCACACAATGTAGAAAAACCATCCTACTGCAAATCTTGCAAATATTCATATTTTGAAGTCACAAAAGGGCTGGGCTACAGGCTTCAGAAACTGGTACCAAACACTTTTGGTTTAATGCTAAAAATATCTTTTATTGACTAAAAAACAGTAACCATGGTTGCACCCAAGTTTTTTGGACAATAAAAGGTATTTTTAGCATCGAACCAAAAGTGTTTGGTAGCAGTTTCGGGTGCCTACAGCCCAACTCCTTTGTGAATTTGGGCCTGGTATTCTCTGTTTTGCCTGTGGCTCATTGCTACACTGCTTGGTCACTGCCTTCTTGCAGTTTGGTGTTATTAAAGGAATAATGCATGACAGGGTGTGTGTCGTGATGGGATAACGACACGCCTGAGGGGGTTGGGCACGAGGCCGCAGGCCGAGTGCGTCCAATGCCCCAGGCGTGGCATTATCCCAAACGACACACACCCTGGAATGCATTATTCCTATTATACAATGGCTTGTTGTTATATATAAAATAAAAAAATAATTTTAAAGAATGTTTTTATTAGTGTGGAAAAATATTTTTGTTTCTTAAGAGGAGATGCCAAAAAAGGTGGTGGTCCATAGCCATATTATCCATGATGGTTCACAGTGAGGCTGAGACTAGACATGTGCGTCATGCTGAGATAACGCCATGGGTCCAGCCCCAAACTGACCAATCACAGTCCAAGTTTCTTTCTTGCCATTGTATAATCACATTTTGAGTATATTCTGTAAAATTACAAATATTCTTCAAAGTGCACACAAGGCAGCAAACCATTCTACTGCAAATCTTAAAAATATTCATATTTTGAGTACATTTTGTGAAATTATGAACACTTTTCTAAGTGCATGCAAAGTAGAAAAATTATCCTACTGCAAATCTTAAAAATAATCATATTTTGAGTACATTTTTAAAATTATGAACAGCTTTCAAAGTGCATGCAAAGTAGGAAAACTGTCCTTCTGCAAATCTTAAAATTATTCCTATTTTGAGAATATTTTGTAAAATTATGAACACTTTTCAAAGTGCACACAAAGTAGGAAAACAATCTTACTGCAAATCTTAAAATTATTCATATTTTGAGTACATTTCAAACAGTTACACACATTTTTCAAAGTTCAAGCAAGGTAGGAAAACCTTTGCTCTGCAAAATCTTAAAAATATTCATATTTTGAGTACATTTCATACAGTCACACACACTTTTCAAAGTTCAAGCAAAGTAGGAAAACCTTCGCTCTGCAAAATCTTAAAAATATTCATTTTTGAGTTCATTTTGTAAAACTGTGAATACTTTTCAAAGTGATTGCAAAGTGGGAAAACCATTGTGCTGCAAATCTTTAAAAATAATCTTATTTTGAGTACATTTTCTAAAAAAAAAATCTTAAAGTATTACTTCGTGAACTTTTTAAATTAATCACAAGTAATTACTAATTAGTTTGTTTAAACAACAAACTACATTGTGTACTTTGTAGTACCCCACCCTCACACACATTTAACTCTTACCCTCTACTTTTAAGTTTTTAAAAAGTGACATTGCCTTAAGTTTTTTTTAACTCAGCTTTATTTTTCACAAAATCAGAAACATTCAATACATGCTATATCTCTGGCCTCAACATTTGGCCTACAGTAGAAATTCATATATCACTCCATAATGATCTTTCTAAGGGTAATACTACCTTTCCATCATGTGCTGTGATATACCAGCAATGATTCCTAACTGCCTTATATTTGCACCTCTTTACCTTATCCTGCACTTTACATCTGGGTTGCCAGTCTATAGGCAGTGTAAACCTTTCATTCTCATGTCAAGCCAAAATAAAGTTTTTCATTCACCTTATACAACTAACATGTTGTCAACAATTAACCTATAACTTTAACTTTGGGTTGCCTTTTTGTCCTTCTTATATTGTGCATTATGTTCCAGAGGAAAAGAAAAAATAACTAAAATTGTTACCTAGGATGCTTGTGTTGATCTTAGAACAGTAGGGAGGGAGACAAACCTGGGGAGGAAGGGTGTAACCTGAGACTCCATGCCTCCTAGAGTCATGGGAGTTTCAGTTTGACTCAGACTATTTCTGGTGCCACACTGTTACCTGGAAGAAGGAAAAAGAAGAACAATCCATGCATTAGCTTAGAAATAGATTAAGGACATCCTCTGGATTGCTTTGACCTGCAGACCACAAGGCCCAGCCTCTCCATCTTTCCAAATGTTTTTCTTCCGTGAGGTGCAATTTTGCAGTAATGTGTTCTTGCATCTTACATATCCTGCCTAGCCATTCTGCCCTTCTTGGGAGAGAATTTGTTAGCCAGTGGGCTGTATTGCACTTTAAAGCCATAACCATGCATATTAATACTTTTTTTTTTAACATTTGGTGTTAATTTTGTAGCTGTGGGAAAACTGAGAAACCAGTCAGCACATTCTAGTGGTATATCTACCCCTATTATCTGGCACTTAAGTTACATAGATACATAGACAGTATCGGCAGATAAGGGCCGATGGCCCACCCAGTCTGCCCATTTGAGCTTGTAAGTTCAGTTTATGTTTTCCAAGAAGTCTGTTGCCCCTTACCCCTGACCTCCAGAATTCCTTTATGTCTATCCCATGCATTCTTAAATCCTGTGATTGTTTCAGCCCCCACCACTTCCTCTGGCAGAGTTCCTTGACTTCTTCCCAAAAGGGGGGTGATCTTAAGGCACTGCCAAAATAGATGACCATGTACACTGACCCCTCCACATCCCCTCCAGTAGAGCTCCGTATTGTCTGCCTGATAGTGTCTAGTAATTGTGGGTGTTCAAAAAACACCTGACAAGTACTCTCCAATAAAACTCACACCAGGTTGGTTCTGAGATAACCTTCCAGTTATTCCTAAGTCTTGCCTCCCAGGCATTGTTAGATATTTTGGCTCCTATGTCTCTTTCCCAGGCTTCTTTGATTTTAACTAGCATATATCCCTGTGCCCCGTGTAGCAGCCTATAGATTCCTGAGATATATTTCTGCACCGCTACCAGTTTGATCTCCCAGTATATGTACTCTTCCCAACTGGTAATAGTCCTGATAAGGTTGTCCTTGTTGCCAGGAGTATCAATAAATGTCTTACCTGCATATATCTCATAAACTCCCTGTTTCCCCAACTAAACATTTCTTTCACTCTGCTGAACGTGATACATCCTCCTTGCTCCAGAAATTGTGTAAATCTGGTGACCCCTTCTCTCTCCCATTTAGTGTACCCCCTATCCATTTTGGGTGGCAGGAAATCTGAGTCATATCTGATCAGGGATAATGGTCCCGGCCCTGATGGAGTTTGTATGAGGTGGTGGACTGTTTGTAAGATTTTCAAACTATGAGTCACCCACCTGTTACACTGTGCGCATTACCTCAGAGGGGGTTAGTGTTAGAGTTAAGGTATACAAAGTTTGGTCTCCTTCTGCACTGTTTTCTATGTCATACCATCCTGACTCAACTCTCTGCTTTGCCCAGGTGCAGACCGCTGATAGCTGTGCTGCTAAATACCATTTCTGAAAGTCTGGGAGTGCAAGTCCCTCTTGCTCTCTGGGAAGCTGTAAGATCTTTTGTGCTACTGTAGGGCATTTGTTGTTCCAAACAAGCTTCTGCAGGGGAGTGTTCAGTGTATTCCAAAAGTGGTCTGGGACAGGAATGGGGAGGGTCTGGAAAAGGAACAGACACCTTAGCAGCACATTCATTTTTATAGTAGCAATTCTCCCTGTCATTGAAAGGTGCAACAAGCACCACCTTGTCAAGTCTGTTTTTACATTTTCCCAAAGTGTCTTGTAATTTATTGCAAATAGATTTGACAGTTTTGTGGAGATCTGTATCCCCAGGTACCTGAACTGGTCCCAGGTTGCCCAGCTAAATGGAAAAGAATTTGCGTAACCCGACAAGGTCTGGCCACTTATTCTGATCGCTTCTGACTTTGCGAAATTTATCTTGTACCCTGAAATGTTCCCAACTCTTTGGAAGTGAGTTATCAAGTAGGGTACCAACTGTTCTGGATTAAGAACTTAAGAAGAAGAGTGAGTCATCTGCATATAATGACACTTTCTGTTCCTTGCCCCTTGCTGTGACACCACTTACAGTATCTTAATATCTTGGCATACAGCTGATGCCAATGGCTCTAGACTATAGTAAATAACAAGGGGAACAGTGGGTAATCCTGTTGGGTTACTCTGGTCAGCAGGAAAAAAGGGGCAATTAAGTTAATTGATTCTGACTGGGGCTTGTATGTTCTGATAGAGAGCTTTCACTGTTTCTATGAATTTAGGGCCAAATCGCATTACCTCCATGGTTTTAAACAGGAATTGCCAATTTACCCTGTTGAATGCTTTTTCTGCATCCATGGAGATGGCTATCTGGAAATTATGTTTTCCCCCCTTCTTCAAATGTGTTCAGCAGTCCCCTGATGTTATCTGATAAATATATTTCTGATATAAAGCCTGTCTGATCTTGGTTGATTACTTTAGATGATGATATTATATCCTGTATTCACTCTGCTAGAATGCCTGTAAAGATTTTTAAATCTGTATTAAGAAGGGAAATAAGTCTGTATGACCCTGGATCTGTCTGGTCCTTTCCAGGTTTAAGCAGTACCAAGATCTGTGCATATTTGCAGGATGCAAGCATCTCCTCTCTCTCTCTCTCTTGTATTTCTGTATATACCTGTAGCAGTAATGGGATTAGTTGCTCTGCAAATTTTTTAAAGAACTCTGCTGGAAGTCCATCCAGACCCAGTGATTTACCATTTCTAAGGTTCCTTATTCTATTGCTTACTTCCTGATACTCTATATTCCCATCTAATCCCTTTGCCTCATCATCCGTAATCTGTGGGAGGTGAACCCCTGCAGGAGATGTGTCTGCTTGTACCTCAAAAGTACCCTCCTGTTCCTGGGTATATAGTTTTTGATAATACTGCTGAAAACTATTTAAAGATATCACCTTAAAGTTTTTGTTTGTGTAGAACTTTAACATGGAAAAAAGTGTCCATGTAGTTTCAGCTATTTTTCTCAGTGATTTATTTTTTTAGCATGCATATGTTACCAATTAATTGCAATTAACTTGAAAACTAATTTTGTTTTTAAGAAAAAAATCCTAAGGACCTGTTCCCATTTGATACCTACAAACATTTATAGCTCAGCTCTAAGTCATTTTTCAGTTATCTGAGCAGAAACATTTGCAGTAGCTGGCCAGTCAGGCAAACATGTCTAATTTTGGCCCTTAATATCTCCAACAGTAAAAAAATTACCCTCCTGAAATTTAGAGGGCTAAGAGACCCCATGACCATAGGACTGAGACGGTGCATAGCAAATTTCATAATTTTATGTTCTAAAAAAGATGAGATATGACCCTCTGAAAATGGCAATTTTTAGTGAAACACCAGCACAACCCTAATATACAGGTGCTAAATTATGGCGAAGTGTGGTATACAAGGAAATAAATGCCATCAAGGGGTTGAACAAGCAATAAAGCCATGAGCTTGAAGGGCAAGTGGCATTCATGAGTTTGTTTGATTCCAAGATGGTATTATTTCACGTGTCTATCAGACTTTGCCATCCTTTATTTTACATAATGCATACATTTGGTCACCTTTGTGATTGTGTGCTTTGTACTGGTGCTGTTTTTTTCCATGTGGCCTTAGTGTTTTTCTGTAGTGCAGTATTTTTCCACAGTGTAGGGGTATTCTGTGGTAGTGCAGTTGCTTAGTGAAGAAGTTTATTTCTGTAGTATAGGGTTGTGGCCATTAATCAATCAATCAGTCAATCTTTATTTTACCAAGTGAATCACCGTTGAGAGAACTCATTTATAAGGTGGACCTGGGCAGGTACACAAGGAACATACAACAATAAGTACAATTTGTCAATGAATAAAACAATGGGTATGTGCAGTGGAAACATATAGGCACAAATCATATGTACAACAATAGAAACAAATTGGTCAATGCACAAAAACAATGAAATGCATACCATAAATACATGTTAGGCACAAATCATATGTTGGTCAGAGCTGGGTTAAACAGGTAAACAGCATGGTAATAAGGCCATATACTGTATAAGCAAAAGTGCTGGGGCCCCACTGGAAAGGTAGCCGGAGGAGGTAAAAGAAGAGAGGAAGAATGTAAGGTATGAAGGTAGATGAGGATTACCGAGTCAACACAAAAAAAAAGGAGCATTACCGAGTCAGCACTAAAAAACATGACTGGGACATGCCCATACCAGACTATACTCAGTTCATGAGGGACAGGGTGGGAAAGAAAGGAGGGGTGTGGTGCTTTATGTGAGGGAAAGCATAAAAACAATGGAGATACAGTGAATACAGGGGGAGAGCAGAGGTAATGTGGGTCACCCTAGAGATGGGGAGTGGATCCTCTATTCACACTGTCATGATCTACAGACCTCCAGCACAGGGGAAGGGGTCATATAGAGTACTGGTGGAAGCTATTGACAAGATGATAGAAAAGGGGGAGGTGCTGCTGGTAGGGTACTTCAATCTGTAGATTGGAATCTCCCAGCTGCAGCTTCAGCTAGAAGCAGGGACATGATGGAATCCTTGCAGGGGGCATTCCTAGGCAACTAGTCAGTGAACCCACTCATGATGGGGCAATACTGGACCTGGTACTCACTAACAGGGACAGTGTTGCAGACATCAAGGTAGGAGGCCACCTGGGGAACAGCAATCACCGTACGGTATGGTTCAGTATAACAATGGCTGCAGAACTGAACCACAGGAGGGCAAGGGTCCTGGACTTCAGGAGGGCAGATTTTAAAATGATGGGGGAATGCCTCAGGAATGACCTGGTGGGTGAATGACTTAAGTGGGAAACAGGAATAGTGGGTAAAGCTAAAAAGTGCCAAAGGGAAAGCAACAAACCTCTGCATCAAGCAAGTGAGTAAAAGCAGGAAGAAAAAGAGACTGCTATGATTCTCAAAAGTGGAGGCGGAAAAGGTAAAGGCTACTAGGCTAGCATTCAAAAGGTATAAAGAGATGCAGAGGGAGGAGGACAGAGAGGTATATCATGGGAAACAGAAGGAAGCAGGGAGAACAGTAAGGAGTGTGAAGGCACAGACTGAAGAGAGAATAGAGCAGGCAGTGATGAAGGGGGCAAGACATTTTTAGGTATGTGAGTGAAAGAAGGGACACCAGGGGTGGGATCATAAGATTAAAAAGAGAAGGGAGGGACTCTAAAGAGGGGGAATAGGAACAGGCAGACATCCTGAATAAATACTTTTGTTCAGTGTTCACAGAGGAAAAAGGAGGGGAGAGGCCACAAAAACTTAACAGGAGCATTGGAAGGAGGGAGGTGGGCACTAGTCCGTCTTCAGAGTAGAATATCCTGAAGGAACTTGTTAATCTGAAAGTGGACAAAGCAATGGGGCCTGATGGGATGAATCCAAGGGTATTAAGCGAGTTCAGGGTGATGCTGGCTGCACCTCTGACAGTCCTATTTAACAGCTCATTGGAAGCAGGAGTGACTCTGGAGAATTGGAGAAGGGTAGATGTAGTCCCACTTCACAAAAGTGGTAGCAGGAAAGAAGATGGCAATTATAGGCCAGTCAGCCTGACTTTGGTGGTGGAAAAGTTAATGGAGTCACTGCTGAAGGAAAGGATTGTGGAATATCTTGACTCCAATGGGTTACAAGACCCAAGGCAGCATGGATTCACGGGGAAGGAGGTCATGTCAAAAGAATCTGATATTTCTTTGACTGGGTGAAAAAGGAATTAGATCAGGGTGAAGCAGTGGATGTGGCCTACTTAGATTTTAGTAAGGCTTATAACACTGTTCCACACAGGAGGCTAGTAAGCAAGCTGGGTAGCTTAGGAGTGGGTCCAAGGGTGGTAAACTGGGTACAAAATTGGTTACAGGATAGGCTACAGAGGGTGGTGGTAAATGGATTTCACTCAGAGAAAGGGTGGGTGACCAGCGGGGTGCCTCAGGGATTGGTGCTGGGACCAGAGCTCTTTAAAGTCTTTATAAGTGACATTGCAGAGGAGCTAGAAGGGGAGGTTTGCCTCTTTGTGGTTGACACCAAAATATGCAATAGGGTTGACACTCCATGGAGGTGGAAGGATGAGCAGAAACCTGAGAAAACTCAAGGTGTGGTCAAGGGTATAGCAACTGGGTTTCAACACAAAAAAGTGCAAAGTAATGCACTTGGGGCACAAAAACCCAGGGACAGAGTACAAAATGGGTGGAGTGGTACTGACAACCACCAAGCAGGAAAGAGACCTGGGGGTGATCATATCTGACAACCTAAAGGTGGCCAGGCAGTGCAACAATGCAATTGGGAGGGCTAGTGGGATGCTGGGGTACATAAGGTGGGGTATTACCAGCAGAAAGAGGGAGGTAGTATTGCCTCTGTATTGATAGCCAGTAAGACCCCACCTAGAATAATGTGTCCAGTTCTGGAGATCACATCTCTGGAAAGACACAGACAGAGTGGAGGCAGTCCAGAGGAGGGCAACTAAAATGGTGCAGCGTCTGCAACAGAAGCCCTATGAGGAGAGACTTAAGGACCTAAATATGTACATCCTGGAAGAGAGGAGAGGAGAGGGGGATATGATAGAGAAATACCTCAAGGGGATAAATAAGGTATAGGAATAAAGTATTTTTCATAAGGAAAGGTGCTGAAAGACAAGGGGACATGATAAGAAGCTGGAGGGGGTAGATTCAGGAGAGAAGTGAGAAAGTACTTATTCACAGAAAGAGCGGTAGACTCCTGGAACGGTCTTCCAGCAGAGGTAGTGGGGGAAAAAATAGTAGTGAGATTCAAGAATATATGAGATAGGCATAAGGGAACCTTAGGGGAAGTGAAGGGGGATGGGTCAATGGCTGGAGATCAATTATGGTTTGCAATGATACTGTAGGTAGGGAAAAATGAGCGGACTAAGTGGGCCAAGCGGTCCTTATCTGCCAGCTGATTCTAAGTTATTATGTATCTGTGGGGCTTGTGCATTTTTCCTGCATGTGCCCATTTCAGGAAGTAATCTTTTGTTTTTATCACAACATTATTTATACCACCTCCGTGGACCTGGCAGGGGCTATGACTCCCCCCCCCCCCTTGGAGGGGTATGTCCTCCGGCCCATCCGGGCTATCATGGGTCCTGCCAGGTCCTGATATTTTTCCTCTGTTTTCTCCCCCATGCCCTTGTCCATGCAATGGGCACAGCAGCTGTCTCCACCTCCATGGAGGCAGCCAAGCACCCTGGGCACGGGCCAAACCCCTCTTGTTGTGCTGACACATACAGCACAAAACCCCCACCCCAAGGAAGGAGAGCAGTCCTTTGGACATTCAATCCTTACCTCTCTGGCCGACCCCCGAATGACCCGAGTCCATTTCTGAACCCAGGGCTCACGTGGCGTGAGGTGTGGCATCCAGCGCCTCAACCCTCAGTGCCACCGGGATGGTCAGGAAGTCATCTTTAAAAAAGGGAGTGGTTTGGTGGTATTTCCTCTTCAGGATGGCGTGTGAGTGGCTTTGAGCATGCAGTCACAAGGAGCAGTTTATGTGCATGGTGGGATTTCCACTTCAGGATGAGGTGAGCGGCTTGAGTGTGCAGTTAGTAGTAGCGGTTTAGTGCATCAATGTAAGGAAGGCTGGTATGTAGAGTGGAGCTGAATGGTCGGGAGCAGCAGTCAGGGGTGAGAAAGGGTGGTTTATAGTGCACTAGGTAATGTACTATTAAGGTGTTGATAACACATTAATACAGTGTGACTAGCTGGTTGGTTTCTTATATGCTAATTGTGGTTTTTCATACATGTTAATTGGGTATTGTGGTATACAAAGAAATATATGATGACATTTTCTATGAAGACAAGGGCCCAAACATGTAATATACAGACTGGTACACACACACATCACACACACACACACACACACACACATATAATTCAATTAGCAGAAAGCTGCAAACAGGCATGCTTTGAATTTAGGGGTGCTGTCTGCAACACAAGCAGCCCCAGCCTCCACGTTAGCAAAGTAAACAAGAAAAGAATAAATAATTATGAAGTTTAAAGCAAAAGCAAAAGCAAAGTGCTTCTTCATAGTGATGATTCTCCTGTCGATTGTTACATGGTGCCAGCAGCAAATGCTGCATTTATTTTATTCTTTGGTAACCAGGTAGGTCCCACTAGGGAAAACACCTGCTTTCAGGGGAGACCCAGGAGCAGTAGGGAGGTTAAGTGACTTGCTCAGGGACATACAGAATGATAGTGGAGGTTATGGGAATCAAATCCAGGTATGCTGGGTGTACCAAGCTCATTCACAGTTCATTACTCTAATCTCTGGGCTATACTGCTAGCCTAAAAGTAACCTGCCCCGCTCCCTGCACCAAAACATTGTATATCAAAAGTAGGCCCCCTCTTATTCATGCCTGCTGGGGCAATAGTAGCTCTTTATTAGAGGCTGACTCTGCAGATCCTCCCAACACAAAGTGCACTGTTTGTTTCGTACTGTCATTTGACACCACAGGGTACCTGGGTTGGGGGAGAACACACTAAATTAGCCTGGAATTAGACTACTACTTACCCCTCCCAAAATTATGGCTCAGGGGTCAATGGGAAGAGTTCACCAGACAAATAGGTAATATGACATATCCTGACTTTAAGATATTGGGCCAGATTTTTAAAGCCCTGAGAAAGACGCAAGGTGCTTGTGTCACACATGGCTGATGCAACTGGCACCCTGCATCAAAAGATGTGGCCAGGAGCTATTCAGTAAAGCAACCTGCATCAAAAGCAGGCTGTATGTGATAAAAAGGGTTTGCACCAGCCTTGAGCCACAAAATGGGTAGCAGCATAGCACTAGGGGGCTTGTAGCAGACACCGGCTGCCATATCTCCCAATCTGACATTCAGAAAACCCTTCCAGAGGACAAAGGTCTAAGTACGGTTAGCCCAGCCGAAAGCTGATTTAATTTTACTTAGACATCCTCTGAGGGTTGTCAACTGTGTGCCACTGTGTCGCCCCCCCAAGCCCCGATCCACCTGTGTGGTGAAATAAGAGAAAAATTAAATCCCTGGTGATCTAGTGGTCTCTCCCAGCCCAATATGCCCTCAATGTAAAGTAATATAAAAAAAAAGAATTGATCAAAAGGTTCCCCCAGCCAGATGTGCCCGAATATGACACTGTTGCCAACATCCGTACCTGGGTGGTCTAGTGTCCCCCCACCACCCCGGCAGTTAGTGCCCACTACCCTGCTCCCCTCCCTATCCTGAACTCCAATCCAGTGACTGGCACAGCCCTTCTCACATCATCACCACAGCAGGCTGCCGAATGAATTGTCAGAGCATGTACTGTATACTGCTGACCTGGGATCGGAAGCAGTCTGGGTTGGTGGAGGCTGGCTGATGGGGAGGACAGAGCATTCAATGGACTCTCCTCTCCCAGGGAGGGAAGGCTGCTGGCTCTGTCATGTGACTGCCACCAGGTGGAGGCATGGTGGTAGGACACTTAGAGAGCAGCAAGAATGGGAGGGAGCAGCGGGACTTCTGCAGTGCATGCATGCCTCTACACACACACGTTGATGTACACACCCCAGCAATGTGGAGGGAGGACAATCTAGGGGCCTGAGCTATATGAAGCCCTGCCTGTGCCTCGGCAGTCTGCCCTACTGCTCTGGTCCTGGAGTGATCAGGGGGGAGGACAGCTCTCTTCCTCCCACCCCACTGTGGGAGGGAATCCACGGGTGGGGGGGAGACTATCTCTTGGACCAGGAGTGAGGTAAGGGAGGATTACCAAACATGGAAACAGGGCTGATAGGCACCCACATCTGCTAGGAAGAATAAAAACTTTAATTTAAAAAAAAAAAACATGAACTTACTATCCTCATCACAAGCTTCTGGGTTATATTGCCATGTTTGCTTTGAGACTTATGCACCTTGGCTCACAGCCAAACTGATGTAAGTGCTATATTGCTCATCTTTACCAGAACCTGCAACTGACTGCTGCATGCAATCCTCTGAGCTCACAAGGACAGAGCTATAATCAGCATGGAGTGTCTATGTCTGCTGTTTTGAAAATGTCTTTGTCACAAGAGCCTGCCTCCTTACCATACTTAACTTTGGGAAACATTGTTATTTCTCAGTGATTATAGTACCAAGAGACTGCTTTATTACCTGGAGAGTAGCCCATTTCCAGGAGATGAAGACACAGTTGTACATTCCAGAGAGAATAGTGCCCCCATCTGGTGATTTGTTTGAAGGCATAATAACCCAACCTTTCGCTTGCCTGAGAACTGATTCTGGTTGTAGAGTAATTTATAACATGAAATGAACCAGTACTGGTTACTAACCACAAGAGCTTGCAAAATTTACTGTTTTTTGGAGTGTGGGAGTCACACACACAGAAATGTCATCACATAGACATGAAGTCATAACCTTATACAGTATATGCACATTCACTCACTGCAACTCACACATAGATATTCATACATATACTGTGCATACATGCTGTCACATAAACAGGTATGCTGTCATATACATAGATACATGATCATATACATAGACATGCTATTATACTCCAAGACACACTATATAGACATGCTGCCATATACACAGACACATTATCATATACACAGACATACTGTCATATACATAGGCACTATCATATATACAGACAAACTGTCATATACACTGACATACTGTCATACACATAGATACTGTCATATACACAGACACTGTCATATGCACTGACATACTGTCATACACATAGATACTGTCATATACACTGACACATTGTCATATACACAGACATACTATCATATATAGACACACTGTCATATACACAGACATTATATCATGTATACAGTGTATGTATGGATTCCATTACTTAAATAAATGCATTATTTTCCCAAAACTCTGACTCAAGTGAAAGATAAACAATGTTATTTACCCAGTGGGTAAATAACACTGTTTATTTTTCACTTGCTTCATCACAATCAGCTTGTCGGACAGCCGATTCTGCCAATCCCACAATGAATCTGCCCCCAATTGTCACACAGAACAGACATCGTATACACAAAACACACAATGGCCTTTGTTCAAATATGCCTTTAATTTCCAATCATGAGGGGGTGGGACTTTCATAACTCACTCGTGGCTTTACCACTCATGAGTTATGATTCCACCCACTCACTCGTAGAAATAAATGGCATATCTGAACACAGGCCATTGTATATTTATTCATTTATTTAAGAGTTTTACCAGGAAGACATACTGAGCAGTGTACCACTCGATTCCAGATGTGCCCTGGAGGAATAGGGATAGGCAGGATACATTAATAGTAGAAGTTACACATGTTCAATTGCAATCATATTAGAGTAGTCAAAATCCTTATATACAAATAGCACATATACAGACAGGGTGGTACAGGTAAAGGAACATCATGCACTGAATTACGTATATACCCTGCAACCAACATCATACAATAAGCAGGGTTGTCAACAATAGGGAGAAAAAACAGCGGAGAAAAATAAACAACAGACAACAAGGTTGCGGGGCAGGATGCAAGAGCAAGTGGTAGAGAACTGAGTCTTAAGAAGAGCATTATGGGGGGGAGTGCTGGTGGCGTGTCTAATATCGTCCAACAGAGAATTCCATAATTTGGGCATCCTGAAGCTGAAGGCAGCCTGTCCAGACCTGGTGGACCTGTGCGGGATGTGAAGTAGCCAAGAATCAATGTTCCTGAGTGAGTAGGCTGGAGGGGGAAGAACATTCTGGGTGGTCGCCAGATAAGAGGGGAGGGACTGCAACCAGAATTTTGCAGCGGTTCTAGCACAGTGTAGCAATCTCCAATTGTGGAGAGAGGGGAGATCCAAGGACTGGTACAGATCACAGTGATGAGTACTAGGAGGGCAGTCCAGGGAGAACTGGAAGAAGGAGTTGAAGAGAGGGTCTAGTCTGGACAGGGAGGATTGAGGGGCTGCACAGTAGACTACATCACCATAGTCCATTATTGGGAGGATCATCTTTTGAACGATAGCCAGTCGCGTTGGTAGGGGGATGCAACTTTTGTTACGGTATAATGCGCCTAACATGGGGTGTAGCTTCTTATGCATAGCATCATTATGCAGAGTGAAGTCAAGATGCTGGTCTAACCAGACCCCGAGGTGTCTGTAGGAAGTGCAGACCTCCAGAGGGGAGCCTTCTAATGTGTGGAAAGTGGGGGAGGCAGGAAGGCGGGACAGTTTGGCCCAAGAGCCGAAAGTTAGGGAAACAGTTTTTTGGGGGTTTAGAAATAGTTGATTTGAACAGAACCAACGTTGGACGGAGTCAAAATCCTCCTGCAGGCAGGCTGCCATGGCAGTGGGGGATGAACCAGAGACAAACAGCACCATGTCGTCTGCATACATGTGGATAGATGGATGAGGGCATGCTGCAGGCAGATCATTGAGGAAAATAGAGAACAACAAAGGGCCAAGGACAGATCCTTGAGGGACCCCACAGGTAACAGGGAGTGAGGTGGAGATAGCTGAGCCAATACGGACAGACTGGGACCTACCTGCCAAGTATGACTGGAACCAATTGGTGGCAGGCTCAGTCAGTCCAGCTTGGGTGAGTTTGGACAGTAACAGGGCATGAGAGACTGTGTCGAAAGCCTTTGCCAGGCTGATGAAGATAGCCACAGTTATCTCCCCTTTATCCATGCCTGTGAGGTTGGTGTTGGTGAGACGAAGGAGAGAGGTGGTGGTGGAGTGATTTTTTCTAAACCCGGCCTGGTAAGGGGTAAAGAAGGAGATGGAGTCGAGGTAGTGGGAGAGCTGGGCTAGTACAAGGTGCTCTTGTATTTTGGCTAGGATGGGGAGCAGCGATATAGGACAGTAGTTGCATGGGGAGGAAGGGTCACCTCTTTTGGTGAGAGGTATGACTGTGGCTTGTTTCCATATTGTAGGGACGGAACTGAGTCTGAAAGACAGGTTATAGAGAGCGGCTAGAGGGTTGGCTATGGCTGGGGCAGAAAGATGGAGCATTTTGGAGTCAAGGCCCGAGGGGCATTTACCTTTGGATGGATTTAGTGACTGAAGTATTTTTAGTACCTCAGCGGGTGTAACCGAGCAAAGCGAGAAATAGGCAGGTAAGGTGACAGCTGGGGGAACAAGGGGAGGGAGTGAGGGGTGAAAGGAGAGTAGAGAGGACGTACTGTTGGTGAAATAGGAGTTAAACTCTGTGGCAACAGTGCATGGGGCAGTGATGATACTTCCATCTATATTGAGTGTGGGAGTAGGGGGTTGGGCCGGTGGGGTGAGTAGGGATTTAATTGATTTCCAGAATTGAGCTGGATGAGAAAAGTTATTGTTGAAAGCTGACTTGAAATAATTAGATTTGGCCAGTCGGATGAGTCTTGGGCAGGCATTCCTTAGCGAGTGGTAGCGTTGCAGAGCCGTTTGAGTACCCGTTGCCTTGAAGGTTTTCCAGGCTCGGTCCCTGACTAGTAGTTGTTCCAAGAGGTTTGCGGTTACCCAAGGTAGGTGGGATCCTCTTACTGTGGATCTTCTGAGAGGTGTGTGGTAGTCCCAGATAGCCAGGAAGTTGGACGTGAAGAATTTGAGGGCCTCATCCATGGAGGCAGCCTAGGCATGTAGGACCAATCGATGCTGGTGAGGTCATTTAGGAGTGCGGTCAGGTCTAGGGATTTGTAAGCTCTGTTGTACAATGTGCGGGGGGAGGGGCCTTAGGTCTGAATATTTTCCGCACCAAATAAATCATGTGGTGTTTGCTGAGGAAGTCCGGTAGTAGGCCAGTGTTAATTATACGATGGGAGTGGGTGGTAAGGGCCCAATCCAGTAGAGTATGCTTCTTGGATTTGTGGTTTAGGCGAGTGGGTTCTGTTTTTTGTTGGGACAGGTTTAGAGCATTTATTTGATAGCATGCTTTGGAGGCTGCACTGTCTAGCCAGTTCTGGTTGAAATCCCCAAGGATATGTAGTTTGCCGCCAGCCGCGAGGGACCTCAGGGTGCCTAGGTGGTCTAGGATGATAGGCAGCGGTGTGTCTGGAGGGCAGTAAGACCCTGCTACGTATAAGGGGATTGAGTGCGATAGAGAGATTTTGATTAGAAGGGAATCTATTGACAGCGTGGGTGAGGTAGGTCTGATTGTGGTGAACTGGAGTTTAGAGGAGATGTACATGGCAGTGCCACCACCCTTCTTTTTGCCCAGGCGGTCCTGCTGAATTAGGGAGTACCCAGGTATTGAGAATTTGGCATCAAGGTTGTGGGGCTTCATCCAGGATTCCATAATGATTAAGATATCAAGGCAAAGGGATAAGACAGTTGTTTGTAAGGCCGTTATTTTGTTCAGAATGCTGCATATATTTAGGTGAACAATTTTGAAACCTCTTGGAAGGTGATTTGCCGGGGCGGAGAGCCACCCGTTTATTGGGGCGGAGGGACCAGGGTTACATTCTACATCACTGACTATAAGGAGCAGGAGTGCTAGGAGTTGTTTTAGTAGGCACATGTTCCTTTAAATACATACATGTAGGCACTGTCATATATACAGACACACTGTCATTCTCACAGGCACACTATCTTATACAGGCACACTGTCATATATACCAACTTACTGCCATATATACAGATACACTGTCACATACACAACCATACTGTCATATACTGTACACAGACATACTGCCATATACAGACACACTGTCGTATATACATATACACAGGCACTCCATCATATATGTATGCAGACACACTGCCATGCACACAGATGCATAGCATAGCACAGAAGAGTCAGAGCTCCATACAGGAGACTGATCACAGCCACAATGAAAAAGCAGATTCCAATTTATGGAAAGTCACGGAACTGACAACGTGAGGAACATCGTCTGAAAAATAAAAGACAAAAAAGAAGATATAAAAAAATGGTGAATAACTACACATGTAAAAATAACTTTCATATACATGTAAAAACTAATTCCAGCAGTACATATTGCTCAACATATCAGCTTGTCATTAAAATTTACAAAAATAGAACAATATCAGTTTTATCATTTAGACCAGTCGGTTGTAGGGTTTAGCATGAAAAGATCCACCTTGCTTCAAGCTGAAGCAAAATCTAAACCCTATCACCTCTCTCAGTGGTGCTGGTATATTGTCAGTTCCCATATACTGTATTTCACATTTGTACAGTCACTGTTATGGAACAACAACAAAAATGCATCCCTAACAGCATGGTAGGAAGGCGTAGGTGTTTGAATGAACATGCTCCTGTATTCTTTTTTTGAGAAGATGAAAATTACAGCCAACATACAATTTGGGGCAAGGGCTGATAACTACATAAATGGCAAATGAGGCCTAGCAATTAATAAACTGCTAGACCTCCACAGCTGGTGTGCTATCAGAATGTTTGAAATGTTTGCCTTGTACGCACAGTTTGCAAACAATGCACCTCAGTGTTGGAATTACATTTTATGATCTTTGGGAGCTAGAAGGGCCCCAAAGGCTCCCATATTTAAATTGAGCCCCCTTCCAATTATAAGTTAATGGCAGTGATGTGTGAGCTACCGGGGTTCACTTCAGAGCTACCGGGGCTGAGCCCTGGCAAGCCCCCTTTAATTCCAACACTGATGCATCTGCCACAACAAAAGCAGCCTGTTGGTTTGTGGGGGTAACCAATTCAAATTTGTAGGTTGAGATACTGGTTGACCTTTGTACAGACTGTAGGTGGCAAGATCATATAAGTTCTAGCCAGCCCATCAGTGCAATGTTAGCACTACCACTTGCAATGCTGGAGACCCAGGTTCAGGATTGAGCCCAAGCCACTGTAGGGCTGACCAGGGGGAGGAGGATCGAGCATCCCATAGGTGCTTTCCTCCTCTGTGGAGGGAAGGCTCCCACTACCACCATGCAACTGCCACCTGTGTGTACTCAGTGATGGTGCAGGTGGAGTGCAGGCAAGGGATTGTAGGAGGCACTGATTAGCTGGAGTGGGGCCACTGTTGCACACTGCACTCACGCCCACTCTCAGCCATGCATCTCCATGGGGGTAGGAGAAAATGAAAAGGAGGACCTTCAGCTAGATGAGGGCTCTGGGACCCACGGGGGGAGGGCAAGCCTTGGAAGCAACATGGGGGACAAGGTAAGTTACAGAAGATGGCAGGGGTGATGGGTTGGGACAATGCAGAGTCCTGAGGGGGCCATCAGGTCAGCCAAAGTGAAGGATCATAAATAGAAAGTAAAAAAATAAAAAGATCACAGTTCTTCTCCCTTTGGTATGTAATTCAAGGTCAAGAGCAAAGAACTGGAGCAACAAGGGATCACCCTTAAAAGAGAATTGTGCTAAACCTGTAAGCCATTTTCCACCGTAGATGATGATTTTTAAATACTGGTCCCAGTTCCGTTACTATTTCCTATCTAAAGGCTTTTTAATTATTCTAGTGGGTGTTTCTGATTTACAAAATGCAGGTAAGAACCATTTTAGGACTGTGTGATGTAGTTAATGTCCCTTGTTCAGTTCTTTCACTGTTGGCACAATGCACCCATGTCCTACTATAGAACTCTGCGACTCAGAGAGACATAACTACATGATACAGTTCTAAAATGGCACTTTACACCAGAGTGTAAATCAGAAACACTCACTGAGATAGCTAAAGAGCCTTTAGTGATGAAACAATGACAGAATGAGAACCAGTATTTAAAAAACAGCACCTACTGGGCAACATGACTTACAGGTTCAATGCAGCTCTCCTTGAAGTACATGAAAATGAGATATAATCCCTGCTACTTGTGAGGTAAAGCAATTATATTCTGCAGTAAAGGGAACAGTAGATTAATTACCATCAAAATGGCTACGTGGCTGCAGCAAAGGGCTTCATTCCAGACTGCGTGCCTGTTGATAGGTGATGTCAATAACACTGTCATAGTTACTTCAATGAAGAAACTGTGACCTGAAATGATGTGCTTGCCTGTCATAAATCACTAAAGAGGAACAATTGCCATGAATCTGGTGAACTGGCCTTAGGGAATGCCATTTTTTAAATGGGCCAGCTATACACTATTGTTTTTTTAGCAGTGATTACTGATGCAGGTTTTCAATAGAGCTCAGACTGACTAAGTTGCCCCACTTCTGCCATCAGATGTACGTCAAGAAATGTTATGGCTTCTTGGTCACAGGTGTGGGTGAACGTAAGGTTCAAGTCATTTTGGTTCAAAAAGTGGACAAAATCTGATGCAGATTTGTTTGACCCCCTCCAAATGACTGAGATGTCATCAATAAACCTTCCCCAGAAAAGTATCTGGGGCAAGTATGTATTAGGTTCATTGTTAAACACAATTCCCTCCTCCTACCCCCAAAAATGAGGTTGTCATAGGAGAAAGCCATAGAAGTTCCCATGGTAGTGCCACAGGCTTGCACATACAGGAAAGGTTGGTAGAATATCTAGAGGAGCAAGGTCTCCAGGATGTGAGGTAGCATGGTTTCACGGGGGGGGGAGACATTGTGTCAAACAAATCTGATTGACTTCTTTGATTGGGTCACTAAGACAGTAGACGGGGACAAGGGGTAGACATCCTCTATCTGGATTTCAGCAAGGCCTCTGATTGTCTGTGCCTCACAAAAGATTGATCAGAAAGTTGGCAGATTTTGGGGTTGAGAAGAAGATGACCAGATGGGTGGAAAACTGGCTGAGGGACAGAACCCAGAGGGTGGTTGTGTGTGTGGGGGAGGAGAGTTATCTGGTATCAGAGAGGTCACTGGTGAGGTCCTGCAGAGCTCGGTGCTGGGGCCAGTGTTGTTCAATGTCTTCATCAGTGACACTGAGGATGGCATTAAGGGTAAAATGTTCCTATTCATGGATGCCCCCAGGCTTTGTGGGAGAGTGGACACAGCTGAAGGGACACAGGATCTATGGGATGATCTGGGAAAGCTAAGTAGGTAGTCCAGGGTCTAGCAGTTTAGCTTCAATGGCAAGAAATGCAAAGTTATGCACTTTAGAGCCAAGAATCCCAGAACAGAGTACTACCTGGGTGGAGTCCAGGTATCTGCATTAGAGGAGGAGAAGGACCTGAGTGTGATAATCACTAGTGACCTGAAGCACTCCACACAGTACAAGAAACTAGCAGAAAGGGCCAACAAGATGCCAGGATGCATAGCTAGGTTGCTCAGTAGTAGGAGAGAGGATGTTATACTGCCCTTGTACAGCTCACTGGTGAGGCCACATCTAGAGTAGGGAGTACATAACTGGCACCACCCACACCTCAAAAAGGACATTAACCTGCTGGAGAAAATCCAGAAGAGGGATACAAAGATTATAGTGTGTCAGCAGGGTAAGGCATATGAGGGGAGGTTGAGGGCACTGAAGATGTACTCCCTGGAGGACAGGAGAGAGAGAGAGAGGGGACATGATTGAGACCTTTAAGTATTTGAAAGGGATAAATAAGGTGGATAAGGGGGGTTTCTTTAAGCTAAGTGGCAACCATAACATGAGGGCCATAGTCTTAAGCTGGAGGGGGAAGGTTTAGAAATGAGGTCAGGAATCATTTCTGAACTGAGAGGTTGGTGGACACTTGGTTGGTGGATACTTGGAATGCACTGCCAGAAGAAGTGGTCTCAGTTCAGACGGTGAGCAGCTTCAAGAGAGGCTGGGAAAGGCATAAGGGAAAGGTAAGGATCATGGGTAGGGAGGATGGAAAAGATGGGAGGGGGGGGGCAGTGGCAGTAGGTCAAAGCTGTGGACCCTGCAGTACGAGCAGACTAGATAGACCAAATGGCCTTCTCCTGCTGGTTTCTTCTTATGTATGTATGTATAACACTGACCATCAGAAACAAAATACTAGAATACTATAAAAAAGGCCGTAATTTTGTTGAACTGATGTACAGACAGATACAAATTATATTATATGCCATACACAATCAGAAGGTCAACCTTAGTTTTGGACAGGAGGTCAACAGTATCTCATGTGTAAGACAAAAGGTGCAAACAATATCTTGCAAAAAAGTCAGTAAAAATAGGTGACCTTTTGGTAAGTAAACCCCTGTTTGACATAGTCAGACATCCTGGGGGGGCTGACCTGATCCTTGAGTATTTTTGGAAGAACATATATGGTTGGCACAATAGGGAAGTCTGTTTTTGTGAAGTCCCATTCATTTTTGGCAATCCATCCCTGTACATAGGAGGATTCAAAAAAAGGCATTGATTTTGACCTTTAAGGGCTTAATGGGATCACTTGTCAAAAATCTGTAGGTCATAGTATGACTATATTGTCAATGATTTCTTATCTGTATGATTCTTTGTTTATTATAGAAACCTTTCTGCCCTTGTCCACTGGCTTGATATTGATTGTTGGAGTGCCCATTAGTTCCCTTATAGAAAGTTCCTCATTTGCTGATGGATTTTAATTTTGGTGAAAGCCCCAGATGGAATGAACAAAATCTCTACTTCTTCTAAAGCCAGTTTCTACAATGTTGCAAGTATAAGTAGGAGATAAAGGAACTGAAATGAGAGTCTGACTTAAACATAGCTTGTCAATTTTTCAGTCTTTCACTTGTGCTGGGTTTGAAACTTTGTTACTCCTGAGTAGCAGTGGTTAAATCCAATGTTTCATTTGTGATATGGGGATCTCCTCTTCTAGCAAATCAGTGAGTACTCAAAGATAAGGATCCTAAACAACCAAATTACCTCTTTTCACTGATAGCTCAAATAATGCTTGGAGACTGAGATCTTATGTAACTAGTGTGTTACCCATGCTGGTACAGAGAAACCCCATTTTGTCTTATTAATAAAAGGTTTTCAGATTAAATTTGTGAAATAGTTTCCTAAGATCTATGTAGATCTGGAAAGTTTATTGGTGAATCAGAGATAAATATAAGGCCCCTGCTCGTGACTCTGATGAGTGATTCTGAGAGTTATACGTTTGCAAGGTTACTTACTGTACTTCTGAACTTTGTTCCACAGAGTTCTGAATTGTGAATATTCCTCCTCTGACTCAATTCACCTGTCTTGTCTCCCATTTTGTTGCTTTTTGGTGAGGGGTTGCTTTATGTTTTTAGGTGCCAGACAACATAACTTGTAGCACATTCTGTAGTCATGCATATTCTTGTCTACATTTATTAAAGGTTGTTACATTCACTATGAGTGACTTGGTTGCTGATGTCAGTGCTAAGACTAGTGTAGGGTTGCAGACAATAAAACTATTAGTTCTATGTTGCAGATGGTCAGTCCAGGTTAGTTCTGGATGTGGCTTGTGTTTAGTTTTGAATGCAACTTGAGCAGGAAGCACTCCAACTGCAGTGTCTCCCTGAGAAGACATGTTAATTACTAAGCTGCACACCATCTGTGTAGGTATACTAGTCAGGCATTCTAATGGAAGGAGGAGGATCTGCACAGAGTTAGAATTCATATACAGGTGGGTTAGCCAGAGGTGCATCATGGCTCCAACATTATCTTGCATATACATCGATAAAATACTCCTAAGACTGGACGCATCCCATCAGACTCTCCAAAATCAGGTTTACAGTCTTGCCCAGTCTTAACTTATGCTGATGATCTGGTACATTTTTTATTATCATGAGTTGGATTACAAAAAAAAAAAAAAAATCAATGTTCGCCATACCATATCAAAAAACGTAAAGCTTAAAATTAATTTGAACAAAAGTAAAATTATGTTTTGTTTTTTTGGATTGTACAAAACTTCCTATCAATGGAGAGTGGGGTCAGAATTTGAGAATGGTAAATGAATATGTTTATCTAGGTATAACTTTTTTGACTAATTGCCTCTGGAGGAAACATATTAACACTACAGAAACAAAACTGAAAAAGACAATTTTGGGGTTAAAACACTTTAACTATAGATATGGAGGCTGTTCAGTGGTGCCAGCACTAAACATACTACATACTAAATATAACGATCAAGCTCTGTATGGGGTTGAGATTTGGGGAGACACAGTTGGGAATAGTCTAGATAACCCTTATTGCAATTTTTTTGTTCATTACTGGGTGCACCAAAGTCTGTTCCATCAACTTATTTAAGAGCAGAACTAGGCTGCACAAGTATTGAGGCCCTGACTAAATCTAGGAAAATTAATTATCAGATCAAAATAACTAGCATGTCGGACATAGCATGAAATAGTCACAGCACTCCCAACCCTGTCTCAGCAATAAAGAAGGCCATACCTCTCGTATTCACCAAAAAGTGTATTTTTATTCAATAAAAGCAGTGGCCCATGGCCAGGAGAAACAGTGAATCCAACAGAGTCTCCCCTTACTTGAGTGCAGCTTTTTTTTAATCTATAGAATGTCAGACAACAGGTTACCAAAAATATATTTTCATGAAAAAATCTACTGGGAAGAAGCTGCATCTCTTAAATCTTCATGGTTATCGGTTCATAGGTTCATAAGTAAATTACGTGATCGAAGGACATGCCCATTTTGATCACGCCACCTAAGTTAGGTGGACTTCATATTTTAAGTCATTCATGTATGAATCAAGCTTTAATTTAAATTGAGTTAAATTATCACAATGCACAACTTCATGTGGAAGGGAATTCCATATCGGGATTATCCTCTGTGTAAAAAAGTTATTTCTCTTTGATGTTCTATTTGTAATGGCCTTCAATTTTAAATTATGTGATCTAGTAAGACAAGCAGTTGGATGCCAATTCAGACAAATGGCTTCAAACAAAAAATCATCCTTCATGGCTCTAAAGAGCAAACAAAGGTCTCCTCTCAAGGAACGATATTCCATAGTATAAAGATTTAACTTTTTTAATCTTTCATTATAAGATAAAGAGCACATGCCAGTGATGTGCTTAGTAAATCTCCTTTGAATTCTTTCCCTAGATTGTCTGTCGTGAATTAGAGTTGGAGCACTAAATGAGGAACAATAATCAAAATTAGATCTAACAATACTGATATATAATGGAAGCAATACAGTTGGCTCCCTACTTTTTATATTTTTCAGTATACAGTTAGTCAAGTGGGCACATTTTTTAACCGTAATATTTAAATTTTCAGAGAATTTTAAATTATTCAAAATAATAACCCTCAAATCCTTTTCAGAACTGATTTTACTTAATAGTTGATTATTAATAGAATAATTGACGCATATATTGTTTTTCCCAAAATGCATAATTTTACATTTAGCATAATTAAAGTTCAGTTTATGTGTAGTAGCCCAGTCTGAAATTAGATTCAGATTATCATGTAATTTTAAGACAGAATTCATATTATTAACAATTCCTCCCAACTTAGCATCATCTGCATACTTTGTTAGCCAAATTCCACCCCTAGAGCTCATACTAGCTATTAAGATATTAAATAAAACTGGACCCAGGACTGAACCCTGCGGTACACCACTCGTAACCTCAGTCCATGTAGATGTATACCCACGCAGGGTAACCTGCTGTCTTCTATCAGTTAACCATTGCAAAATCCAATCAACAATATGTTTATTAAACTCCATATTTATTAAACATTCGATTAAGACTTTATGTGATACAGAGTCAAAAGCTTTTTCAAAATCCAGATATATAACATCCACTGGAAGACCCTGATCCAAAGCATCACTAACAGGCTCAAAGAAATGTATTAAGTTAGTATGACATGATCTACCTGATTGAAAACCACACTGTGAAATGTCTGAGAGCCCTTAATCCAAAATATATGAATTAATCTTATGGGATATTAATTTTTCCATTATTTTACATACAGAAGAAGTCAGGCTTATAGGCCTGTATTTTTTCAGTTCTTGCTTGGAACCACTCTTATGGATTGGAATAACTAAGGCATCTTTCCATTCTTTGATGACAATACCTTTAGCTATGGATTCATTAAAAAGGAATGTCAATATGCCAGCTAATTCTTAAGAAACATTTTTTAAAAATATAGAGGGGATATTATCAGGTCCAACAGATGAAGAAGATTTAAATTAATTAATGGTTGAATAAGTATCTGCAATAGTGAAATTAACCACAGGATCTAAGAGAGTGCAGTTTACAGTTAATGGTACATCTCTTTTTTTGAATATACTGGCAAAGTATTGATTGAAGTTGTTTGCCATTAGCTGCTCATCACTTATTATCTCACCATCAATTTTTAGTGGTCCAACTGTATTTGCTGTAGATTTAAGAGAACCAATATAATTAAAAAACTTCTTTTTATTATCCACCTGAGTGCTAACTAGATTATACGCTAAATCTTTTTTAGCCTTCCTTATGGCATATTTAGTTTTTTTTTGCCTTTTGAGTAAATTTTGACCAATTTAGTTCAGATTTATTTTTGTTATATTTATTAAAGGCCTTTTTTTAAGCCAATACTAATCTTTTAATAGATGTGAAATACCAAAGTGGCAGCCTTTTCTTATGAATATATTTTGTTCTAATTGGAACCCACTCTGATATACAATACTCAATTTTTTCTTTTATTCTATTCCAAATTTTATCAACCGATAACCCATATAACTCTTTTTTCCAATTCCACTTCATTAGACAATCTTTAATAGCTTCATAATTTGCTGTATTATAATTTCAAAATTTAGTTATGCCACTGGAATCTTTTTTATAATAATTTATAGACCATTTGATCATGGAGTGGTCACTGTCACCTAATGGAGCCATTATAAAAGGTGTTTCTATACCTTCCTTGATATTAGTAAATATTAAATCCAGTACATTATTAAGTCTTGTGGGAATAGACACTATTTGGTCTAGTCCTAAGTGTGCTGTTATACCTAAAAATTTGGTTTCCTGTGTATTTGATCCTTCACAGCACAACCTATTTATACCTGGATAATTAAAATCACCCATCAGTATAATATTTACTTGTTGATTGATGCTTTCAAGATAATTACAGAAAAGATCATTATTAGCTGAGTCAGTGGAAGGTGGTCTATAGCATAACCCAAATGTAATTGGAAAACATTTATTATTAAGTTCAATCCATAGAATTTCAATTCCCGGTGGTGATTGGATGTTCATATTAACTTCTATACATTCAATTCCATCCTTCACATAATAGGCTACACCTCCTCCTCTTGCATATATACGATTTTTTTAAAAAAGAGTATAACCAGGAATAACTTGTCCCCATTGTTCATTTCTGAATCAAGTCTCTGTTACACCACAAATATCAATGTTTTCCATGTATAAGATGATTAGTAGTTCATTAATTTTGTTGGGCAAACTTCTAGCATTTAAGAGTAATATGTTAAGTTTTGGTACTTGATTATTTACCATTGCTAACTCAGTAGAATTAATCTGATTCAAAGTTGGATCCTGTTCACCTGAGAGAACACCAGATGTTAAATTTTTTTTAGAATTTGTATTTACTTCCCTCCCTAGACTTTGGATAAAAAAGCATCTATCTGTGAGTTAATCTCATTTCCCAAAACTTCTTTACCCCTTTTATTTAGGTATAAACCATCTCTTGCATAGTAATTGCAATTTTGATGAAAATGTTCCCAATGTGTCACTTTATGTTTTGCTTTAGACACCAACCTCGAAGCCAGTCATTTAAATGTTTTATTTTATTAGTAATAAATTGGTCTGCTCTAGGTACTGGAAGAATCTCAGATATTACTGTATGAACTCCTATGTCAGCTAAGATGTTAGACAGCCCTACATAGGCCTCTTTGATCTGTTGAACACTCTGATGCCAAATATTATTTACGCCTACATGGATCAATACAAAATCATTTTCACCACAGTTTTGTAGAATCTGTCTACTTATTCTGGTTACATCCTGAATTTGTGCTCCACGACAACAAGATAACGTACGAGTGGCTTTATTGGGGTTACATATTTGTCTATCAAGGTTTGATAACACAGAGTCACCCAACACAAAAATCTGCTGTGGGGAATTATGAACAGAAAACAGTGGCCTATTATCAGTTTTCTCCCACTGTGTATTATTAGTCCCTAAAAAATTTATAAGATTGGCCTGATCATTTCTAACTTCTCTATTCTCAGGATTAGCCATCAAATTTGATTCATTATTATTAGGTTGTTGTAAACTCATAGGTAATATAACAGTTGTCTGAGAGGTAATAGATTCAGCAACCTCATCCATTTCAAGATTTATTAATAAAGGATCAAATTTATTCTGTATTGGTAGATAAAAGTCATTGGCTTTTCTGCCTCTTTTAGAAGCTTTGTTATATTGAACAGTATACCAGTCACCCTCTGAATCGGAGCTATTTCCCTCTTGTCTGGGTCTCTTTCTTGTTACTACATCTGTATGTTTAGACATAAGGCTAGAAGGTTCACATAGCTGTAAGGCTGAGTCATGTTTATCAGTTGTATGCAATCTTTTTGCAGTCTCTAATTGACTGAGTTCCAGTGCTCTTAATCTACAGTTGAACAGCTTTATTTCAGCTTCAAGTTCTTGAACCTTGATGCATTTACTACATGTGTAGGGCTCATTATTCTGTTGTGCCAATTCAAACTCAAACATACTGCACAATACACACATCATACCTTCCCTTCCCTTCCATCAGTCACAAATATAACAGTTGCCATTTTATCTTTATTAAATTCTAAACTTTATGACACTTCTTTCCAGCTCTTGTGTATAACTGTTTCTGTTCTTGTACTTTTATAGGACAATGTCCTTGCACCCAAATTTCTAAAGCACTACAAAATGCCCAACATGCAAAACACATGCTGACACGTGTGTCTTTGCATGCGTCTTGACATGAGGTGATGCACGCTCGCCCTGCTCACCGCAGGGCAGCTAAATATAGTCCCAGAGGACCCAGAAGTAACCTAGCGGGTCACACTAAACCTCCGTCAAAGATTTAATTTTTAAACTCGAATACAGAGTATAAAAATGTTTTAATGTGCCACCTAAGGTGTTTTTAGGCAAACAGAGGATTCCCTTACAGTATAGGGCTGATTTTTAAAAGTCACAACATGAGGTGTAGTCCAGGAAGATGCCCAAGAAAACTACAACTCCTCCTCCTAGCTATAACGTAAGCTAGGGCTCCAAAAAGATGTCAAAACATCCTTACTATATTAGAACATGAATACAGGACAAAATGTTGTTTAAAATAACATCTAACATCAGTTTTAAAACAATAATGACAGTCACTGCAAAGTTTCATTCATCAAGTGTATTAGAGCTAGAAACACTCGCCGCAGGGCAGCTAAATATAGCCCCAGAGGACCTTAAAACATTACTTGCATGAATTAAAGCTTTCTGTACTTTGGAGTTATTTCAAAAATAATATAATGATTAGTAACAAATACAAAAAATATGTAACAAACAAAATTCAGGATTGCGGCCTCTAGGGATCTTGAAGTTACAAGTGCATCTAAATTTTTACCTTGGCTTGTAGCCAATAACAACAAACATAGATTAAGATACTTTGTCAGAAAATCAGCACTCCATACAATCCACCAATTCTAGTAAGCAAAAAAAGAATGTTTTAAAAGTGCTTTATTGTGGCACATTCAGAGAAGCCAACTAGAATCCAGAGCCCCAGTGCTTCAATCCTATCTGGGTCTACATCAGGGGGTGGATCTGATAGTCGTTAGGTGTGTCCACCATTTATATCATAATCTTGCATCAAAGTAAATATTATTTACATACATGAATATAAAGCATACAAAATTATTTCAAAAATTGTTCATCTTCACATTCATTCATATTGAGTTACATTACATAGGTGGAATACATAACAACAGAAGAAACATACAATAATTCATGCAATATTATCTTTCATTACAGAACACTTTTTAATGCACTTCAAATATGTTGCAGTAAATGGGGTGTTCTCCTAATTGGTACAGATTCCCCATCATCTTGATTTATATAATAAGGTTCATAGTGGTTTACAAGTTCAGCAGACCTTAGTCCTTTATTGAACTCATCACCATTCAATTTTAATGGTGGAGTAGCTATTTCCTATCTCCCATAAATTTATCCAGTCTTCTTTTGAATGTATCCATATTATCACTTTCCACTATATTTCTGGGTAGGGTGTTCCATATGGTTCTAACTCTCTGGTTATACCACTGACTCCTTTTATGTGTCCTGTTAACTTCACCACACAGTTTACAGTTGTGTTATCTAGTATTATTATTAGATGTTATATGCTTAACCAGTCCTATAGTTTCTAGTAACATATCATCATGATAGGCTTTGAATATGAGATACAAGTCTCCTCTTACGTAAGCAATAAGACATGATGGGGTGTGCATTAGACAGTTCTAATGCATGGCTAGGGGACGTAGTGAGGCACGAGGCCACAGGCCTAGTGCATCCAGCCCTCTAGCCATGAGTTAGAACTGTCTAATGCACATCCCCAGAGTGGCTTATTGTGCTTATAAAATGGGCTTGTGTATTCTAAATGGGGGTTATAGTTTTAGCTGTGCATTAGACACATCTAATGCACGGCTAACATCCAATCAGATTGCTTGAAATCCTTTTCCCATTTTATAATTTCCTATATTCTGTGTAGTATAGGTTAAGTTGTTTCAGTCAAGGTGCAGACATAAATAGAAACTACATTTATTGTACTAAAAAATTTATAAAGTGAATGCCAAGAGGAAAAAATCAAAAGGAAAAAAGAAACATAGAAATTGTTGGCAGATAAGGACCGCTAGGCCCATCCAGTCTGTCTGTAAGTCCTGTACTTGATTACAGCTTTTGACCCTCCCCCTGCTTAACCTCTATGGTTCCTCTATGCCTGTCCCATGCATGTTCAAATCCAACCACAATGCTTGCTCTCACCACCTTCTGTGGCAGTCCATTCCAAGCATACACCAGCCTCTCCATGAAGAAAAACTTCCTCACATTCCCTCTTAACCTGCCACCTTCCAATTTCATGTCATGTCCCCTAGATTTTGTACTCTACCTGTATTGGAAGATCCCCCCCGCACCCTGTTTAAGCCTCTGAGGTACTTGAATGCTTCTGTCATGTCACCTCTCTCCCTCCTCTCCTCCAGCAAGTACATATTGAGGTCCCTTAATGTCTCCTCGTAAGGCTTGTGATGCAAGCCCTGTACCATCTTAGACGCCCTTCTCTGGACTGCCTCCAGGATGTTGATGTTGTTTTGAAAGTGTGGCCTCCAGAACTGCACACAGTATTCCATGTGAGGTCTGACCAGGGTTTTATATAGTGGCATCACTACCTCACACCTTCTGCTGTGGAAAACAAGAACATTACCCTCAATGCATGAACTATTGTTAAATCTTGCCACTAACATTCAGAGATAGATACGGGGGGTGGATAAGGAAAAGCAAGGGAAAAAGGGGGATTCTAAAAAGTGGTGCAATAAGAATTATTATGAAAAGCAATAAATGGAAAGTACAGTTACTATTAACTCAGCAAGTCAATATATAAAGCTTAGTGCCTACATAGACGTACATTACCACTCTACCAGACATCAAATTCCAAGTCAGGATACATCTTAAGTGTCCTTTGGAAAAGGTAACAAGCACTGGTGCTAAGAAGTTAAGTAAATTACTGGTTGAAACATGCATGTCCCCTAGTGCTTGCAACTTCTTATTTCTAGTAACTGTAAAAAGAAAAACAAGAATCTTAGACTGGTTCTCTCAAATGGAGATGAAGAGAGGATCACAGATGTAGAAGTGGGTAGCCATCTGGGAACTAGCGACCATCGAACAGTATGGTTCACAATAAACACAGCAATAGAGTCAAGCCATACAAAGGCAAAGGTACTGGACTTTAGGAGGGCTGACTTTCCAAAATAGGTGAGTGCCTAAGGAATGCACTAGCAAATGGCAGCAAGGAGGGTGGAAGAACAATGGGGAATAATAAAACTGCCATCACAGAGGTAACTAGCCTTTGTGTGAAGCAAATAAACAAAACTAAACGATGTAAAAACCACTATGGTTCTCAAAGGAAGTGCAGTGAAGGTTCAAGAGAAAAAAAGCTTTCAGGAAGTACAAGGAATCACAGAAGAAGCAGAACAGAGAACTGTATCAGTTAAAGCAAAAGGAAGCTGGGAAGGCAGTCAGAACAGCAAAGGCCCAAACTGAGGAAAGATAGCCAATTCAGTTAAGAAGGGGATAAAACCTTTTATAGGCATATAAGGGAGCGAAGGAAGACCAAGGAGGGATAGTGAGGCTTAATAAAGGGGGCAGAGGGTGACTGTGAAAAGGCAGAGATACTAAACAAATATTTTTGCTCTGTATTTACAAAGGAAGAGGGGGAGGTACCTAAAACAAACAGCAGAAACTCTCTGGATACAGAAGTTGATACCAGCCCATTTACAGAAGAAAGGATTCTGAAAGAACTCTTAAAACTGAAGGTGGACAAGCAATGGGGCCTGATGGGATTCATCCCAGAATTCTAAAAGAACTAAGGGTGGAATTAGTGACACCACTGACTACCCTGTTTAACAAATCATGGGAGGATGGGGTGGCACCATGGACTGGAGGAGGGCAGATGTGATTCCCTTCACAAAAGTGGGAGCAAGGCAGAAGCAGGAAACTACAGACCTGTTAGTTTAACCTCAGTGGTAGGAAAATGATGGAATCACTTCTGAAGGAAAGAATTGTCGAGTATCTAGAGGCCAGAGGCACAGGACCCAAGGCAGCATGGATTCACAGTGGGAAGGTCATGCCAGACAAATCTGATAGATTTCTTTGACTGGGTGACCAAAGTAGTAGATCAGGGAGGGCTGTGGACATGGTCTACCTAGACTTTAGCAAGGCATTTGACACAGTCCCACACAAAGATTAATATACAAGTTAGCTAGCCTGGGAGTGGGTCCCAAGATGACAGCCTGAGTAAAAATTGGCTGGAGAATAGGACACAGGAAGTAATAGTAAATGGAGTCACTCTGAAGAAGAGGAGTTACTAGTGGGGTACCACAGGGTTCAGTAATGGGACCAGTCCTCTTCAATGTCTTTATAAGCGACATTGCAGAGGGACTGGAAGAAAAAGTATGTCTCTTTGCAGATGACACAAAAATCTGCAACAGAGTTGATGCACAAGGTGGGTGGAAAGGATGAAAAGGGACTTGGCAAGGTTAGAGGAATGGTCAAATGTATGGCAGCTTAGATTCAATGCTAAGAAGTGCAGGTAATGCACCGGAAACAAAACCCAGGGAAGAGTACAAAATGGGGGGTGAGATACTAACAACAACAAAAATGGAAAGGGACCTGGGGGTAGTCATATCAGATGACCTAAAGGTGGGCAAGCAATGTGAGAGGGCAGTAGGAGGGCTGGGGGGATACTGGGATGCATAGGGAGAGACATCACCAGTAGAAAACAGGAAGTTATTATCCCTCTGTACAGACAGCTGGTCAGACCGCATCTGGAGTACTGTGTGCAGTTCTGGAGACCCAGTCTTTGCAAAGACATAGACAGGATGGAAGCTGTCCAGAGGAGGGCAACTAAAATGGTGCAGGGTTTGCACCGGAAGACATATGAAGGGAGACTTAAGGAGCTTAATATGTACAGCCTCGAGGAAAGGAGGGAGAGGGGGGACATGATAGAAACTTTCAAGTACCTCAAGGGAATCAACAAAGTCCAAGAGGTAGCATCTTTCAAAAAGAGGTGTGCAAGAACAAGGGGCACAATTTGAAGATAGAAGGGGGCAGCTCAGAGGTAATTTAAGGAGTATTTTTTCACAGAGGGTTGTGGATGCATGGAGCGGCCTTCGAGGAGGTCGTGGAGTCAAAAACAGTGGTGGAATTCAAGCATGCATGGGACAGTCATAAGACAATTCTAGGGGGTGGGGGTAGAAAGAAGTAGGCTGCTGGTTAACTAGGATCTGCAGCTTATCCAGTAGGCAGGGAAATGGGCAGACTGGGTGGGCCAAGCGGTCCTTATCTGCCGTCAAATTCTATGTTTCTATGTTAAGAAATAGAATATTAAAAAGTTTCAATGTTTTAGCTATATCATCACATCCCCTGTTTAAATCCAGTCCTCAAAATAAATTCAAAAAAGCATTATTCAATTTAAAATTAAATTCCAGAGGTATTTAAGAGAAATTCATGATCAAGTCAAAGAGAAGCACTTTATAAATATGGGGAAGAATCAATTTCTTCATTCAAACCATTGGGGGATGCTGTGTCCAATGTCATTATTAATCTTGTTTCCTTCTGTAATAATGCTTATACTCTATCCCCTCTTCTTGGCTGTCTGGGTATGTGTTCTAGGCCCCTATATTGCAGACCTTCAGGATTGCTATTATGTTACTCAACGAAATGTGCTCCCAGGGCATCATTCTTATTCCCATTCAAAATTGCCCTTAGTTGTTCCTGAATCCTCACATTTAGTGGCCTGGTAGTCCTCGCTTTGTATTGTTTATTGCAAGTACACCAGCAAATATAAAACACAAATGCTGTTGTACAAGTAATGAATTGACTAACCCTCACTGTGTAGTCATTTTTTGCAAATTGATTTACTAATTTTACATGTGTGCAACTGTTGCATCTTCCACATTTAAAAAAATCCTTGTGTTTTTTTGGTAAACCAATTTGTTCCTTTATTCCCTGTTTCTGAAACTACAAAGTGGCTTTTAGTCAATCTGTTCCCTGTACTCTTACCCTTGCTGAATGTCACTCTTGGTTTCATGGCAATATTATCTTCCAAAATGGGATATGTGAGTAAGCTAGGTCACAGTTTATTTAACAGATTATCTAGTCTGTTTTACAATGGATTAAATTCAGTAGCAAAAGTAACCAATGAGAGCCCCGTGGTTACCTAAAGAGGGGGCAGTAGCGGGGTCTGGGTTTCCTTCATGGGTCTGGGCTGGGCTGGAGTATTCACACCCATTAAGCTCATTGATTTAGCTCCATCTTTGTGCTGGGAATCCCGAGGAATTAAGAATCAGCAAGTACCCCTCTCCTTAGATTATTGCTGACTGGATTTTAGGAGGAACTGGATTCTAAAACTGCAAGTATTTTGATTAGCTTCTGAAACTGCAAGTTTTTGATCATTTTTCTGAGGGGTGGGCTACATGCCTTGTGTGTAGGTCCTGTGGTTATCTTTGGCTTATTTTTAGTCTGTTTTTATTTATGGACTTGTATTTAGCTTGTACACCTTATTGAGTAATACTTTTGATCCGTTACTGAATTTTGGACTATTTGAAGGAAAGTGTGGGTGGTGAGAGAACCTCACTAAACTTAAAGCACTGGATTCGCAACAAAAAATCTAACTTTTTGGCAGTGAGAGTGCCAATTATTTCAACTGGATTGCTAATATTGTGTATACTTCTCTCCTACTTGCTGTGAGAAGACTTTTAGGAGGAATTTGTTTATATTTTTGTTGTTTTCTTTTCCTCCCATCTCCAATACTGTGAGAGGGTCGGGGGGGGGGAGTTAAACTGGTTTCGTTTAGTTATTATTGTAGTTATTTTTTAATTTTAGATCATGTTAAATTAGTAGCTTAGTGACTGTAGTTATTTAGTTGGATTTAATTGTATAAAGGACTGATTGTTAAGTGCATAATTATTTTGTTTTTAAATTGTTTAAATCTGAGAAGTTGTAATTTATGAGATGTGCTTACTATTGCCCCAGTCGTGTGCTACTCAGCCTCTGCCCTTCACTCCCTCTGCCCTTTTCATACCCCCCTCTGTTTTTCATCTACCAATGCTGTCGGCTCTAGGCATTGCCCTTAGGAGGGGAGGTGTGGGGTGAACAGTGAGTGAATGGAGTGGAGTGCTCCCATTAGGGTGATTAAGCCCAGGAGATGCCCTGGGGTGAAGTGGAGCCTGGAGCGAGGAACATCTTGCTTGGTCCCCATACCCAAGGGCACCATCATTACTGATGGGCAGGTAGTCGGGGCAGTCCAGGGGTTTGTCCAATCCGGGCGATGCTGTGCAATAGCAGATCTGTCTGAAACAAGACTGCTGTAATTTCAGATCTTGTTGGTTCGACAGATCTGGCATGCATCACTGAGACCTGGCTGGATAATAATGTGGGACCAATATTGGAGGCCACAATTCCAGCCGGGTATACGGTGATACATCGCCCGAGGTTGGACCGTGGGGAGGGGGTTGTGGTCTGTTTCAAGACCGAACTGGCTCTCACTAGTGTTCCAGTTGAGAAAACCATCTCTTTTGAATGTGCTGTTGTAGCAGGTGTGGGCTATCGAATTGCTCTCATCTACCGTCTACCAGGAGATGAGAAGCAATTCATTAAGGAAGTAGCGGACTTCGTTGTCGATTTGGCCTTTGAGTCTCCCAGACTGATGGTTCTGGGTGACTTTAATGCATGGGTCGACGATGACCTCTCGCAATTTGGACAACTCTTCCTCCAGTTAATGGATTCACTGGGCCTAACACAGGTGGTTACCACTGCTACACATAAAGGTGGCCATTCTCTTGACTTGGTCTTCCTCCTGGGGATTGAGGCATCTGATGTGGGGGTGGAACCAGTCAGCTGGTCAGATCACTACACTGTGAGATTCAATTTTGGTGCCCTACCTTGTAGGCCAACCCCTGTGGAGATGGTCAAGTACCGCCCTTTGCAGAATTTTTCTTCCAATGGCCTTGCTGCGGTTCTTGACCTATCACAATTTCCTGGGCATTGCAATGATCCAGAGGCATTGGTTGTGGCTTATAACACCACCATTACCTCTGCCCTGGATTCTATTGCTCCAGTTCATGTGCGTCCTCTCTCCCTTCAACCTCGGGCCCCATGGTTTGATGGGGCCTTGAGGGAGTTGCGGCGACTTGGGCGTGGGTTGGGGAACATTGTTGGCTGAAATCTGGCCTGGATGCCGACCACACCCACACCTCCCAGCCGCTATTCTGCTTCCGGACGATCTCACCCCATGATGCCAAACCTTTCCTACTAAAAGCACTCTCCTCGCAAAACCCAAGTAGTGACCCTCTTGACTCCAGGATACTCCGCCTCATGCTGGATGTCATGCTAATCCCCCTCACAATTACCATTAATAGATCCCTATGCCTTGGCCAATTCCTGGAAGCATGGAAACAGGCCGAAGTCACCCCATCCATAAGTCTGGGGACCGAACACTAGCAAATAACTACAGGCCCATCTCCATCCTTCCCCCCCTCTCCAAAGCCTTGGAAAAAATAGTATCCACACAGCTAATAGAATAGAATACCTGTCTAAATATGACATCCTATGTCCTGAGCAACATGGGTTTCGTCTGGGCCACAGCACATCCACTGCCCTTCTGGCAGTTTTCATCGACCTATCCAAGGTCTTTGACACTGTGTGCCACCCCCTGCTGTTAAACTCCCTTAGTCAACTGGGATTCTCAAGCTACCTGCACAACAGATCCCAAAGAGTTAAACTAAATAGGACCTTCTCCACCAACCTACCAGTACTCTCAGGGGTCCCGCAAGGCTCCATCCTTGGACCCACCCTTTTCAGTCTCTTCCTAAACACCCTCCCAAGCTCCTGCTCCAACAAAATACTGCTTTATGCAGATGATGCAGTGATCTTAGCATCACACTCGGACCGACTCCTACTCCAAAGCACGCTGCAAAGCACTTTCCTCCAAGCAGAAAAATGGTTCAGTAACCATTGGCTAGTCCTGAACCTGAAAAAAACAAAGTCAATGCTGTTTCCACATCGGCAAAACAGAGCCACGGATACTCCCCTTCTCATCTCCCCTAGCACACTCCTTCCACTTGAACAGGTAACAACATATAAGTACCTGGACCTCACTTTTGATGCAGGCTTTACATTCCACGCCCATCTAAAAGCCCTGTCGTCAGCCATGAACTCCTGGATTGGGCTCCTCTACCGCCATAAAGACTGCCTCCCAGAATCTGCCTTAAAATTGGCCATCAACTCATCTGTTTTGTCTCTGGCCAACTACGGACTTCCAATATACGCAGCGGCAGACCCCGCCGCCCTCTCTAAAGTCCAGACCTCTATTAACAAAGCCTGTAGGCTCCTGACCGGTGCCCATAGCAGAACTCACGCTTACCTGCTATACTCTGCCACTAACATGCTCACTCTTGAGGAACGGCTGAAATACCACACCTGCCTACTGGCTAAAAAGTCTCTGTCTGGGTTATGCCCAGCAGGGGTCTCCGCATCCCTGCAACCGGCCGTCCGGCCTGCGCTAACCCGTAACTCCACCAAAGCCACCTTCCTAGTACCCAGGGCAAGGACCTCTCTCTGCCAAAGACCCTTTCATCATAAAGCCCCGGCCTGGTTTAACTCCCTTCCTGAGGGAATCACAAAGATCCCCAGGATTGGCCGGTTCAAAATAGCCCTCTGTAAACACATTATCGACAGCCGGTGCTGTAAATGCCTGTAGTGGAACATAACCCTGTCTCGAATAGCCCCCTAAGTCTTCACTGGGTTCCACGGATGACTAGGTTATGGTACAACTGAACTACTGTAACAACTGTGTTTATATAACGATGCATGTAACTCAACGTATGTATGTATCTCACCTGTATGTAATCTCTGTCTAAAGCCGCACTTAATTGTTGTCTCCCCCCCCAGAGACGAGGTACCTTTGTAAACGAGTCTCTGACTCAAAGGTTGTAAAACTGATTATTTCAATAAATAAAATAAATAAAAATATAATGCTTTTAGATCTCCTTTCTTCTGTGTCTGGATTGGACCTACTCCTCTAGTAGATCCTCCTTGTTGCACTGTCAAGGCTGACCTGCCTGACTACTCAAAAAAGGAAGGGTTTACATATAACCTTCAAAACTAATCATACAAATAAGGAGTCCACAAGCAGTCTTCTGCATGTAAAATATCTTCTTCCTTTATTTCAATATCAGCCCCCTTCGTTTCGCTCCCATGAGCTTGTTCACGGGTTTTTTTTATTATTCTGTTTTGAAACAAAATATAGGAAAACTTATCAATTACTAAATTCTCTCAATTACATATGTAATTGTCAATATAAAAATGGTTTTAGTGTTATATTTATACTCCATTTATCTACCTGAATCATTCTCACTGTGTGCACATAATTCATGTAGTTCAAAGAACTTTTATACTCTTCCTAAGGGAATAGAAACCATATTCATGTTATGTGTTTACAAACGCTTGAACAAAAATCATGTTGCTACTAATGACACAAGTTATCAAAACTTTTTAACCCCCCATAACTTGCATAGCTGGGGAACTGTTTTGTTAAAATAAAGTATCCCCTTTCTCACAAAACCAATATGGCCGCCGGGCTGGTCGCGTTGCCGCTGTGTTTCCTTTGATTTCATTTTATTTTTTGTTAATATCTGTTTAGTTTTAGTTTTATTTTACTTCATATCGATCCCGGTTTTGGGGTTTCATTGCCACTGGGTGGAGAGCATCGAGCAGGTCTGTTTTGGAGTACGAGAGACGAGAGACGCCAAACAGTGTTCCTGATGAGTTTTGGATGAGTTCCGGAGGAGAACTGTGCTGATCACTGGCCGATTTTCTTCTGCTTTTTGGTTTTTAGTCGGCGGTGGTTTTGACATTGGAGGGGTTTTGTACTTTGCCTGTGGAGCTGGAGAGAGCTGCTGGTCTCTCCTGGTGTTGTTTCATGGATCGATGCGATCTTTTGGAGTGGAGACGCCAGAGGGGTTTTTGCTTCCTTAGTGGATCAATTTGAAGTAGAGACGCCGGAGGGGATTTTACTTCCTCAATGGATGAGTTTTGAAGAAGAAGATGACAGAGGGGTTTTGTTTCTCAACGGATTGTGGTGGGGACCTTGTGTGTTGGACTCTGTTCCCTCCAATGGACTGTATGGAGGGTATAGTTGGAGGAATTTAGAGTCAACTTGGACACTGTGAAAGCTGGCAAGACTCAATCGGAGTATTGTTGATGTCCCTGTGTGATTATTTTGAAATTTTTAAGTAAAACTTTTCAGAATCTCCTCTGCTCCAGCTGGTGTTTCCTAAGGTTTGCCACTCCACAGGGGGTTGGGGTATTTTCTAGTCAGGGAACTGAGTGGAGTACCTGCTCCCTTGGACCTTGGAAATTGCTACCACGGTGGCTTTTTCATAAGGTCCTTTGGTGTGAGTGACATAAATTGCCCTGGTGTGCACCTGACAGGGAGTAGTGGGGTTGAAATTGTGCTCTGGACAAATTCCCCTCTTGGACCTCCTGATTCTGCTACATAGAGTTTCTGTGGACCTCCGCTTCAGATTGTTTCCCTTTTTGGAGCTATGTGGCTGTCCTCTCTGGATTTGGATCTTTGAACTTAAGTGGATTTTTCTTTGGATCTGTTGCAAGAGGCTGTGGATTGCTATCATCTTCCGGATTCTGTTTTGGACTCCCGGGTGGTGAGAGGACCCTGGGTCCAAAAATGTTTTGTTTATTTTAATTCCTTTTGTTTATTTTACAGTTTGGGTTTTTCTCCTAACAGGGAGAAAGACTGACATTATTCTCCCCGGTTGTGAGAGAATTGGGGGAGTTTATCTTTCTTCTTTGTTGTTTAGAATTGTATAGTTCTATGTTGGTTTTGGCAGTGAGAGTGCCATTGTATTCTCTTTTCCCAGTAGTGAGAGGACCAGGAGGAGGGATTATACAGAAATGTATTATTTGTTCTGTTTTATTTATATGGTATTGAAACTGTATAGTTAATTTAGTTTTTGTTAAGTAGTTTAGTTTGGTTTATTTTGTGTTTTATTTTAGTTAAGCAGCGTCATGTGCTGGCCTTTATCTCACACGGTGGTGTGTTATTCATCCTCCTCTCTTCATGCCCTCCACCCCTTTTGTACTCCTCCCTTGCAATTTGAGGTTTATCAGTGGTGTAGAGCATTGGGGATAGCTCGCAGGAGAGTGAGGGGGGCCGGGGTGCACGAACAGGGGAGGATGAACGAGCGGGGCCATCGTATTGGGGTTATTAAGTCCAGAAGGCGCCCTGGGGCAAAATGGAATCCTGATCGGGGTTAGCCTTGTCTGGTATCCATACCCAAGGGCACTACTGATTTCATTAGGCAGATAGGCCTGACAACCTCCGAGGTTTGTCCAACTCAGGCGGTGTTATGTAATGCCAGGTCTGTTAGGAATAAGACTGCTATTATTGCCGACCTTGTTGGTTCGGCTGACTTGGCTTGCATTACCGAGACCTGGCTGGATGAAAATTCTGGCCCTATAATAGAGGCCATGACTCCTGCCGGGTACTCGGTAGTACACCGCCCGAGATTGGACCACAGGAGAGGGGGGGTTGCAGTCTGTTTTAAGACTGAATTGGATCTCACGAGTGTGGTAGTAGGGGAAGCTGAGTCCTTTGAGTGTTCAGTTGTAGCATGTGAAGGCCTTCGAATCGTTCTCATTTACCATTCACCCGGTGATGGGAAACACTTCTTACAGGAAGTAGCAGACTTCCTCGTCGACATGTCATTTGAGTCGCCCAGATTGATGGTGCTGGGTGACTTCAACGCCTGGGTCGACGATGAACTCTCATAATTTGGTAGTCACTTCCTCCAATTAATGTCTTCTTTGGGCCTCACACAGGTAGTTCCCACTGCTACACATAAATCTGGGCACTCTCTGGACTTAGTTTTCCTTCTAGGGATTGACACATCCGACGTTGGGGTGGAACCAGTCGCTTGGTCTGACCACTACACTGTGAGGTTCAATTTTTGCACTCCCCCTAGGAGGCCATCCCCTGTGGAGATGGTCAGGTACCGCCCATTACAGAATGTTACTTCACAAGGCCTAGCGGCTGCTCTTGACCTGTCATCCCCCGTGTTGGTGAGCAGTAATCCAGAGGCACTGGTGTTGGCCTATAATAAGGCCATAATGGTTGCCCTGGATTCTATTGCTCCTGTTCATGAATGCCCTTTTTCTCTGCACCCCAGGGCCCCTTGGTTTGATGGGACTTTGAGGGAGTTGCGGAGAAAAGGGCGAAGGTTAGAGTGTTGTTGGCATAGATCAGCCCTTGATCATGACTGCCTTAGATTGATAGAACATTATGCTAGCTATCAATCTGCAATCACCCATAAGAAGGCAGAGTTCCTGTCCAGGGAGATTGCAGTTGCTCAGAATCGACCAGCTCAGCTGTTTCGAACTGTAGATAGACTGTGCAACCCAGCCTGTCTGCAAGTTCGGAAAGCCTTTTCGCAAGCAGAGTGCGATGAGCTTGCTCACTACTTTACAACTAAGGTGGCTGACATCAGGGCTGATCTGTGTTTGACAACCTCTAAGTGTGATGTTGTAGGGATGTGTGAGAACACAGTGCCTCATTTCTCTTGGAGTTCTTTTTATCGACCTGAGTTTGTGGATATTATGAAGCTTATCCATAGTGTGCGCCCTACTAGCTGCAGCTTGGATCCTGGACCGACTACCCTCATTTTGGGTTGTATTGATATCATCGGTCCAGTTTTGGCGCAAATAGTCTGGTGCTCCTTGGAGTCAGGTGAGTTTCCTAGCTCCCTGAAAGAGGCGGAGGTGACACTTCTCTTGAAGAAAGCTTCCTTAGACCCAGACTGTTTTTCAAGCTACAGACCTATCTCTAACCTTCCCTTTATTGGGAAGGTTATTGAAAAGGTCATAGCTGCTCAATTGGATGACCATTTAACCATTCATAGTATCTATGAATCCTTCCAGTCTGGTTTCCGTAAAAGACATAGCACCGAGACTGCGCTGGTTCGGGTGGTAAATGATCTTCTGAGGGCGAGGGATCAAAAGAGACGCTCCATCCTGGTTCTCCTTGATCTCTCCTCAGCATTTGACACTGTGGATCACGTGGTGTTGTTAGCATGCCTGAGGCAAATCTGTGGAATGTCAGGAACCGTTTTGAAATGGTTCACATCATTCCTTACTGGGAGATCACAGAGTTGTGTTGGGAATTTTTTCTTCCGGCCTAGTCTCTTTGTTGTGTGGAGTGCCTCAGGGTTCTGTGCTGTCACCCATATTGTTTGCAGTGTATATGCTGCCCTCAGAAATATCATAAGACGGTATGGTCTGAGGTTTCACTACTATGCTGATGATACCCAGTTATACCTGTCTTTTGCACCCAACCAGGATGGAGCTCTCTCGATGTTTAACAACTGTCTGGGGGAAATCCAAGACTGGATGGATTCTAGTTGGTTAAACTTGAACTCGGAGAAGACTGAGGTGTTGGTGGTGGACCCGGGTGGTCGGATTGAGAGGTTGTATACTAGCCTGCCTTCTGGAATTTTTCTTGGCAGCGTGTCATTACCGACCTCTGAATGGGTGTGTAGCTTTGGGGTGATTTTTGATGATAAGCTGACCTTACAATCTCAAGTGTCAGCTGTCATCAGCACCTCCTTTTACTATTTTAGGAATATTGCCAGGGTTAGGCACCTTGTTCCATCTGACTCCTTGCCAACGTTTTTCCACGCCTTTGTGTCCTTGCACCTGGACTACTGCAACGTCCTTTACTTTGGGCTTTCTGGGGTTGAAATCCGCCACCTGCAGCTGGTGCAGAACTCAGCAGCCCGGGTTTTGACTAGCACAAGTAGGTCCTGTCATATTACCCCAGTGCTGCGCAAACTGCACTGGCTGCCTGTTCGGTGGTGGATCACCTTTAAAGTCATTTTATTGACTTTTAAAGCCCTTCGCGATCAGGGTCCATCCTATCTGAAAGACCTCCTGGTTCATTACTGCCCTGGTCGATTGCTCCGCTCGGACAACATGGGGTTGCTGGAGATTCCAAGAGCGAGTTTAAAAACTTCAGGCAGCAGAGCCTTTTCTCATGCTGCCCCCACTCTTTGGAATTCTCTACCATGCTGGTTACGGGAGTGCACCTCCGTGGAGATATTCAAGAAAGAATTAAAAACCTTTTTATGGAAAATGGCCTTTTCGGAGGATTAAGCTAGTTAGAACCTGATTGGATTTTATTGTAATTTATTAAGTTTTTATGATGTATTTATGATGTGTTTTTATAAGTTTATGTTTGTATGGATATTTGTATTCATGTTATTAATTTGTTCAGTGCTTTGATAATTCGAAAGGCGCTATATAAATAAAATTATTATTATTATTATTATTATTAAAAGCAAAGCTGTCACGTTCCAATTTTAACTCTGAAATGACATAGTAAAGTGCATTTACTTGAAAGGGCTTAAAAGGGGCTTGAAACCCAATTTTGTAAGCTAAACTGGTATCTTACCTAGATGAGTCTCTCACGAAATTGAATATAATCCTTAATGGTACAGAAACCAGCTTTTTTAACGCGACTTGCGCTTTAGTTAAAAATCTTTTGCAAAGCTCTAAAGTCAGTAATGGCGTTTTGAAAATGCTGTGGCGTTCCCCTTGGCTGCTGAACCTCTTGAGCAGAAATCCAAGCTGCTCAGGGTTCAGCGCTGAGAAATACAGTGTTCAAAATACCAGTACTTACAAACACAAAACACGACGTGATAACGCGATCCGTACTAGTTTCTAATACCTGGAATTATATTCAATCTCGAAGAAGACTATCTGATAAGATACCAATTTAGCGTCTAAATGTAATCTCCTATGGGTTTCAAGCCACCTTTTAAGCCCTTTCGGTAAATGCGCTTTATGTCGTTTCAGAGTTAAAATTGGAACGTGACAGCTTTGCTTTTGTGAGAAAGGGGATACTTTATTTTAACAGAACAGTTCCCCAGTTATGCAAGTTATGGGGGGTAAAACGTTTTTGATAACTTGTGTCATTAGTAGCAGCATGATTTTTGTTTAAGCGTTTGTAAGCACATAACATGAATATGGTTTCTATTCCCTTAGGAAGAGGATAAAAGTTCTTTGAACTATATGAATTATGTGCACACAGTGAGAATGATTCAGGTAGATAAACGGAGTATAAATATAACACTAAAACCATTTTTATATTGACAGTTATATATGTAATTGAGAGAATTTAGTAATTGATAAGTTTTCCTATATTTTGTTTCAAAACAGAATAAGAAAAAAAACTATGAACAAGCTCATAGGAGCGAAACGTAGGGGGCTGATATTGAAATAAAGGAAGAAGATATTTTACATGCAGAAGAATGCTTGTGAACTCCTTATTTGTATGATTAGTTTTTAACATTTAGGCACCTTCAAGGGAGTCATTTAACATAAGTGTTAAAAGTCACCATTACCCAGATTTTGCTGTTGTTGTTGTTTTATATACAACCTGCCTGGGTCACCTGACCTGTCCCTAATCTAACATGACATGATTTCTACCATTATAGTTATTTTATAGATCAGGGTGACCCAATATATCATCAAGCTATACCTAAGGATTGCTGTGGTATAAAGTCATGGAAAACATCTTTATTCTAAAGAGGTAAAAAGACCATGCATATGTAATAGGACATTATCAGCAGTAAAACTCCTCCTTTTCTTCTGTATGATTGACAGCCTTGCATTATAAAAAGGGCTGTAGAGGCCACTCCTCCCCTACAGGGAGAGTTCAGTCCTCACCTAGATACAGGCAAGCTCAGACAATGAACACCTCTTGGCAGTGTTCTTTCTTTAATACATAGAAAAGGTTATTCTAAGCCCTTATATATTCCTTTAACATAAGCCCTTTATTTTACCAGGGCTTAATTCCTGAATGGCCCCTATTTAGAGACATTCCTTTGTCTCTTCATTTATTTATATTTGCGCCTATTTTACTAATCTCTGCCAGAGGTCTGTTAAGGTTAATTAGAGTGTTATAATAATAAAAGGGATGCTTTACTCCCAATGTAGCCTTTTAGACATAGAGGGGGCATAAATGAGTAGAGCGTTGGATGAAATCTTCTAAAGTAAATTACAAGCTGCCCGCTCTGAATGCTGCTGCAACACAGGTTCAGAGAGAGAGGGCGAGGAGCGGACGTGCTCCTATTTCTTTGCCTCAGCTCTCTCTCTCTCTCTCTCTCTCTCTCTCATTACCAACGACAAATATGCTTTCCTTCAGCCCATTTTGTTAATATTTCCTTAGGGAAGCAAACGGGCCTTTCTCAGTCACAGAGTGGCTTCTATATACATAAAATGAAAAGTTTTGCTGCTCTGTCTTAACAGTGCTCCCTTTTTTCTAAATGAATGGAACACAATCTGGACACTTTATGAAGAGCACCAAAAGGGGACAATTCAGTTATCAGGAGCAGCTTCTGAAAACTTCCTAAGCTCCCACAGAAAGCTGCTCTATTTTCTTTATTAATGGGAAGCATGTCTTACTACACACACACTAGTAGGCGTATGGGAATTATTTCAATACATATTCATTTGCACATAACAGAAATCCTAATTATCATAATACACTTCAAATTATACTGCTACAATGTTTTGTAGCATATCCCTTTTACTCCGCTGTTACACATCCATACATGAATTTTATGCATAGCATTTTAATCAATATATATTTATTTCTGTCTTTAACATCCATTTTATTTATTGACAAGCACTACTGCAGTTTAACTCATCAAGTAACCCTCACAGGCATTACTACAGTGCCTAGCTTTGTGCCTGTTTCATTATTCATAGAACACTAGGGACGGAAAGGCAGTAATGAAGGATTTACAGAAAGAAGGAGCAGTAGAGGGTATAGGAAAGAACTGCCATAGGTGGCCAACCTACTGCAGTATGTGAATAAAAACAATAGATACAGTAGATACTGCTGTGCAACAGATTTTGTTAAGTAGGAAAAAGCAAAGAAGATAGAAAAGATGTCCTGCTGTCCAACAGCCTGATTCTGGTGGAACCCAGATCCACCACAGAGGAAGCCCTCATTCTTTTGCTATCCAGTAAATGTATCTCCCTTCAATTACTCAGCTGATAGAGTGGAGGACTGTAGTGAAAATTAAAGTAATCCTTAGGCCGCAGGTTCAATTCCATCTTAAAGTAGAATTTTTGAAATGTTGTTCTGTGCAGAGGTTTGTGGTGAAGATCAAAAAAGGTGAGCCTTGGGAAGAAGGGGAGCATAGAAAAGTATAGGAAGAGAGTTCAACGCATTGTGGTAAGAGGGGGACTACTAGAGAATATTGTAGGATGAGAGTTTGGAGACAGATGCAAGGTTTGTGGTTTAACACAAAACACAAAAATGAGTTAGACTGTGTCATTATTGTTTGGCTGTGGTGTGGGCTGTTGTTCAGTTGATTAATGATATTAATTGCTGAGTTTTCATTTTGGGGCATTAGTATGATATAAAGTGCACAATGTGCTCAGGTTAGAAGATGTTTGTAAGTAGCTGAAACAAAAATATAGAGGAACACAAGGATAATGTTGGTGGGCTTAAATCGATGGCCAGGATATGAAACACACATGTGAACATGCTAGAAGCCATGTTGGAGTACACAGATAGTATTGTGGCTGGAACTGAGTGTTAATTTTGGAGCCGCTGCCATGGGAATGCATTTTCTCTCAAAAAATAAATAAAATAAAATACGGATCGAACAGTTAATTGGCTGGGTTTTCCTACCGGATGGCTGGTTAATGTGGAACTGAGGTCACTGGCAGGCAAGATGGGCATATGGCTTTGGTGAGAAGAGAAGTTTACTGGAGCTAGATGCTGGTCTGAGGGTAAAAAGGAGGGAGAGAATGAAGAGTTATCACCACAAAGGCGGGTAGGCATGGGAAGTGCTCACTGAGCTGATGTGGCAAGCACATGCCTGAATAGGAGACCTTGGAGGCCTATGCCGGGAGACAAGGGGGGTGGAATTCTGGCCCAGAGGAAGGAAGGTACAAGATGCCAAAACCATGTGGTAGACACCATGTTTTTGGGGGACAGAGAGGAGCAGGTAAAAGAAAAGCTGAGCACCTGGTATGGTTCAAAAAAGGGGATTTTTTTGTTGTTGTGGGGGGGTGAGGAATGAAGAACATCATACAGGGAGGAGCATAAAAGACAGGATGGGGTAGGCTGTGAGGCATTTCACATGGCGGCCACCATTTTGGGGAGACAGACCTAGGGGCTAGGAGCATAGAAAATGTTGGAAACAACATGTAGCTGATGCCATTTTGATTTTGGGAGCAAGAACGGACACGATACAGAACTAATGGTGCTCCAGGGTGAGGGAATCGTTTGGAGGGATTTACTCCCCTGCCTAATCTGATAGTGCCTGGGGTACAACTGGGAAGTTTTGACAAAAAAAGGGACCCCAAAATGGGTCTTTATGGTTAGCAGCCAGCAAAGGAGGTGTTTTTTGAAACTGGAGAGGTAAATAGAACGGGCGGCGGCCCAATGATCACATGGCCCCTATACTAAAAAAATATATATATATATAAAATAAGTTTAGTAATGAGAATAAGATAGACCCCAAAAAGAGAGAACCTCACAGAAGCAGCAAGTTTAAGTTTAGAGGGGAAACCGTAGTGAGGGGCCTGCAAGGCATAGTTTTTTTTCTGTGCGGTTCTTCTCTCCCCAAAAAAAAATTAAAAAAAAGAGGGAATAAGGCAAAATTAATAGCTGTTTTTATGACTAGAAGTAGTTGGCATGGAGAAGTGGGCAAGTGCTCACATACATTAAAAAATTAAAGAACATTAGATAAGGTGCGGTCTTCTGGTTTATAATGCTGGTTTAAACAATGGGTATTTTATATGATCTAATTGCAGCATTTTCAACATGGTTCCAAAAGGATGCAAGAACTCCAAGGAGGAGGCAGCGTGGAGAGTGATGGAGTTGGTAGAAAAGGCCCAAAAGATGCTGGATGCCATGGAGGACATGCTGACCAGGCCGGAACCCTCCACAAGGGGCAGGAAGTGGAAGGAAGGAGCTACCCCAAGGGCAAGGGGGGAATCATCCCACAAGCATAGCCCCCCCCTTAAACCAGTGCCCCCTTAGCTGGCTCCTCCTCAGCCAGCTCCATCCCAACTGGCTCCACCCAAGTCACAGCCGCCCAGCCCGGGCCCGCTGCAACCCATCCAGCCCCTACTGGAACCACCACAGATGCACAACCCAGTGGCCCCACAGCTGGATCAACCACAGCCAGTGCTGCCACAGAACCTGAGTGGAACAGGTACAATCAACCTCACCCTAGAGGGAAGCGTCAGAAAATACGTGGAGCAGATTATTGGCTCCATGGGTGAAAATGGTATTAGTAAATAGGAAAAAGTATTGGGGGACATTAAAAAGGGGAGGAAGGGTGAACAGGGTGTTAAAGCTGGGATCACAGTAGGAGCAGGAGTCTGGACATGGAGATAGGGACACCGGGAGCTAGAATAGGTGACTATGTTCCATTGGCTACAAAAGAAAAAATATGGAAATGGGAGTTTGTGGATATATTCACCCTAGTGGATAAAGAGATGGTGAAAAAATATTAGGAGAAAGAAAGCTTTGGGGAAAAAGGATATGGTTGCAGTATTGGTCTTATTGGGCAGGAAGGAGAAAGGACTAGGTTTGAGGGGGTGAACCTGGGATGCATGGTCTGTGGGTTTCACATACTAAAGTGCCATCATACAGCAGAAGCATCTGGAACTGGCCACACCACTATTGGCATATTCCCTGTTTATTTGTAGCGTATACAGTATAACATGTGGGGGGTGCCCATTGGCTACAGTATGATAAGCAATTTTGCCAGATTATGGCCTCACATGGGGATGTGAAATGGGACACTAGGCACTTGGATTTATGGTTGGAAACCATGACGGTGCAAGAGGGGGTAATGGGGACTGGGCCAGGAATGAGACAGGTTTACAAAAATTTTGTTGGCGTTTTAATAGGGCACAGTGCACCTGACCAAACTACCATTTCAAGCATGCTTGTTCAGAATGCTCAGGAATGCACCTGACATGCAGATGCCAGATGTATGGGGACAGAGGCACTGGGGCCAGCACAGGTGGGCAGCCTTTTCAGGGAGGTTTCTCGAGGGCATGGGGAGCAGCATGGGGCTATAGGGGAAGAGGTTTCAGAGGGGGGCAGAGGTTTCAGGCAGGGAGCAGGGAATAGGTGAAGCAAAGGTCAGATAGGTAGGGGACAAACGATACCAGCTAGCATGGTCACCAGTAAAATTGTCAGTTTTGAAGGAATGGGTGAGGGATTATCCAGATAGGGAGGCTGGCAGAGCATTGGAGGAAGGGTTTACCAGAGGTTTTAATTTACATTTTATGGGGGAAAGAACCATGAAGGTGAAGAATTTAGGATCAGCCAAGGGTAAGGAAATGATGCTGGCTCAGAAAATACAGAAGGAAATCCAGGCAGCGAGGATTGAGGGACCATTTGTTGACCCACCAATGGACAGTTTCAGAATGTCCCCATTGGTGGGTGCTGATATCCAAGAAGCAACCCAGGGAATACAGAGTGATCCATCACCTATCATACCCAGAAGGGGGGGGAGGTCAGTGAATGACTATGTAGGGGACGAAGACAGCAAGGTAATATACATTACATTGGAGGAAGCAATACAGGTGATACTGGCAGTAAAGGGGGCATGATTAGCAAAAACAGACATCGAAGAAGCCTTTCAGCTGCTACTGGTGTGGACAGAGGACTGGTACTTACTGAGTTTTCAAGTGGAGGGAAAGTACTATTTTGACAAAGTCATGCCCATGGGCTGCTCCATTACCTGCACCACTTTTGAGATGTTCAGTACCTAGCTACAGTGGGTATTTAGGGCCAGATATGGTCGATGGTTGGTCTTCCACTACCTGGACAATTTTCTCCTAGTGAACGGTTGGGGGACCCGGGGCCATGCTTAGGCAATTTGGGGAAATGTGCAGGCACTGGGGATCCTGTTGGCAGAGGATAAGACGGAGGGCCCTAGCCAATGTTTGAAGTTCTTAGGGATCAAAATAGATGCTGAGGTGGAATTGTTCAGACTCCCAGCTCAGAAAATAAAAAAAACTGAGAGAATTGGTAGGGGCAGTAAGGGTGAAGAGATGGGTGCTATTGAACCTAGTACAGCAGCTGCTGGGGCATTTGAAATTTGCTTGACGAGTGATAGCGCGGGATAGGTTTTCACATGTCAATTGGCTAGGGCCACAAGAGGAGTCACATGATCACACCATTGGGTGGATATTACAAAATGGGTGAAAGAAGACCTGGGGATATGGGAGGATTTCCTGGAGACATATAACGGGGTGACATTTTGGCAGGATGAGTGGGTTTTTAATACGGATTTGGAGTTATATACAGATGCGGTGGGGGGGCCACGGGATGGGGACCTATTTTAAGGGGAGATGGTTCTCTGAACAATGGCCAAAGGAGTGGGAGATAATGGGATTGACCAGTAATATATTGTTTTTGGAGAGTTTCCCGATATGGGTAGCCTCGGTGGTGTGGGCGGGGGGGGAGGATTTACAGAACCAGAAAGAAGCTTTCTAGTGTGACAATAGAGCAGTAGTGAATGCATTGAATAGGAGGGGGGCATTTTCAGATACAGTGATGAGGGTGATGATGCAGCTGGTGTTGCAGGGGCTACAACTTAACATGCCTTTTAAGGCAAAACACATTGAAGGGGTGCGGAACATTGTGGCTGATAGCCTCTCCCATCTCCAGTTGGACAGGTTCCGGGCCATCACCCCAGGTGCAGAAAACAAGAAAACAACAGTACCTCAACACCTATGGGAGACTGGTTGGATGGAGCCGAGCTTCTCTTTCAAAGCTCATGGTCAGCCAGGACATCAAGGACATATGAGAGTTCATGGAGAATTTTCCAGGCTTTCAGAGCAGAACAAAGCATGGAGGTAAGTGGGGTGGTCACGGAAGAGCAGGTAGTGAAATTTGTAGTGAGTAAATGGAGGGAAGGAGTGGCACATGGGACCATGGGTGTACACCTATCAGCCATAGGCCTAGAATGTAATCTAAAAGGGTGGGGAGACCCAGGAAAATAACAGTTAGGAGGAGGATGCAAGGGTGGTTGAGGCTGAGAGGAAAAGAAGTTGATGGGAGACGCCCCATATCAGAGGCACTACTGGGTAAACTAGTAGGGGCCTTGCCCAAGATCTGTCATTCAGCAGTGGAAGCTTGTCTATTTACGGCTATATTTATGACCATGTTCCATGGCGCATGTAGGGTAAGTGAAGCTTTGGGACAGGCAGGGCCATGAGGGAGACAAGGTTTCCTGTGGGAACATATAAAATATCAAAGGGGAAGTGTAGTGCTATGGCTTCAAAAATCCAAAATGGATCAGGCAGGAAAGGGGGCAATTATAACATTACATCGTCAGGAAAATGAGGGGATATGCCCGGTGTGGGTGCTGCAAGGTTACACAGCCATTAGGCCAGCAAAGGAGAGCAATTGTTTATCCATGGAAATGGAGCCCCAGTAATGGGGACACAGATGGTGGCAGTTTTAAAGAAAAGACTGGAATTTATGGGGGAGGATCCAAAGGGGTATTCATCCCACTTGTTTCGAATCTGGGCTGCATCAGAGGTAGCGGCTACTGGTGGGTCCAAGGAAGAGGTGAAAAAAGTGGGAAGATGGGCCTTGGACTACTATAAGAAATATGTGACAGAACTGACCTGCTAACTCTGCATCTGCTTTATTTCAGGTGGAAGAAGCCAGGGTCCAGAGATTCAGCCCTGCTGGAAGGGGAGGTTGGAGGAGAATGCGAACTATGTTTGAATCTCTGTTTTTTCTTCTTTAATCCCATGGGCCCCGCAGGACAGTGGGAGGTATAAATCTGTGGGCACTCTTTCGTGCATTGGGAAGAGCACAGAGCAGCAGGCTGAAGTGGGTGGGGAGACAGCTTTACCAAGATTGGAACACCATCAGGTTGCACTGGAAGGGAATCATAGGAATGAGATGGCCACAACCTTTGCCGCTGTTGGAAGACTTGAGGACAACATGGCCAGAGTCGCATATGTTGATATTGCATTTGGGGGGAAATTATTTGGGATCTTGGCCATGGCTGGACATTTTATGGCAGATTAAGGTTGAAAATACCTAGTAAAGGAATGGTGGCCAGGAGTGGTGGTCGCATGGTTGGACATGCTGCCTAGGAGGATGTGGAGACAAGCTAGACATCACAAAGTGCTGAACAATGCAAGAAAGTGAATGAATAAACAGGTGGGGACATATATAAAATCAATCAGATCACGTGATGCAGAGTACTGAGTAGAAGCTCCTCCGCTTAGCTCCTGCCTCCCTAATATAAAATCATCATTTAATATCGTTAAACTTCATCTAACTCCTCTGCCTAAGAGCTTTCCTTGTCTCTGAACAGCGTGTGCTCCTGTTTTGGGTTCCTGTGTGGTAAATGGAGGCTTACATGAAGAAAGCCCCGCAGGAACATACCCCCCCCCCCGCCTCCCCTGAGAAGACCTTGAAGAAATCCCGAGCCTCGAGTGGCCCAGACAAACCGGAACCTGCGTGTCAAGCTGGGGACCAAGAACCCCTAACACTTAATAGATTCTTAGAGGAATTTAAGTAATTCTGGGAAGAGATGAAAGATATGGTAATCGACCTAAAATCCCTCTCCAGAAAGATAGAGGAAGTCTCCACGACAGTATCGGACAACACTGCCCGAATATTTTCGATCGAGAGAAAATTGGAAAGCACGGATCCTGAGCTCCTATTAACGAAACAAAAGTTGTCTCGACTAGAAGCAAAACTTGAAGATCTGGAAGGCCGTAGCCAGAGAAATATTGTCGTAATCCTCGGGCTCCCCGAAGGGGAAGAAGGCCAGAATACCGTAGTCTTTATCCAGAAGTTGGTAGAAAGAGTCACTGGTCCCTGTCCCTTTGCCCAAGTTATATTATAGAATGGGCCCATCGATCTTTGCAACCAAAACCCCCATCCGATGTACCCCCTCGCCCCATCATTTGCCACTTTCTGAACTATCTGGAAAGGCAACATTTCCTACAGAAGGTCAAGGCCCTGCAAGAAGTCAGATGGGAGAAGGTGAAGCTGAGAATTGCTCAGGATATCCCTGGCTCGGTTCGATTGAAACGGAAAGCCTTCCACCCGATTGTGTCCAAGATTATAGCGGTGGAATTAAAGTTTAGGATGGGGTACCCAGCGAAATTATAAGTTTCTGTACATGGCTCATGTCTCAGTTTCGAGGATCCTGAAGCTGCGTTGCTAAGCCTTAAGTCGGCGTTGCCAGCCTTGTTTCGGACGACCTGAGAGGACCTCCTGATCTTCGGGAATCACTGGGAACTTCAGAATGAACTGTTGTTTGGATCTTTGTGTGGACAGTGCTCTTTCTAAAGATGGATTTCACTCTAGTTTATTCTCTTTAATAGAACTGGGCTCCTAGCAGAGGCTCAACTTTGCTTTTAACAGGCCTGTTGATGGGAATAGTTTGCAGGGAGAGTCCTGGGGGGCAACTGTAGGCTTTGTTTTAGACTGCATCTGATATCATATCGCTTGCTTAGTTCCTAGGGGGAACATACAGGGCTAGGTCTTGGGTTATGCCTCCTGTTTAGACTTTATTGGATGGGAATTCAGATTTTCGAGCGATTCCAGGCTTTCAGGGCGCCTTGACTGGTGGACTGGATCAGGTTATGACCACAAGAGGGCGCGGCTCGCCCACTTAATGCAGGTTCGGTCATCCAGCCTTGAGAGGGACTGTTTTCATTTATTATGTCATCCTGGTTTTGTAGGGGGGGTTCTCGGACCTAGGGGTCTGCAACCCCTGGGTGGTTACTCCCATGGGTTTCCCATCTCTGGATTTTGTTTCACTTCTCATCCGGATCTGTTTTTTCCATGTTCTTATCTCTATGATGGGTTCACCCCTCCATGTTAAGTCCCGCTCTGGTTCTGGTTCACGAGGTAGTTCCCTATGGGGAACAAACTTTTTTCAACTCCCTCCCAAGACTCGCGTGACATTTTTTCACATTCACATTTGTGGCATTTGGCTCTGCTTTTCTCTCTCGTTCACTGGTGGATTCACCAGCGGATGTTCGCATGCCCTGGAAGCCCGAGACCGCTCGTTGACACTAAGCCCTCATTAATGCAGTTTATTGATTGCCTTGTATTTGGAGCTATGAGGGTGATCATTTGCAGGATACATTCAGGGGCAGGGGAGGATGAGATCCAGTGCTGTGCTAAGCATTGCTTGTGACAGTATGGCGGGCTGGGGGGTTACAGGGTTTTGTTGGGGGTGGGGAATTGAGGGCTCAAATCAAGGTTTCTAGTGGGGGGTTGGGATAAGAGAGGCCTTACAGCAGCAATGGGGGGTTAGATTATTTGTGTTACACACCCAGAGTGCAAGGCTGAATTTAGCACCCTTAGAAGTCTTTAGTAGATGGCCAAGGAGGTGACTTTTGCAATGTGGAACGTCAAGGGGATCATGAAAAAATCAAAACAATACCAGGTTGTCAAACACTTAAGTCTTTTACGCACTCAGGTTACTTTTCTACAGGAATCACACCTACTAGAAACAGAGGCCTCACAAATGAGGAGGCAACAAGTGGGGACGGTGTATGAGGTGCAAGGCTCCTCAAACAGTTGTGGGGTTATGATCATTATTAACAGGGGCATTCCCTTCGTCCCAACTCACACTATTATGGATCCCGAGGGTAGATTCGTTTTAGTTATAGGTACTCTCTGGTCAATACCTCTGCTATTGGGCAGTATATATGGTCCCAACACTGATGACCCTGCTTACTTCATGAGACTCATAAATTTAATCCTGCCTTTCCTTCCCAAAGGATTGTTCTGGGGGGCGACTTCAACCAAGTTGCAGACTCAAACCTTGACAGGTTGGGAGGTGCATCGGGGGGATCTCCCCGGGTCAGAGGGCTTTTAGAGAATTATTAGATCAATGCAGGCTCTGTGATGTCTGGCGTGTCCTAAATCCTGATTCTAAGGAGTACACATTCAGGTCTTTGGCACATGGTTCACAGTCCCGTATTGACTACATATGCATTTCTCAGACTCTTCTGCCCGGGGTTAGGTCCTCGTCAATACAGCCTGACCCTGTCTCTGATCATTCTCTGGTGCTGTGTGATCTCTCAATTCAGGATGTGTCAAAGAGAGAAACACGTTGGAAGCTGAATGATCAACTGCTTAAAGATTCTAATTATTGCAATACCATAAGGGAGCACATTGAGGCTTTCTTTCTGTCCAACCCTTTAAACAGTGCAAAACCAGATATTATATGGGGGGCCTTCAAGGCCTACATGGCAGGAGTTTTTATTGGCCTCTCGGTGGCTAGGAAAAGAAATAGAGAGAGAGAGAATTACTGTCCTTGTTATCCCAAATTCGGGTTCTGGAATCCAATGTCTCGGTTAATTCCTCGGAGGAGGACAAGGTGAGGCTCCTAGGGTTGAGAGACAAATATTTAGAACTACTCCGGGAAAAGGCGGAGCTAGCTATCATACACACCAAAGCTAGTTATACTGACCAAGGTGAGAAGGCAGGGCGCCTCTTGGCACTTCGCATCAAACAACAAGAATCAGCGAGCTTTATCCCTTCAATCAAGGCTTCTGTAGATGGATCACTGAAAACATCCCCCACTGAGATAGTTCAGGAGTTTGCAGCATACTACCAATCGCTTTATGGGGACATGGAGCACCCTCCCAGTCCAGTAAGCTTGGAGAAGTATCTGATGGATTCACACTTACCCTTCCTCCCAGTACATTACATAGACTCCCTGGTCTCTCCCATAACTCAAGGGGAAATATCCGAGGTTATTAGTGGTTTACCCTCAGATAAAACTCCAGGACCTGATGGATTTTCCTACCTTTTCTATAAAACATTTCCGGAACTTCTCTTGCCAATACTTATTAGTTTATTTCAGCACATCTTATCCAGGACAGAGGTTGATTGCCATCTCTTTGAAGCCTTAATAATGCTCCTCCCTAAGCCAGATTAAGACCCTGAGCTCGTCTAGAGCTACAGGCCTATATCCCTCCTAAATCAGGATATCAAGATCCTCTCAAAGATTTTAGCCATCAGGTTATCCATGGTGCTCCCCAAGTTAATTATGTATGAATCAGGTAGGTTTCAAGAAGGGACGCTCTTCAGTGGATCATCTGCGTACGTTATCCCATGTCTTCTCGGCTTCCAGAGATGCTGACTTCCCAGCAGGCTTGGTCTCTTTGGACGCCGAGAAGACTTTTGACCGGGTGAATTGGAGTTTCCTTTTCAAGGTATTGAGTGCCTTTAAATTTCCTCCAGTATTCATTTCTTGGGTTGCTGCATTATATAAATCCCCTACAGCAAGAATCTCAGCTAATGGGGCCTTCTCAAACTACTTCTCACTCCATTCAGGCACTAGGCAGGGTTGTCCCCTATCCCCTCTCTTGTTTAACCTATATCTGGAACCCCTCATCCAAAACATTCTCCAAAATATCTCTATACAAGGTATCAGAGTTGGGCGTCATGAGATTAAACTCACTGCGTACGCAGATGATTTGTTGATATATCTCTCCCATCCGGTTTCTTCAATACCACCCTTACTGAATGAAATAGCCAGGTTCAGTGTGCTATCCAGCTACAAGTTGAATGCTAGTAAATCCTTATTTTTTCCATTAAACCACAAGGTATTTAAGGATGACATTTGCCCCCTAAGTTTAGGTTGGACTCCTAGAATAATCAAATATCTGGGCATAAAGCTATCCCGTAACCCCTTAAGGTGGGTCAAAGACAATCTGTATTCTCTCTCACAGGTTATTCATGACCTTGACAGATGGTCTAAACTTCCAATATCATTATGGGGCAGGATTAACATTATTAAGATGATTGTATTTCCTAGAATTTATTACCCCTTATCCCTTCTCAACTCTTTTATTCCCATACGCTGGTTTAAGAAACTGCACAGTATATTTACCAGATTTATCTGGGCAGATAAACATTCTCGGTTGGCCTATCATAAACTAGCTGCCCCAAAATTTGAGGGGGGGCTGAGGATTCCCCATATTGCTCTATACTACTGGGCTAGTCATCTAGCATATTGTCTGAGATGGATCTCCCCAGGCCCTGAAAAGGCACAACCAGTGTGGCTTAAGATTGAGTTCGACGTAATTAAAACTAAATGCCTGGATCCCTCAAACTTATTTTACCTCAAGTTGTCTCCAGTAAAGATGGCTGACTGCACCACTATAAGAACCTCTTTAAGAGCCTATACACAGTTATGTTTATTTCTTCACTATTCCCCTCAGTCTGATTTAGCTCAGTCTATTTGGAATTCCCCTTCTTTCACTCTTAGTGGAAGATGGATTCCTTCTAACTGGTTGCCTCAGCTAGGCGATGGAAAACTGCTTTCCCTGGTAGATGGGGAAGGGCACTGGTTGTCCTCACGTGGAATCATGGACAAGTTCCTTATCCCAGTCTCATCTCACTTTAAAGTTATGCAGTTAAGACACCTACTCACTGTAGTCCTGGGGAATTCTCCCCCCTTCCAGAAGGTATCAGCTCTGATTCCTGAAATCTCCCTGTTGTCTGGATCTTCAGGCATAGTATCTAAGCTATACAGAGTGTTGTACTATAAAAAATACGGGGACACCTTTGGAACTACTAATTTCTGGAACTCACTCCTCCCCCAATACCAGTTGGACTGGCGTTCCCTATGGAGATCCTGTCATAAGTATATTTCCCAAGATAGGCTGCATCTCATGTAATACCACATTCAACATAACATGTACTGTACCCCTACCAAATTAAAAAAATGGGGATTCAAGAACTCCAGTATATGTACTAAGTGCCTGCAAGTAGAGGGTACTCTCTTGCATATGTTCTGGTCCTGTCCCAAAGTTTCTTCCCTATGGAATTCAATAAAGATGTCTCTCGATCTCCTACTGGGTCTACAGGAGTACTTCACTCCGGAGGTGTGTCTTCTAGGGGATATGTCCCTGGTCAGTGCTAGAATTAGGAAATACCACATCTCTATGGTTGCGTTCTCAGTTAAAAAACTTATACTACGTCATTGGAAGGAACAATCAGCTCCTTCCTTCCAGGAATGGTTGCATGAAATCATTGCTAACCTTTGAACAGAGAAGGCAATTGCTAGTCTTCATAACAGACTAGAGGCATACAGTAGGATATGGGGTTCCCTTCATTCCTTACTCTTGTTACCTCACTGAAGTTATTTCATATTCTGGTTCTACCTATACGTACCATTGAATCATGCACTGCACGTTAGGGCTGAGTAGATTTGTTGCTGCTGTAAGGGGGATGAGGTGGGAGGGTGGGTGGGTCGGGCAGTTCTTACTGGTCAAGTATTACGTCATATCCTGATTTGCTGTAACTGCCCTTTATAATGGAAATGTATTAATAAAGTTTGAATTATATATAAAATCAATCAGGGGGGTGGTAATAAAGCATGAAAGCATATTGGAGAATTGCACAGGGCTTTATAGGGCAGACGAGGTGCATCTCTCTGACATAGGGAGAGATACATTTGACGTAAACCTGTAGAAAGCAATAGAGCAATGGAGACTGGGAAAAAAGCCATAAGCAAGAGTGGGGGGAAGGGAAGCTCACCTTCCAATGCAAGCTGGAGGCAGGCTGGTGGAGAAAAAGGAAACAAGGGGGGAAGGGACAGGCTGGGGGAGAGAACTCTGGCCTGGGTGTACATCCATGCTGGGGGAGAGGCACCTTTGGGTATACACCCAAGGTTGCTGGAGGTGGGGTATGAGTGTACATCCATACCCAGCAGGAGCGAGAGAGGCAATGAGAAGGAGGATGACACCCAGATGTATGTCTGGGTGGCAAGGCATAAGAATAAAGATAAAAGAAGAGTGGAGAATAGGATTGTGGTGACATGAAAATGTGGATGATATGGGAATAATGAATAAAAGATGGAAAGGGTGATGTTAAGATGATGATGTAAATAAGAGATGGAGAGTGATATGATGATGCTGACTGAGCACCCAGAACCTTAAGCTGTGGCGTGGTTTCTTCATTGGGAAGGGGATCCAGGGACAATGACAACGGAAGACTCAGTGTCTAGACTGAGTTGCAAATTATTTATGTGCTGTTACGAAAATTAGAAAAAAAGAGTTTGCCATTGTTTGTTCAATTAGGTTTATGGTTTTTAAAACATACCATCATAGTAAGGAAGGGTGTTAAATGCTAACAATCTGTAAACTGCACAATGACATTTCTATAATGTAACTTAGATGCCATTTATGACTATACTATTATATTTTCTGACTTTATGAAAGTTTGCTCTTATTATGATTTCAAGTTATTTGCACTTTTAATGCTCAGAGATGAGCAATTTGTCTTTTATATATGAGATTACTGGCTACACTATGTTTCAGGCCATGTAGGTAACCAGACCCGAACTCCACTGCATCAAGTTTACATCCTGTTTACAGGATTAACTAATTGCAATACACTACTAGCACTTTATCTCTGCTTGGCTTTTTATTCTGATTTATCAAGTGTAAGTATATGTTGAAATGTATGCTTTGTAAATTATTCTTTCTTGAAATAAGAAATGTTGATGCGTACTTCTATGTGGATTCTTGTGTTTTATACTACTTTAATATAATTGTATTGTAATGATACCGTGTTGATCAAATAAAATTTGAACTGAACTGAAATATACAGGCTGATACACAGCAAAGACAAACACCATATCTAGAGCCCTGAGAAATTATTTTTATTTTTTATAATTTTTATTTTTATTTTTCTGGAATTTCATGTTATTTCCTTTTATACATTGAAAATGTAGTTTTATTTCTTGTTATCACATTTACATTCATAAAATACCTCAAAATGACCTTATACATGCCAGAAATTGGTATACCGTTCCCACAGCGACGAGAATACAGCAAAAACCATCACAGCGACAAAATCGACAGTTCGCTGTGATGGTCTGCTGGTTTCCCAATGCTGCTGTCTCTGGGGAGTTTGCTCACTCCCCTGAACCAACTCCAACTTGGAGTCGGTTATCTAAAGTGCAGGGATTGCGTGGGGCAGAGCAGCCCTCATGGGGGTGCAGGGAAAAAACACACTTTTGTACAGTGATCGCACAATGCCAACTGGTGGCGTTGTGCCATCACTCTAGTGACAATCAGCAAATTTCCTGTCACTGCAGTGACATGGAACCACTAGAAATCACGGGCTTGATTCTCAAAGCCCTAGAAATGGCACAAGGTGCCTGCGCCAAACATAAATGGTGCAAGTGGCACCTTGCACCCAAAACCGCTGTCTGAGCTATTCTCAAAGGCAGCCTGCATCAACCATAGGCTGCCTGCCCCAAATGAGGTTTGTGCCTCCCATGCACCCAAAAATGGGATGCAACCTGGTTCTAGGGGGCATGTGGCAGACGCAAGCTGCCACATCCCCAAAAATGGTAGTCCAGTAAACTCACCCAGAGTACAAAATTCTAAGCACTCTTAGACCAGCCAGGGCTGGTCTAAGGGTACTGAGAATATTCTCCTCAGGGAGCATTGCTTGTTTACAGCAATGTGCCATGGTCATGTGTCCCATGTAGCCAAACAGTAACAATATGGATTTCCCATGCCCCCTCCCTGAAACCCCGATGCTGCCACTGTTATTGCTAATAAACTAATTCACATGCCACCCCTTCCCAATCCCTCGGTGCTGCCATCATAATTGTTAATATATTACTACATATGCCCCCCTTTCTCGCTTCCCCAATGTAGGCACTGTGATTGTTTCTAAATTATATCATATGCCCCCTTCCCAATCCGCCAATGTAGCCACCATGATTGTTACTAAATGATATCATATGGCCCCCTTCCTGATCCCCTGATGTTGCCACCATTAATGTGAATAAATTATATCATAAGCCCCTTCCTGATCCCCTGATGTTGCCAGATTATAATAATACAAGCCCCCCTCTCCAAACCCTGACATTACCAGTAGCAAGAATAATTTGTTCCCATGCCCTCCTCCCAGACCCCAAAGATGCCAGCACTAATATTATTCATCAGGGCCAGTGACCAGCACAGCCTACCTCACACCTCTGTGGCTGGCTGTCGACTGAATTGTCAATGAGCTGACTGTAATGTGTTACAGTCGGCTCATGGACAGTTCAGTCGGTGGCCTGCCATGGAGGTGTGAGGTGGGCTGTGCTTGTTGCTGGGCTTAATAAATTGTATTAGTGCTGGAACCTTTGGGGTTGGGGGGGCATGGGAACAATTTATTCTTGCTACATGCAATGTCAGGGTTTGGGGAAGGGGCTTGAATTATTACTGTCTGGTGACATCAGGCGATTGGGAAGGGGGTTTATGATATGATTTATTCACATTAATGGTGGTAACATCAGGGGATCAGGAAGGGGGGTATGTGGTATAATTTAGTAACATTCATGGTGGCTACATCGGAGGATTGGGAAGGGGGGTATGTGAAATAATATATCAACAATATCGGTGGCAACATCAGGGAATGGTGAAGGGGGAGCATGTGCATTATTTTGTTAACAGTAAAGATGGCAACATCGAGGGTGAGGGTGGGGGACTGCTAGACCACCACAGTCTGGACCAGCGCAGGGCTGTCCCAAGGCTTGCAGCAGACACTCCCGGTGTGCCGTATGTTCGGCGCTCAGCCAGGTTTGCCACAAGCCCTGGGACATAGCCACCAGGATCCTGCCCCTTTGAGAATCAGGCGCAGGGTCCCTGGAGCACTGGGCTTTGGCACAAGCTGCTGTTTGCTGCAGCTTGCACTGATCCAAGGCCACTTTGAGAATTGGGCCCCACATTCCTAGTATACTACATTGTATTAAGCAGCCTTATGCTATGGTCTTGAAAGGTTTCGTGAATCAGACAGTTCCACTGCTGCTTCCTTGCAGACTGTCTCTGTGGTAGCAATGGAGCCTAAACAACAACTGCTGCATTTAGTTTTTGCCAAAAAACAAGCAATTTTTAAACTTTTTCATGTGTTTGTTTTTGTTTTTTTCTTTTTATACCTTGATTTTTTTGTTATTTCTTATTTAAGAAAAACATGGGTCTCTAACCATATCTCTCAACTGTCCCTGACTTTCAGGAATGTCCTTGATTTTGCCTCAGAATGTTTCTCTGTCCCTCCTATAGTTAATGATACCATCACTAAACAGAAGGAATTGTAAGCACAAAATAATATCAGACATTAAAGGTAGAGTGTTGTTCTTCAGAAAATGAATTTTATACAGTCACTTATTCTACCAACTTCATGAATGGCTGTCCCAAATTTTTAAGATTTGTCCCTGATTTTGATCCTTTGTTCCTGATTTTTTAAAGCCTTGTCCCTGATTCATGAAACAGGAGCTTGAGAGGCATGACAAGCACTAGTGAATGCCTTAATGTTTGCTTGCATGTTGTATAAGAGAAATTATAACATGGGTTGGAAAAAGGAGGCAACCCAAATGGTCAAAGAGCATCATGTGACCATTGATTAAATCTTCTATTTAACCAACAGTTATTGTGTGAGAACTACTTCATTGAGAAAATCCCTTGTGAATCTCCCTTGAGAATATATCCCTCCATGCATATACAGAACAAGTGAAGTAAGTGAAGGAGGGTAAATTAATTTAAACAAGCTTTTTTAGTAAAATTATTGTGCTTAGTTGGTGACAGGATAAATTATTTTTTCTTTGTACTTTGTTTATTGTTTATATTAGAACAATATAGTACATATTCTTATGTAAGGGAAAAACATAACTTTCATCAGTGTAAATGATCTCACATAAATGTACCCTTACAATCTTGAACAGTAGGAAGTGGGGGATAAAACAAAAGAAAAGGGACACAAAAGTACCCCGAGTCCCATTAAAGTTCTTTATTCATATGCCAGCTGCTTCAATGGCGAAGGTAGTATCCATCAGAATAAATCGTAGGGAGAAACACTACACCAACCAGTGGTGTTATTAAACCTTATATTGCCACTATTTAAATTAGGGAAAGTAAGTCCCTTCACATAACACACAAGGCCTCTTACATAATGAAAAAAGTGCATATAATAGGCACTTCAACATTTAAACTTACAACTTATGGAGTTACAGCAACATTATAACTTGTGAGTCCCCTAGAGGTATTAGAGAAATGTGAACAAGCATATCTAGAACAGGCAAACTGTTTCTTTTTGTCAAATTTCAAAAGGAAAAAGGACTACATGTAAAAAACAATTCCCCAATTATTGTCCAGACTGTAGTCCATAAGGTTCCAAAGAGCTTCTGCTTAATATGCCTCCCCAGGAATGGCTAAACCGTGGGGCCGGACCGGTCACAGCCCCCCCACTCCTATTAATGGGTGGGCCACATATGTATTTTGGCCCCCCACTTTTTTGACACTATTTATTTTTTTTATTAATGCATACATGGCCTGTGCATATTACTCTCAATCAATATACGCAGCACAGAAATTGAAATTTGAGTTGTGCAGTACCATCAGCTGCTTATGCACACTAATCATATATCGATATTATGACAGTCATACAAGCCATGCAGTTTATCTGCCTGCCAGGTTACTATGTAAGTTTGAATACAGAATTCATTTATTGCTTCTCCCAGTATTACTATGGCGACAGCTGCAATCTGCAAGTAATAGTGGGGAACCAATAAACAAATTCTTCATTCAAGTCAATGAAATAGCACACAGCAGCCACTAGTTAGAGCGGAAACACAGCATACTGGTAGTCAAATTTAGTTGGTTGCCAGGTAATAGAAGAGTCAGCTCTTGAGTGACTGAGGTAATAAATTTATGGTCATATCCTGCCTTTTTACACAAAAGTATGATCTGTTCTGCATCTATTACCTATTAATAGTGGTGTGGTTCCAATTTGTGTTTGCTGCCGAATATTTTTATTTATTTGTGGATAATCAAAGTTCCAAATTCTGAGTGACTAAGGTAAATTGTTGAGTCCTGTCATTTTCCACGATACTATGATTTGTACTGCCACTGCTGCCTATTAATTCAGAGCGGTTCAGATTAGCTTTGCTGGCTAATTTAATTTTTTTCTTTGTGGGTAACCAAATCCTAGGCTGAGTGACTGAGATAAATTGTCAAATACAGCCATTTTCCCTAACAGTCTGATCTGTACTGCAGATCATATTGTTGTTGAAAACAGGTGGATTTGACAACTGACCTGTCACTCATCTGCTGCCTATTAAATAAGAGTGGCTTTGATTTATGTTTGCTGCCTAATATCAGTTTTGTTTTATTTGCAGGAGTGTGTGTAGACAGTGACTTCATGTGGCCTTGGGACTTACTGTTATTATTTAAGCCCTTACCCCTTCCACACAGTGTGTTTCGTGCTCAGAGAACACTTAGCTGTAACAGGAGCTCATTTGTGTGACAATGATTTTGTAGTGTTTATGAATTATAACCTATTCACTCTGGATGTTTTGGTGGTGTTACTGCAGCAAACAACTCCATCTGACCCACTACTGAAGGGCTAAAATATAATGACTATCAGCGGTGCCTGCAGTTGATTAGCAAGTGTGTTTGCTAATAGATATGTGTCGGTGTCACTCTGGAGTGAGAGGGGCTACCTTTTTCATAATTAAGAAAAACAAAATCTGACACGATTGCTGGTTTTGAAGCACCTTCTATCCTGCATCTTCCTCTTGAGGCACACTATGTTCATTGATGCAAACAGATGTAATATTTCTTCCTGTGTGGCAGCAGCCTGTAAATGATGAGTGTGGTGGGTATGGGTGTGGTGACCAGGAGTATAGGACAGACATTAAGAACCCAGTTTTGACGTGAGTACTGTCCAGAGTTTTCTACCATCATTGCACATATATCTATGAGTTTACTGTTTCCACTGCAGTGTACTTAAAAAAAAAAAACCTGAGATAGAGCCAGTTTGCAACTTTTTAACTGCAGCAGTTATATATGCCATTAAATGTTAAACGCTCCTCCTGTCTTCTGACTGTTGTGTGTGGTATCTGGTAGGAGTTTTTTTCTTCAAACGCTGATGAAGTTAGGAAGCTTGTGATTCATTTCTTCAATGTCATTGTCCATTTTCTTGTCTCTTCACTGCCTTTGTGCTCTCCCCCCTTTCCCCCTTCCATTGATCAGCTTATGTTGGTCAAGCCCATTGACCACTTGCTCCCAATCAGGTCTGTGATCTGGTCTCAGAATTTAGGTACTGTATCTTGAAATTAAAAGAGGGGCAGGGAGGGAGTGTGTGTTAAGAAATGCATTAGATCTGAGATGTTGTTGAAGCTCGTCAGCTCGTCTTCTGTGCACCTACTATAAAAACACTCAACCTGGCTTGGCTGGCATTGCTGGTCTCTCCTGCTACAAGAGTAATGCGAGCAATAGCAGTTAACTGCTGCAGGAGGGGATTATATGTAATAACATTTGTGCATGCTAGTTACAAGAAGGAATGTACTGCACTGCACCATTCAGGTTAATGAGTCTAATTAGATTATTTAAGAATAAATTCTTGACATGACATGGTTTATTTTTATGAAGCAAACACTGTGAAAGATCAAAAAAATGACACCAAAACACTTCACAAAGTGTAACATTTTCTGGGGGCCTAGGCAGCCCACAGACCCCCTGCCATTTCAGTGAAGATTCTTTGGCCCCCCCCCCACATTGAACCTAGTTGAACCGCCCCTGCCTCCCCCAAGCTCTCACTCCCATTTAGGGGGCTGAAAAAACATGTAAGGGCTCAAAAATCTGCCATACTTTGCCCTCGTCAGAGTCCTCTTCCACGGCTTCTGAATGTTTTTCCCCATGATGGCTGTGTCAGAAACTCTGCCATTATTTTTGCGATCCAACGGCCTGTATCTGTCGGGTCATTAAATTGCCAGTTCTTCCCACTATAGGTAATGCGCAGATGGGCGGGCAGCAAAAATGAGTGGACAATCCCCAGTGTACGTGACTTCTGCTGAACGGCATCGAATTGCTTGTATTTTGCTCACGTCTGATAAGAAAGATCCAGGAAGAGTTTTATATCTTGCCCCTGGACCTCAATCGGGTAAGTGGCTCAAGCCACACTAATGAGCATGTCTCTCACTTCGGTACAAGCAGTTTTTAGCAAGACAGTTCGGGGTTGAGTTACCTCATTAAGCCGCCCTCTGGGGTTGATACAATATGCCATATGGAGATCACTCCATTCAAACTCCTCTGGAATCGAAAGGGTCTCTGCTAACCATCCTCAAAGAAAACTCAGTAGATGCACTCCTTCAATCCCCTCTGGTAAGCCGATGATGCACACATTTCCTGCACACAGGCTATTCTCCACTACTTCGAGTCTTCCTCTCAACTGCACATTCTCCTTGGATAACAAGGCCGCTCTGGCCTGGGTCGACAGGGGTCGTTTGTCCGCATCTGCAGCCAAATCCTTAACCGCTGCCAGAGCAATTTCTTGTGCCTCTAATTTTCTCAATGTTTTTTCAATTTTGGCATCCATGGCCTTTACTGAGTTCAGAATGGTTTGCCACGGTGGTTCCTGGGTTGTACAAGTTGAAGAAGGACCAGGGTTTTCAGTCTCCTCGCTCATCTGAGTTCTAGTACCTGCAGACTTCTGATTTCCCACTCCATATTGCTGTATATTTTTATGCCCCATGGCAAGTTAAGTATCAGTCTGTTTCTGTTGACCTCAGGAAGCTAGAAAACATTGAAGATTTTGGTTAAAGAGCCTATTTATCACTTTATTTTAGATTATTTGAGGTCCTTTGTGTGGTGCTGTAAAAGGATGCATCCTGCCTGGAAGCTAGCTCCCTGGCACCCCATAAGTTATTTTAAAGAAATTTTAAAGAAGGACTGATGATAAAGCATGTGCAAGGTTAGTAGAACCAAAACATGGGGTGACATTTATTTTCTTTATTACAATTTATCTACTAGGGATAACCTAACTAAGATGCAACATCCAGAGTGTTCCCACTTTTTCCAGTATATTTAACCAGGATAGTCTGACTTAGATGCAACGTCTCATTTTCAGTAACTTACTCAGGGTTTCATAGATTTCTTTGACTAGGTTACCAGGGAGGTGGATCAAGGGAGAGCCATGGACGTTGCCTATCTGGACTTCAGTAAGGCTTTCACCACTGTGCAGCACAGGGGGCTAGTTAAGAAACTAAGCAGCCTAGGGGGTGGGGAAGAAAGTGGCAAGCTGGGCATTATTTATTTATTTATTAAATTTTGATAACCGGTATCAGACTGGTTAAGGGATAAGAGGCAAAGGTTGGTGGTAAACGGTAGCCACTCAGGCAATAGGAGAGTGACTAGTGGGGTGCCGCAGGATTCAGTGCTGGGACCGGTCCTTTTCAATGTCTTCATAAGTGACATTGAGGAGGAGCTCGAGGGTAAGGTGTGTCTCTTTGGAGATGATACAAAAATCTGCAACAGGGTTATACTCAGGGCCCCTGGTGTTCTGCGGCAGAATTTTCTGATTTCTGCGGCAGGGCTCCTTGACTTCTGCGGCAGCATTTTCTGATTTCTGCGGCATGATTTATTAATTTCCCTGGCAGAATGCAGTCCTGTCATTGGCTAAATATGATGTGATGTCATCAATGACATCATATGCTGAGCATAGAGGAGGGGCTTCAGGATAAACGAGGTGGGAAAGAAAGCCTGACACTATGGAAAACAGTATATTTATATAAAATTCACCAAAAACAATGAATTCTGCGACACTATATATATTCTGAGGCATGATGCAAATTCTGCGGCAAATTCTGCAACCGCAGAACCGCAGAATTCCAGGGGCCTTGGTTATACTCAAGAAGGGAAGAGAAAGCAAAGGAATCTGAGGAAACTAGATGAATGGGCGAGGGAGTGACTGTTTAGTTCCAATGTCAAAAAGTAAAAGGTTATGCAGTTAAGATTGTGGAACCCAGGGGCTGTGTATAAGACGGGGGGAGTGGAGCTTACAGTCGCCAAGCGAAAAACAGACCTACAGGTCATCATATTTGATGACCTCAAGGCAGCTGGTCAGTGTGACAAAGCTATGGAAAAGGCTAGCAGGATGCTGGGTGCAGTGGGAGAAGGATTTCTAGCAGGAGTAGGGAGGTAGTGCTGACATTGAATTATTGTATAGGTCACTGGTGAGGCCCCACCTGGAGTACTGTGTCTAGTTCTGGAGGCCACACCTCCGCAAAGACATTGAAAGGGTGGAGGTAGTACAGAGGAGGGTAACCAAAATAATGAGGGGGTTGCACAAGAAGCCATGCGAAGAAAGGACGAAGGAACTCAACATGTACTTCCTGGAAGACAGAAGAGCGAGAAGAGACATGATTGAAACCTACAAGTACATTGCCTCACAGGAGCAAACAAGGTGCAAGTGGAGGGTCCATTTCAGAGAATTGATGGCACCAGGATAAGGATGCATGCAAAGAAGCTAAGAGGGGGAAGTTTAGGAGAGATGTATGGAAATAGTTCTCCATGGAAAGGGTGGTGGATGACTAGAACAGCCTGCCAGAGGAAGTAGTGGGGGCAAAGACTGAAGGGAGCTTCAAGCATGTGTCAGATAGGCACAGGGGTATATTAGGTAGAGGACCAGGGGAAGAAGTGATGCCTATGACCAACTAGGGTCAGTGGTGACAGAATAGACAGAGACAAGGGGCAGACTGGATGGGCCTAAAGGTCCTTTTCTGCCAACAAAATCTATGTTTCTGTGTTTCTAGGGTCATGTAGTATACACAGTATCTGGCTGTGTCAGGTTTTAAACCTGTAATTTCCTGGTTCCCAACAGAGCTCCAACTCCTCCAATCACTAAACTTTGCTGTCTGTGAGACAGGCACTGTGAAAAGCTAGTGGCTGCCAACCATGTTTTGTTTTTGTTTTGCTTTACACTTCACTTACCAAGAATGGCCTGATTGAGATGCAACACCTCTTTTCCATTGAGATGCTGTGTTTACTCATTTTACAATGTATTTACCCAGGATACTGCAGCAGAGATGCAACATCCAATTTCCAGTAGATCTCTGCTTCTACCATTTTTGCATCTAGGTGGACTGGAGCACTAAGAGGTTAAGTGACTTGCTTATGGTTATTCAGTGAATATTTCTTGCTATAAGGGATTATACCTGCTATTTCCTAGTTCCTAAAAGTGCTCTGCCCGTTAGGCCACACTGCTTGTGGGAGGGGGACCAGAAAAGGCAATCAATTGCTGATCGCTTTTTTGTTTGTTTTCTTACAGTGTATTTCCCAAGGATAGCCTAGCTGAGATGCAACATCTCATTTCCAGTGGGGGCCTGCTTCAACACATTTCCATAGGTGGGTGGGTGGACTGTAGCACTGTAAGGTTTATTGAGTGGCTCAGGGTCTCACGGTGATCATGTGTCTGTAGCAGGGTTTGAATTTATGATCTCCCAATTCTTAACAATGTTCTAACTATTAAACCACACTGCCTCCACTGTTGGGGAGATTATTCATTGCAAACATTGAAACATAGAATTTTGGGTGAAAAAGACCGCTTAGCCCTCTCAGTCTGCCCCAATGGTCCTTGCTTAGTCTGCCTCCGCAAACCCTAAACTGGTCTCCAATGACCCTCCCTCCTCCCTGCCTATTTACTAATATTCCCCTCTGTCTATCCCACGAATGCTTGACGCACCCTACTATTTTCAACTCCACCATGTTCACTGATAGCCTATTTCAAGCATCTACCACGCTGTCAATGATGTAGTACTTCCTCACATCCATGTTAACCCCACCCTCAGGTTCATTGCCTGCTCTCTGGTCCTGTTGGTCTTCCACATTTAAAAGAGACTCCTCTCCTCCACCCTGTTGGCCCTGTGAGGTACTTGTACATCTCTATCATGTCCCCTCTCACTCTCCTCTCCTCCCAAGTGTGCATGTTTAGATCCCTCAGTTTCTCCTCATAGGGCTTTTGGTGAAACTTCTGCACTATTTTAGTTGCCCTCCTCTAGATTTCCTTCACCCTGTCTATCTCTTTTCTGAGGTGCATCTTTGAGAACTGAACACAGTCTCACCAGTGAGTGATACAGTGGCAACACCACCTCCCTCCTCTTGCTGGAGATACCTCTCCCAAAGCATCTCAGCACCTCACTGGTCCTACCCACTGCCTTGTCTCACTGCTGTACCACTTTGAGGTCATCACAGATATAATAACCATTCCTGCTTAGTGACTAACAGTACCTCCTCCCCAATCTTATATTCAGTTCCCAAAAAACTGCATTAATATACAGATTAGATTTCCCAAAAAGTCTAAGTGCACAAAGTAAGGAAATTAAAACATTAGGGTTTGGAGCCTCAGGGGTCTTGGTGAATCAGTAATTTGGTGTTCATTGGGGTTGTCAATCCTAATGCCCACTGATCCCCCCAGCCCCTAGCTTTCTGTCTGGGCACAAGGTATAGATCAAAACCCATGCCTCATAGTCATAAACTGTTTTGAGGTAGATAAATATGGCCCGCCACATGTGGACAAAAGAATCAGTTGTAACTTTCATTACATGGGCTCTGCATGAAGCAAAAAAGCATGTATAACTTTGCTCAGAGAGCGGGTGGGCATTAGGGCTATCAACCTAAAGGAATACCACATCACCGATTCGACAAATTTCCCAAGACTTCAAACCCTAATGTTTTCATTTCCCTATTTTGTGTGCATTGACTGTTTGGAAAAACAAATTTCTGCATTAACACAGTTTTTTGCCTGCACTAGCCAGCAGTGTGACTATTTTCAGGCACGACCTGGAAGAGTACAAAACATCTAGGATGAAAGTACAGAACATTTCAACACAGAGAAACAAACCTTACATTTTAAGGAGAGAAGTCCTTGTATATATGTGCAGGGTTTGATGGAGAAACATATACCAAGCAAGATAACAGGAAAACACAGGACTACATTACATGTTAAGGGTATGAACAACTTAACAATGATACATCATATCAAGAGTTTAGAAACATCATAGTTGATCCAGTACAGCAAAGTATAAGGTAAAAGGTAGACCATATATTGTTACAAAGATAGTACAGTAAAGGAAAAAATACAGGAGCTAAACATACAGTTTCAATTTGAAATATGTAGGAAGGTAGGAGGAGTAGACCAGGGCAATATGAAAAGATGTGGTCCTCCTAAGTAAAAAAGTAAGGAGGATTATGCACAAGTGCCTGGGGCAAGGGAGAAGGAGACAGTGAGGTCAGGGGGCCAGACAAGAATTGTTAGGGTGGATCAAAACAAGTACAATGGTCAGTCTGCATAAGATGACACCGGAACACAGTCTTGAACTGAGGGTGAGATCCAGTCTGTCTAAGCTCAATGGAAGCGTATTCCAGAACTGAGGAGCCACATGTCGGAAAGCACCAGCACCTTTTGAGATGTGACATCTAGGAATTTTTGGTAGGGATTTATTAACAGACCTCAGATCATGAGAGGAGATAAGAGGGGAGTAGCATCTCCACCAGTGATGTTGGGGTTTCCAGCCTGATAACAGAGTCCACAAGAGAGCCGATGTAGTAATGTCTAGATGTCATGGGGGAGAGCCAGCCCGAGTCTTTGTATAATTGACAGCAGTGCCTTAGTCGAGGGGAAGAGGATGCATAGCGGCATATATTATTATAAGTAACATCCCACTTCTGGAGGGAGGTTTTCTGGGCGGCACCAAGAAACGGGGTACCATAGTTGAGGGTAGGCAGCAGAATTCCCTTTCCAATGGTCATTTTAGCTGATGGTGTAAGCATGTAGCTGGGACTTGTACGCAGCACCTAGTTTATTATTTACTACTTTGCAAGTAGTTTGAATATGCAGGTTGAGATCTAGAGATTGATGCAACAGGACCCCAAGGTATTTGGAAGATGAGACAGATTCCAATTTAGATCCAACCACATTGAGGACAGTGAGGGTCGAAGGACCAGCTCTAAGTTTAGGGACAGAGCCAAAAAGCATAGTCATTGTTTTCTTTGCATTTAGAACCAGTTTATAATCATAGAGCCAATTTAGAATGTTCTTGAAGTCACTAGAGAGGGCCAGGTTAAGGTCATCAACTTTATTAGCACTGGTATAGATGACAAGATCATCTGCATATAGGAGAGATAAGCAGTTTCTGAGGGCACTAGGAACATTATTGATAAAGAGCGAGAAGATAAGTGGCCCCAAGATGGATCCTTGAGGTACACCAGTGTTTATCGCTGCTGGGTCAGATATATCTGAATCAAATTTCACCATTTGAGACCTATTTGATAGATAGCTGTTAACCCATTTAACAACTGGGGGACAGAAGCCCAGTTTTGTCAGGCCACATAGGAGCAAAGGATGATTTACCAGGTTAAATGCCTTAGTAAGGTTGATAAAAACAGCTTCAGTAAGGTGCCCTGCGTCCATATTGTAGAGAATGTCCGAGGTGAGTTTTAGCAGGGCAGTAGATGTGCAGAAGCTCAGGGACTCTGGGTCCTGCACTTCCATGCGGCTACAGATGCAGATGCACAGTGCCTTCCAAGACTTGTACCAAGGGAAAATTCCATCTGACTGTGAAAGCACTGTGCTCTCCAGGCCCTGTGCTTCTGTACAGCTACAGATGCATATGCACATCCAGACCCTGTACCAAGGGAAGCGTCTGTCTGACTAAAGAAGCACTGGGCCAATGGGGGAGAGCTGGGTGGGCTGGGGGTCCTGTGTGGGTTGGGGTGGGGGCAGGGACTGGACATTGCCATTTCTATGGCAATCAGGGTTTCCGGCAGGGAAGGGGGTACCACTAGACTACCAGGGAGATTAGAATTATTCTCATACCGTGATTGGGGTTACCAGAGGGGAAGGGGTACCACTAGACTACCAGGGAAATATGTGGGTGCTTGTGAACGATGTTCGAGGGGGGAGTTGCCACCCATGGCTGGTGACTGCTGTGTTGCACATTGCAATACAGCAGCACACCTGTGGATGACTAGCAGTTGAGCCATTTTTTATGGCTCAACTTTGTGCCCAAGTATGCAGCACATCTTGGGGTTACCAGAGAGGAGGGGGATACCACTAGACTACCAGGGAAATATGTGGGTGCTTGTGGACAGTGTTCAGGGGTTGCCCCCACGGCTGGTGACTGCTGTGTTGCACATTGCAATACAGCAGCAAGCCTGTGGATGACTAGCAGTTGAGCCATTTTTTATGGGCTCAACTTTGTGCCCAGGTATGCAGCACATCTCCAGAATGTGCCGGCAGATGCACTGCACATCCCAAGCTGAATATCAGGATGTGCCGCATATGCATGGGTACACCCCCCTGGAGATGTGGTGCATACATTATCTTTGCACCCTGGCACATCGGGAATTGTGTTTCGCAATTCCCCCTTTTGAATATTGCCCCAATGTGCATTTCTGGGGTTGCGCTGGCACAACTCAGTTGCACCAGGCACAACCCCTTTGAATATCTTGGCCCTTGTGTCACACATTTAAGTCAGTGTTAGTGTCAGTGGCTCAGTAGGTAGCACACTTGCCTCTGAGGCCGGGAAATCAGAGGTCTGTGGGTTCAGTTCCCACATGTGGCACTTGGGTTAATATCCCAATACTGACACTGTAGTGCAGCATGAGAGGGGTGCTGCACTTCTGAGGTGCCGTCTTTTGGATGAGACGTTAAACCGAGGTCCCATCTGCCTGGATTGATGGTAGTCCAGGTGGATGTTAAAGATCCCATGGCACTTATCAAAAAATGGTAGAGGAATTTCCCCGGTGTCCTGGCCAAATTTCCCTCATTCACTAAAAATACCACCAACAGCTTAATCTGGTTCAAGGTCAGTTGGCATTCATCTGTATCCCCCTTCCCAGGGTTGTGCCTGAAAATAGGCAGAATTTGTCTAGTGCACTTACCCGGTCAACAAAAACTAAATAAATAAATAAAGGGTGACCAAATAATTTTTAATTTGGTACCAAAAATGGAATTCTTGGATCCCACATATAATGCTGACCCAAGAATTCTATTTTTGGTGCCACAAAAAATTGTTGGGTCATACTTAAATGTGCGACGCAAGAATTTGCAGCTCACAATACAGGAATCAGCCATCTCAGCAAGCTGACAGCCAAAGAACTTGAAGAAGAAAAGGTATTTCTAGCCCAGCTTTTCAAAAAACAAACAGCAGCGTTGAGTTTAAAGGGACACTGTCAACCCCTTCGGTCTCAATGTGTTTAAAATACACAAGTCATGATTGGTCACATTCTTTGGAGATTACTGATGTAGTTGATAGTTGATTCTGACTCTTACTGATGTAGTTGATAGTTTGAGTCTGACTCCTTTTTAGTTTTACAAGTGAAAGATAGACTGCTCACCATACTGGTGTTACTACACAAAAACGTGTGTACTTACAGTCCTTGATCAACTCCCACTGCATCTTTTCTGGACTTGGGAACACCCTCATCACAGTCTAGCTGCTCATATGAAAATACAAAAGTGCCAGCAGCAACAGGTCTTATGGTCTATCAAGTCTGCTCAATTGTGCAGCTAACCCCTCATCTTGCAGCTGACCCAGCCTCCCCTCCCCTAATCGTATTTACACCTCCTAGTCTGTCCCATTCCCTCTTGAAACCACCCACCTTTCTTCTGGACACCACCTCCTCAGGCAGAGTATTCCACTTGTCCACCACCCGTTCAGTGAAAAAAGGTCTCCTGATTTCTCTCCTGAATCATCCCCCCTCCAATCTCAGCTGATGCGCGTTCCATGTCCCTCCCTCTCCAAATCTTGAACATATCTTCTGTATTAGTCTTGTTTATCCCCTATATATATTTAAAGGTTTCAATCATATCCCCCATCCCTCCTCTCTTCCACGGAAAACATGTTCAGTTCACCCAGCCTATCCCTGTAGGATTTTCACTCCAATCCCTGGATCATCTTTGTCACCCTATGCTGCACCCCCCTCCAGCAACCTGATGTCCTTCTTCAGGAATGGGTGCCAGTACTGCATGCAGTGTTCCAGGTGTGGCCTGACCAGTGACCTGTACAGGGGAAGGATCACCTCCCTATACACCCCAGCATCTTGTTGGCTTTTGCTGCCACCTTCCTGCACTATGCTGATTTGTTCATACTCCCCGTTATAAGCACCTCAAGATCCTTTTCCTCCTCTGTGCTTTCCAGCTGTACCCCTCCTAGCTGATAGTGCCTCCCCTGGTTCCTGGCTCCAAAGTGCAGTACCTTACACTTCTTGGCATTGAACACCAACTGCCATGTTTCCGACCACTCCTGTAGTTTGGTCAGGTCTTCCTGCAGCCTCTTCCACCATTCAATGTCATCTACCACAGTTCCCATCTTTGTATCATCTGTGAACAGACGGATCTTACTCTGGATCCCTTGTGAGATATCAGCTATGAATATCCCAAACAGCACCGGTCCCAGTACTGATCCCTTTGGCACCTCGCTGGTCACATCCCTCGGTGCTGAGAGTCCCCCTCTCCCACTACCACCCTCTGCTGCCTTCTCTTCAGCTAGTTGGTGATCCATTTGACCATCTTTGTTCCCACCCCTATATATTCTAGCTTCCCCCCCAGCCTCCCATGTGGCACAGAATCAAAGGCCTTGCTGAAATCTGAATACAGGACATCCACCGCATGACCCTTGTCCATTTCCATGGTTACCCAGTTGTAGTACTCAACTAGGTTTGTCTGGCAGGATCTTCCCAAGACAAACCCATGCTGCTGGCCATTCTGGAGTCCACTGTCCTCCAAAAATGTCACCAGCCAGCCACTCTTTTAGGATTGTCTCCATAATCTTCCCCACAATTGATGTGATGCTCACTGGTCTGTAATTGCCAGGTTCATCCTTAGGGCCACTTTTGTGAATTGGCACCACATGGGCCATCCTCCAGTCTTGTGGGATGCATCCTCTGTCCAGGGAGGTATTGAACAGGTCAGTCAGTGGTCCCACCAGGATCTCCACCAGTTCCTTAAGTACCCTAGGGTGAATGCCCTGTGGTCCCCTGTGCCTTGTCCACTCTCATTGCCCTTAGTCCCTCCAGAACCCTGTCCTCTGTGATCCCTGTGTCAGTCACCCCTTCCCCTTCCCACCCCTCCCCTGAGGTTTCTGTCCCCTCTCTCTTTCGTGAACACAGAACAGAAGTACTCATTACGTGCCTCTGCCTGGTCCCCTCCCCCACCCATCCACCCACCATCCTTCCTAATCCTCACAATTTGGTCTTTGTTCTTCTGTCTCTTGCTAATGCAACTGAAGAAGTCCTTTTCTCTGTCCTTAATGTCCTGTGCCAGCCTCAGCTCTCTGGAAGCCTTGGCCGCTCTTACTAGCCTGTTAACCTCCCTGGACTTCTTTGTATATTCATCTTTGTCACTTTCCTCTCCCAATTTTCTGAGTCTCTGAAATGCTTTTCTGTTGGCCCTCACCCCTTCCATGACCTCCTGAGTCAACCAACTAGGCTTCTTTGCCTTTCCCTTCTTACTTTGTGTCCTTGTACATGTCATGTTGTACATAGCCCTGTTTTAATAATATCCCACTTTTGACAAGCATCCATGCTTGGTTGAATTCCTTACAGACGCCTACCCCAAATTCCCCCATCTTTTTAAAGTCTGCCCCCTTAAATTTGACCACCCTGGTACCCGTACCTCCTTTTTCCCCTTCCTATATTGAGCATGAACCACACCGTGTGGTGGTCACTCCCAGCCAGAGAGTCCTCCACCCCCAGATCCCTTACAGCCTCTCCATTTGATAACACCAGGTCCAGAGTTCTTCCTTCCCTAGTCATCTCAACGGATCAACTGCACCAGGAAGCTGTCCAGAAATGCCTCTAATGTGACCTGCTCCTTTGCACTCATGGTGGTTGGGGTGCTCCAGTCCACCCCAGGTAGGTTGAAGTCTCCCACCACCATGGTGTTCCTCTTCCTACAGACCCTTCTAATCTGTTCAGCTAACTCTCTAGCCAAATCCTCCACTTGAACTAGTGGCCGTACACAACGCCATCCTCAGTGCCCTATTTTTTGAGTCCTGAAACTGCATCCATAGGGCCTCTGTCCTGCCTTCCTCCCCCTCCTCCCTTATGCACCTTATCCCCTCCTGCACATAGATTGCCACCCCCCTTCCCTTAGCCCTATCCTTCCTGAATATCCTAAACCCTGGGATCATCATATCCCAGTCCTGGTACTCGGTGGACCACGTTTCCATGATGGCTGCAATGTCCACGCTCCCCACTGCCAAGAGAGCCTGTAACTCGACTGATTTGTTACCTAAGCTTCTCACATTCAGTGAGACCACTCTCCAACCTGTTCCTTTCCCCTTCCCTCCTTGATTCTCACCCCTCTTAATCCCCCCATGCCACTTCCCCTATTTCTTCCCCGATACCACGGGTGGTAAGCTCGTTTGGCTCCCCTCGCTGGGACCCCTGCCTACCAGCTGTCCACTTGCCACCCCCCCACCTAGTTTAAATCCACCTTTGTTGCTATGTACCCCTCTAACTTCTGCTTTAATACCTCCTTCCCCTCCCCACTCAAGTGTAGCCTATCCCCTGCATATAGATCATTACTGTCCCAGGTCCTGCCCCAGCCTCCCACTACCCCATACCCCTTGGACTGATGCCATTCTCCCAGCAATGTGTTAAACTTCCAATCCTTCCTTTTCTCACCGTACTCATGCAGGGTACTGGGAGCACCTTCGAGAAGGCCACCGATTCCCCTATCTCCTCGCACAGCCTTCCCATTTCCTCAAACCTCTCTCTCACTACTTCCACCATCTGCCCCACTAGATCGTTCATACCCACATGCACCACTATATGTGGTTTCTTTCTAACCCTCCTTGTGCACTTTAGAATTGACTGCCCCACCCTGCCTGCCATTAACCCAGGTATGGACTCCACCCATATGCGACTATGCCTTTCTCCCTGATTACCCCATCTGATCCCTTTAAGTATGGAATCCCCCAACACCAATACACCCCCTCCTCATTCTTCATCTCTTCCCCCACCCTTTTACCCAGGTGCCCATTTCTAGAGTCCAGCATATTTGTAGCTTTACCCTTCCCCCCTGCGGTTCTCCCCCACCCTTGACCTGTTCCCCACTTTCACTGCTCTCTCACTATCCTCCACATCCCTCCCATCCACCCTGGGCCCCCTTCCCCATCTGCTATGCCCCTCCCTACCAGCATTGCTCTTCTCCCCTTTACCCCACTCCCTTCATCTGCCCTTCCAGCTGTATCCCTCCCTCCTTTACCCCACCACTTTCTTTTGACCAACTACTGTCCCTTGTGCAGTCCCCTCCTGTACCCTCTCCTGCCCCCTCCTGGAGCTCCCTCTCCCTCTCCTCCTCCACCACCAATGTTGCCAGCACTGCAAACCTATTTTCTGCCTCCTCTGTACTGCTGTGCTTTGGCTCCTCTCTTCTGACTTGAGCCTTCCCTCCATTGCTCAGCCCCCTGACCATTCTGCTCCCACCCTCTTCCCTCGAACCGATGTTCCTTCCATGCGGTGCCCTCATGTTACTCCCAGGCAGAGGCCCTCCAGCCCTAGACTTCCCATTCCCCATCCTCTCCAGCTGTCTACTAAGCCACAGCATTTCTTCCTCGAGACTCCTCAGCCTGTGACAGATTGGACACCCTCCTAGCTTCCACAACATGTTCATCCATACCACCACCCCACATCCATTGCAGACCACTATTCTACCCCAGTTGATCCCCCCAAGCATCCTGCTTCCCTCTGTACCACCCCCTCCTTCACTGTCCGCATCTGCCCCTATTAGTACCCCCCCCAGAGTGTAGGAGGAGGGGAGACTGAGTGGCTGCACTGTTTGGGGTGTTCCTAATGTTCATGAAGTATGTAATCTGAGTAGATCAATGATTTGAAACAAAACAAGGCTGAGTATAATTACACCATAAGCATGTATTTTTGTTCTACTAAGAAATGAAGCAGATTTAACAATCAGCAACTTCAATGAATTTTAGAGAAGGTAAACAATCATTAAATATGAGGTTTTATCTAGAAATAATATGAAGCAAAAATGGTTGACATGTCCCCTTAATGGGTCCTGTTTAGAAATTTTCATGTGTTTTTTAAATAACTAATTTTTATGTATTTTCAAATTTATTTGCCCAGAAAAAACAAATTGATAACAGTAACAATCTAGAAAAACATTTTCGTGATCTAAAAACACAATTAGTCATAAGCTAAAAACTCTCATGAATGAAGAATTTTTGAGTCATTGCAGATGGTTATCCCAAAAATCCTACTGAGCATGCTCTGGAGCTGAATTTCAAAATCTTTTAACTTAAATACACAAGTAGTCGGGACCTACAAGCACTCACGAAAGAAGATTTTTGGGGGCTTAAATCAGAAGGTTACCTCAGAAACCCTACTTAGCATGCTCAGAACCCAAATTTCAAATAATTATAACCTTGAAACTGATTCATACTTTTTCACGACACCATTGAAAGGCACAGCCTTGGCACAAGTCCCTTCAGCCCTCAGAGGTTTGGAACAAAAATCCATACCATCTTGGCTGTAGGTGAGAGCAAAGAAACTGCAAAAAATATTTCTTTTTATGCCATTTTGACATATCCAGATCTCAGAATCCAGTTAAGCACTCATCATGAAACTTACCTCATCTTGAGAACCTGCCACCCTGACCACGCTTGCCAAATGTCATACAATTTCATCAAATGCGACCAAAGCTATTAAGGTGCAAATATTGGGATTTATTACTGAACACTCTACTCAACCCTAATATACATGTACAGTACATGTATAACATGCAAAATGTATTTATTTATTCAGTTGAATTTTGATGACTGGGAATGCCCACTGAAAAAAGTGTGTCTCTTTTTCAGGGGCAACCTGGAATTAGTCAGAAGCAGTGGGTAAAAATATACAATATTTACAGATGTATATCAAATAATATACATACAGGTACAAAGGTATTAGTTTCATACATTAGGTGATTAAGTTGCACAATATTTACATCAAGTAATGATACAAATATGGTACACCAAGGAGCAATATATCATCGAATTGCAGTTTAAGTTGCACAATATTTACAGATGAGCAGCAGGAAATAATACATATAAGGTACATCAAAGGAACAAGAAGTCATCGGTTACAGTTGCAAGGAGCTGCCACCCAGGAGAGGGCTTTGAGTCTCTTTATGAACTGTATCAGGGTGGGGTAGGTAAGAATCTTGTGAGGTAAAGAGTTCCACAGAGAGGGTGCTACAAAGGAGAAGAATCTCCTTCCAGTTGTGTAACGTACTTTTGGGATGTCCAGCAGTGGGCTGGCCAAGGATCTCAAAAGCCTTGCATGTTGTTTGCACTGGATTATACCAGCCAGACTTGGGGTAGAAGAGACTTTCAGTTACTTAAAAGTTAGACAGTAGAGGGGATAATGTAGCTCAGCCTCAAAAGAGGGCCGACCCAGTAATACAAATGCTACACAGTGGTGGTCTCTGGAGTGCAAAATGCCCAATTCTGTGATAGAGAGTCTTAAGTCGGGATAGGACAGATTCACGAGCAGACTGTAATATTGGGACTGCATAGAACAGGACAGACAGAAAGGTGCTGCTAGCAATTTTTAGGCAAGCAGCTCTAGAGTCATAAGGAATAAGCCTATAAAGGAGGCTGAGCTTCTGATGTAGTGTTTTGACCAAGGCATCTGCATGGGGTTCCAAGGTCATGGTTTGGTCAACACAACCCTCAGATATTTTAATGATTGTACCACTTCCAGATTGACACCATTTTGATGGTGGATAGCTTAAGAAGGTGTTGCCTGTCAGAGACAAAATTCTTGTGACCAAAGAGCATGGCTTTGTTTTTTTGGCATTTAGGACATGTTTGTTTTTCAGAAACCAATTTTGAGAAGGTAGAAGTCATTTTCCAGGTGGTTGTTAATCCAATTTATGTCAGCAGAGGATCTACACAACATAGTATATTCACATAGAGCTGTACTGTGGCACCACCACAGTTAAGGAGCAAATCATTTATGAATAAGGAGAGGAGGGGGCCAAGGATAGAGCCTTGGGGTACCCCATCCATAATCAACCTAAGAAGAGAGCTGCAACCTTGCCATTTTACCCTCTGTTTCTGCCCAGACAAGTAGTTTTTGAACCAGCAGCAGAATAGGTAAACCAGGCCTGTGCCCTTTAGTTTAGATAGTAATAGGTCATGATTGACCAGGTCAAATGCCTTTATTGGGTTGACAAAGATTGCCCTGTAGCCATAGCTACATCTATGGCATTAAGAATATCTGAGGTTACGTGCACCATGTCTGTGTTGGTGCCATGGTTTTTGCAAAAACCATGCTGGACATTGGGCAGAGAGTGACTGTGCTCAAGGAAGGCTTGGAGTTGGTCATACAGTAGTCTCTGATGGATTTTAGCAACTGTGCAGAGAAGAGAGATTAGTCTATAGTTCTTGATCATGTCTTTTTGCCTCCCTTTGTGGATAGGAACCACTAGAGCCACTTTCCACTTCTCAGGGATAGTGCCCAAAAGGAGATATTTATTAATAAGGTACATGTTAGGAGTGGCAATTATGGGTACAGCAATTTTAGGGAACTCAGGTTCCAGGGCATAAAAACCAGGAGAACCTTCACCTTTTATACCCATGAGATGCTCGAGAACTTCCTTTGCAAAATACTGAATTAATACTCCAGTTAGGGTTCAACTTAATGCCACAAAAGCAGAGCACTTTGGTGTTAGGGTTCAACTTAACTGCCCATCCCCATAAACAGCAAAAAAGGAAAATATGAGGGTTTGTCTTGAGTTCTTGGTGAATCAGTGGTGGTGTCTTCCTTGGGGTTGTCAACCCTAATGCTCACACCCTCCCCAGAGCAAACAAGGTTAAACATTATCTTTTTTCTTCACTCAGGGCCCCCAAGCCTCTGCATGAAGAAAGCTACAACATATTTTATTGGCAACATGTGGTGAGACATACTTCTCTAGCTTTCAAGAGTGTATCTCTATGAGGCACTGACTTGGAGCTGTACCTTGTGCTTCAGACAGGAGGCTACAGGCTGTGGGGAAGGGATAAACATTAGGGCTTGACAATCCCAAGGAAGATCTCACCCCTGATTCACCAAGACTCTGGAGACCCAAAACCCAGTTTTTTTTTTTCCTTTTGTGGAAGTGGGGAGTTAGGGTTGGAAACCCTAATACCAAATGTTCCTACTTTTGAGGTGTTAAATGGAACCCTAACTGGTGTGTTAATGCAGTGTTTTGCAAATAATTTCCTTTCTTTCTGAGACAGTGGAATCATATCCTCATTCATGCAGGTACTAATCAGGTGCAGATGTGCAAGGCCCTCTGATCCCTGCACCAAGGGAACACTCCATCCACGTACAGAAGTTCAGGGCCCTGCGGGCCCTCCACTTCTGTGCAGCAATGGATGGCAAGCTGTCTGGTGGGCTGTGAAAGTGCAGGGCCCTTTGACTGTGTGCTTCCATGTGGCTGCAGATACAAAGACACAGGGCAAAGAGTCCATCTATTAGCCAAAGCACAGGGCCCTCTGGCACCCCTGGGTACAGAAGTGCAGGGCTTATGCCAAGAGAAGAGTTCTCTTCACTATATAGTACTTGAGCCTATGCAGGCAACCCTGCATCTTCCTTTCCCAGGCTGGGAGTGGTGTCGCATGACAGTGCCATCCTGCCAGCCTTGGCCCATCCAGCTGGTTCACTGAGCTCACCCTTGAACTCTGCTTACCAGCACAGGATAACAAAGCAGTACTCACTGGGCCAAAGACTGGCACTGTAGACAGCGTTTCTTAATAAAATATTTTTATTAAAATTTTGACCCCAAATTTTCAACATAGATGTTTTTATGACTCTCCCTGATAAACGTGGACATATTGCATTTATAGAATACTGGCTGAAACATCATTTCATGCCACAAGTGTGAAAACATATTTTGGCCAGCGTTTGACCTTTGAACTGTGGTACAACAACATTTCAGCAAGGATTGCAAATTCATACTGAACAAGGGTCCACTATACACTATATAGAGTATACTGGTTGGGCAAGCAAGCACAACCAGCCTGTGCTGCCACAGGTGGGTTCTGAATGCATCAGACCTCGAAAGCGAAGCTTGCAAGGTTTGTATGTGTTTTCTTTTTTTTTTAACAAGATTGCTGAACTGCCAGGTAAAAGTCTCTGGACAGCTCCACTTTCACTTTCACTCTCACCAGTGGCTCGGCTGTTTCGATTTAAAAAAACAACAGTGTGCATGCTGCAGTTCTGAGTGCAGGTGGCTGCAGATTTCCAATCAGCTGATATGTTTTTTCCATGACCTTTGAACTGTGGTACAACAACATTTCAGCAAGGATGGAAATCCATGCTGAACAAAGGCCCACCATGCACTAAAATCTCATTTGACATGGTCATCTCAGAGGTGCTATTCAATAGTGGTACTTTACTATTTTCACAATCAGTCTGTGGTTGACTGTGAAAGCTCTTCCACTGCAGTACATGGCAAAAAAACTGATTCAGTGCTGATGCCTGCATGAAGCTATCCCTAGTCACCCACCATACCAGGAAAATAAATAGAATGAACCACAAAGTGGCCCCAATGCCACAGTGGAAGTGCAAAGGCAATCTGAGTTCAGGAGTGAACTGTAGTAGCTGCACTGGAAGGCAGACTGAGGGATAGCTGCCACACAGCAGTGTGCCTTGGTAGTGGGAATGTTGGCTCCCAGCTCTGGCACCACAGTGACCCCTGTGGTGGGACCAAGGAGCTTGCTCCTGCTGTAGAGTCTGTTGTGTGCATACCAGGCCACTGGATGACCGGGTTCATGCTGGGAATGTGGAGAAGTGACAAGAAAAAGGGAGGCAGAAAAACCTACATCAATGTTAATGATGGCCTGGGCCCTCCTGGTTCCCATTGCAGACTGCCTCGGCGGGAGTTGGGGGGACTACTCTCCCCCATAGAGGATTTTTCCACACAGTCCCTGCCACAGAGGGAAAGCCACGTAGGTAACTGGTAAGATATTGAGGTCAGGGAGAGTCAAAGGACACAAGCCAGATCAAGGTATAGCCCTGGAAAGATGTGCGTAGCCAGTTAGGAAAACTATTCAGGAGAGGGGAAGAATAAGAAGCTGTACTGTACTTCAGTGACAAACTAGACAGGGGTGCTACAGCATACTATTGAAAGAACCGGTGTGTCACAACAGTGGTAAAGACATTCCAGAGAGGAACTATGGCACCCTGGAGCAGCGAAACAGCCTATACTGAAAATCTTTGCTTTGCCATACGACAATTTGTCCAAGTCCCTGTCTTAGTGGGTATTACTGGAGCAAGAGGAAATGTAGGTGTAATATGTGTGACACTTTTCATGTGCATTATGCAACATCTGAGAAATGTGCATTAGTTTATCTTTCAAGTCTTCTATTGTCAGGAAGTCTTCCTAGTTTTACAGTCCTCCTGCATCTTACAGCACTATTCCAATAACCCCACAAATCAAACAGTTCAGGATGTCTTGCACTATATGCTTGCTGTTATATTCTTTGACACAACATAGGACCTTATGAAAAGCCGTCAGATTTTACTGGTCCAAAAAAAATTCAAGAAAACTTTCCTACTTTAGGGATGTTGGCTTGGAAGCTCTGAATTTGTTCGTTGGGTAAGCATTTTAGATGTGCTGCCTATTGCCTTTTTCCAGGCAGAACCAGGGCGCATAATACAGTAGTACACAATATACATAAAAACAGAAAAAAGGATTTGTTTGTTGTGCATTCAGTGGTTATTTAACATATTGATTAGACACACATTAATCACATTTCTAAACCAAAAGGGATCTGCAAGCAAAAGCAATCATTTCTTGCCTGATGGCTGTTGGAGTTTAGAATTCCACTTTTAGGGTATTAGTAACAACCATCAGAATTCAGTGTGACACTGATCCCCCCCACACACACACACACATATGACAGCACTGCATGAATTATAGGGAGTCATTTTAGAGCTATGGGGGCACAACACATGGGACTCCTCAGCATTCCAACATGACAATTTAATTATTTGATCAAAAAGATCTATTTCTACAGGACAGACCCACAGAGATGCACAGCTCAAAAGTGCTGAACCCCCCCTCAAGGACTTTATCTGTGGTATTATCAGCAGACTGTAGCCAGACACACCATAATAACCATCCCATCCACACCATTAGAACCAGCCCCCACACCACAATCCCAGCACTCACCAGCAGCTTGTTAGGAAATGTGGATCTGATATCGGCTACTTTGTGTTTTCTTCTAGCTAAAATTAAAAGAAAAAAATGATAAAACTGTGTATGTAATGAATGCTGCCTTGTTTTAAAATGTAGCTGTCACCTCCGGCTGCCCGACACCTCTTCCACCTCGTAGGGCTCGGCCCCAACCTCTTCTACTCCCCTGCACCTATCTGCTCCCCCCTGCCCTCTAGCAGTTCCCAGCCCCACTGTCCCCCCGGGGTGCACCCTCTCCCCCACTATGCTGTCTCGGATCCCCTCCCCTTTCTCCTTCTCCCTCCCTCAGCTCTGAGGGGTCCCCGCCATCTCCAGACCTGCCTAATAAGTCGGGTCCCTGATTGGCTGTTCCCCCTGCTGCTGTGCTCACCTCTGCCTTAATGGTTCCTCTGGTTCTAGCCCCATACTGCCCACTACTAATTCTTGCTACCGACCCTCCCCACCTACCGCTTCAATATGAACTTTTGCTTTTGAGCCTGTAGTTGCATTCTAGTTTGTTGATCTGTACATGTATTATTGTCCTTATGCTGTTTCCCTGGCCCCACCTGTGTGTGGGTGAGATCGTTCTTTGTCTATTTAATATGCTGTGTACTGTATTCCATTCTGGCCCACTTGTAGTTGCGGGCCTGTATGTCACCCTGTATATGTACTATTGTTTCTTTGTACTGTAACCTCCCGGGTCACACCTGAAAATAGGCACTCATTGTCTAGTGTGCTTACCTGGTTAATAAAACAAATAAATAAAATAAATAAATAATAATAACCATTTGATATTATTAAGTTTTCCTCTTTCTTCAAAAATGATAGGAAGACCCCCAAAAAGATGTTAACATACATCAGTAATTCCCTGCATTTTTGGACTGTGCTTTTCAAAGGTGTCGGATCGCAATCCCTGCACCTAATTAACACTTTCCTTTTCCCAGGGGCAAGTGGCAGCAGAAAGGGGTGTGGGGTCAGCAACATAAGAGAAAACAAACAAGAGCTGGACTTAAATCACAGCAATAGCATCCTTGGTCATGGACAGGAGTGGGGCTAAAACCATCACTAGGTTATTTATTCTTGAAATTTAATAAGGCTGCAGCTACTGAACATGCATCACAAACCGATGTTTCATAAAATTACAATGAAGCTGATACCCAGGGTGGAGGTTATATAGGATAGATAGATAGATAGATAGATAGATAGATAGATAGATAGATAGATAGATAGATAGATAGATAGATAGATAGATAGATAGATAGATGATACTGTAGAACTGGTTATTTTCACTGTAATTTAATTTCCACTATATTTGCAAGACAATCCCCTCCTGTAAAAATATGATTACTGTGAAAATCACCAGTTAGTGTACAGTTTCTTGAATGCTCAGTCAGTTTGGTTTAAATACAAACATAATGTAGACCAGCGAAGCACACTCTGGCATAGTCTTTGTATACTGTAGTATACTGTGGGTTTTAAAAACTAAAGCACCTCACTCTCACTCTTTTCATTGTACTAAGCTGAAACAGAAAAACATGTCCTGGCACTCAACACACATGGTCCCAACTCCCAGTTTATACTGCAGTCTAACTACACCTTCTTCATTCTAGCTGAAGAGAATCACAAATGAGCTAAGGATTTCAACCCTTCTTTTTTGAAAACAAACAAGAAACCATTTCAAAATGATGTCCTGTAGCTGCCAATTTAATTACAAAATGCTGACATTCTGCTGCTGTATAAAATGCCAAAACTATGTGGTGCTACACCAGCCCAAAGGCTGAGCACACATTCTCTCTCTGCTATTCTCTGGGATAGGTACAATACTGTACACTGTATCTACTTAATTTGGGAGTAAATATTAGGTAACAACATATCTCCGCTGTAGTTTTGACTCGCCGAATGCCGAAACACTGACTACATGCTTAGAAAGAGAGAAAGAAAGAGTGAATAGGTGCAAAAGAGACACACTCCAGAGAGACACATTCACATTTTAAACTGGCAGAATATCGTACATTGTCATTCTCTAACTCAAGCTGAGGTAGTGAAGATGCTGAGAGGATTTTGAGACTATATTTATAATTGGGCAATGCAATAGTATAAGTATAGCTTAAAAAAATGTTCTGACCCCAGAACACACGGTCCCAACTCTTAATTAATGCTACCAGCTGCTGACACTGTTTTCTGTCCTACTTGAAGAGAATTACAAACAAGCTAAGGATGTGTGCCCCTTATTTTTTGGAAAGAAAAAATTAAGTTTCAAAATGATGATGTCCTGCAGCTGACAATTTAATTACAAAATGTTGACATCTCCCTGCTGTCCAAAATTCCAAAACCACATGGTACAGCACTGTGCATGTTTAGTGAGAGAGAGAGAGAGAGTAAGCAAAAGAGAGACAAACACATTTTAAACTGGCAGTATACAGTACACAATGCATTCTCATTCTGTAACTCACTCTCTAACTCCAGCTGAGGTAGTGAAGATGCCTATAGGACTCTGAGAGACTATATTTATAATTGGGCAATTCTACGGCATAAGTATAGCTTTCAGCAGCAGTCACATAATGGAGAGGAGCAAACCACAGAAATTAAATGCACAGATGTGTCGGCAAAGCAGGTCGCTTGAAATATAACGTGCAAAATTAAAAACTCTTCTACAAAGGATAGATAGATAGATAAATAGATGTACAGACAGTAACTGTCAGATGGATAGATAGATAGATAGATAGATAGATAGATAGATAGATAGATAGATAGATACTGTATGTCCCGCTGTTGTCGTATGGAGACTGTGGGTGAATGGCTCCTCTCGCTAAGCTGGGCACCATTGATTCTGTGGAACCTAAAAAAAGTATTTTTGGAGGTTTCTTTAAAAAGCAGACACCAAAATCTAGCTAAACAGGTCCCATTTAGCCAGGTTCTGGTGGTGTTTTTTTTTTTTTTATATAAAATACACAATTTTTATGTTACTTGGGGGAAACAAGATGGCAGCTGTCATGACACACAAAACATTTTTTTGTGTTGCGAGAAGCAAATTTTGTGTTGTGAGAAGCAAGTGGTGAAAAATCAGAAACAGTCTCACAACACATTTTTTGTGTCATATCTGAAGGTTATCCAAAAAAGCCTACTGAGCATGCTCAGAACAGCTAAAATTCAAAATTTTAAACACATAACTCTGGAACCATTTATTATTTTTTTCACAAAACCTTCAAAGGGCACTACCTTGGCACAGCCCACTTGTACCCTGAATGTTTCAGAAAAAAATTTTCATACTATCTAGGCTGTACATAACAGGAAATCCAACAACCCATATTAACTATAGTGAAAACTTAGATATCAACAGGAAAACAACATGTGTGGATCTCAGAAACTGCCCAAGCTGCCATCATGACATTTTTCAGATATTAAGACCTTGCCTCCTAGACAATGCATGACAGATTTCAGGCAATTTCATCAAATGACACCAAAGCTATTAAGGTGGAAATTTAGAGGTATAACATAGAACCTGTGGGGCAACCAAGTATACTGATGTTATCACACCAATATGATATATTCATTGTAAAAAACTGTGTTAATGAACCAGTTAGGGTTCAAATGCTACAAAAGCAGGAAAATGTGATGTTAGGGTTTCCAACCCTAATCCTCCACCTCTCAAGCACCAAAGGGACAAGACCTCACAAGCAACCACAGACATCCATCATCATGTAAGAAAAACAACATACAACTGTTTCCAGATAAAACAAATGCAGTAGAACTGAAGTACTGCCTTCATGGATTTGTATCTGTGGTACACACATCGCAAGACATGCACACTCACTTCCAGCTGCAGATAGAAATCCATGATACTTAAATCACAACACTATCAATCAATCAATCAATCATTCTTTATTTGTAAAAAGGCATCTTTCCCAAGATCAAGGTGCTTGTATATAAAACCATACATAAATATGAATAATTAAAACCATTCCACTACTTTTATGTGCAGATGCACAGGCTCCTGCAACCACAGATACAAGTCCACAATACCCAAATTACAAGAGTTCCTTTGTCTGTAGAAGGCCAGCACCCTATGGGGCTGATGTTTCTGTAGCCTCACATGCTCATGCACACTGTAATACGTACACACAGTTCTGTCTAGAGAAATACAGACCCCTGAGGGGCCTGTGAGTCTGCCGCTGCAGGTGTAAGACAGACACACTGATCTCTGGCTGCAGCAGTGCAGGACCCACAAAATCCATAACAGTACTTCTGTCTGCAAAAGTGCAGGATCATAAGAGGCCTGCACCTCTGCAGCTGCAGGTGTAATACATACACAGCCACATACACTTCTGATCTGTGAGGCCTGCACTTCTGCAGCTACATATAGAAATCCATGATCAGTACTTCTGTCTGCAGAAGCGCAGGCATCTGTGTGGCTGTTTCTGGCAGAAGAGAACTGGTTGCAGAGCAAGAAACAGAAGTCCAGAACTACAGATTTTTTACTAATTAATCACTTCTGTCTCAGCAGGAGTAGTACCTGTTTGGATTAAGCAAACAGATACTTTATTAGAAGAAGGGGGTCTCATTTTAGTAAAAAAAAAAGTGTTTTTTCCGAAGAAGGGGCAATATCACCTTAATTTACTGAGAGCAGAGAGTGAATCTAATTGGGGGTGGCTTAGCAGCTTAGGTGTACAAAAGCAGCTGTCTCCAATTACAGCTTCCGGCTGTTTCTGGCAGAAGAGAACTGGTTGCAGAGCAAGAAACAGAAGTCCAGAACTACAGATTTTTTACTAATTAATCACTTCTGTCTCCGCAGGAGTAGTACCTGTTTGGATTAAGCAAACAGATACTTTATTAGAAGAAGGGAGTCTCATTTTAGTAAAAAAAAAAAGGAAAAAGTGTTTTTTTGAAGAAGGGGCAGTATCAGCTTAATTTACTGAGAGCAGAGAGTGAATCTAATTGGGGGTGTGGCTTAGCAGCTTAGGTGTACAAAAGCAACTGTCTCCAATCATAGCTTCTGGCTGTTTCTGGCAGAAGAGAACTGGTTGCAGAGCAAGAAACAGAAGTCCAGAACTACAGATTTTTTACTAGTTTCCCGCCTTCCCACCCCTCCACCTTCCCACCTAATGCCAGTTCTAGTTTTATAGCCTCTGAATTTGACTGACAACAGGAACTTCCTGTTTGGCAGAAGGAAGGGAAGGATCAGTGAGACACATTAGTTTCAGCAACCTTGAAGGAACCTAAAAAAAAAATCTTTACCCACCCCCCCCGGCTGCTAGAGGTCTGAATCCAAGCACAGAGGAAGGAGACTACTGAAGACTACAGGAAGTTCCTGTCCCAGAACAGGAAGGGTGAGAGTTGTAAGGGCACATAGGCAGTAGGAAAATAAGTGTAAAAATACATAGAGGGAGGAGACAAGAAGCATACAAAGCAACAGGAGAGGGGATACAAAATAAGTCAAGATGGGAGTGGTGCAGTACAATGGCTGTGGAGCAGCAGTGTTCCGGGAGACATTCTGGAGGCTGCGATGCTGCCCTGTTTGCAAGCACCTCTCTGGTCTGAGGGAGGAGGTTGCCTGTCTCCAGGCTGATCTGGCTAGAATTCACGAAACCTCTTCCCCCACTCAGGGACCACCAGGGCCACCACCATTACCTCAAAGGTTGCCAAGAAAGAGGAGTGGTTGGACCAAGGTGTGCTCAGGGAGGGAGAGGGTAGTGGAACAGAGGTGCATCCCTTCAGTTGTAGCTTTCCACAATTCATATGCTGTTCTGGCAAAGAGTGGTTCCTCTATGGAGGCATCTGCAGTGGAGACCAAGGAGAATGCTGGGAACCTCCACAAAGGAGACCCACAGGAGGGTGGCATGAGACCCCACAGGGGAAGGAAACAACTCCTAGTGGGGGACTCCATCACTAGGGGGTAGATGTGGGGGAAGAAGGGGATAGGGAGGTAAGGTGCCTGCCTGGAACCACGGCTTGGAGGGACAGGAAGCGAATCTTCAGGATCGAGGGAGCAGCTGCACAAGGGAGGGAGCTGGATGTCATTGTCCACCTAGGGACAAATGACCTGGCTGTAAATGGGATCAGAGCGGTGCAAGAGGAGTTTGTGGAGTTGGGGAGGAGCCTTAGACAAGTAGCATGTACAGTAACCTTCTCAGAGGTGCTGCCTGTCTATGGCAAGGATGTTACTAGGGTATTCTGCACCATGGGATTCAATGAATGGTTGAAAAACTGGTGTGGAGCTCAGGGTTTTGGTTTCATTGTGGACTGGGGAGCCACCTGGAGGGGTGCAGGCTTATACTGGTGCGATGGTCTGCATCTGTCCGGGAGGGGGGATCCAGGATCCTAGGTGACAGGTTTAAATGCTTCATTGGCAAGCATTTAAACTAGCCAAGGGGGAGGCACTGAAAAGGAGCAGGAAAATCCCAGCCTCCCCCCGCAAAGCACAGTAGTTAGAGAGGTAAACACCAAGGCAGAGTAGTCAGTAGGGAGCAGGACAGGGACAAATGCAGAAAAAGGTGTTAAGGACAGGGATGGGGCTAAAAGGGGTAAGGCCATAAAAAATAAATGGAAGGCAATGAGTAATAAGGTGAGGTGTTGGTCGTGGACAAAGGTTGCTGTGAGGTGAGTCTGCTAGCTGGATCGCCCTCAGGCTTATGGCTTGGGGGCATCCAGCTGATGACCTCAGACCAGGTGCGGAATCTGGACGTAGTATTTGATGACCATCTGATGTTTAAATCTCAGGTGTCAGCGGTAGTCAAAACTTCCTTTTACCATCTGAGGAACATCACCCGGGTGAAGCACCTGGTTCCTCCAGAGGATCTTCCAACGTTGATCCATGCTTTCGTTACCTCCCGCCTTGACTATTGCAACGCCCTTTACCTGGGGCTGCCGGGGGTTGAACTTTGCCACCTGCAGCTAGTGCAGAATGTGGCAGCCAGGTTGTTGACTGGATCTTCTAGATACAGTCATATAATGCCTGTGCTCCGCGGACTGCACTAGCTGCCAGTTTTTTGGCGAATCACCTTCAAGGTCAGTTTGCTGACCTATAAAGCCCTACACGATCAGGGACCTACTTACCTGAAAGAACTCCTGTGTCCCTACTGTCCTCCCCACCCCCTCTGATCCACTGATGAGGGATTGCTAGAGATTCCCAGGGTTCATTTAAAAACTTCAGGGGCTAGATCATTTAGTTTTATGGCCCTGACCCTGTGGAATTCTCTACCTCATCAGGTGCAAAATTGCCCGACTGTCCAAAGTTTTAAAGGAGCTTTGAAGACACATCTTTTTAGTATAGCTTTTAATGATTTATGTTAGTTTTAATTCTGTCTATTTATTGTTTTATGTATTGTACAGGCGCTTTGGTTATGAGAAAAGTGCTTTTAAAAATAAAGAATGAATGAATAATAATGCCTGTAGTCTGTGCAACAAACTCCCTGAACTAGTGACCTTAATGGAAGAGGGATGCCTGGATATTGTGGCAGTCACTGAAACATGATACACAGAGGACCATGAGTGGGAAGTCAACATACCAGGATACACAGTCTACAGGAGGGACAGGGTGGGTAAAAGAGGAGGAGGAGTAGCTCTCTATATAAGGGATGGGATTAAAGCAACAGAACTAAAGAGTAAACAGGAAGTTGATGAGTCACTATGGGTCACCCTGGAGACAGGAAATGTCAACACAATCTGCATGGGGATTGTGTAAAGACCCCCATCTCAGGGGGAGGAAATGGACAAGGAAATGATAGAAGGCATCCTTAAAATGGCAGAAAAAAGGGAGATATTGTTGATGGGGGACCTGAATATGCCAGATTTTAACTGGAGTACCTTTGCTGCAGGCACATCCAAGAGCAGGGTCATTCTTGATGCCCTACAGTGGGCATGCCTCAGACAGCTAGTGTTGGAACCTACTCGGAGGAGCAATCTTAAACCAGGTACTCTAAATGGGGAAGGAGAAAGGATCTCAGATTTAGAAGTGGGTACCCATCTGGGAACAAGTGACCACCAAACAGTGTGGTTCACAATAAACACAGACATAGAGTCAAGCCAACAAAAACAAGAGTATTGGACTTTAGGAAGGCTGACTTTGGGAAAATGAGAGGTGCCTTAGAAAAGCACTAGCAAATGGGCAAGAAGGAGGGGTGGAGGAACAATGGGGAATAATCAAAATAGCCATCGCAGAGGCAACAAGCCTTTGTGTGAAGCAAATCAATAAAACAAAATGAAGGAAAAAACATCTATGATTCTCAAAAGAGGTGGCAGGGACGGTTAAGGAGAAAAGGATAGCATTCAGGAAATATAAGGAAACACAGAAGGAGCAGGACAGAGAACTTTATCAGTTAAAGCAGAAGGAGGCAGGGAAGGCAGTCAGAATAGCAAAGGCACAAACTGAGGAAAAGATAGCCAACTCTGTTAAGAAGGGGGATAAAACCTTTTATAGATACATTAGGGAGCAAAGAAAGACTTATGCAGCCTCATGTACTTATGAACACTGTAAGACATACACACAGAGTTGTGGCTGCAGAAGCACAGGTTCCTTCTGCAGCTGCAGATACAAATCCTTGAAGGTAGCACATCAGTGCTGCTACATTTATGCATCTGAAAACAGTTGTATGTTGTTTATTGGGATCTGCATGAACAGATAAAGATGAGCAGGACCCTCTGAGCACCATGCCAAGGAAAGAGTCCATCTATTTATTTATTTAAGAGTTTAACCAGGAAAAGCATACTGAGTGGGGTTCCACTCGATTCCAGATGCATCCTGGGGGGAATAAGGTAGAGGATATACATAGGCAAGAAGACAGGTTATATAATTACAGGCAAAAAATACACATAGGCAAGAAGACAGGTTATATAATTACAGGCAAAAATTCAATACATTGAATAGTCTGAGATGAATACCATTGTCAGGGTATATAAACAGTTATAACTAAGGAATGCAGCATAATAAAACAGCAATCTGCCTACAGATGTCAAGAATTGGTGGGGACTGTCTGACGGGCCCTGTGTTTCCATGTGGCCACAGATACAGATACAAGTACAGAGTGCACAGTGCAAAGAGTACATCTATCAGCCGAAGCACATGGCCCTGAAGCACCAGTGGGTGCAGAGGTGAAAGACCCTATGTCAAGAGAAGAGTTCTCATAACTATATGGTACTTGGGCCTCTGTGGGCATCCTGCCCCTTCCCTACCAAGGCTGGGCGGTGGTACTGCATGACAGCACCATCCCATCAGCCTCAGCCTATTCAGTTGACTCACTGAGCTCACCACCAACTCAGATCACCAGCATGGGATCATAAAGCACTACCTGCTGGAGTAAAGAGTGGCACTACACACATTGTTTCTTAATAATTATATATGTACATATACATACATATATATATATATATATATATATATATATATATATATTTATATATATACATTTGTTTAATTTAGAACCCGTATTTTCATGAGGCATGTTATGATCCCCCCCATAAACATAATGGGCAGGATTCACAAGGTAGATGCGCTGGGTGCAAATGAGATGCACTGGCATAACATAAAAATGTGCCACAGCACCATTCACAAAGGACAGAGGTGCCCCAGAGCATTCCAGATGCACTGCACCACACCGGATGTGGCGGAGTGTTGAAAGTGGCCAGTGGCCAAAGTTTTAGTGACCAGTGGCCAAGGTTTTAGTGACCAGCAACCAAAGTTTTATACAACTTTATCAACAACAACATTTATATGTAGTTGGCTAACCAAAAGTTTGAGAACATAGAAAAGGTGTAAAAAGGCTTGCAGGGCTAGTGAAGTGGCTAGCAGATAACTACATAATACCACCATATGTATGTGGGTGCCTGGGTTCAAAAGGGGTTGAGGCCCTTTGAATAACTGTAGAAAAATAGGTGAAGAGCATAAACAGTGTTTAGGAACAAATGTTTTAAGGAAAATTACCTTTGCTTTGTTCAGCAGAAATATTTTGTACAAAATCTGTGTTCTTTAACCAAAGGTCATAGCCAAGATAAGGTCCAGCTGCTTCAACTGACTGCAGTTTATCCTTGGTTTACACAGTTCCTCATTTCATGATTTCTTATGTTTAAAAAAAATGTACAACAGAGAGTTGATAAGGAATAATTATATCCTTGTGTTGGCCACTGTCTAGTACAAGGCTACTTTTGCATTTGTGAGCAACTTATTTTAAAATGGAGTCCCATCATTTGCTTTCTGTCTCCAAAGCATGCTATTTTTAACACTGTAAAATCCCCTGACCACTTGTTTTTCCATCCAAGAATGAGGATAAACAAAACTCCGCTGTCTCGGCAAGGTGTCATATGTATCTTATGATTGAGGTATCTTATGGCCACTGTACTTTTGAACCTTGTCTCATGATGTTATTGAATGACGTAGTGTCTAAGCTAAAATTTGCTGTACAAGTTTGGAAATTTCCACTATGCATTTTGGATGTAAACAATTTGAGTGTAAATACAGGACATAAGTGTCATGCCCAGTGTGTCCAAGAGGAATAGCCACAAGGCTACTTATAGATGCTCTGACACCCAGGAGAAGGGTGTAATGTTGCTTCATTTTTTCTGAACACCTGTAGCCCTAGTGGTAAAAAGCCATCAGCTGTTTAGACTTAATCATGTTAGAGGTAAAATTGTTAGGGCTTATTTGGGCATGGGATGAAGTTGGAGGGAGGACAATTCAGAGCAAACGTGAGGAAGAATTTCTTCACAGAACGGGTGGTGGACAAGTGGAACACCATGCCAGAGGAAGTGGTGGGGGCTGAAACAATCACGGGATTTAAGAATGCAAGGGATAGACATAAAGGAATTCCAGAGGTCAGGGATAAGGGGCAACAGACTTTTAGGAAAACATAAACTGAACTTACAAGCTCAAATGGGCAGACTGGGTGGGCCACAGGCGTTTATCTGCCGACATTGTCTATGTATCTATGTATGTATCTATTAATAAATTGCAACTGATTTAAAACAGCATCTGGTGTCAGGTGGCTTTACTGGATTACCAGGGACCACTAACCACAAACCTTGTACTCTTACTACCTTACTGTCATCAGTGTGGTATAGTTTGGTTATTTATAGAAGGGTGAAAATAATTATATGCGACGTATCTGGAGCGGGCATGTAGCTGCATACACAGTGCAGAGCCATTTACAAAGTGAAATGAATGAACAAACACGGCGCATTCACAGCGCAACTACCAAATGCACCATAAGGAGATAAGTATAAAAGGAGTAGACTTAAGTACAAGCCCTCAGCAGGCAGACTGCAGGATAACAGCAGCAACAGGCAGAACAGCAGCAGCAGAGCATAGGCCACAAAGGTGGATGGTGCACCATTCCTGATGGTGGGATTGATAATGGGATGAGGAGATGGGCAAATAAACAACATGGCGGCAGAAGGCACCATAGGTGGCCTGCCCCACAGTGGTATCATGCCAGACTAACGTTCGAACAACTGATGGACACAGAAACAGTCAGCTGATACTGCCTGAACAAAGCTATTCTGAGGCAGCTCTGTGAGCTGTGCCATGATGAAATGCAGGCACCCACTGGAAGGGGTCATGCCATATCAGTGGAGACCAAGGTGACAACAGCAATGTGCCTGCTCACCATGGGAACCTTCCAGAGGCCATCTGGAGATACCACTGGAATATCCCAGCCATCCACGTCCCGTCTCCTCACACACAACTCACCGCACTGCTCCCACATGCTTCGGAAGTCATCCACTTCCCAAGCACACAGGCAGAGTGGACAGAAGCCATGCAGCAGTTCCACAGGGTGGCATGCATGCCAAGCATCATAAGGGCCATTGACTGCACCCATGTAGCAATCCGTGCACCACCTGGCAAAGCGACCATGCTGTACATGAATCACAAGGAGTTCTACTCCATCAACTGCCAGGTGGTGTGCAATGCCACAGGGCACATCAGCAATATCTGTGCCACACACCCTGGGAGTACACACAATTCCTTCATATGGCACCAATCCACCCTGTGCCACTGGTTTGAGACTGGGAACATACCCAGCGGCCACCTAGTGGGTGAGTGGTGCAGGCATATGTGCTCATGAATAGGACACATGGCGCAACAAATGATGGGAGGGAGAGCAGGTCTGCATGGGCCATAGCAGGGCCTGTGCAGGGGGAGGTGCACAGGTGAGATATTGGAGATTGGCACACCGATGGAACTGCACACGTGACATGGGGGACAGTGCTGCATCACAGCACAGCATGGGAGGCAAGGTGATGCGCAACAGCAGGTATGAATGGCAGGGCAGAATGCACCACATGTAGCCAGGCACAGGAGACCACTGGACATTGTAGGGCAGGCTATAAAGGATGGGAGAGGTGCGGACATCTATGGCAGTGTGCCAGGGAAGGTACATGGCAGCTGAGGGCAGCCAGGGCATGCAGGTGCTGGTGTGTGCAGGATGGCACTGGCCCACCATGGGGGAGGGAGACACACTGGGAGGGATGTCACAGGGACAGGGGTGGACAGTCAACAGCCACACCAGTGCACCATTGTAGAAGGGTACACAATGCACATGTATGCAGGGTTGTAACAGACTGCTTTTGCCCCCCACAGGTGATGCGGCATAGTCCCTCCGACCCTGGCTCCTCACACCCTTCCACCAATCTGGCACAGAGGAGGAGGAGCACTACAGGGAGGCACACATTGCTACACACTCCATCACTGAGCATGTCTTCAACATGTTGAAGATGCACTTTAGGTGCCTGGATAGGTCATGTGGTGCCCTACAATATAGCCCAGAGAAGGTGTGTGGCATATTCCTGGCCTGTTGTATGCTGCACAACATGCCCATTGACCATGGAATAGCGTCCTGGCTGTGGAGGGCGACAGTTCCAGGGAGGAGGGGAAGAGGAGGAGGATGTAGCAAAGCAGGAGCCTCATGGTGGACCATCAGTGGCCCACAGGGACCCATGCCTGGTCACCTGGTCCCAGTGGCACAGGGACACCATCATGAAAGAGCATTTCAGGGACTGCAGGTGAGTAACACAGGTGGGACAGACATGGCAACTCCCCCAAGACCAACACACCCCCACACATCCATACCCACACACCCTCACACACACCTATACACCCACAACCACCACAGGGCAGATGACAGCAACACAGCCATCATTTAGTGCACCAATAATGGGCGACAGTGCTGCGCACACCCATGCACAGCAGGACACACATGGGTGGGGGGGACACGTGTATGTGCTGGGGATGGCATGGATCAGTGTACAGCTGCCAGCAGATGTGCACAGCAGACACAGGTCCACACTCATCATGCCCATGCCACACAGTACAATGACAACCCCAGCCTTGCATGGTGCAAAGCACAGGTGACCCATGCAGGCATCATACTGGGGCAGGCGCATGCCACTCACGCTGCCCCAGGCACAGTCAGCCTGGTGTGTGGGCTGCAATGGGTGCAGGCAACAGGGGCCATGTGGGCTGTCATCCCAGGCATCAGTGGGAGGCACCACAGCCACCACCGACATGGAGGCAGCCAAGCCCACACCTGGTGGATGCTATCTCAGTGCCATTGGCCACGGGGGGGTGACCACCACCCCTGGAGGGGTACTGCAGGGAGACCGTGAACAAGTTCTCAATGGTGTGTTGTCCCCGAGATCCATGTGGGATCTGGGGTTGCTGGGGATGGCCATGCATTGTGACAGCATCAGTAGCAATGGCTGTGTTGCTATCATGTGCCCTGTGGTGGTTGTTGGTGTATAGGTGTGTGTGGCTGTGTGGGTGTGTGGGTATGGATGCATGTGGGTGTGTGGGTTTTGTGGAGACTGCCATGTCTGTCTGGACCATGGACAGACTGTGCAATCCAGCCTGTCTGCGGGGTCAGAGAGCTTTTTCACAAATAAAGTTTGATGAGTTTGCTCGGTTCTTTGATGATAAGGTGCCGTCGATCAGGTCAGGGATCTGCAGTACGCATTCAAATGAGCATGGTGGTGATTGATGTGAGGTTACAGGCCCTTTGTCTGTCTGGATGGATTTTGACCAGTCAGTAATCATGGATGTCATGATGATTGTCCAGGGCTTGCGACCGACTTGCTGTAGTTTGGATCCTGGTCCTACATGCCACCTTGTGGGGTGTATGGATGTGATCAGATCAGTCCTTGTTGAGATAGTCTGGTGCTTTTTGGACCAAGGGGTGTTTCCAGAGTCTCTAAAAGAGGCTATCGTGACATCCGTTTTGAAGAAATCTTCCCTTGACCCAGACTGTCTCGCTAACTACAGACCGATCTCTAACCTGCCCTTTTTGGGCAAGGTTATTGAGAAAGTAGTCGCGTTGCAGCTTGAGGACTTTTTTACCACCCATGAAATCTATGATCCTCTCCAATCCGGTTTCAGGAAGAGGCATAGTACTGAGACGGTGTTGGTTTGGGTACTTAATGATCTAATAGCGAGAGATTGGAAGAGTTGTTCGATTTTGGTTCTCCTTGATCTCTCTGCAGCATTTGACACCGTGGATCATTGGAATGTTGCTAGAATGTCTGTGGCTGCCCTGCGGACTGTCAAGGACAGTCCTCAGATGGTTCCATTCTTTCCTCACGGGCAGAATTCAGAGCGTAGTATCAGGAATTTTTTCCTCTGCCCCCTTTGCTCTGCACTGTGGGGTGCCGCAGGGTTCTGTGCTTTCCCCCCATGTTGCTCACGATGTACATGCTGCCATTGGGAGACATTATAAGGCATTATGGGCTGAGTTTTGACTGCTATGCAGATGATACTCAGCTCTATATGTCCTTTTTACCCAAACAGAATGACGCATTATCGGTCTTTAACAACTGCCTTGCTGAGATTCAGGACTGGATGAGTGCTAACTGGTTAAGACTGAATCCGGACAAGACTGAGATGTTAGTGGTGGACCTGGGTCACTGTGCAGAGAAGTTGACTCCTGGGTTTCCTCTGGCCTTGTGTAAGGGGGTAACCAGTTGAGATCTTCTGAACAGATGTGGAATCTAGACGTCATTCTTGACAGCTAGCTGATGCTGAAGACACAGGTGTCAGCCTTTGTCAAGTCTTCCTTTTACCATCTGAGGAATATAGCCCAGATAAAACACCTTGCTCCACATGATGACCTTGCTGTATTGGTTCATGCCTTTGTTTCTTCGCATCTTGACTACTGTAATGCTTTATATCTAGGGTTGCTGGGGGGGGTGGATCTCCGTCGCCTACAGCTGGTGTAGAACACTGCGGCCAGGTTTTGATGGGGTTGCCAAGAACTTGCCATATCACACATTTGCTGCGCAAACTGCACTGGCTGCCGGTGCAATGGAGAATCACCTTCAAGATCGCGTTGCTGACCTATAAGACCCTACATGGTCAGGGACTGGGCTACTTGCAAGATCTCCTTTGGCCCTATCGTCCACTCCGCTCCACCGATGAGGGATAGCTAGAGATTCCCAGGGTTCGTCTTCACTCATCTGGGGCCAGAGCTTTTTCCTCTGTGACCCCAACCCTGTGGAATTCTCTACCTCATCGGATTCAAGAGTGCCTGTCCACAGAGTCATTCAAGGCATCTCTGAAGAGTTATTTATTTGAACAAGCCTTTGAATAGGTCACCCTGTTGCCTTTTAAATGTTTTTATATTTATATTTATTGTGTTGGCTGTTATTTCATGATGTATCTGTGCTCTGATAATTTGAAAAGCGCGTTATAAATAAAATCTGATTTGATTTGATTTGATGCTGTGACCTGGAGCTGCATGAGACACTCCTGGGGGTGCGGCTGGTGACCCAGTGGCAATGTGACACACTGTTTGCACTCACCACCTTGGTAGCAAGTGCAATACACTCCAGAGCTGTGGTCGTGCCCACCCACAATAGGTGAGCCTCTGCCAACATCTGGGCATGCCACACAGTCAATGACTCATGTTCCATGGCCAGCTGCATCTGAATGCCCCTGAGCTCTGCTCTTAAGGACACCTGCCCTTCCACAGTACCCACAGGAGGCGTGCATAGCCCTCAACCTTGTCAGCAGGAGATGCATCATGGAGACGGTGCCGATGGGCAGGTGGGGTGCCGGCCTGCTGCTCTGCATTCACCATAGGCGGACACACCACTGCAGGCCACTGAATGGATGGGGACTGGGCTCAGGCAACCACTGTGCATCCAGGGATGCCAGCATCATGGTCCCCCACCACCCGCTACTGTACCACAACACATTGCTGAACCATGCTGGTGGTCTCTGTCCCCACAGCAACACCAGGTATAGGGCCCCCATCAACCACCACCTTGGGTGGTTGTACAGACCCTGTGGGTGCACTGGGGGCTGCAGGAATGCTGACGCCGCATGGTGCCACCCATGCATGCACCTGTGCCACAGCCAGTCCGCTGTCGGCCATGTCCCTCCAGATTTGTGTGGCTTATGGATCATCATCATCATCATTATATGCCCTGCATACCAGATGCCAGCACCAGCAGGGCATTTGTGATGTCCACCCTGTCCAGTAAGTCAACATCAGCAAAACCCAGAATGCTGACTAGCCATGATCTGTCCTGGCCTCCAGCCATGGCACCGGTTGCAGAGGAGTTGGATGGCTTTACTACAACCGGCGCTGCATTCGGGGCTGTGGTGGCATTAGAAGGGCCCAACAAGGCCCCAGCTGCAGCCTGGTGTGATGGCCCAGCATCCTCCCCCGCCAGGCCACATGTGGAAAGGATGCCACGGCAGCAACCGTGAGTTGTGATGGAGCTGTAAAAGAAAGAGGGTAACATGGTTACTGACATGTGTGACTGTTGTGTTCAGACAGGTATGCACAGGGGACATGCATGTGTGCCATAGATGCAGCCCACATGCCATGCAGGTGACAGTCAGCCATGAGGCCACTGATGCGGCCAAGCACTGGTGAATGCAGGCATGCACCACTGCCTGTACAGGTGTCCTTGGACATGCGTGTGACCGGCCCAACACCTTGAATGCCACCCACAGAGATATCATCCCAGATGACCACCAGCAGCACACACCACGGTTGGGCCCCCCCGGGCTGCACATGGGTGGGCTGTCATGCTTCTGCGACACACAGTAGACAGATGGGGCATACAGCTACATAATCAGTGCACAGAGGCACATGGTCACCTAGTGTCCCACAGTGGGGCTGGTTAGGGTACCCATGGCGTATACACATGGACAGGCACAGTTCCTGGGACATGTATGCTCACAGTGCTGCAATGGACTGCCACCTGTCTGGAAGCCCCCTCCCAGAACTCCCTGCACAACTGTTTGGCCCATGCTGGCTACCAGCAGCTCCTTGGTGGGTGTGAGTTGCACACCGGTCGGTGGCCCACCCTCTGTCCCACCCAGAGAGGCCTCGATGTGTGACCCCTTCTCCTTTGCTCTCTTCTTCACATCATTGAGGTGTTTCCTGCACTCCTGAGGTGCTCTATTAAACTTCCCTTGTGCATTTACATGCCTTACCATTGCCTCCCAGCCCTCATACCTCTACTGGCAGCTGCCACCCCTGCCAGCCAGGATGTCCTGCCATATGAGGTAGGCCTCTGTTAGTGCCCTGTCCTCGTCTGCTGTGAAAATTGGACAGCTCCATCCCACAGCTGTGTCCTGTCCGGACATTGGGGTTTCAGTGGGTTACAATATGCAGGAATTAGCACAGTACAGGTAACTATGAATGTGTGCAACCACAGTGGCTGGCTGCTGCAGTGACACAGCACCCTGTATGCATATCTCTCAACCACCTGCATTGCATATCAGGACATGGCTTAGAACAGTCTGGGCCAAGTGGCCAATATCAGAGACACAATGTTACCAATGGTATTATTAGCTAACATGTCTTGTCAAATTGTCTGGCTTTGTGTGCCAGGTACTATCTGAAGGGGGGGCTAGTCTGTAACACACATGTCTGGCAGTCTGTTGTACTATGAATACTTACTCATCAGCAATAGTCCCCCAACTGTGGATGGGACTGAGGAACACTGTGAGACACACTCAGGGATGTGCCTGTAGAACAGGAACAGTTGAGAGGTATGCCTGTATGCCCTAAATTGCCTGCTGTCATATTGTGCTGACACACTGAATATGTTAGGATGTAAACAGACCTATCTTCAAGGATGCAGTTCCTGTTGGTCACCTGAGCTTTGTGGAGGTGCATTCAGGAGCATTTATGGCTCATGGCATGCAAATGAGAGTGGGAGCAGCTGTAATGAGATGCTAAACAGTTGAGATGCCCCTGAATTTGGCAATGAGCTGATTTTGGAGCATTGTCTATGAATTGCATAATTGCCACTGGCTCATCTCAATCAACAGTGCGCATCTGATACATTGAGTGCATCCCCTATGGTGCATTCCCTACACATGCATGGTCAAACTGGGGCATTTCCTGAATGCAGCCCAAGTGTCACGGTGCATCTCCGCTCATCCGCGATGCAGGATCAGTGGCATGCCAGGATTAGCGCAACTGGTCCAGTGGTTCTGACCGCACGATCGATTATCGAAATGCATCCAGGTACCCCTGCACCATTGGTGCAGTGCTGTATGTTCCACTGAGTGCGTGTATTGCATATCATCATGCCGTGGCATCAATGTGCACCTTCAGTGTACAGAGCAACACTGGCAGTGTGCATGGCGACAGTGCAGTGTGAGTGATATTGTTTGCCACTTACAACATGGCGGATATGCACGGAAGGCACATGTGTGACCCATTTGTGACTCCTGACTCTGGACTCCCGCCCATGCAGTGCGCATGCACGGTGACATGCAATAGGTGGCAATTTCGCATTGCCACGCCACATTACCATGTTGCATGGTGCAGTGCATGACGGCCAGTCATGCATGTGGAGTGACTGGGCCATTGCAAACCAGCAGCCTGATCTTTGCACACCTTCCCAGGGAACACAGAGAGGACACATGCCATATGCTCAGGCTGCAGGACCCAGGGCCATGAACTGGGGGAGGTTGAGCTGGTCAACCTTGTGGCACTGGTAATGCCTGTGGAGGGACAGCTGTTCAGCTCTGATGACTTCACAGAGCCACACTCAGCACTGTGGGTGAGGATTGTGGAGTACCTGGTGCGCAGGACCAGGATGGAGTGCACAAGGGAGCAATGCAGGCACCGGTGTGGGGATCTGCAGTGCCAGGACCTGGACAGGCTCCAGAGCCTCCAAGACCATGCATGCTGGGGTGCAGTGCCATGCCCAGGTAAGTCACATCACCTTACAGATACACAGGCAGGCAGGGGTTTTGTGTCTGTGGGGGTTACTGCATTGCCCACCACCACACACACAACCACACACATATACGTGTGGCATGCCATGCCCCTTCGGCATGTGGGATGCAGGCATGGCCACCATGCATAGCCGTGTGCATCAAGGTGCATGTGAGTGGGTTGCATGGACACTGTGGCAGATGCCATATGGTACAGCCAGTGGCTTGCCACACATCCAGCTACACACACACATGGTGGGTATGGGCAGGGGTGCTGTGTTTTGCTGCATGGTGATTGGGGTGCCTTCCTTGGGGCACTGTGGGGGTGGATCCATCGCTGCATGCTGGCACCAGTGTTGTTGCTGTGGGCCTCGGGGAGGGAGGTTACACACCTACCCTCTCTTCACAGTGCTCTTTGCTTGTGTTCCCCTTGCAGGGCCAGCAAACAGGTGGAGGGCCGCGATGGTGGTGGAGGCCAGGCTCTATAGGGCCCATGGTGGAGGCTATGTACAAGGTCATGCAGGTGCAAGTAAGTGTCCTTCTTGTGCATCCTCTGTGTGTTTATATGGGGGGGTGCTCACTGCATGCTATTGCCAGTCCCTTGTGTATGTCCATGTGATGCATGTTGTGCACATGCATGGGGTGTGACCATGGCGATGTGTGCTTGGGCCACAGTGCACATTACCCCTGTGTGTCCGTCCACCTTGTGCACATCTGCCACAGACCATGGGCACACTGTGGTGCTCCAGTGGTGTTCAGATGGGGCCTGCATGCCTTGTGCAGCCTTCTGGCATCTGCACATGCTGTGTGGGTCATGGCCGTGTGCCATTCTGTGCCTACCTCTACATGCACATGTGGGCCTTGTGCTGTCTGGATACCGTTGCATGGTCAAAGTGTGGCACTGCCTGCCAGCCTCTTGCTGGCATGTGGTGTGGCTGGTGGGCTGGAGGCCACTGCCATGGTGGCTGCCTACTGCACACTCACATGGTGGGCAGGTGGGGGGGGCCGTGTGGAACATGGCACTTAGTACCTGTTGTCTGTGTCCCCACTGTAGGTCCACGGAGAGTATGGCTGGGCATGCCAGGGCACTGGAGGAGACAGGTTGTTGGATGGCTGGCAGGGCTGCAGCTCCAGAGGGCACTGAGGAGGACCATTCAACCACTATACAGGTGGCAGGAGCAACTCCTGCAGGCACTCACTTTGCTGGTCTGGGTGCTGAGTACCAGGGGACAGAGGGGTACCATCATGCTGTGACCCATCCAGCATGATAGGGCCATGGACACTTGTATAGCCCCTTTGTTGTCCTACCCCCGCACTCCATGGCCATCTCCATCGTCTATAGCTGTCTCCTGTTCCCCCACCTCCATACCATCAAGGCCTCTAGAATTCTGCGGCCACAGAATTTTGCGCAGAACTTGCAGTCTACCGCAGAACTTCTGAGGTGCCGCAGAATTCACTCTTCTTGGTGATTTTTTATTAATATTTCTGTTTATCCATAGAATCTGGTTCCCATCCTCTCTTTTTATTTCCAAACCCCCATATGCTCAGAATGTGATGTTATCATTGCTGTAACTACCAATGAAATGACTGCATTCTGCAATGGAAATGAACAGTCACTTATCTACCACAGCTCCCACTGCCAGAGATGGTGGCACAGCACATCATGCATGGTGATATTTGCTCAACCTGTACTACAGTCTAATACAATTTTCAGTCTTAAATTATTGCACTAGGTCCAACTTAAACAAAACCTTGTCAATAGCACAGGCCTGTTAAGTCCATACCTCACTTTGTACAAACCTATTTGTGCCTTTAAGGTATAGAATGCCATCTGAAATGAATAACTGGTAAAATGAATTTAGCGTCATTTTTAAGAAAAATAAAGTAATTATGCCCCGAAAAGTGGAATATAATAATGTGTAGACCTGTTGAAAGAATAGACCTGTTAAATAAATAATTGCCCTGTACGCTATTTTTGCCAGGGTTATTGATTACATATTGTCACTGGTTGATAGAATCACCTAAAAGTTGGAGAAATGTTGTGTGCAGGGACAGCTGTTGGGCCAGAGGGTAGTCTGCTGTGTTTCCGTGCTGGCAACTCAGGTTCAGAGATTAGCTCTGGGAGCTGGCTGGGCAGCACAAGGACTGGTGGAACACATCACTGCTCGGAGTCTCGGAAGGCACGGGTGCAGTGTTCGTCACATGGTGGACACATTGTGATGGGCTGAGAGCTCTATTCCATAACTGAAGTTCACATGCATGTCATGGCCTGATGGTGTTACGCGAGTGTTTCTGGGAAAGCAGGTTGACATGAAAAATGAGTTTGCAATAATCTCTATTCCATTTCCAATGGGACCTGTATGAATGAGGATGCAAGTTCATGGAAATAAAAAAGAAATATATATATATATATATATATATATATATATATATATATACACACACACACACAATATCTCTGTCTCTCTTACACACACACACACACATGCATATATTTGTATGTATGTTACAGATTGCATATAAATATATAAGTGATAGACAGTGGAAACCTCATTAGTGGGCTAGACAGCATGCATATAGAAATACCTTATTTATCACATAATATCCCCTCTGCATATGCCATTTATTCAACAGGCTAGGACCTTAAGGGAGAGACATTTGTTTTGCTTTTTTAGGCATAAAATTATTTTTATAAGTCTGTTATTTTTTTGAACTAGTGTTACTGTGCTTTCCAGCATCCTGATTGCTATAACCACTGCCATGAAAGTGAAGTCAGGATGACAAGCTGACACTGTGATGTGGTAGTTTGTTAGTGCTGCAGAACTTCCGCAGATATTACAAACCACTGCCGCAGAAGTTCTGCAGCAAATGGTAGTCTTGCCGCAGAACTTGGTCCCACTGTGCTGCAGAAAAGTAGGGGCCCTGCTTACCATCACCCTCCTGTGTACTGTTATTGATGTTCCTATTAAGATTCCCACACCGCATCTTCCCTGTTCCTAGTGATGATTGCTGTTGTACATAGTTTCTTCTGTATTCATTCTTTTGTTAATAAAGTGTTTTATACTGCTAATGGTGTATGTGGTCATTCATTGTACCCTGTGCATGTGCTCTGTTGTGCTTGCTGGTTTCCACTGTACCTTTGTTCCCATTCATACATGTGCACCTGTGGTACTGCACAAACATGCATCCTGTCCCCCTTTTATGCCCACTTCAGTGTTCCCCCTCCTTGTTGCCTCTGGACTGTTGGTGGGTGTTGCGGCTTGCTGCCTTTCATAGTGCCCCTTTTCTGTGAGTGGTGCATGCTGGCTGCTTCTGTTGTGCTGGTCCCCTGTTGTTGTGCCACTCTTCTTGTGGTCCACATTGCCTGCAGGCATTTTCCACCTGTGTAGGGCATGGCCTTTGGACTGTCTGCCATTGTGCCTGTCCACCTGTGTGCACCTGTTTGGTATCTCCCTTGTCCACACTGCTGTGTTCCTGTGCACCAGGATGTGTACAGCACCCTCTGCTGTGCTGCACAGTGCACCTCTGCTGCTGAGGTCCACCTTACCAGGCCCCCCGGTGCATGGAATCTGTGCCTGTTGGGCCCCTGTGTGGGTTGTGTGTGTCTGGCTATGGCTGCTCTCCGGCCCTTTGGCACTCTGGCCAGTCCCTGCTAGTCTGTTCCCTGGCATCCTTTGTACCACTGCAGTCTGCCCCTATTGCTTCTGTGTCCCTTGCTTACTTGCTCCGTATTCAGTGTTGTGCTGTCCAGGGTGCTTCTGCACATCCTGGTTGCACTGGGGCATCTCAGATTGTGCCATGGTGCTTCAGTGTGATTCACAGTTAGGATGCGCACAGTGCATCTTGTGGAGCGTCCTTCTATGAATCCCATTGTTTGGGACAGGTGCATCTCATTTGCGCCCAGCACATCTGCTTTGTGAATCCTGCCCAATATGTTTATAGAATAGTAGGCATATTGTCATTTTGTGTCACAAGGGTGAAAATACGTTTTGTCCAGGATTTGGAAAATGACATCAGTCATGTTTATGAGGCGATGTGAAAAAATGGCCATGGTGAAAGTTTGGAATCAAAATATTGATAATTACCCAAGGTATGAGCGAGCATGGAAAAATTTCAACTTACATCCATAACTTTGTGGGGTTTTGTTATATTTTGACTACACATTTTAAACATAGTCATACTTATGACCCCAGGTCATGAACCCTTTAGGTGAAAATTTTCAAATCCAGCCCAAAAAAGGGTTTTGCGGAGTGACTGCAAAATCACATTTTGACCTGGATTTGAAAAATTTCACCTGCTTTGTTTATGAGGAGGGGTTCCAGAAAGGCCACATTGAAATTTTGATGAAGGTATAATGCATATTATACAATGACAAAGAAGAATGTTGGCCTCTGATTGGTCAAGCTGGCACTGGAGCCGTGATGTTATCCTGGCATAACATCATGGCTCTAGTGCCAGCACACTTACAACTGCACTGAAAGAAAAAGAAAAACATCACTCCGCTGCCTACAAGCAGCTTCATTGCTCCCTGCTTTGCAGCTCAGGTGAATGCTGACAATCCCCACTCCCGCCCCGCTTGAAATCAACTTAAATGGGCTTAACAAGTCACACGCTCTGCCCACAGACAAAGCCCTCCTTCAATCAGTTTTTTTCCGATCTTCTTTATTTTTCATTATGGTTTTTCATTAATTTCAATGCAAAAGAAAGCTGTAATCAAGACCTGTGTTCTCTTGCATTCAGCATGAGCACTTAACAGTCTACGCTCGGTGAAGAAAACCACACTGTCCTTCCCTTTCCGATACAGAAAAGCCCATATGAACAAAACAATCACTACATCATTTTTTTTACATTTTCCCAGTATCTAGCACAGGAAAACTGTACTGGGAAAAGCATGCTGACACTCGTTATTGTAAATAGCACTGGAGTGCAGTTTGTCTCTGACAACACCACGGGCGTGCAGGCTTGTTTCACAACAGCTTTCAGCAGCAGAGGAAAATCAGATGCACACAGAGAGAACCAGGTAATCAAAAAGACAGAGAAACAGTGATAGAGAATGGGGGGGAGCTTACGTGTCCCTGGCTCAGCATGCAAGTAAGCTTCACTGGCCAGCCTCACACAGTACTGCAGCTACACCTACTAGCCCAGGGAAGAAACAATCAGCACTAATTTTTTGATTAGTATATCTACACACAAAAAATGTGACTAAAAACATACTTATAGTAAACTTGTTAAGCATTTTGTCTTTTTTTTACACAAATGAGCCTTTGTATAATAGGAATAATGCACTCCTGGATGTGTGTTGTGCTGGGATAACATCACTTCTGGGGTGCTTAGTCGCACATTGCCTGCAGCCTCATGCCTAATCACCTCAGGCGTGATGTTATCCCAGCACAACACACACCCTGTCATGCATTAATCCTTTATTATCAATGTTATGCATGAACATTGAAATATTTCAATGTTCACTCACAGCATTATTGCTGGGCAAAACAGTGCAGACTAAATATTGCATCCGCGACTGAAACCCTAACTCACCCAACGTGCAACATTTTCCCCAGGTCGCAGTGAAACACACTGTTTTAAACATTTTAGTTTGCAGAGTTCTGGAGATGCTCACACACTCCTTACTGCTTCCATATTGAAAAGTGAAACCCCAACTCACACAGCTTATTACATTTTCCCGGTCACATGTTGCAGTGGAACACATTGTTTTAGAGATGCTCCCACATTTCTTACTACTTCCATACTGAAAAGTCAAACTCCTGAGTGACATAACGTGCTATATTTTTAAGCTGCAAATAAATTTAGCCTACCACATTCTTTATATCTTATAATAAAAATGTTTTTGCTCCACTACAGTGATTAAGTGTTTTTTTGAGTGGTATTGGTTGTATTTACGCTTAACTGTGTTACTGACGCTTTAACGAGGTTATGTCCAGGTTGGCACCCTGCCCCCCAGGTCCTAGTTCATGTTAGAATGTAGATTCACTAATTTTAGTAGGTTTAGTCATTATTTCTAGTTATGCTACATGGATTTATCAGGAGTGACACAGAGCGGATGGAGTGGAGACACAGTGAGTAACAAATGGGAGGGTTGCTAAGTGGAGACACAGTGACACAGTAAGCTGACACAGTAAGCTGGGAATGTTAAGCCACAGAGTGTTGTTTTTATAACGGCAACTTGTCCGACAATCTTAATGTACGACGACAATTTGACCACTACATTTTGTTGTTCGTGGCATTTTGTGGTGCTTTATTTTGTCTGCGCAGCATTCTGTCCTCATCATTGTGACCTTGACTTTTTGTCTGGGGGCAAACATCCATACATGTCTTCTTATGACCCTACCTCATGAACCCGGTAGATGAAAATTTTCAAATTCTGCTCAAAAGGTGATTTCACTGAGCAATTGCAAAATCACCTTTTGAGATGGATTTGACAGTTTTCACCTACCTTGTTCATGAGGTGTGGTCCCAAAAAGCCATGTTGAAAATTTGATGTAAAAATATTAAAAGATGACCAGGTTATGAGTAAAAGTTCAAAACACATTGACATACATTAACTGGACATCCCTTATTTCCTCATAATCATAGTACAAAGTAGGAGGATTGGGGTGGTGTGTGTGTGGGGGGGATTAGGGGAACCAAGATCAATGGGGGACTATTTACTTCTTTTCAGGTTAAAATAAAAAGATCAAAGAGGGATGGTTTTCTTTTTTTTGCAGAAGAACCATAGCCAACATTGAAGATTGGGCACCGCAGTGTCTGAATAGTCTTGGGCAGCACCACAGGTGGGCACTCCACTATAACACCTATATATTGGGTGAGGCAATGGCTAAGATTGATGAGGAACCATTTTCTTCTTTTCAAGTTAAAAGAAAAAAATACCAATAAAGGAATGTGTGTTTTTTTTTTTGTTTGTTTTTTTATGGGGAGACTGTAGCCATCACCGGGGACTGGGTACCCCAGTGTTACAATAGTCTTGGGCAGCACTGGGATTGGGCAGCCCGGTACCACCATCTATGTAATGGGGGAGACAGGCGATCTGTGGGGGATCTGGGTAATGAAGTAGTACCGAGGGTGGTCACACTTAAAAGTAATGCAAATTAAATGGAAAGGATGAGAGAAGGGCTGGCTGAGCTGCGAGGATGAGGAAGAATATTAAAATAAAATAGCATTCAGAAGGATGATGGGGGGGCTGGCTGAACAAGGAGGGGGAGGGACTATGTAAGTTTTAGTGGTTCTGGTTGCATACCAAAAATGTCCCTGTCGCACCAGTTTTGTGCAACAGAGAAATTCTCAGCTCACGACCTGAAAAATTGTCTCATTTTGCTACAGTGGGTACCCAGGATTTTAAGGTGCCCAGAAAAGTTATTTCTGGGCCAAATCAGAAAAATAAACACCAGAATCTAACTAAACGAGTCCTGTTTAGCTAGGTTCAGGTGTTTGTTTTTCTAAAGTTAATAAGTTTTATGCATCTTCCGTGCTTATTAGTTTGAAAAGAAAAGAAAACAAAGCCATTGTTAGTTGAGCTGTGGCTTTAATTTGACTTCCGTGTCCCTCTAAAATATAAAAAATTGTATTTAAAAACTGTCCCCCATTACTATCAATACAGCATGCCCCTGTGCTCTCCAAACTAATACATCACAAAACATGAGCATACAGGGGTAATGCCTGTAAAATCAGGGACCAGGAAGGGGAAGGGATCTCAAGGGAATCAACAAAGTCCAAGAGGGTAGCATCTTTCAAAAAAAGAGATGTGCAAGAACAAGGGGGCACAATTTGAAGATAGAGGGGGGATGGCTCAGAGGTAATGTGAGGAAGTATTTCTTCACAGAGGTGGTTGTAGATGCATGGAACAGCCTTCCAGAGGAGGTCATAGAGCCAAAAACAGTGGGAGAGTTCAAGAATGCATGGGACAGACATATGGCAATTCTAGTGGGAGGTAGGAGGAAGTAGGCTGTTAGTTAACTAGGATCTGCAGCTTATCCATTAGGTAGGGAAATGGGTAGACTAGGTGGGCCAAGCGGTCCTTATCTGCCATCACATTCTATGTTTCTATGGATTGGGGGACCAGTTCCTGTGACCCAGGATTTACAATCCCTTCCTCTTAGTTATGGAGACTATAAAAAATTCAAGAAAGTGGACTTTTGTAGTCTTTTAGACTTAAGGTGCTGTTGTCGAGGGTTAAGGAAAGCATCAAAACTGATGTTCTTTAAATTCTCAATACAGCATACTAAATAAAAAAAAGGAAATATGTGTAGTGCCAGCCTTAACTTCAGCAGATAGTGCTTTGTGATCCAGTGGCAGTGAACTGAGTTTGAAGGCAAGTTCAGTGAACCCGATGAATGGGACAAGGCTCAGGACATAGTGCTGTCATGTGGCACCATACCCCAGCCTGGGAAGGGAAAGGAAGGTGCAGGGTTGCCTACATGGGCCCAAGTACTATATAGTAAAGAGAAATCTTCTCTTGGCATAGGGTCCTGCAGCTCTACACTTGTGGGTGACAGAGGTTCCTGTGCTTTGGCTGTGAGATGGACTGTTTGCCCTGTTCATCTGTATCTGCAGTTACATGGAAGCACAGGGCCCATAGGGTCTTGCATTTCCACATTACACCAGACAGCCTCATGAATGTCTGTTGCTGCACAGAAGTGCAAGACTCCCAGGACCTTGGTCTTCCATAGGTGGATGAAGTCTTCCCAGGAGCACGATAATTAGCTCCTGTCATTTCACTCTGCGACAACTGGCTCCTGGCAACTCGCTCCAGTGCCAATTCACTGCCATGACAACCTGCTCCGACAATTTGCTCCCTGGTGGCCAGTTCTCGCAGAGTGAAATGAACCCAATTATTGAACAAATAACAACTGGCTAAGCAGCATTCACAGTCACCTTCTAAATAATATTTTCACTCTTGTGGCTTCCCCAGACCCACCCCCGAACACACAGAGGAACAGCAACAAGTAATTATCTTGGATTCGGCAGTGTTAAGTGTATCCCATCAATACATCTGTTGCTGATGTGAACCGCTTAAACCTGATAAGGCCTTTCTTGGCCAAGATTTCTTTCATTTTCCTCCAGATCATGGCTTACCTCCAGGAACACCTGAGCAGGCAGCTGACTCTTTAGTTACTGGTTCCCAAGACAGGGCTCCTGCTGGAAGAAGGTTTCAATGCTGGTCCCAGCAGAAGGCAGCCTCAACTCCTGCTGCCCAGCTGTACTCTCTGTCTGAGGTTCTCATGGCAGCGGTGCTGCTACTCCCAAGCCAGGTCTGGTACTGGATACTCTGCCAGGTTTAAGCAAGTAACTTTGAGCTATGATAGCTGCTATACGGTGTCTGACAGTGAAGTTTGTGCTCCTGGAGTATCAGGAGCAGGTGTATGTGTTCCTTTTGTTTAGCGATGGCCATCAAACACCCAATTGTCTTTGAATTTGAACCCTTTTTAGCGGTATAATAATTATTACACAAATAACACATGCCCTCCCTTACTGGCTTGTGGGACACCTATTGGGTAGGAATCCACTGCCAAACTTGGGAAGCCCACCATATGCCTAGCTTTTTTACAGGTAGTGGTGCTGCAGGGAGGACATTTGTTATTTGAGCAATAATTGGTTTCATTTCACTCTGCGACAACTGGCCAATAATTTCATTAACTCTACCCGAGGGCGAACTGTTGGGGGTGGGTTGTCACAGGAGTGAATTGTCGCCGGAGCCAGTTGTTGGGAGCTAGTTGTCACAGAGTGAAATGATGGGAGAAAATTGATATGGGCAGTTTTCCCTTGATGCAGATCCCAGAGGGCCCTGCACATCTGCATCTGTTCATGCAGGTCACAAAGGGACCTCTGTGAATGAGGATACAACTACATTATCTCAAAAAGAAAGGAAATTCTTTGCAAAAAAAATGTTACTGAACCAATTATGTGTCAACTTAATGCCACAAAGGCAGGGAAATGTGGCATTAGGGTTTCCAACCCTAACTCCCCATCCCCCAGCAGCAAAAGGACAAGAACACAAGCAACCAGAGTCAGGCATCATCAGGTAAGACAAACAACATACAGCTGTTTCCAGATGACACACATGTCTTAGCACTAATGTGCTAACTTTGTGGATTTATACCTGTGGCATGCAAGCCGCAAGATATACAGTACACACTCACTTGATGCTGCATATAGAAATCCACAATACTCAAATCAGAACACTGCTTCTGTGTGCAGAAGCACTGGCCCTCAACCGCAGATGCACATCCACAATACCCAAGTTGCAAGAGTTCTTTTGTCTGCAGAATTGCAGGTTGTTATGGGGCCTGTGCTTCTGTTGCCTTAGCTGCTTGTGCACACTGCAAGACACACAGACACTTGACAAGACCACACTTCTGCAGCCACAGGTGTAAGACATATACACAGACCTCTGGCTGCAGAAGCACAGGTGCTACAAAATCCATGATATCAAAATTGCAAGTGCACTTCTGTCTGCAGAAGCGCAGATCCCTGAGTGGCCTGTACCTCTTCAGCCACAGGTGTAAGACAGGTGTAAGACATACACAACAACTTCTGGCAACAGAAGGGAAGGCTCCTCTGGGGCCTGCAGTTATGCAGCTGGAAATACTGTTTCAATCTAGGTATCATGGTTTCAGCAGCAGATCTAGAAATTGTTCAAGGGGGTAGCAGTTTTTCAGTTTTGCAGCTGTATATAGAAAACCATACACTAGTGGGTCATGCTATCTAGGGAGGTACCTCGTACAGTGTGCATGAGTACCTCTGACTGCAGAGCCACAGCCCCCATAGGATCTTCTGTCTGAAGAAGCACAAGCCCCATGGAACCTGTACTTCTGCAGCCACACGTACTCATTTATGCTATACGACATACACACACAGGTGTGGCTGCATAAACACACAGCCCTGTGAGGCCTGTGCTGCTATGCAATCGCAGATATAATTCCACAAAGGTAGCACATCAGTGCTACTGCATTTGTGTCATCTGGAAACAGTTGTATGTTGTTTGTCTTACCTTATGATGGCTGTCTGTGCTTGCTTGTTTGGTCTTGTCCTTTTGCTGTTTGGGGTATGGGGAGTTGGGGTTGGAACCCCTAACACCACATTACCCTACTTGTGTGGCATTAAGTTGACCTTAACTGGTGCATTAATGCATTTTTTTTGTGCAAAGATAGATAGATAGATCCCTATAGTTAGGGCTGAGTGAGAGGTTCTATGTTAAATCCCTATACTTGCACCTTCATAGTTTCAGCAGCATTTGATGAAATTAGTTGAAATTTTACATGTGTTGTTTAGGATGCAATGTCTAAATCTGTGGAAAGTTTCATGACAGCAGCTTGTGCAGTTTCTGAACTCTGTATATGTCATTTTCCTGTAAACATCTCATTTTTTTCCTTATAGTTAATATGAGATTAGGGGTTGCTCTCACGTACAGCCTACATGGATGGAATTGTTTTCTGAAACTTTGAGGGCAGAAGCATGTGCCTTTGGAAGGTTTCACGAAAAAATATTAAATGGTTACAGAGTTATAAGGATTTAAAGTTTTGTTTTTTTCTGTTCTGAGCATGCTCAGTGGAGTTTTTGGAACATGGTGCTGATACAAAACCAAACATTCTGTCACAAGACTGTTTCTGGTGTCTCCCCAACTGCTTCTCACAGCATGAAAAACTTTTTTTGTGCTGTGAGAGCCACCATTTTGTTTCTTCCCCCAGGAACTAAAAAACATGGAAAATACATACAAATGGTTTAGTTTTAAAAAACAGACACCTGAACCTAGCTAATCAGGACCCTTTTAGCTGATTCTGTTTGTTTTTTAAAATAATGACAAGAAATACCTGTTCTAGGAACCCCAAGAAACAGGGTGATCATCTTAGTGAGAGGAACTATTCACCTGTATGATCTGTATGAGAACAGCAGAACCTGCTTGACAGGTGAAGCCACAGCTGGAGTCATGCTGCTGGCTTCACTTCAAGCAGTAGGCCACCGATCCCTCTCTTCTCTCTGTCTGTCTCTGTCTCTTTCTTTGTCTTTCTGTCTTTCTCCATCTATCTGCCTGTCTGTCTGTCTGCCTGCCTGTCTGTCTGTCTGTCTATCTTTCTATCTATCTATCTATCTGTTAAGCAGACAGAGGTGCCCACCCTGGCATCGATTATTTCTCCACCCCTCCCCTCCATGTCACCCACCCTTCCCAATCTTAATACATTTCTTTAATATAGAAGCAGACTGGGGTGGCCACCCACAATGCTATTTCTCTTGACCTCCTCCCTTCCAGGTCACCTGCCCTCATTCCTCTTCTGTACATGGTGGCACCAGGGTGCCCACCCCCTGTGCTGAGAAACATAAGCCTGACAATGGAGTGCCCAATCACCAGTGTTGGAATATCCCTGAAATAAAGAAAACTGTCCTTCAATTTTTTTAACCCTATAAACAAGAAAATGGTCCCTCGCCAATCTAACCCCCTCACACACCTCATCTACCCCACCCCTGAGTCCCCACTCAACACCCACTATCAAATGCACCCCACCCCCCACACACCTTCACTCACCTGAACATGTCCCATGACCTAGATCCACTCTCCAATCGAAGACACACTTTACAGGTGAAACCAGCAACTGCGCTATGAGAAAATCAGGAGGATGCAATTTAATGTATTTCAATGGCATTTTGAACTTTGATTCATAACTTTGTCATTTTTATGTTCTCTGTGCACACATGCACAGTGAATATCTTGTTAGGAGAGTGGCTTTTGAAGGGTGTGACACTCTCAGTCCAATACAGAGTTGTCTGTAAGGGGCTCATCAGTGTGACATCAATCAACAGTCAGGCTGACCATGACAGTATTCTGGCTTGCTGGGTGGAAACTTTATGTATTTCAAAGGAAAGAGTTGACCCAATCATAGGTTGGCTTTTTCCTTTGATCTACACTGCTCAGCAAGCACAGCTGATCTGTCATGATCAGACTGCTGAGGAATTACACCCTGTAACAAAGAAAAATGTCCATCGATGTCTGCTGCTGGCATCCCATAACTGTCCCCCAACCCAAGTCTCCCTCTCAGCACCCACCACCCTACACCTCCCCACAAACATAACACTGACAGTGCTCAAACCCCAAGTGTCACCACCTGAAATAAAGAAAAGTATCCCTCATAGTACAGGTATATATATTTTTCATTGCAAAAAACTACATTAATGTATCATTAGGGTTCATATTAAAGTGACAAAAGTATGGAAATATGGTGTTAGGGTTCCCTAATCTAACACCTCAGCCCAACCTTACCATGACACCCCACCCCGACCCTCCACACATCAACAGGAGTCTGGGTGTGCTTTGATGTCATTGACCCTAGTTTTCACCCCATTCTATGTGTAAGGAAGCTGACATGGTACAGCATAGGAGAATGCTGGGGTGGGGTTGGGTAGGGGTGAGTGCTAGGTTTGGGAACCCCAACACCACATTTTCATACTTTTGTCACTTTAATATGAACCCTAACTGATGCATTAACAAAGTTTGTTGCAATGAATGTCCTTACTTTTTCAGATAGTATAATCATATCCTTATTTGGCTGTGGGAGCGCAGGGCCTTCTGGGCCCTGGGATCCCATTCCTCCATAGATGCACGTAAGTACATAGGTGCGGAAGCACAGGGTCCTCCAGGCACCATGCTTCCATGTATAGAACAGCAGTGACCAAATTGCCATCATAGCCATCTTATTACCCCACCTCATGAACCCAGTACAGAGAAATTGTCAGATCCATGCCAAAATGTAATTCGGTGCAACTGTAATGCCATTCCATGGCACCGGTGCAAAAACACATTTTGGGCAGGATATGAAAACTGATACCTGTGACATACATGAAGTGGGGTAATAAGAAGGCTATGCTGAAAATCTGGGATAATAATATGTAACATTTCTATAGTTACGAGCAGGCATAGCGGGATTGCAATTAATGAGCATAACTTTGGCATTTTTTTCATATTTTGACTCAAAATTTTCAACATAGTCTTGTTATGACCCCACCTCATAAACTCCATAGGTGAACATTTTTAAATCCATGGCAAAATGCCATTCCACACCACAGGTGCAAATACAAATTTTGGTCAGGATGTGAAAAATTACAGCTGTACTGTTCATAAGGTGATGTGAAAAAATGCCTATATTGAAAATTTGGAGTGAAAATATTTAAAATTACCAAAGTTATGCACCTGCATAGAAAGATTTCAATGACTGAGCATAACATGGCAATTTTTAGGTATTTTTCACCACATTTTTAACATGGGCTTTTTGGGACCCCACCTCATGAGCACTGGCACGGTTATTTCATTACTGGGTCCCAAAAGGCGTTTTCGCACAGCAACCATGAAATGACCTTACAGGCCTGATTAATGAAACAACAGTGACAGTGTTCATCAGGTGGGGTCCCAAAAAGTCCATGTTGAAAATCTGGTGAAAAAATACCTAAAAATGGCCGATACATCACCATAAATTCAAAACACCATTGAAAGACATTATACGGCACTTATCTTGATTTTTCAGTTCACGATTTGGCTTTGAAGAGTGCAGACATTTTCCGGTCCACAGAAGATGACAGCTAATGATCTTTGGCGATAAGTATAGGGCAAGGGGTGTGTGGGTGGTGGGTGCTCAATGGGAAGGTTGGGATGGGGAGGGGACAGGGAAATGACAAGGGACTCTTATTCTTTTCAGGATTTAAAAAAAGATGTCAGGGGACTGTTTTCCTTTTTGACATGAACAAATTTTCAAATAATATGGGGTACTGTGGGTGGACTCCCCAGTGTTCCACAGTGCTGGGGGGGTATGACATATCTGGGGACACTGGGAGTGGGCTCCCCAGTGTCCCACAGAAGGGGGTCTCTAGTGCTGGCACAGGGATTGGGCACCCCACTGTCAGAAAACCATTAAAATGCATGTTTTGAGGCACTGGAGTGGGCTCCCCAGTGTCCCACACTGTAGGGGGAAGACATCTCAGGACACTGAGAGTGGGCTCCTCAGTGTCCCACACTGGTGGGAGGGTGGCGTCTACTGCAGACATGGGGATTGGGCACCCCAAATGGGCTGGCAGTATAGCCTAGAGGTTAGAGTAATGAGCTGTGAATGAGCTTGGTACATCCAGCAGACCAGACTTTGGTTTGATTCTCACAACCTCCACTTGCATACTGTGTGACTCTGAGCAAGTCACTTAACCGCCCAGTGCTCCCAGGTTGCCCCTGAAAACAGGCACTTGTGCTTAGTGGGCTTTACCCGGTTACCAAAGACTAAAATAAAAATAAAAGTTGTTGGCAAAACATATTTGTAATGTAAACATGCCTTGGCCCCCTTGTAGACAGTTAAAGGATGAACAAATCCTTCATTTAGGTAAACACCAACAGCTGTTTACCTAAACGGGCTAAGAAATTGGTTTCTGGCATTAGTTTGGCCGAAAAATGGCCAGGAAAGGATTTGTTTTTTTAGTGGCCGATGTTTTTTTTGGTTTTTGAGTATCATAGGTTTCATAGGAATAACTGTGCATGATAAAGACTTTTGTTCATGAAGCTTGCAAGTGTATATCTTTGGGACAATTTTTTTTATAATTGTACATCCTGTCTCCAGTGTCTATCTTTTACCTTAAAAAGATGCATTGAACCACTCCCTACCACTTTTAGTGGCAATGCGTTCCAAACTGGAACAGTTCTCTGATTAAACCATCTAGCTCTATTCTTAGATCTATAATTATCGCCATTCAACTGAAGGGATGCGATCTAGTCTCATGATTCTTATTTTTAGTTTGCATTCTCAGGAGATCCCATAGATCGTGGTTTTCCCAAGCTCTATATGTTAAACACATATCTCCCATGTGTCTTCTGAGTTCCAATGTAAACATATGCAGTTCCTGAAGTCTCTCCTGATAAGACATATGCCTCAAAGCCTCAATAGCTTTGGTAGCCCTTTTTTGCACCCTCTCGATCATCTGAACCTCCCCTTTCTTATATGGGGCCCAGACCTGTGCTCCATACTCCAGTATAGGTCTCACCAAGGAAGAATACAAAGGAACTACTGTATAACCTCTCGTTTCCTACTTTGAACATGTCTTAGTATACAATTTAAAATTGTATTTCTTTTCCGTGTAATATTAATTGAGTTTTGAAAGAGAGATTCTGTGTCACTGTAATTCCCAGATCCCTTTCTTCTCTGGATACAGATAGGGCTACCTCATTTAAAACATACTTTTGCTGTTTGTTATTTTTGCCCATATGCATAACCTTGCATTTTTCTTGGTTTAAAGACAGTTTGTGATCTATTGTCCAATCCTGTATATAATGTAATGCTTGCTGAAATGCTTCAGTATCATCATGATTTTCTATTATTGCCCCTATTCTGCAGTCATCCACAAATTTTGATAACTAGATTTTTTTGTGGCAGTACAGGATCAAGGAAATGTATAAATTGAAAAGACATGGGCCCAACACCAAGCCCTGAGGCACCCCACTCGTCATATCCTTCCATTTGGAGAGTGCCCCCTTTATACATACTTTTATACATACATTTTCTTTCAGACAGCCATGAAGCCACCCATGAAATCAAGTTTTTATGGAAACCATGATTTTGGAGTGAAGTTATCAGTTTTGCATGAGACAGTTTATCAAAAACTTTTGTGTAGTCCAAAAAGACCACATCCACTGCCTTTCCCCCATCTAAAGCCATGTTTACCCTATCATAGGACTGTCAAATATTTGTCTGGCAAGATCTTCCCCTTGGTAAAACTGTGCTGAGTTGTATCCAACAAATTATTTACTGTTATATGTTTTATAATATAGTCTTTTATAATACCCTCCAGTATTTTTGATTTTACAGAGATCAAACTAATGGTCGATAATTAGCTAGCTCAGCCCTTGATCCTTTCTTGTGCAATGAAATGACTGTAGCTAATCTCCATGACCCCACCACAGACCCTTTTTCCACTGATTCTTGAAATAAATGTGTTAAAGGTGGGGCTAACTCAATATATAGTATTTTTAAAATTTTGGGATGTATGCTAACAGGGCCTGCTGATTTTGGATATATTTGTTGAAGCCTTTTCTGCATATCCTCTACCTGTATATGAATAGGAGTGGATGATATATCAATACCATCTTCTACACAGATAGGATCCTTAGGACCAAATATAGAGGCAAAATATTCATTTTGTAAGTCTGCCATTTGATGTAGGTCGCTTATTGTTTCATTTTCCATATTTTTTTAGGGGCCAACCATATTATTCACATTTCTTGTTTTATTTATATGTGCATAAAATGCTTTATGATCATCTCTAGTTTTTGCAGCTAGTTTAAATTCAAAGGCTGATTTAGCTATTTTTATTTCCTTTTTTGTTCTTCTATTCAAGTTCCTATAAACCATATATTGATTTATACCCCAATTCCTTTTGTTTTGTTTTTTTTGAACATCTTGTTTTTTTCTTTTAATTAGTCTTTGGATATTTGGTGTCATCCAGTATGATGTTTTCCTCTGATTTTAATATTTAGCTTTCATGGGAATGCTATTATTTATCTCCAAATCTAGTTTGTTACATAAAACATCCCATTTTTCCTGCAGTTTTATTCTGAAAATCCATACCCCAATTCCAGTTTGCCATACTGTACTTTAGTTTTTGAAAATCTGCTTTATTAAAATCCAGGATCTTAGTTATACCCTGTTGACTAACGACATTTTCTTTTAGTTCAAACTGAACCACAGCATGATTGCTATTACCAAGGGGAAGGATTGTATGACAATTTATTAGCGTGTCTCCCAAATTAGTAAGTATTAAATCAAAGGTATTTGTCCCTCTTGTTGGGTCATGTACCCTTTGTTTGAGGCGTATGTGGTGAAACACCTCTATATATGTGTTTTCAACACTACTCGTCCCCTTTAGTGTGATCCAGTTTATTCCTGGTAAATATAAATCACCCATAATTAATATTCTATCTTCTGGATCTAACTCCTGTAGGTGTTTAACTAATGCATAATCATTCTCGTTTGAGATAGAAGGGGGTCTATATATTACACCTAATATAATTTTAGGTTTATTTAATGGTGTCAGTCTTACCCAAATATGTTCTAAATTTGATTTTGTAGTAGGAATTTCCTGGTATTCTATATCCTCATGAATATAAACAGCTACCCCTCCCCCTTTTCTATATTTCCTAGAGACTGAAAATAAATTATAACCCACTGTATTCTGGTTCTAACTGTCTGCCTCATCCCACCATGTTTCCATCACTGCACATATTTGTATATTGTTTGTTGCCATTAACAGTTTTAATTTGTCCATTTTTGTGACCAGGCTTCTAGCATTTATCAGGAGACCTTTCCAGTTTAATTGATTTCTAGACTGAACTACACCAGAAGATGTAATCTGTTCTGAGTTCCCCTTAGTATACCCCCTCGTGCCTCAAATTGAAACATTTTTCACACAACAGTGCCACAATTTGTGCCATTTTCATAAAAGTAGTGCTGCAATTTGTGGCAGTAGTGTCACAAATTTGCAACACTATCAGCAGCCAATGCAAATAAAACATATTTCTGCCACTATTTCTAAAAACTAACACCAGAATTGTGTTCCTGTGGCCCTGATTAGGTAAACACAACTGTTGGTGTGTACCAAGGGGCAGTATTTTTTGAATTAAAGCATTATTTCTGCATTGCTAACCAAAAACAAGATGGCAGAAGCATGACACTACTTTCCCATTTGGGAAAGCAATTACTGCTTTTGCGAAAGCAGAAACTGCTTTCCCACAGCACAGCTAATTTTCCCATTGAATATAATGGGAAACTGAAAAGTTTAATAACTTTTGAAAGGATTAATATTCTTACACCAAACCTTCAAAAGAAGCATCTGTAACCCAGATCCCATATACCCTAACAATTTAAGACAATGCCCAAGCCATTTCAGATTTGCACCTAAATGGTAATTTTCGCATTTTTTGACACTCCACATCTTCACAACTGCATATCTGACCATCACCAAACTTGCTACATCAAGAGATCTGTGGTACCTGATGGAGCATGCAAGGTTTTGTGCACATCGGTTGCATGGTTGCAAAGTCATTAAAGTGCAAAATTTTGTGTTTAACATAGAAGTGACAGATGAACTCTAACTATACTCTCATATATATATATATATATATATATTATATATTCATTACAAAAATTTCATTAATGCATCAGTTAGGGTTGTTACTATAGTAACAAAAGCAGGGAAATGTGGTGTTAGGGGTTTTCAACCCTAACACCTCACCTCACCCTGCACACACTGACAGGTGTCAGAAGGGTGCCTTGGGATCATCAGCCCTAATTCTCACCCCATTCCATAAGTATATAAGCTGAGATGGGTACAATATTGGAGAATGGGGTAAGCATTAGGGCTGACAACACCAAGGCACAGTCCTGATGCCTATCAGTGTCTGCAGGGTGGGGATGGGGTGTTAGGGCTGGAAATCCTAACACCACATTTCCCTGCTTTTGTCGCTTTAGTAACAACCCTAACTGATGTATTAACAAAGTTTTTGCAATGAATTTCCTTACTTTTTCAGATAGTTTACTTGTATCCTTATTTGACTGTTGGAGCACAGAGCCCTTTGGGCCCCGTGTTCCCACCCTCCACAACTGTTCCTATGTTACAGTGGGAGTGCAGGGCCCTTCGGGCCTTGCGCTCCCATGATCTGTGATTTTCTTATTTTACTGTGGAAGCACAGGGTCCTTCAGACCCTATGCACCCATACCTCTGTAGATGCATGACCAAATTATCAGCATAGCCATCTTAGTACCCCAGCACATTTACCCAGCTGAGAAAATTTTCCAAATCCTCACCAAAACATAATTCTGTGCAACTGCAATGCCATTCCATGCCACAGGTTCTAAAACACATTTTGGACAGGATTTGAAAAATGACAGCTGTGACATACATGAAATCGAGTAATAAGAAGGCTATGTTGAAAATCTGGGGTCAAAATATTTAAAATTTCCAAAGTTGAAACAGGCATACTGAAATTGCAACAAATGGTCAAAACTTTGGATTTTTTTCATATTTTGACCCCAAATTTTGAACATAGTCTTCTTATGACCCACCACATAAATCCCATAGGTGAACATTTTCAAATCTGTAGGCAAAATGCCAATCCACACCACAGGCATGAAAACACATTTTGGGCAGGATGTGAAAAATGACAGCTGTACTTTTCATGAGGTGGTGTGAAGAAATGCTTATGTTGAAAATTTGGAGTCAAAATATTAAAAATTACCAAAGTTACAAATGTGCGTAGAAACATTTCAATGAACGTTCATAACATGCCCATTTTGAGGAATTTTTTTACCAAATTTTCAACATAGCCTTTTTGGGACCCCCACCTCATTAACACTGGCACTGTCATTTCATTACTCAGTCCTGAAAGGTGATTTCACGCAGTGACCGTGAAATCACCTTTTGGCCTGAGTAACGAAACAAAGGTCACAGTGTTCATAAAGTGGCATCCTAAAAAGCCCATGTTGAAAATTTGGTGAAAAAATACCTAACAATGGCAAAGTTCTGAACAGAAGTTCAAAATGCCATTGAAATACATTATACGATACTTACCTTGATTCCTCAGTTTGCGGTTCGGGTTTGAAAAGTGCAGATGTGTCCCGGTTCACAGATGATGACAGAGGATGACCTCCAGAGGTAAGTATAGGGTAAAGGGGGGCTGTGGGGTGGTGGGTGCTCAGTAGGAGGGTGGTAATGGGAGAGGGGGACAGTGGGGAAGATGAGGGACCATGTTCCTTTTTTCAGGCATAAAAAACAAAAGATGTTGGGGGACAGTTTTCTTCTTTACAGCAAAATTAAATAATTATTTGGGGACACTGGGAGTGGGCTTCCCAGTGTCCCACACTGTTGGGGTGTCTTCCAGTGCTGACAAGGGGCTTGGGCTCCCTGACATTGTCAAAGAAACAGAAGTGACTACGGGGGACATCTGACACCAGGGTGGTCATCCCAGTGTCAGATTAAATAAAAAAATAAATAAATATTATTTGGGGACACTGGGAATGGGCTTCCCAGTGTCTCACACTGCTGAGGGGGTCTTCCAGTGCTGACATGGGGATTGGGCCTCTGATGTTGGTAAAGAAACAGAAGGAACTGAAGGGGGGGCTCTGACACCAGGGGTGGGCATCTCGGTGTTAGATTAAATAAATAAATAAGGAGGGTGGGGGTGCCATTAGACACCAGGGAAAGTGAACACTGATCGGCAGGTGGGGGGGTGCCACTAGGCACCAGGGAAACAGTGGCTCATACATCAGAGTGTAGCCAGCAGCACGAGTTCAAGCTGTGGCTGCACAAGTCAAGAAAATCCCACTGTTCTCAAACGGAGAATGTGGCAGATGCAGTCCTCTCACTAACCTCGGCACCCAGGATTTCGGGTTCCCACAAAACGTGTTTCTGGCCACTATTTAAAAAAAACATCAGAATGTAACTAAATAGGTCCCGCATAGCTAAAGTCTGATGTTTCTTTTTTATATAACATTTTTTTACATGTTTTCTAAATTTTCCGTCTCTCGCTAAGGAGAAAACAAGATGGCAGAGACAACAGAGCTCTCCAAAACTACAGCAGGTTCTATGTGACCCTACACGTGAAAAGACAGTAGCTCCTGAGAAAACAAGGGAGCTCTGCAAAAGCAAACTATGCTCTATGTGACTTTACATGCAAAAATGGAGTACCTCCTGCGAAAACAAAAGTATTTTTGTGTGGAACATCTAACTTTTCCCATAGGAAATAATGAGAAAATTAAACATTTTATAACTTTTGAACAGATTAATATTTTTTTACCAAACCTTCAAAAGGCACATCTGTGAGGCAAAGGCTTTCTACTCTGAAAATTTTAGACCACAACCTAAAGCTGTTTCTGAGAAACAGCTGTAGAAAAAAAGGCAACAACTTGGTAAATTTAGGATTTTTTGACACTCTGTATCTCAAACACCACACAACGGATTCACACGAAATGTAATACGTCAATACACCTCCCCATAGAGATTATGCTTGCCACATCTCATGTAAATTGATTAAATGGTTCCAAAGTTATTAAAATTCAACCACTTTGCTTTAACATAGAACTGTGCACCCAGCCCTAACTATACTGGTGTTACCGCACCAGTATTATATAAAAATATATCACGCAGTACCGCCACTATAGTTAGGGTTGAGTAGGCAGTTTAATGTTAAACCACAAATTTTGCACCTTAATAACTTTGCAACCATTCCACGGATTTGCACAAAATTTGGTATGTGCTGTCCTGTGGGGTAGATCACTTGACGTGCCAAATTCCATTTCAATCGGAGGTACATATTTTGCACAGCGCATAGTGAAAAAAGTGTGTTTTTTGCTTTTTTGACCAGTTTTCCTCGTCATGCTGCACACACTGAATAAGCCAGCATTGGTTTGCTGAAAAAATATTAATCCGTTCCAAAGTTATTCAATTTTGAAATTTCAGGTTCTGAGCATGCTCAGTTCAATCTTTTGGATAGCTGCACAGTTGCGAACAAGGATTTGGCCTCACGAATAGGGATTTTGACAGCTCTTGAATGGGGATCTTTGTTCATATGAAAACCCCTTGTTCGCGAGCCACCATCTTGTTTTCAATTATCTTCAAAATCAAAATGTTGTAACTTGGGGGACATGGCCTGACCAGGCAGAAGATGGCAACATAGTTCAGAATCTCTGCAGGAATGAATGCAATCTAACCTCATCCAGCCTTCACCAGACCTTTCTTCGGTACCAACTCCTGTGATCATCCTGTAATCTTACTGCCTGACACAGTTTGTAAGTCATTTTTGATCCATCATCTACTTATATTCAATTATTCTACACTGTACTGCTGCATACTAGGCCTCATCATTCAGGATTATGGCAGATCTCTAAGCACAGCAAAGCTCACTTGTTAGAGTGGAAGTAATGTTTTCTAAACTTATAGCTGAGATTAATGATTTAAAAACCTCCACCCAACAGAATGCGACCACTCTTGAAACTTTTAGCCAGAAAATTGCATTTAATGAGAAAGCAATGGCCTGTAACACTACTACTATTCATGACCTCCAGGCTACTGTCCACAATCAAGATCGAACTATTAAATCCCTACAAGCCAAAATTGATGATATTGAAAATCGTAATCATCGCAACAATTTACGGTTTTTTGGCTTCCCTGAAGGTGTAGAATTAGGAGGCACTACTGCGCTTTTGTTACATGTGCTGCCTGCAATGCTTAAACTGCCTCCTGACCTAATGTTAATCATTGAGCGATCTCACCACACTCTGGGTCCCAGGCCAACATCAGACCAGCGACCAAGGCCCATCATTGCTCGCTTCTTGAACTATTCCCATACAGAATTAATACTGAAACGAGCCAGAGAAATGGGAAAACTTCAGCGGCATTAGTTTAATATTTCCATCTACAGAGACTTTTCAAAAGATTTAACTATCAGAAGGAAGGCCTACAATCCCCTTAAACAAATCATCCACTACAGAAGCATTAAATTTGCCCTACATTACCCTGCGACACTACGCCTTTTCTCAGGCTCTTCCTTCAAGGATTTTGAAACCCCTGATGCCTTAGCCAACTATCTGGAGGTCTCTCTCTGTAATCTTACCCTGGAAGGTTCAGCAGCAATTGGCAAACCGAACACAGCTTTGGTATCCACACAGAGGGTGGACGACAAGGTTCAGGAATGTGGGGAATGTGTTACAGAACTCGCAGCCCCAAGCAGCAACGCCACAACTGATTTGACCCCAGGGCAGTCAACATGGCTGCAAGAGAAGCTTCTGTAGGGGCATTATTCTTCAAGACTTTCCTGCTGTTTTAGCGAGGTTTCACCCCAAACACCCCAAGCTGCAGCCTCTCACCTTCAAATCAACCCCTCTATTCCCTTGAGCAATAAGTTTGCTCACTTGGAGGATGACATGCACTCCTCACAGGAGGATCTTTCCCAGCAAATTTCAGGCAAACATCCCTCTAATTTGGGCCCTGTGCCTCAGCGATGTATTTCTGACAATATGTCATGGGCAGAAGATGTTGCAAGTTCCCCCTCAAATCAATCAATCAATCAATCTTTATTTAGCCAGGTGAAACATAATTGAGAAGAACTCATTTACAAGATGGACCTGGTGTAAGACAAAGCCCAAATGCAAGAACATCAATAGTCACAATCCTGCTAATAAATCTAAGGTGTCATGAGTTTATATGGTCAGCAATATGGTCACAGTTGTTATATCTTGGTAGGTTTTGCTTCCAGGACACTTAAAGGGAGTGCCAGTACACTTTTTCTGCCTAGCCGCCCACTCTACAGTCTATGCTACCTGGTTGATTTCGCTTCCAGCTGGTGCAGAAAGCAAAGGCTGTACATCGTGGTGCGATCAATTTACTTTTTGTTGCAGTATTTAAATGAGCAGCTTAAAGGTCTTCAAGGGAACTTTGGTATATCAGCAATGCTTTTCTAACCCATTATATTAGTGTTAGATCTTATAGATTACTTCACTAAACAGGCTCTCTGTATCTAGCCTTTTACTCTCCAATTTAGCAGTGCATCAGGTTTATAGTCTTCTGGCTGTTCAGTTGCATATCTTCAATCAGTATGCATCCTGATTATTGCCTTTTCTTTATATATTACAAGGCAATTTACCCCTTCCCTCTCCTGATGATAGGTTCTTAAGTATTATTGGCAACGACATTTAATCTATCTCCTTCCCTACACTCCATTACTCTTATTACATGCTGTTTACAATATGGAACTATCATTAGCATTCAAAGAGCTGGGCTATGTTTGGTGTACTGTCGCAAAGGATTGTCAATCTACATCTTCCTTATGCTCCTTATTTTACTTGAAGCCTACAGATATTATAGAAATCCACAGCTGTGTGGTCCTTCCTGTTTTGGGGCTCACTGGGCCTAGTCTTCTAGACCTAGTCACCCCATATAACACCTATTTAGGTGATTTTCAAGTAATCGAAGCTGATCTTTACTATGACTATCTCTCCTGTCTACAGTTATCACCGAAGCCTATGCCTCTCCACATAATCCCAATTTGCATTTGGCTCAGGGCGTAAGGACTTAAACTGACCTCCCCTTTCTTCTTTCCCCCTCAACATTGTATTTATTATGTACTTATTCTATTGCACTGCAAAGTATACTCAGAGTCACTCTAATGTGGTAATGATCTACTTTTCCTTTTATATTTGTCCATTTGCATTCCACCTGGCTCCCTGAATTCCTTGCTCTATGTCTAGGCTGAATTGGCATCTTATATATGGTTCTTTAATTTACTGTTATTTCAAGTTGGTATATCTTGTACTATTACTACTAATGTTTATAAATAAGTTCTGGTGTTTAGCTTTATCCTTATATCTTGTCCTGTTAGCTTAGAATAAACCTGAGGTTATTACAGTCCCCTGCCTTTCTTGGTATTATTCTCTTTCAGTTTAGCTTATCAGGAATACTTACTTTATTACAGTATATTACTGGGATCAGACTTAGGTTTGGGCCGATCTTTATAACCAGTCCTTCCTAGTCTCCTCCCTACATCGAAGCCCCAGAGTGTGGTGAGAGAGTCTCTTAGCCAGTTGGCTGACTCATATCTCCTCACACCCATAAAACGTTTTCTTTGTTATTTAGCTTACTAGTATTGTTATTGTTGTTAATGACTTTTCTCCTTCATCATTTCTATTCTAACTTTAATAAGATATCTGTGCCATTCACGTATCATATATCTCTCTTTTTTGGGCGTGAATGTTTCTGCCACTCTCTGCATATACGTAAGCTCTCTATATTGTATTCTAATCATCCTCTGCCTCATTCATTTGTCCCTTCACACTCCAGCGATTATTCCCTTTCTTTAACACTAACAATATGAGGGACATACTTTTATATACATGGAATGTGAAGGGACTTAATTCTCCTTGTCAGCAGAAGCAAATTCTTTCACATCTGAAAAAACATAAAACACAAATTGCTTTCCTTCAAGAAACAAAATTATTAGCAGAGGATGTTCATAGACTTAAAAAAGATTAGGTCGGTCAGATCTACAAATCATCCTATACCTCAAAAAAAAGAGGAGTTGCTATTCTTAGTCATAAGAGTCTCAAAAGGTCCCTTTTAAACTCCGTTTCTGATTCTGACGGCAGATGGGTGATGGTCAAACTGAATACCAACTCTGGTCCTCTTCTGCTTGTTAATGTCTATGCACCCAACTCCGATTCCTCTGAGTTTTTTCATAGTTTAGCCAACAGATTCTATCCTTTAACACTGATAATACACCAGTTATTCTTGGAGGGGATCTTAACTTAGTTTTAGAAGCCAGCATTGACAGAAGTAGCCCCACTACAGAGGCCCACCTTAGAAGTATTAAAGCCCTCTCATTACTAATGCAAGATGTTGGACTAGCCGATGTATGGCGCCTCCTTCACCCCGCAATCGAGAATTTACTTTTTACTCCTCTCTACATAAGACATACAGTAGAATTGACTACTGGTTATCCTCTCCTGTTATAATGGAAAAAAACTATTGATTCATCCATCTCTCCCATCATAAGCTCAGATCATTCCCCTGTCAAATTGTAACTTTTGTGGGGCCCATAAGCACCTAAATCTTCTTACTGGTGGCTGGACCCTCTCCTTCTCAATGATCCCAATTTCTTACCCATGATCAAAGCACAAATTCAGGACTTCCTCCTTCACAATACCCCAACCAAATCTTCTATGTCCTATGTATGGGAAGCTCTTAAAGCTACGATTCGAGGAAAAATGATCAGTTATGCTGCACATAGGAAAAGAGTAAGGGAACAACAGCTGGCTGACTTGGAAAAATCTCTTAAGGCTAAAGAGAATTTATACTTTTCTTCTAATAAGCACTGTCCTGATTCTCAACTTCATCTTGAAATTCTGCAACTTAGAGTTAAAATTAACGAGTTAATTTCTCGTAAAACCGAACTGGCCTTATTTAAACTTAAATATAAGTTTTGGAAACACGGCAATAAAAATGGGAAACTCCTCTCTTACCAGCTCAAAGCACAACAAATGGAACAACATATCCAAAGCCTAAAAGATGAACAGGGTATGATTCACTGTGACAATCCCTCTATAAACTGTATCATGAAAATCTTTTATCAAAAACTATACTCTAACACAAATCCTCCATCTACTTCACAAATTCAACAGTTCCTTAAATCGTTACATCTTCCTCATCTTTCTGCTCTTGAAACTAATTCTTTAGATGAACCCTTTTCACTTCAGAAAATCCAGAAAGCTTTGTCTTCCTTGAAATCCGGCAAAATTCCCTGGGGATGACGGATTCCCTGTCGATTTCTATAAAATGTTTTCCGACACCTTATGTCCCCTTCTTCTTAATGTTTATCAAGAAGCTTCCAATACTGGCAAGCTTCCCCCATCTTGCACCAAAGCAATCATAACCCTAATCCCTAAGAAAGAAAAAGACCCTACTCACCCGAAAGTTACAGGCCCATCTCTATTAAACACGGATGGGAAGATATCTGCTAAACTACTAACTTCTCAAGTTGAATCCTTGATTCCCAAGCTAACTCATTGTTCACAAACTGGTCTTATTAAATATAGATCTGGTTCTGATCACCTACGTTCCTTATATAATTTAATTCACAAAGCCAAATCCCTCAAGACACCAGCTACAGCTATAGCTATTGATTTCGAGAAGGCCTTTGATTCCTTAAACTGGGACTATCTTCATCAAGTTTTATCTTATTTCGGTCTTTCTCAAACCTTTTGCTCCTGGATCAAGCTATTATATAACTCCCCTGTTGCTAAAGTACTTCCTAATGCCACCCTTTCCTCTTACTTTCATCTAGCAAGGGGAACTAGACAAGGCTGTCCCCTGTCACCTTCCCTGTTTATTTTAGCCATGGAACCCCTGACTGCTTGTTTATGTCAATCTTCTGGCATTGTGGACATACCTGTAAGCAATTCAAGATACATTTCTCTCTCCTACGCAGATGATCTCTTAATCTTACTCGAAAACCTGAATGAGGCTGGGCCCCTGTTGGTTGATTTGCTTAATAATTTTACTAAAATTTCTGGCCTTGCTTTAAATTATGGCAAATCACAAACTATGCCCCTTAACAACCACTGTAAAGCCTTTATGAACATACCTCTTGGATTCTGCTGGTCACCACAGGGCATAACATATCTAGGAATCAAAATTACAAGTAACTTAGGGAAGATATGGGACATTAACTTTAACCCCTTATTTGATAACATCAAAACAATTCTGGACAGATGGAAGCTTCTTAATCTCTCTTTCATGGGGAAAATCGAAGCCATTAAGATGTCCATTTCTCCCAAGATTCTTTACTTCTTCGCCAATATTTCTTTAGTCTTACCATCCTCCTTTTTTGCTAAAATTTATAAATGAATAGGTAACTTTATCTGGGATGGGAAACCACCGAGATTTAACCACAACAAACTTTGATCACATTGTAAAAAGGGGGGATTCGGACTACCCTGGTTCAAAGGCTGCCTCTGGGCTTTCTGAATGGCCCAAACCTTTAAATGGTTTCAGAAACCCTCCCCTCACTCACCACTATGGGTTGCAATGGAATCTGCATTGTGCCTGGGAGGAGTTCCCACTTCCTTCATTTTTAATCCCATTTTCTCTAAACTAAAATCTCACCCGACTATATCATCCTCTGTTCTTTATTGGAAACTAACCCACAAATTCCTGAAATCCAATCCAACACCCTGGTTTTATGTCCCCTTATGGAGCAATCCACTGCTCACTCTAGAAGATCACCCAATTTTCTGTCGTACATAGAGGAACAAAGGCATTTTCTTTCTCGGAGATATCTTGGACCAGAATTCATTCACTCTTAGATCATTCTTAGACTTGCAGGTCACATGGAAACTTCCTAAACAGGACTTCTGGAAGTTTTTACAAATTCAGGCAGCTTATAACTCTCTCTCTCTCTCTCTAGTTTAGTGTATAGGCATACTCTTCTAAACCCATACATCTCACACTGGACTCATTTATCAGTAAAATTAAATAGCTCCATTTACAAAGACATTATTGATAATCTACCTGATCAGTCTATACAGGCCAAAAATAAATGGAGTACTCTTCTTAACTACAATATTTCAGATGCACAATGGAGTAATTGTTGGCGTATGGCACATAATACCTTTAAAGATGCCCGTAGTTCTTTAATACAAACTAAAATCCTACATCTTTGGTATAGAACCCCCTCTGCACTTCAACGAATGGGCCTATTAAATAATAATAATTGCTGGCCCTGCAATTTGGCCAATGGGAATTAACTTAAAATCTTGTGGTTCTGCGCGCCCATTAATAAACTCTGGCATAAAGTCTGTTTACTTGCCTCCAGAGCAACAGGACAAAAACTACCTTTTGACCCCAAGCTATTCCTTCTAGGCATCCTTGTCCCCAATAGCTCTCTCCTCTCACATGCACATTTTAGATGGCTAAGCATACTTTCTCTTCTGGTGAAACATCTGATTCTTATGAAATAGAAATCAACTCTGGTGCCTTCTCTTTCAGTTGTTCTTCAAAGCCTCTCTCAGTATGCCTCCCTAGACTGAATATCTCATGTTACTCATAACCAACTCACTGTACATGACAGATCTTGGCAGGATTACTTCAAGTACATTGAACCTAGTTCTTCTAGACCCTAATTCTTAGGTATATTTAGCCCTCCTTCTTAATTTGTTTTTAGATTAGGTTTTCTCGAAACTTTTGTACACAGATGTCTCCTCTTTTTCCTCTCTCCTTCCCTTCTTCCTTGCCTTTTTCTCTTTTCTTTCTTTCCTTGCATACTTTTCTCTTATCTTCACCTCTCCATTACTGAACATTGTTCATATTACCACATTTATCACTTTTTGCAATTTACTGAATGCCTTGCCATAGCCTGTCCTAGCATGTATTTCGTACATGGTTGCTATTTCTGATCCTATAATACCCAATTGATTGTAACCCTTCTGCTCTCCACTCACATCCTGTCTAGGTTTGTTTTTTATTATCAATACATGTATATAGGGCTTCTCCAATATGTTTACCCTAAATACTGTGTTTTGTTAAGTGATACTTTATACCTTACATGGAGGATAGTCTTCTATTGTATTAGATGTGTGCTTTCTTATATACTCGAATTTTAATAAAAAGATAAAGTGAAAAAAAATTTCTGTAACTTGCCACAGGGATGTCTTCTGTAGAGACTGAAGTATTGGTTTTGCTCAGAGTGATGCTCTCTACAAACCCATGGCTTTGGTTCCATTTACTTTAGTCAAAAAATGGGCATTTTTAAGTTTGAAAATCCTTGTTCGTGACTCGTGTCCAATCCTATGTGGGGTGTCAGAATCCCCTTTCGTTAGTTGATCCCCATTCATGAGCTGCCAAAATCCCCATTCGTCAGAGGACGACCAAATGGTCCTATCTCATGAACAGGGACTGGCTCACGAATGGGGATTTTGATACCTCATGAATAGGACTTCAGTTCACGAATGGGGATTTTGTCAGCTCATGAAAAAGTATTATAAAAAAAATCCTTGATCATGAGCTGTCAAAATCCCCATTCGTGAGGTGTCAAAATCCTTGTTCATGAGAAATCCTTGTTTGTGAGCTTTCAAAATCCTTGTTCGTGAGATGATGACCAGATGGCCAAATCTCACAAATGAGGATTTCCCATGAACAGGGATTTTAATGCCTCATGAATGGGGATTCAGCTCACGAACAGGGATTTTGACAGCTCATGAACAAGGATTATAAAAAAATCCTTATTCATCAGCTGTCAAAATCCCCATTTATGAGCTGTCAAAATCCCCATTTGTGAGCCAATCCCCATTCGTGAGCTGTCAAAATCCCAGTGTGAGATGGCAACCAGATGGCCCAATGTCATAAACAGGAATCGGCTCTCAAACTGGGATTTTGGCACCTCATGAATGGGGATTTGCATCATAAATGAGGATTTTGACAGCTCACAAACAAGGATTTTAAAAACTTTGACAGTTCACTGCTAAGAAACAGTTAGAACTTTTGGCTTGAAATTGGCAGGGTACAAAGGGGGTGTCTCACAGATGTGACTTATGCTAATTTGGTGTAAACATTTTCATCATTTCCATAGTTATGCCATTGTGAAGATAAGAAATTTCCCATAGGATAACACTGTGGTGAACATGGCACCTTTGGTGCCTATATCTCAAAAACGCTTCAAAATACAGATTTTTTGGTAAATGCAGCTTAGTACACCTTTAGTGTACTAAGCATGCATGCAGGTTACTAGTCCATGATTACAGCTGCAGTGGAAGTTTTTCCAAAGTTGCTATGTTTGCAAAGATATTGTGCCACTTGCAGCACAGGGGTTTCTTGGACTGTGTCTAGGCCTGTGCTACATCTCTATAATTATAGATAGGTGGGGGGCCCTGTGCTCCCAAAACTATATAAGGGTAAGATTACACTCTCTCAAAAAGTAAGGAAATTCACTGCAAAAAATGTTGTTAATGCATCAGTTAGGGTTGAAGGGACAAAAGTAGGGAAATGAGGTGTTAGGGTTGAGACCCTAACCCCCACCCTATCACCCCATCCCCACACCCACCCTTCACAGACCAACAGGACACAGGGTGTGCCTTGTGATCATCAGACCTAACTCTCACCCCATTCTCCTATACTGTACCATGTCAGCTTTCTTGCAGATGGAATGGGGTGAGAGTTAGGCCTGTTGACCCCAAGGCACACTCCATGCCCTGTTGGTCTGTGGAGGGTGGGGGTGGAGTGTAGGGTCTCAACCCTAATGCCTCATTTCCCTACTTTTGTCACTTCAACCCCAAATTTTTTTTGCAATGAATATGTATTTATTTATATTATATATATATATATATATATATATATACACACACACATATTCACACATATATATATATATATATACACATATGTGTATTATATATATATATATATATATATATATATATATATATATATATATACACACATATATACAGTATATATATAGTATATATATATATATATATATATATATATATATATATATAATATATATGTTATACTGGTGTAGTAGTGCCAGTATAGTTAGGCTTTGAGCATACACTTCTATGTTAAAGCCAAATTTTTTAACCTTATTTTATTTTATTTTATTTATTTATTTAATTCTGGTGACCGTGTAGGCCCACTGGGCCCTGAAGGTCCCTTTTCCAGGGGCGACCTGGGATAACAATGCATTTCTAATACAGCGGTAAGTCATGGTTACAGTATTATACAGGCATAGTTTTGCAGTTTGCTTACATGGCTATCATCATAATACAGTATTAATTACAATGCTGCTAGACCTAGTGTTAAACATGGCAAGTTGTTGAGAAGTTTTTGGCAGGAGAGAGAGATTCCCTTGCCAGGGATGGAGGTTGGGATTTTAGAGAACCTGGGCACCCTGGTTATTGGGAGAGGATTTTCCTTTACTCGCTTTTTTGAGCAGAGGGTAGTGGTAGCAGAGGTGGTTATATGCCATGGCAGAGACACGTGCTTGTAGCAATCATATGTGCTTTTAGTCTGGTGTGGAAGCTCATGAGTGAGGAGGCCTCTGGCACCAGAGGTGGGAGGTTGTTCCATAGGTTGGGGGCTAGGGAGGAGAATGATCTGCCACCTGCATTTGTTCTTACTCTGGGGACTGTGAGTAGCCTTCGTTCAGACGTCCTTAGCCTCCTGGGGTTGTGCTTTAATGCTATAGTACCTGCTATGCTGGAAGGGGCCGGCAAGTTTAGTAGTTTGTATGCTTGGATGAGCAGAGGGTATTGCAGGCGGGTGGTCAAGGAGGGCCAGTGTAGTTGGGCCAGTGTATCACAGTGGTGATGTGGCGGATGGTCCCGAGTGGTGAAATAAGCCACTTTGTTGTAGAGGATTTTCATCCTCGAGACCTCTTGTTTTGCCACGCCTTGTATTATAGGTGCAGCATAGGTCAAGGTAGGGAGCAGGACACTTGTGGCAATGGATTTCCTTGCTTCAAGGATTAGCTGGTCCTTCAGTCGATACAAGGTTCTAAGTTTATGGTGTAGGGTCTTGGTGATGTGGTCCACGTGGTCCTTGAAAGTAATAGTTTGGTCTAGTGTCAGGCCTAAGTACTTAATGGAGGGCACAACGCTGATGCTTTTTCCAGTGAGGGTGGTAAGATGCTGACCTGTCATGACCCAGCGATCTGGGCCCAAATAGCATCGCCTTGGTTTTATCAGAGTTTAGCACCATTCTGTTCTCTCTCAGCCATGCCTCAATGGAGGAGAGGTCCTTTTGGAGGAGAAGACCCAGTGTAGCTACATCCCCCAGGGATCGGTAGATGACTGTATCATCCGCATACTGGATGACCGAGCTATCCTCACAGTAAGTGCTTAGCTCATTGGTGAATATGGAGAATAGAAGGGGGCCAAGGATTGAGCCCTGCAGAACTCCCTGTTTTAGGGGTAGTGGTACTGACATTGCTCCATTCCAGGAGACTCTTTGAGTCCTGCCTGTTAAGTAGCTCTCAAACCATTTTAGTGAGTGGGGGAGTAGCCTTAATAACTTTGCAATTGTTCAATGGATTTGCATGAACATTTGCATGCATAATCTCTTGTGGTAGGTCTCTTGATGTGGCACATTTCATGTGAATCTGTTGTGTGGTTTCTGAGACAAACAGTATCATAAATCCCTAAATTTAAGTGTTTTTTTGCAGTTTCTTTGTCCACCTGTATCTCAGAAACTGTTTTAGGTTCTGGTCTGACATTTTCAGAGTAGAAAGTCTTTGCCTCACAGATATGCCTTTTTAAGGTTTGTTGAAAAATATTAATCCATTTCAAAGTTTGTTTAATTTTAAAGTTTCCCATTTTTCCTATAGGAAAAGTTAGTGTTACGCACAAAAATACTTTTATTTTCAGAGGAGCTGTTGTATTTTGACAGACAGAGTCACATAGTTTTGCAGAGTTCTCCTGTGTCTGCCATCTTGTTTTTCAGTTAGCGAGAGAAAGAAATAAAGAAAACACTTAAATTACTGGATTTAAAAAAAAAAAACATCAGAACCTAGCTGAATGGGACCTGTTTAGCTAAATTTTGATGTTTGTTTGTTTTAATTTTCCCAAGAAAACCTTTTCTGGTAACCTGAAATCCTGGGTGCTGAGCTTAGCAAGAGGATGGCTTCTCCCACGTTCTCTGTATGGGAACAGCAGGATTTTCTTGACTTATGCGGCCGCAGCTGGAACCTCGTGCTTCCAGCTGCAGTTAAAGCTTTGAGCCACCCTTTTCCCTGGTGTCTAGTGGCACCTTCCACCCGCTGATTACTGTCCCTAGTGGCACCCCCCTCCCATATCTTTCCCTGGTGTCTAGTGGCACCCCATCCTCCAATCCCATAGTTTATTAATTTTTTTGTTTGTTCATATTGACACCAGGATGCCAACCCCTAGTGTCAGATGTCCCCCCTACAGCCTGTTCTGTTATTTGCCAACATCGGAGGTACTAATCCCTGTGTTGGCATTATAAGCCCCACTGCAGTGTGGGACACTGGGGAGTCCACTTCCAGTTTCCCCAAATATTAATTTATTTGTACCTATACAACAGCCCCATTCTCCTATACTGTACCCATCTCAGCATTATTCACTTATGGAATGGGGTGAGTGTTAGGGCTGATGACCCCAAGGCACACCCTCAATGCCTGTCAGTGTCTGCAGGGTGGGACTGGGGTATTAGGGTTGGAAACCCTAATACCACATTTCCCTACTTTTGTCAATTTAGTAACAACCCTAACTGATGCATTAACAAAGTCTTTTGTAATGAATATATCTATATATCTATATATATAGATATATATATATATATATAGATATATATATATATAGATATATATAATATATATACTCTGTAAAAAGAAAACTGTCCATCGCCGTCTGTTGCTGGTGTCCCCTTGCTGTCTACTCACCTGACCCACCCACTAAGCACCCACCACCCCACCCCACCCCACCAGCATAACACTGACACTGGGGTGCCCAATAAAAGAATCACTCCACAAGCAAGCAAAAGTGAAGCCCTCAACATGATTAGCTTCACCGTCCACCACTCACCAGCCAGCTTCACTGTGAGGGGTGCCACTAGACACCAGGGAAAGATTAAATCTTTAAAGGGATGGCAATTGGAGGGTGGGGGTGCCACTAGGCACCTGAGAAAGATTCAGCCTTTAAGGGGATGGTGATCAGAGTGTGTGTGGGGTACCACTAGACACCAAGGAAACAACTGCTCACTGTTCTCACTGCAGCCTGCAGCATGAGTTCCAGCTGCAGCTGCAGAAGTCAAGAAATTCCCACTGGTCTCATACAGAGAACATGGGTGAATGGCTCCTCTCACTAAGCTGGGCACCCTGGATTTTAGGTACCCAGAAAATGTATTTCTAGCACATTTTAAAAACAAAAGTAGGGAAATGTGGTGTTAGGGATTCCAACCCTAATACCTCACCTCCACCCTGCAGACACTGACAGGCATCGGGGGTGTGCCTTGGGGTTGTCAGCCCTAACACTCACCCCATTCCATAAGCCACTGATATGCCAAGGATAGACTACACTTAAGTGAGGAGGGAAAGAAAGTGTTGAAACAGAGGATGGAGGAGTACATAGAGGAAGCTGGGAATTTAAACTAGGAGTGAGGGGTGGCAAGTGGGCAAGGGACATGCAGAGACCACAGGTTGGAAAGCCATATAAGCAACCCCATAACAGTGACAAAGGACAAAGGGCAAGTACTAGTGGCAATGCTAGTAAAGGAGGGCAGGATGGGAGGGAAGGGTGGAAGGTGGTCACCCTTAATGCTAGGAGCCTTGGGAGGAAAACTGCAGAGTTACAGGTGCTCAAGGCAGAGGGAGAGGTGGACATTGCAGCCATCACAGAAACATGGGCCACCCAATACAATGATTGGGACTTGTCTGTACCAGGGTACAGGTTATTTCATAGAGATAGGGTGATTGGGAAAGGAGGGGGGGTGGCACTATATGTGAAGGAATGACTGGAGTGTGTAAGGGAGGAAGGGGAGGAGGGTAGTACAGAGTCACTTTGGATGCAAATCCAGGATTCCAAGAATAGGACTCTCAGAATGGGAGTGGTGTACAGGCCGCCCTCTCAGACGGAGGAGTTAGACAGGGAACTAGTGGGACAGATCAGGAGGACCTGCGATAAGGGTAGTGTGGTGATTGTGGGGGACTTCAACATGCCAGGAGTGGATTGGAGTACCCCAACTATCAGGAATAGAAGGGAGCAGGTACTGCTGGATACCTTCCAGGACAGCTTCTTGCTGCAAATGGTCAGTGAACCAACCAAGTTAGGGAATACCCTTGACCTTGTGCTATCAAATGGGGAGTTTGTGAGGGAACTTAGGGTGGAAGAACCGCTGGTGGGGAGTGATCACCACTTAGTATGGCTCACATTGGATATGGGTAAGGAAGGAGTGGAATCTGGCATAAGGGTTCTAGACTTCAGGAGGGCTGATTTTGGGAGGATGGAAGAAGTGGTAAAAGGGTACCTGGCCAGAATTCAACCCAGTATGGGCACTAACCAGAGGAAGGAGCTCATAAAGCTGGGAATAGTGGAGGCAATCAGAACCTGCAGCAAGGCCCAGAGCAAGAAGGCTAGGGCAAAGAAACCTAGCTGAATGAGCAGGAAGGTCATGGAAAAGGTAAGGAGGAAAAGAGCTGCCTTTAGGAGGTACAAGAAAACAGGGAGGGGGAGGACAGGTAGTAGTACCTAAAGAAATTGAAGGAGGTGACAAGGGCAGTAAGGGCAGCCAAGGTGTCTACGGAGCTCAGGCTGGCACAGGGCATTAAGAAGGGGGAGAAAAACTTCTTCAGAAACATTAGGGAGAAAGGGAACTGTAAGGACCATATAGTAAGGATTAGGAAGGAGGGGGGCTGGGTGGAAGAAGGGGGATGATAAGGCAGATTACTTCAGCTCAGTATTTACCAGAGAGAAGAGGGGGGTGATACCCAAGGGGGGAAGGAGGGCAGAAATGGGGGAGGGGTGACAGACAGGAAGATCATGGAGGGTAGGGTTCTGGAGGGTTTGAGGGCACAGAGGGCGGACAAGGCACCAGGCCCAGATGGCATCCCATCCACCCCAGGTTACTGAAGGAGCTGGCAGAGGTCCTGGTGGGACCTTTGGCAGACCTATTTAATGCCTCACTACACTCAGGGTGTGTACCTCAGGTTTGGAGGATGGCTCATGTGATGCCCCTCCACAAGAGCGGCTCCAAGGATGAACTGGAGAACTACAGATCAGTGAGCCTCACATCCATCATGGGTAAGCTGTTGGAGACTATCCTGAAGGAGAGGCTGCTGTCCTTCTTGGCTGCCAAAAGACTACAGGACAGCAGACAACATGGCTTCATACATGGCAGATCCTGCCAAACCAGCCTGATGGAGTTCTATTACTGGGTAGCTAGGCAATTGGATAGTGGCCATGCAGTGGATGTCCTGTACCTGGACTTCAGTAAAGCATTCGACTCAGTGCCACATGGGAGGCTGGGAAGTAAGTTGGAAAGCACAGGGGCAGGTGCAAAGCTGGTGAGATGGGTAGGGAACTGGCTTCAGGGATGACAACAGAGAGTGGTGGTGGGTGGGACGCTCTCATCCCCAAGGGTAGTGATGACTGGTGTTACGCAGGGCTTGGTGTTGGGACCAGTGTTGTTTGGGATAGTCATTGCAGACATATCATTGGGCATCAAGAGCAAGACCAGTCTGTTTGCTGATGACACCAAGATGGGAGCAGTGGTGGATGACCTAGAGGGATGGTAGGGGTTGCAGGATGATCTGGCAAAGCTGGAAGCCTGGTCAGACACCTGGCAATTGGGATTCAATGCCAAAAAGTGCAAGGTGCTGCATTTTGGGGTGAAAAACCCAAGGAGGAGTTACCAGCTGGGGGGGGAGTGCAGCTAGCAGAGACAGAGAAGGATCTGGGGGTGCTCATTATGTGGTCAATGAGCAGCTCAGCACAATGTAGGAAGGCAGCTGCAAAGGCCAACAAAATGCTGGATTGCATTGCAAGGGGTATATCCTCGAGAAGGGAGGAGGTGAGTCTGCCACTGTACAGGTCATTAGTTAGACCGCACCTGGAGTACTGCATGAAGTACTGGCGCCTGTATCTGGAGAGGTACATTAAGTTACTGGAGGGGGTGCAGCACAGGGCAACAAAGATAATCAAGGAGCTGGGGGATCTTACCGTACGAAAGGAGACTGAGGGAGTTCAACATGTACTCACTGGAGGAGAGGAGGGACGGCGGGGGGATATGACTGAAACCTTCAAGTATATGAAAGGAATAAACAAGACAGGTAAGGAGGGGCTGTTCAAAGTAAGGGAGGGGAGGGACATCCAGGGCCATGATATGAGACTGGAGGGAAGAAGGTTCAGGAGAGAGAGAGATGAGGGGACATTTTTTTATGGAGAGGATGGTAGCTGGGTGGAATGCGTACCGGCAGAAGTGGTATCCAATAGAACAGTGATCTGCTTCAAAAGGGGCTGAGACAAGGCAAGGGGGAGGGTCAAGGGTGGGAGGGAGGAGCAGCTGCAGAATAAGGGGTGCAAGCTGCACATTCAAGCAGTCTTGATAGATCTCTCGACCTTTATCTGCTGGCAAATTTCATATGTTCGTATGTTCATAAGTGAATAAGCTGAGATGGATACAGTATAGGAGTATGGGGTGAGCATTACAGTTGATGTCCCCAAGACACCCCCTCAACACCTGTCAGTGTCTGCCAGGTGAGGGTGGGGTGTTAGGGTTGAAACCCTAACACCACATTTCCCTGCTTTTGTCACTTTGGTAACAACCCTAACTGATGCATTAATCAAGTTTTTTGCAATGACTATAGATATATACCCTGTCAAAAAAGAAAACTGTCCATCGATGTCTGTTGCTGGCGCTGCCTTTACTGTCTACTCACCTGACCCTCCCACCAAGCACCCCCCACCCCACAACATAACATTGACATGGGGGGTGCCCAATAAAAGAATCACTCCACAAGCAAGCAAAAGTGAAGCCCTCAGCGTGATCAGTTTCACTGTCCACCACTCCCTACAAACTGTCAGCATTCACCCTCAGCCAGACTGTTACATTTTCCTACATCCAACAATAAAGGTAAATGAAAGCGGATGTCCTTGGTCTGCTCAGTAATAGTGACAGTAACAGCACATGCCCATCGAATCAGCTCTGCTCACTTCACAACTGTCAGGCATGTGCCATGCACCAAAAGAGAGAGGCATCTTTTTTTCTTTTCTAAATTAACTCTACTGTATTGCCATATTATTTTCACTGCCATAAGTCAATACAGCTTTATCACACACAACCGGGGACTCCAAGGGAGCAGCAATTTAACAGCTTACCGCTCAGTGCTCAGCTTCACATATTGGTCGGTCACTACAGGCAGATACAAGGAGCAGAGTGAGGGACTTCAAACATGAGCCTGCTGAGGTGAAAGAGACAGATGCAGGGATCCACATACAGGTTACTGACACAGCAACACACACACGCATGGGGGGTGCCACACAGAAGCAGTGCCTGTGTAAAAGACAGACATAAAACTGAATAGAGGGCAGACAGATAGCACCAGTTGGGCAAAAGAAAAACTATGGACTCTTTTTTGAATTGATAAGCCTGCTGTAAGGTAAAGTTTAAAAAATACATTTAAACCAATTTTTTCCTATTTTCTTTTCTTTCTTAGTAAAGGAGCCATAGTATAATAGGAATAATGCACTCCAGGGCTTGTGTCATGCTGGGATAATGTCACTTCTCAGATGTTGGCTGCACTCGGCCTGTGACCCCGTGCCCATACACTCACAGCGTGATGTTATCCCAGCACGATACACACACCCTGTCATGCATTATTCCTTTATTATAAAATGGCAAGAAAAAATCCTGTGATATGACTCCTCAGTGCAGGCTTTCAACAGTGAGATTATCCCAGCACAATATCATGCCTATTCAAAAAGCAACTAAAACTGTATTTTGGGCTTCCAGTGACACCACCGATCAGCATGGAAGCCTGAACGAGAGCTCCTTCTCCAAGCAGTTAATTATTGTACCATCGGTCACCATCAAACTTGATAAATAACCAGTAATGGCAAAAATCATATACAGCAGACAAGCATGAATCGCTCAAGAAAAAAGCAACAATTTAATTCAAGAAGGGGCTCCTTAGCTTCTCAAACAAGCAGCCTGAGCCCAACGCCTTCTTGATCTTCAGCGCTTATGGCATCGGGAGATGAGGAAGAAGAATCAGGATCAGATGTGGGCCCACAGATGACTCGTGCGAATAGTCGCAAAATACTACAAATGTTACACAAAATAGACGCTAAAGTCACAGGTATACAATGAGTCTTTAAAAAGCTTGAACCCCGTACCAGTGCACCAGAAACGCATACGGAGTCCATGCAGACTGAACACATGGCATTTGGACGCTCCCTGGCTTACCTCTATAAATGGGAAAGGGATCTGACACTAGGGGCTGAAGATGCAGAAGCAATGGCCCGTCAAAATAATATTAGGGTTTTTGGAATACCAGAAGGTGCAGAACAGGAAGACACAGTGCAATTTATGGACTGCTGGTTATGCCAAGAGTTTGAGTTGGCAGAAGATTTCCAGTTGGAGATCGAAAAGGGCACATATGGCTAGTGCACCCAAGCCTAGGGCAGATGCGCCCCCAAGAGCAATCTTAATTAAATTCTTCAGATATACTACAAAGGATAAGCTTTTGAGGTTAGCCTGGGGGAAAACAGATCTCAACCTGGATGGAAAGAAAGTCTATGTACTGTAGATCAAGACTACCCTCCGCTGATGCTGGCTAAACATAAAAAAGTTCTGGCAGTAACAAAACAACTTAGAGATAAAGGCATCAAGGCCCAAATTCATTACCCGGTGGGTCAACAATAAGGATGGCGTGAAAATCTTTGATACACTTCTGCATGCAATACCCTACCTTGAAGCAGCAGGAATACCCGTACCAGATTTAAAGGAGGATAAAGCTGAGCAGGAAATAAAAGTGCTTCTCTGGTCTACAGCTCCAGGAGGAATGTGGTCAGGTAAAAAATGTGTAGATTATTTCCTTCCTCTGTACTCTAATATTTCAAAATGGCTCCTACCGAAGAAACCCTCGTGAGAACTCTGAGGTAATATTTAATTTGTCTCTTCTGATGACTAGTAGCCGAATCCGTGACTGGCAACAAGTGGCTACTAAATATTAAAACTTAATCACAGTGTATTAGTGATTATTTACAAGTCTACAGCTTTTCTTGAGCTTTGCAGTTGAGCAGTTCATTATTTCAATCTACCAGTTCATTATATTGGGTAATATTTTATTTACCAGCTGTAAAGAGGAACTATATTTGAAGGAGTGGTTCAGGGTCCATCTTCCTGCTGTGCAGGACCCACCATAGATGCACTTACTGTGTCCCCCAGCCACAAGCTTCGTGAACAAGATCGAATTCCTGAAGTGAAGATGAAAGTGCCACAGGGAAGCAGGTAGAAAACAAACTTATGTTAATTATATATAGAAACTGTTTTTCACAATAGAACAGACAGAAAAAAAGAATGCAGGATATTTGCTATAGTTAGTAGATATAATAATTATATAAGTAGGCCTTAGAGTTAATACAAGAAAAGAGGCCTTAAAGCAGGGCACATTTTATCAGGTGTATTTCTTGTTTTTGTTGGGCTTACTTCAATTTAAGTTGATATCTGATAACAAATCTGATCTTATAAAAGGATAAACTACTTCTAAGTATTAAAATTGAATCTGGTTGGTGCTCCAATTACCGCAAATCTCCCACCAGGTAGGGATAGAAACAAGGGAAGTATAGTCCCATAATCTGACATTAAACTTTATTTTAAGAAATGGGTAATGGAGATGGTAGCATGCTAACACAGGTTCAAACTGGCACAGATGAGAACTAGTTATGCACCTGAAGGGCCTACCTACCTATTTGCTTTATATATAGCAACAATTCCTGCTTAGTTAAGTGCTTATGCTTGGAGACTCTCTGGTTTGGGCTATGCACCACTGGCACCACACCACAATGGCTAGGTTATTCCCAGTGCAAATTGGGAAACCAACCGACACCACTGCTGAGGAAGGTGTCTCCCTCTCTGGCACATAGCCAATGGATGCTACATGTCCATACCACTAACGGATTGCTGTCTGCTGGAATAATCCAAATGGCAGTCAGACATGCTAGAATTATTGTTGGCTAATTTAGCCCAGTTATCACATTAGCCCAGTGTAGTTGTGTTCAGAGTACTGTTGTACTTATGTTTCACGTGTGTTGTTTGAATGGTATTCTAATGTAATACGTGTTTCTTTTTCTTTTCTTTTATTATTATGCTAGTAATTTGCATATCTACTATGGATATTCTACTTATGGGGGAAGAAGTAATGGGAGGAGGGATCGAAAAAATAAGCAGAGGGACGCAAACCTTAAAGAGCACCTCTCATGGTCCTTTTGACTTTCATGCATAAATTACACCTTCTTGCATTGATTCTGGAACTATATTTCATTTCTGTCTGCTACAGCTAGTTTTTTGCATTCTGAGCTGCTAAAAACTACAAGATATACCAGAGCTTCTATAGCAAGCCTGGTGTTGCTGTAGGCCAGGGTTGTACTGCTGACATCACTATAGGGCAGAGTCAATTTCACAACAACAAAAAAACATACTGACAAGGCATTTGGATTTTGACATAATGCATTGCTAACAGGGTATCTTGGGAAGGGGAACACCTCATGTATACTGAGTATTAGTAGTGTTCCCTTGCAACAATGTTGCAACTGCACAATGTGAGTCACTCATCTGCCCTATATTGATGTCATCAGGAGCCAGCAGCCCAGCAGCTGAACAGCAAAGACAAGTGCATCAGAGCTCCAAAACAAATCCAAATTATGGATGGCAGAGTAAACCTTGGCCAGGAATAACAAATGCACATGCCCTTTCAGGTCTAGTACTGCATATAATGACTACAAGCTGTAACTTTTTGGACCACCATGAAAGGTGCTGTTTAAATCAAAATATAAATGGCTACTCTAAATATATGTACAAGCAATGTTAAAGGAATTAACAATGTGATAAAGAGGACAAGGATTTTTAGTGAACTCAATAAAACCCACTGTGACATTGCCTGTATTCAGGAGACAAAATTATACCCCAGTCAGAACATGCAAAATTGCGAAGGTCATGGGTGGGGGCAGTTTATTCTGACTCTCACCCAAAGGCAAAAAGAGCAGGCGTAGCGATACTTGTCCTCAAGGACCTCCCCATTCAGGTTAATAAAGTAACAATAGTGGGAACAGGAAGATTAGTGGGGATTTCTGGGACATGGTCGGGTCTTCCCTTACATGTCTTATCCATACATGCTCCAACCCCTCCAACAGGAGAATTCTTTAGATATCTAGTCAGAGTAACTGCAGATCTTACAGAAGGGCTGATTATTGTGGCAGGAGATTGGAATTGTGTAGAAACTCCCACATTAGACATCCCCCAACAACGATCTCAAAAAGCCTGCTCTCGTTTACTGAGAACACTATGCATAGAAGCCAATATAATTGACCCATGGCATCTCCAGAATCCTCAAAAAAAAGATTTTACATTTTACTCAGCTGCCACAGGTACATACTCTAGACTAAACAGGTTCTACACACAGAAGGACTGGGCTCATACATTTCAAGATGTCATTATCAATCCAGTCATGTTTTCAGATCATGTCTTGGTTCCAGCAAAGATATGTAGGAGTTCCTATACAAGAAATAATTTGTGGCAATTTGATCCCGGCCTTCTGAATGATAAACAATATGTGTAGTCCACTGAGGAAGTAATTAAGAATTATATTAAAGAGCTAGTGTACAGCCTGGAAAATGCCTTCAATTAACTGTAACTTTCAGAAATAGTCTGCTATCACTTTCCTATATCTCAAGTATTTATTATTTTCTGTTTTTTAATTAGAAGATGTTCCACCTGGCAGTACTGGGGTGCTGTGTGGAGCAGCACTCTGTGTGGAGGAAAAAAAAAGTCAGTTTGGTTCCTCCCACTACATCAACACTGAGACAACACTGATGATGGCATCACTAGTAACCAATGAGAACCATTTCTCACTGCCAGGTTTCACTTTCACATGAAGCAGCAGGGGCTGGCTCTCTCTGGTTACTAGTGATGTCACAGTTTCCTGCATTTTGATTGGTAGCTTGTGAAAGTCACTGCTCAGGCTGTAAAGATTGTGGTGCCTCAAGGTGTTTGGTCTCCTTTCTGACGATGTAGTGGGAGGAACAGCACTGACTTTTTATTCCTCCAGACAGAGTGCTGCCCAGCACCTCACCCCAGTACTGCCAGGTAGAAAACTTTCTAATTAGCAAACAGAAAATAAAAAAATACTTCAGATGTTGAAAGTGATAGCTGACTGCATCTGAAAATTACTGTTCTTTCCAATCAGTACACTAGCTCTTTAATGAAAACACAGAATCTGAATCTGCATTAAAATACATCTGGGGACTTCAAGTTGGGACGCCAAGTGATGTAGATGCAGGATCAATCAGCTCCCTCTGATTCCCTCAACTCTCTATCTTAAAAACCTAACCCCACTAGGTTACAGTGGCAAATTTACTTTCAGTGACTTATTGTCTTCATGGTGGCTCGTTCCAGAAATCGAGCGATGCAGGGATCGGCTCTCATGCAGCAAAAACTGAACTTGGTACCCCCACCCACCGCAAAGGAAGATACGCCAACCAGGCTGCAAATACACCATGAGCCTGACCTCTCAAGCGACTATGCAGAAGAGAGAGTGGACTTTACAATAACATCCTGACAATTATGTTGGGAGCTCCATAGACTGACTAAAATGCTGGACAGCATCAGTTCCGAGGTGAAAGAAAACAAACAAAAAATTCAACAGCATGAGCAGCAATTACAAGAAATGGAGGCCCACCTTACTGAACAAGCAGAGATCTTGGACCTGCATAATGGGGCTCTGATACAACTCCACGATCGATTCCAGGTACTGCTGGAGAAATTGGAGGACTAAGAGAATCACTCGCACAGGGTCAATCTGCTGCTTCATTGCCTCCCGGAATGAGCTGAGACAGGGACATGGCAGATTATATAGAGGACCTATTGAAAGAACTGTTAGACCTGGACAAGGATGTTCCCCTCAAAATTATTAGAGCACACTGAAGAATCCCAAAGCGAGGCCAGGCTAAGTGGCGATGGCCTTCCTTGATTACCGCACAAAAGAGTTAGTACTTCACAAGGCCTGGGCCCGCAAAGACATTTTATTTGGGGACATGAGACTGTTTGTAGAGCTTGATTATGCTCCAACCACGATGGCAAAATGAAAGCTCTGGTTCCAGTGGTTAAAGCGCTACGTGCTAAAGGTCTGAAGGCGAGGGTAGACTTCCCTGCTAAATTAAGAATAACTTCTGACATGGGTTCTAAGATTTTTGACAGTCCCCAAGATGTGAAAAAGTATCTAGCCTCCTTGGAAATTCACCTAGATCAATATATAGATCCAGGGGCAATCAGAGGCCTCCAAAAGCGTCAGTGGTAATTGGTAGGAGGGCTGAATCCATGTCTCCAAGCAGGCAAGCAAGCGGAAAATGGAGGAGCTGGAAACTGGGCAAAAATTTGTTCAATGAAGAGACACCCCTGCAAATGAAGCAAGATGGCAGATGACCCTAACAGACACGATGGAGCTATGGATTGTAATTGAAAATCCCTGCAAGAGCTTTTTCCTTTTTCCTTAATCTGCAATGTTTTTGAGAGGCATGGCCCTCACTGGGATCACTAGGGAGGGATCACTTTCTTTGGTGGTCTAGTTAAACAACCTACTGCTTTAAAATGGTAAGTGGGGAGGATGAAAATTTAATGACTGGGGAGAGGAGAATCGAAAGATAGTTGATTAATCTGGGAAACTGAAGGGACAGATACTTCGAACTGAAGGTGCCTTAAACAATTTGGGACTAAACGTGTTCTGGTTCAGTTCTAGTGGGGGAGGTTTTTTTTTTCATCTGTACAAATGGAAAAGGGGTTGAATAACCTCACCCATACAGCCATGTTGAGGGGAGAGGGGGTAGTAGGGGAAAGTTAAAGTTTATTGCATTGGCGCACTCACTAAGGCTGCTCTGCAGGAGTCGGATTGGGGCAGGGCAGCGAGATGCAGGGCCTGTTCCTGCATCACCCACCATCATAGGAAACCTGAAGTATGATGGGCTTCAAGTAACACCTTGGAAGTTATCAGGGACTGTTCAAACTCTTGTTAAGAAAAGGGCAACAATAATGGTTGATGGAGTTGCTACAGTTGTTTTTCATATTTTTCAAGTTTGATAAATTCAGTTTAAAATTTTTGGATTTTTCTTCAGTGTTCAGCTGGGGGTATCCCTACCCCATTTGGCAAACATACCATATTTGGTATGCATGGGAGGACTCCAATGTTGATAGCCTGATGGACGCAGACCCTCTATATAATATATATTATCAATGGGTAAGTTAAAAGTCGCCACATATAATGTTCGAGGGCTGGGTAATCTGGTCACATGCACTTGTGTCCTACAAAAACTTAAAAGGGCAAACATACATGTGGCCCTCTTGCAGGAGACCCACCTCACAGCCGTTGAACATTTGAAACTACGCAGAAGCTGGGTTGACTTGGTGTTCATCTCCACTTAAACTGCCCATCCACATAGAAGGGGCAATGCAATTTTGATACATGAAGACTGCCCCCTTGAGATAGAAAAAGTGGAAACAGACCATGAGGGTCAGTTTGTGAAATTATGGGCAATTTACTGGGATATTCCCCATTTAATAGTTAATTTATATGCCCCAAACGAGGATAAGGAAACTGCCAGATTCTTTAAGAATACCCTGGGAGAACTGACAAATTTAGAGAATAGGCTCTGCATCCTGGGAGGTTTTTTTTAATACAGTGCTCGTACCATTATTAGATAAGGGGGGGTAGGAGGGAATAGGAGAAGCCAGGCTGGTTCAATGTTAGCCAGGTATGTCGGGTTAGCGGGCCTTCAGAACACTTGGTAGGACATACAGAGACAGGCAAGAAACTATACCCATATAGGCAACCGGCTTAAGGCTGAGGACTTTAGTTTTTTTAGAATTATAGACTGCTGATGCGAGGGTGAGGAACGCCTCATCTCAGCCATTTGTTTGAGCTGCCACTTTTGGAGGCAGTTTTCAGGGGTGGTTTTTACTGCCCTCGGGCTTTGTGGAGCTTACTGCCTGAGTAATTGTGTGAATTTTGCCAGGAACATGATAAATTGAGGAGTTGGCAGCGCTTTGTCCTGGGGATCTGTAGCGCTAAGCAGAGTGTGAAGATTGGAGGATCGGGAGGACTCAGAAACTGTATGAATTCTTATTTTATTGTCTGACACATTGTTTGCTGGGAGGTCCTCTGTAGTTACGCAGAATCCATCAGACTGGGACTGAAGAACCTGGAAAGTGTAGGTGGCCAGTCTCAGGAGTCAGTTTCCACCCAGGAGGCTGGGCCTAGTCGTGCCGGGGAGCCTGCAGTTGGGAGCCAGGTTTCTCCTAGGCCACTTGCTGGCAAGCCGGAGGGCTGGCATAAGTAAGGGGTGAGGTGGTAGGGCTGACGTTCCGGGTGGTTGAGCTGCACAAAAGGGTTTGAAAGAATCCAGTTGCCTCTCAGAGTTAGACTGTCTCTGAGACTTGAACTTTTTAAGAAGATTCATTTGGACGTTTCTTACCACTGGAAACTGCCTTCTGGGAACTAAAACTGTCATTTTTGTAGTCCGAGCAGCGAGAGTGCCCGGTTTTTTAGGCACCTTGGGAGTGAGAGGTCCTGGTTGCCTACTAATTTGTATTGTTTATTTAGTCCATGCTGGATGTTCTTTGTATTCCGAGCAGTGAGAGTGCCCGGTTAGGTTGGGCATCCAGGTAGTGTGAGGACTTGTGAGTCCAACTAACTATATTGTTTGTTTAGTCTATTGTTTGTCCTTTTATTTCCTGAAAGCAATTCCTGATGGTGACTTAACATCCTGTTTAGTTTTCTTTTTAGTTTTAGTTGTCTATATTATTTATTTAGATTTTGCTTGTACAGATTTGTGGTCTTAAGCTAGATTGGAAATATTTTGGCCTTTCCCGTGCCATGTCTGGGGTTCGGAATATGCATCACTGTTTTGCCCCCCAGGTCATGCACTATTCACCCTCCGCACTTCATTCCCTCTGCCATTTCTTTTCCACACCATTGCTGTTTCCCAACTACCAATGCAGCCGGGCTTTGGGTATTGCCCGCGGGAGGTGGGGAGGGTGAGGTGTGAACGGAGGTGGAAGAGCACGTTCTCGATTTAGTAGTTAAGCCCAGAAGACGCCCCTGGGGTGAAATGGAGACTAGAACATGGGTTTCCTTGTTTGGGCCCCATACCCAAGGGCACCTCCATTGATGGCAGGCAGGTGGCTGGGGCAACCCAGGAGTTCTGTCCAACTCGGGTGGTGTTATGCAATGCCATATCTGTTGTGAACAAGACTGCCATTGTCGCAGACATGGTGGGTACAGCGGATCTGGCGTGCATCACCAAAACCTGGCTGGATGGTAATGCTGGCCCCGTACTTGAGGCAGTGGTTCCAGCTGGTATTCGGTGATACACCAACCGAGATTGGACCGCAGGGGAGGAGGGGTTGTGGTCTGTTTTAAGACCAAACTGGGTCTCACAAGTGTCCCAGTTGAGGAGACCAGATCATTTGAATGTGTCGTAGTGGCAGGTGGGGGCTATAGGTTGGCTCTTGTCTACTGTCCACCCGGGGATGAGAAGCTATTCCTTAAGGAAGTGGCAGACTTCGTGGTCGACCTCATGTTTGAGTCACCCAGGCTGATGGTGTTGGGTGACTTCAATGCCTGGATCAACGATGAACGTTTGCAATTTGGACAACACTTTCTCCAATTGATGAATTCATTGGGCCTCACACAGGTGGTTACCTCTGCCACTCATAAACATGAGCATTCTCTTGACCTGGTTTTCCTCCTGGGGATGGAGGCCTCTGACGTGGGGGTGGAACCCGTCAGATGGTCGGACCATTACACTGTGCGATTCAATTTTTCCACCCCTCTTCATAGGCCAGCCCCTGTGGAGATGGTCAAGTACCGCCCTTTACTGGATTTGACTCCTAATGGTCTAATTGCGGTACTTGATCTATCAGAATTTCTTGTGGTGAGCAGGGATCCAGAGGTTTTGGTTCTGGCATATAATAATGATATTACCTCAGCACTGGATTCCATTGCTCCAGTCCGTGTGCATCCTCTCTCACTTCGGCCTCGGTCCCTGTGGTTCGATGGGGACCTGAGAGAGATGCGGCGACAAGGATGCAGGTTAGAGCGGTGCTGGTGGAGATCCTGCTTAGATGCCAACCATCTTAGACTGCTAGAGCATTATAGGCTCTATCAGTCAGCAATTTCCCGTAAGAAGGCAGAATTTCTGTCCGGGGAAATTGCTGCGGCTCAGAAGCGACCAGCTCAGCTCTTTCGAACTGCGGACAGGCTGTGCAACCCAGCCTGTCTACAAGTTCGTAGAGCTTTTTCACAATTACAATGTGATGAGCTTGCGCTGTTCTTTGCGGATAAGGTGGCCGACATCAGGATGGAGACCTGTGCAGCACTCTCTATGGGAGTTGCCATGGACCAGCGCTTGGTCACTATCCCTCTGCCTTCCAGGAGTTCCTTCGAACGGCTGGAAATCATGCATGCTATGAGTATTGTTCAGGGTATGTGCACTACAAGCTGTAGTTTAGATCCAGGTCCTAGAGCCTTGATAATGGACTGTGGTGATGTTATCGGCCCGGTTCTGGCGCAGATAGTCTAGTGCTCCCTTGACTCTGGTGAGTACTCCTGCTCCTTGAAGGAGGCAGTGGTGACACCTTTATTGAAGAAGGCTTCTTTGGACCCAGACTCTCTTGCTAACTACAGGCCAATCTCTAACCTTCCCTTTGTGGGGACGGTGATTGAGAAAGTAGTGGCTGCTCAGTTGGAAAACCATATGACCATCCATAGCATCTTCGAACCTCTCCAATCAGGTTTCCGAAAGAGGCACAGTACCAAGACTGCACTGGTTTGGGTGCTCAATGATCTCATGATGGTGAGAGACCAGAAAAAATGGTCCATTTTGGTTCTGCTTGATCTGTCATCAGCATTTGACACTGTGGACCATGGAGTTCTGCTCAAGCGCCTGAGGTTCATCTGTGGGCTCCCTGGTTTGGTCCACAGGTGGTTTACTTCATTCCCCACTGGTAGAATGCAGAGGGTAGTGTCGTATTTTTTTCCCTCCGACCCTATCTCTCTGTCCTGTGGGGTGTCTCAGGGCTCAGTGCTGTCTCCCATGTTGTTTGTGGTGTACATGCTTCCCCTTGGAGACATTGTAAGATGGTATGGGCTGAAGTTTCATTGCTATGCCGATGATACTCAGCTCTACCTGTCTTTTGCACCAGACCAGGATGGAGCACTCTCAGTATTTAATAATTGCCTCGTCGAGATCCAAGGTTGGATGAGGACTAGCTGGTTGAAGTTGAACCCAGGGAAGACAGAGGTGATGGTTGTGGATCCAGGTTGCCGGATGGGGGGTGGGAAGCAAATCATTCCACAGGTTTATTCCTTGGGAATGCCGAGCTCCCTATCTCTGAACAGGTGCGAGATCTTGGGGTGATTCTTGGCGATGGGCTGACACTACGTTTGCAGGTGTCGGCCATCATTAAGTTATCCTTTTATCATCTGAGGAACATTGCTAGAATCAAGCACCTTGTTCCGTCCGGGGATCTGCCAGTGTTGATACACGCCTTTGTGACCTCACGGTTGGACCACTGCAACTCCCTCTACTTTGGGCTTCCGGGGGTTGATATCCACTACTTGCAGCTAGTGCAGAACTCTGCAGCCCGGTTGTTGATGGGGACTCCTCGATCTTCCCACATCACACCAGTGCTGCGGGAGCTGCACTGGCTGCCTGTTCAGTGGCGGATCACCTTCAAAGTTGGATTACTGACTTATAAAGCCCTACATGGACTGGGCCCTGACTACCTGAAAGAGCTTCTGGTTCCTTACACCCTGGAGCGACAACTATGCTCAGCCAACGAGGGGTTGCTAGAGATTCCGAGGGTGTCTTTAAAATCTTCTGGGGCCCAGGCTTTTATGTTCGTGGCACCAACCCTCTGGAATTCTCTACCCCATTGGATTAGGGAATGCATGACTGGGGGGGCTTTAAACAAGCATTAAAAACTTATTTATGGAATAAAGCATATGGTGATGGTATTGAAGATGGTAGATCTTAATGGTTTTATGTTTTATAATGATGTATTACTGTTTTAAATGTTTTAATTGTGTACTGCGCCTTGATATTGGGAAGGCGCATTAAAAATAAAGTTTATTATTATTATTATTATTACTCTGATAGGCATGGCTGCTATACCAGGATTGACATGTTATTCCTGTTGGAAGCCTGGCTCCACAGTATGCTGTCTTGTGAAATGTTAGCCCGTTCCCGTTCTGACCACGCAATGGTAACCCTGGAGCTTGCTCTGGCCCCTATTACACGTAACTCACATTGGAGATTAAATGTTGGCATGTTAAACTCCCCCAGGTTTAAAGACTTGATTGAGGACACTATCAAAATGCATGACAGCCAGAACAGAAAAGGGGAGGCCTTGCATGCTGTAAGATGGGATGCACTGCAAGTGGTCCTACGAGGGGTAATAATAAAGTTTGCCTCAGAGAAGAGAAGATGGTGGGAGGGTAAAGTGAGAGAACTGGAGCATGAGGTGTGGGAACTTAAATTTCAACACAAGATCACTTTGAATGCAGCCACTAAGTGCCAGTCAGAGGAACGTTGTTTGGCTCTGGAAGTTGAATTACAAACTCAGCTGGAGGGACAATACAGGACAATTAAACAGGGCTCTTATAAGGGAGGGACAGGGTGGGGAAATTGCTGGCAGCCAGGGTGAGGGAGGAACAGTCCAGTAGACTAATACTTCAAATTAAGGATCCGACGAAAGGGGGCGCCTTAACCAGTAAACCAGAAGAAATCACCCAAATATTTGCCTCGTATTATGCAAACCTATATTCTCAGGAGCACGTAGGGGATTTTGAAGGAGCTTACAGAACATTTTTTTCATCAAGCACATATTAGGACTGTCACTCGAGAAGCAAGAGATTCCCTTGAAACAAATATTACAGGGGCAGATATACAGGCTCAGATTAAGAAACTCAAGAATGGAAAATCCCCCAGCCTAGATGGCTTTCCTCTGAATTTTACAAGGCCTTTGAGGCACAATTAATTCCTTTTCTGGTGCCAGTATTTCAAGAAATCTTGGAGGAGGGGGGAGTACCAGAATCATGGATGGAAGCACAAATATCAGTTCTGCTTAAAGAGGGAAAGGACTCGACGGAGTGTTGGTCATATCGACCCATTTCCCTCCTAAATGTAGACCTGAAATTATTCACAGGCCTGTTAGCAGGCAGGTTACAGACAGTGATTCCCACCCTGGTGCATGAAGATCAGACGGGGTTCATAATGGGAAGATACCTTCAAGATAACATCCGGAGGCTTCTCAATGTTATCACGTCCCAAAAATCATCCCCTACTTTTCAAATAGGCATATCCATGGATGCAGAAAAGGCATTTGATAGGGTTAATTGGCAGTTTTTAAAAGCAACCATGGAACATATGAAATTTGCCCCCAAATTCTTAGCAGCTATTTCCGGGTTATGTGACAACCCAGTGGCATTGGTGAGAGCCAATGGGATTAGTTCCGCCCCCTTTTCCTTGACAAGAGGTACACGGCCGGGATGCCCCCTCTCACCCCCTCCTCTTTGCCCTGAGCCTAGAACCACTTGCGGTTCGAGTACATGGGGATGGGAGGATTGGGGGAGTGATGGCAGGAGGGATAGAGCAGAAGCTCTCCCTATATGCAGATGATTCTCTGTTTTTCCTCTCCTCTCCTCTCCAGAACAATCTATGTCCCCTCTGGTTGACCTTCTGGAAGCATTTGGAAAAATCTCGGGTTACAAAATTAATTTTAAAAAATCTGAGCGGCATTTGTCCCCCAAGTTTCAAAGCATCCTTTCCATTTAAATGGGCCCCTAAAAAACAGGTCCGGTACCTCAGCATTCAGGTAGTGGTTGATCTGACAAGATTATTTGTAGCAAATTATGAACTCTTCTGGTCTGCCATGATGAAGGCTGTGGCTAGGTGGAAGCTTCTACCCCTGGGTCTAGCAGGCAGAGTAGCCACAATACAGATGAATATACTACCCAGGTTTCTTTTTCTGTTTTCCTCCCACCCGATTGGAATCCCAAATACCTACTGGAATAAGATTAATAGGCATTTAAAGAGCTTTCTTTGGAATGGCAAGAGGCCCAGAATAACTAGGGCAGTTCTGCAGCTCCCAAGGGAATCGGGTGGGCTTTCACTACCGAACCTTCCCAAATATTACCTGGCTGTTCAGGGGGCAGCGGTGGTAACCTGGGCATGACATCGTACTTCATCCCATTGGTACCTAATGTCACAAACGCACTGAGCAGGTCAGGCCCTCTGCTCCCATAGTGCCAACCTACAAGCACAGTAATGTGAACAGGTAACAGACAGGGTAATCCTTCTATTTGCTTGTGGGTTCGAATCAACTTAAGTCTCAAGTTCTTGGGGGATTCAAACTGTGAACCTTATGCTAGCATACCTAAATGTACAGGTGCAGATAATCTTCTCTTCGAGGGGATGTAAGATATCTTTCGCCTAAGGGCACCTAACCAGGTTCCCAAAATGAACCCTTAAAACTCTATCAAATACCTTAAGTATATTCTTAACTTTTCCCAGTTTAGTAACACCATCAAGCTCTTGAACAGTTTTGTCAGTCTTAACCCTCTATACGTCACATGCAAAGAGAAGAACTTGTAGACCCAGGCAGTCTTTCAAAATAAAAGGTTTACCTAAAAATGGATAAAAATATGTAAAATGTAAACACAGAACAATACATCAAAGAGCAATCACTTAAAAGAAAACAAGGAAAAGTACAAACAAAAACTCCTACCACAATACAATTTGACTTTTTCTATCTAATGCATTACCTCTATAGTGCTTATAGTTAGATCTTGTTTCTTGAGAGCCCAAAAAGATATACCTCACAAAGATCAGACACAAGTCCTAGTTAAACTGTGTCTCTCTCTCACATACCCCTTCTATGATGTCATCTAGCTCCTCCTTTTAGAATATAAAAAATATTCAAACAACAATCTTCCTGTCAGGAGATATTTTAAATACTGTGACTTCAGCAAAAACAAATTTTCCAAATTATGACAGTCTTTAGTCACTCCTTTCCTTTGATCTTGTGTGGTTTCCTGTTCCCAAGGCAGCAAAGGTTTTTTTTTACAACTTCAGCACCATGGTGGTATAACATGTTTTTCCTCTAAGGCGTCATAAAAGTTTACGAGCCCTATATCCTGGCAGCTGGGTCAGTTCTAATTAAGACAGGAAAACAGGAGACCCTTAATTAAGTCTCTGTAGTCTTTTAATTACCTCCTGGTTTCAGGTCACTTGGCACTTCACTGACTGGGGGTGGCACCCATAGCGCAGGATGTCTCATGTGAGATACTCACATACCACATTCTATATTACAAATATCATAGAACAATAATAACCAGCTGGCCAAGTGTCACACCTAATAGAGGATGTAGATGTGGGCTTTAAACCTCTATACACCCTGGTTTTGACCAGCACTCCCTTGGACCTGGTTAGAACCATTAGAAACCGTTGGGTCAGATATACCCTTCAGATTCTCTGAAAAATAAAAAACAATACCGATACTCCAGAAGGCCTGGGTCCTCTTTCTTTGATAAGGTATGAGACAGGCTTTCTCCCTCCAACTCTGGATGTGGATTATGCAGAGTGGGGTGGACAAGGTCCCTTTTGCTTTACCCAGCTTATAGAGACTGGGAGGTGTATATCTTTTCAGCGTGCAAAGGAGAAGTTTAGTTGGTCAAATAGGGAATTTCTTAGGTATATGCAGATATGAGACTTTATCAATTCAGACAATAATATCTTCCACCTCACCAGGCCATATACTGGGTGGAAGGATTGGCTGTATGTGACGGTCACAATTCAGGGCCCCCACCACTATATTTCTAGCATATATAAGTTCCTGGGGAACTCAGGAGAGGCTGCATTGGACTCATTAAAGAAAACTTGGGAGCAGGGGTCAGGTGTCCAGATAGATTCTTCCACTTGGGGATGCAGACTGAGGATAGGGTGGAAAGTTACATCAGCTCCTCTATGGCAGGAATTGTTTTGGAAGATTTTAGTCCGCTTCTTTCAAACACCAATGATTACATGCCATTATAGTGCTTCACTCTCTAAGATGTGCTGGAGGGGCTGTGGTAATATTGGCAGCCACTGGCACATCTTTTGGGGATGTCCATCCCTTACATTATTATGGCAACAGATCCAACAAGCTGTACAGGATGTGACTGGAGTCAACCTTCCCTTGCAGTTTAAAGAGTAGGTGCTGGGATTCCCAGGGGCAACTAATTCCAGAGGAGACACTAGGAAGGTATGGTAGTACGTGAGGTGGGTGCCTGAATTAAGGCACCGTCCGAAATGGTGACACGATGTCGGTGAAAGCCCAAATGGTGGGGGGGTAGGGTGACCGGATGTGGTGGGGTGGGTGACTGCAGTGACAGGATGTCGCTATATGTACATGTGCGGGGGGTGATCACAGTGGCGTGGGCTGGGAGGGTGGAGGGATGAGGGTGGTGCTGTGGTCAGCTGCCGAGCTGCACCATGGCATGAGGTTGACCTCCACTTGTGGTGCGTGGGGTACCGGATTCAGGTCTGGGTCCAGGTGCTACTGCGTTTTTGTTGTGCCAACCCAAAACTTGTTTTTTGCTTTGCCCCTACCCACCATGCACCCCCCGGAGTTGAGAATCTTTAGTAGGGGATGCGAGCATGAAGTTTCCCCATGTGTGGGGTGATGCAGCCCCCACAGAAAGCAAATGATTTAAGTCCCCAGCATCATTCTTCCGCAGCGCTGAGGATGTCAGGTAATGAAATTGTTTTCGCCGCCTGGACGCCCGCACATGCTGCTGCCGCCACCATTATCACATAGAACCGGAAAGTATTGTTAACCTCTATAGTAGTGGCTCTTAAGTGCATTACTGCCAACTGGCTGCAGTCCCACCCCCCTACATTGGAGGAATGGATTGCTTGAATGAAAGGGGTCATATTAATGGAGGCCCTCACTGCCAAGCTGCACCTTAGTTATGAATCACATGAGCAGAGGTGGAGAGCATGGGAGGGATGGCTAGCTTCCAGGAATGTATTGACTAGTTGATAGTGGAATACAGGGAACAGTGAAACAAAGTCATAGCCTGCATTCATCTTGGGGTCAGAGGAGGGGAAGGGGGGATGCTCATAAAGGCTGAGCTTTGTCTGAAGAAATTTCAATTTTTCTTTTTATTTCTGATTATAATGTGTTAAGTTAATTAACTTGTTCCCTTTTACTCCTGGGGTAGTTTGGTCCCAGAGTTTTCAGATTTTATTGTTATGGTAACTCGGCTATGAGGAGTCTCAAGTTGGAGACTAGGTCCTGGATACATCTATCATGTGGCTTTTTCAGTATTAAAGACTATCATTACTTGACAATTGGATAAGAGACTGTACAAACAACTCATGGTAGAAACTTTTAACCTTTGTCTGTTTATTAATTGTATGTATTTCAACCAGATCATCATTTCTGTGTATGATTATTGTACAAAGGCTATATGATTAGAGACCCGTGAAATTCTTTTCATTTTTTATAATTTTTCTTTTTATTTTTCTGGAATTTCTTGTTATTTCTTTTTATTCATTTAAAATGTAGTTTTATTTCTTGTTATCACATTTACATTCATAAACTACCTCAAAATGACCTTATATACACTAGAAATCACATTCCTAGTATACTACATTGTGTTAAGCAACATTATGCTGTGGCCTTGCAAGGTTTCATGACTGAAACAATTCCACTGTTGCTTCCTGTGGACTATCTCTGTGGTAGCAATGGTGCCTAAACAACAACTGCTGCAAGCATTTATTTAGAGTTTGCATGCTAAAAAGCAGTTTTTTTCACTTTATTCATTTGTTTTTATTTTATTCCTTTTATATGCTGAATTTCTTGCTATTTCTTGTTATACCTTGCATTTCTTGTTATACGTTGAATTTCTTGTTATTTCTTTTTATATACATCTGGGATGAGCTGAAGGCGGTGGTGAGGAGTCACACTATTGCTTACACTGCATACAAGAACAAACAATTTCAGGGTTTAAGAAAAGCAGTGCTGGATCATGTAAAGAAGTTAGAAGATGAACATAAACAAACGAGAAATCTTTCTTTAATACCAGAATTGTAACAAGCCAGGGAAACATATAATAAATTAATGCTAAGACTAAAAGAAAATGCTTTAAGATATACTAAACAGAATTATTATGAATGGGGGGAAGGGCAAGTAGACTCCTGGCATCACACTTAAGAAAACAGGTGGCAGATAGATACTTTCCACAGATCAGATCAGAAGCAGATCATAAAACTCTTTATGCACAACCTCCACAAGTTGCTTAAGAATTTGTAAAATTTTATAGTAATCTTCATTGTGAGGCAAGGTGTTTAGACCACCCCCCAAAAAAATCTCTGACTTTCTAACAGAGATAGAGCTCCCACGATTGTCAGAGGGACAGTGGGAAATGTTGGACTCACCAATTACATCAGGTGAGATCTTCTCTACCATAAAATCATTTAAATCAGGTAAGGCTCCAGGCCCAGATGGCTTCACTGTGGAGTTCTATAGAACTTTTGCAGGGGATCTGACACCTCTTTTTCAGAAGGTATGTAATGCAGCACATGAGACCAGGGCAACACCAGACACGTGGAATGGGGGATTGATTATGATCTTGCCCAAGCCGGGGAAAGATCCAACACTGTGTTCCAGTTTTCACCCAATTTCCCTTCTGAACCGAGACGCAAAGATATTTGCAAAAATAGTGGGGGTTGACTGCAGAGTTTGATTACAGACCTGGTACATACAGACCAGATGGATTTTATCCCAGGTAGACACATACAAGACAATATCAGATTACTATTAAATACCATGTCTGCAGCTGAATAATTTCCTAGAGATGTTTTACATGCAGTTATTGCGTTGGAGGCTGAAAAAGCATTTGATCATCTCGATTGGTACTACTTGCAAAGTGTTTTGGAAAAACTTGGTTTCAGAGGGAAATTCAAGGCCTGGATCTTGAACTTATACAGGAATCTGTGGGCCCAGGTCAATGTAAATGGAGTTATGTCTCTGGTATTTCAGATTCAAAGGGGTACTAGGCAGGGCTGCCCGCTCTCACCGCTCTTATCCACCTTAAGTATGGAACCGCTAGTGGCCATGATTCGCCAGTCAAAAGACTATAAAGGAATTGGGGTGGGGGGCGAAGCCTGTATCTCTATGTATGCAGATGATATGCTATAATACAGTATGTAACAGACTCTGTTCAAAATTATCCACATTTACAATCTATTTTAGATAAATTTGGAAAAATCTCTGGGTTCAAAATCAATGAGACTAAATCAGAAATGCTCCCTTTGGGTTTATGCTCAGTCTCATCCCTCCCTGGGGTGGGCCTCTTCAAGTGGGCAAGTAAAGGTTTTAGATATGTGGGATCTGGATTCCCAGACACATTAAAGAATTATACAATACAAACCATCAGAAACTTCTTCACACGATCCAAGCTAATTGCAACTGGTGGACAGAACTACCATTCTCTCTATCAGGCAGAATAGAATGTGTCCACCTGAATAGTCTGCCTAGATTTCTATTTTTATTTTTTTCACTCCAGGTGAAACCCCCACAGTCTTTCTGGAATGCATTAAGGAAAACAATTCTTAAGTTCATTTGGGCTGGCAAACATCCCAGGCTGAGGGAGAAGGTACTTGCTATGCCTAAATTGAGGGGTGGGCTGGGTCTACCAGACTTTTGTAAATATTTCTGGGTTGCACAACTACAGGTCTTAGCTCTCTTCTTATCAAAGGCAGACATGCCCTTTTGGGTGGAATTCGAGAAAAATTCCTTTTTTAATGGTGCAATAGGAGACATGATGTTAATGGACACTAGTAATCTTAGAAAACTAGCAACTAACAATCCCTGGGCTTCAGTTTTAAAAACTTCCTGGAAAGAAGCGTGTGCCAGATTTAAATTAAATACTGCAAAGACAGCTCAGACACCATTGAAGACCTATCTAGATTTTATACCAAATAAAAGGGATCAAGGTTTTCACAGAAGGGCCGGAAGGGGTTTAACTAAGCTGGGCCAATTTTATGATATGGGATCAATTAAATCCTTCCAACAACAAAAAATGTTATTTGATTTATCTCAAAGTGATATGTTTTGGTATATGCAACTAAGACATTATTTAATAGAAAAAGAAGTGAACAGTCAGCTACATACATCAGTCAACACCCTACAAGAACTGATCAATGTTCTGGCTTTAACCCCAGCTTGAAGAGGTAAGGTATCTTAGATAGTAAACCTTTTTCAATCTTTGTAGCCAGATCATTCAGTTCATTGTAAGACAGCATGGTCTGCTGAGGCAGCTGTACAATTGGAGGAAGCAGATTGGAAACAGATCTGGTCAGGGGTACATCTCACCACCGTTTCAGCTTCATGGCGTAAATTTTGCTGGCATGTGATTATGAGAGATTTCCGCACGCCAGTAATAACCAAATACTTTGGACAACATACCTCAGATTTTTGTTGGAGATGTTGCTCCCAAAAAGGTACACATACTCACATATTTTGGGATTGCCCGGATTTAATACAATTCTGGCACCATGTGGGCACTGCGGTGGGTGAGATATGTGAGGTTTCTGGTCCTTTATCTCTGAGCAATTGCCTCTTTGGCCTGCTGCCTAAAGAAATTAAATCCAGGTCCCAGAGGTATTTATATTATATATTGGCTGCAGCCACATTGAAGGCCATTACACATGGTTGGCTTTCAACAATGCCATCCTCGATAGAACAGTGGTATAGTGATATGGAAAAACTAACAGCCAAGTTAAAACTACAAAAGGATAAATTCATGGGGTGGTGGCTACCTTTTTTGCATTATATAGCAAATAAAGAAGTTAAATCTATTCTGGAAATTATTGCAGAACAGAATTATTTACTAGAACAGCAACCACCAGGAAAAGGTAGAATGTAAAGAATTTAGACAGATGCATATGAAGTAATGTTGAGATAAGTACAGTTTTAAATTAATCACTCTTCATACCTCATCTCATGGATTAATTCCCAAACAGGTGACCAAGGCCCGGATACTCAAAGGGATTGCACATGGCACAATAAAGTTGCGCTGACGCAACTCCGCTTTGCGCTCCGGTGGGATATTGAAAGAGCTGCCAGGCACAGCACAAATCCTAATGTGCCAGGGCGCAATGTAATTGTATGCAGCACAGATGCAGGGGGTGTGTCCATGCATATGCGGCACATCTCGATATTCAGCCCAAGATGTGCAGTGCATATGCTGGTGCAACCCTGGAGTGCACCACATAGGGGGGCTCAAAGTTGAGTCTGTGAAGAGTAGGAACAACTCATGGCCACCCACAGGCAGGCTGCTGTATTGCAGGGTGCAACACAGCAGCTGCCAGCTGTGGGTGGCCACCCGCCCACCCTGTACACCATCCACAAGCACACATGGCGCCCTGGTAGTCTAATGGACCCCCCTCCTACCCGATTCCCCGATCATGGTATATGTCTAATAAATAATCCCTGGTAGTCTAGTGGACCTCCCTCCCTCTCCATACCCCGAACGCTGGTAGCTGTAGTGTATGTTAATCCCTGGCAGTCTAGCTGTACCCCCCTTCCTCCCGTTGCCGCTATCACTGGTTAACACCATACAAAATCCCTGTTAGTCCAGTGGTATCCCCCCACCCCTAGCCCTGATTATGGTACATTGCATATTCCCCGGTGATCTAGTGCCCAACCCGCCCCTTGCTGTGATCGCAGTAAACGTCCATCGAATAATTCATTGGTGATCCAGTGGCACCACCCCGCCCACCCACACAGAACCCTTCCCAACCCGATCCCCATCATTGGCAGGTGGCTGCAACCTTCCTGCATACCACCCAGCCGCCCGCTGAATGACAGGTACAGTTTGGGTTGTAAGCCCATTGGTTCACAGTGTGAACCAATGGGCTTGCAGGGCATACTGTACAAGACAGTCCCAAACATGTGAATAAAGTCACAGTGCCACTGTGCCATGTGCAGTCTATGCCATATTCAATGGTGCTGCTCCATGGTGCATCACCGTTGAATATCACCTGGTCTTGGCCCCAGCGCATCCCAATTGTGCTGCACCCAGGCTTGCACCACTGCCCGGCGCAGTCTGAATATCTGGGCCCAAGATATCAAATGAATGTGCTTTATTATTACTATTGTTCTCATTATTTTGCTTCTTTTCTCATTCCAAGATAGCCTATGGTAAAGGTTTTTGAGTTGTAATTATGAGATGGACAAGGAAAGCCTTTATTTGTAATACCAGTATGGTACATATCATTTGTATGTTTGTATTATATGTTGCTTTGTTGTTGTTTTTTTTGGGGGGTTGTGTATCAAAAAATCTTTAATAAAATATGATTTCAAGAAAACCTGTATTTTAAACATGTATTTTTTCACCTTTTTTTCAAGTAAGTCATATTATAATTGTATTAATGCATTACAAGGTTTGTGTTGTGGGGATAATGCCACTTCTCAGGTGTTGTACACACTCAGCCTGTAGTCTCATGCCCTACCATCCAAGCCGTGATGTTATCCCAGCATGACACACAACCTGTCATGCATTATTGCTTAAATATCTAATGGTTTTTATAATGGTAAAAGTGCCAACCATCTAGTATCTATATATTATAGGGGCGCAGTAGTACCCCTATAATTAGGGTTGCATTGGCAGTTCAGTATGAAACCCTATTTTTTGCACTTTAATACCTTTGCCATCGGACAAATTAGCACAAAATTTTGCATGCCCAGTCAGGCTGTCAAAGTCTCAAGATGTGAACAGTTTCATGACAGCATTTTTGTACAGTTTTTGAGATATGGAGCATCAAAAAAGTAATAAAGCCTGTATTTCATTTCCCTATACAGTATTTAACGTTAGGTATTTCTGCTCTCACCTACAGCCTAGATTGTATTGAATTTCTTCATGAAATTTTCAGGGAATGGGGCCTTTGAAAAGGGTGTGCTTTCGGATAGTTTGTTGAAAAAAATAGTACAGTTTTTGATTTACGGTGATTTTGAGATAACGTTCAAGTTCGATCGATAAAAAAACAGTTTGATAAAAAAAGTTTGCAAGGGTTAACAGGTTATGATTTACTGTTCATGTGCAGAGAAATACTAATTGTGAAAAGTATAAAAACACATCATGAATGGTTATTTGCATGATTTACTTACTGTGTGTGGGGGGGGACACGTGAGATGACTGCCATTTTCTTTTTGCTGTTTTAAACTTACAAACAGTGAAAATACAATCAGATCATGTATTTAAAAAAAAAACATCTAAACCTAGCTAAACAGGACCCATAGCTAGACTGACTGGTGGAGAAGTTTGGGATCTTTGTTTATCCTGTAGCTGGGGGGGGGGAGGGGCACTTTAGACCAGTGGTCAATACATTAATTGGGTATCCTTATTATCTGTTTATTGGGAGTACCAGTCCCCTTAACATTCCCTTGGCTGTATGCAAATATCAGATTTTGTTATTCGATGTTAATAATGCCTGTACTTTCCCCCTATGCAGTATTTAATGGGGAAGTGTCCATCATTCTCCTTTGTAAATATGTGTTGTTTATGATAACTGAATTTGTAGTAGCCTCCTGTGTGTGCTTTTTTGTAATGTTTGCTTGCAAAAAGGATAAATAAAAAGTAAAAAGGAAAAAAAAAGAAGGTGCTCCATTGAGACAGGTGGAGGTCAAAGTATATCCTCTGGTACTCCCAAATCAAGGAGGACACTCTGGGCTTCTGCCAGTGTCTGGAAGAATTTCAGGCCATTTTGGAGGAACACCTTGCACTGAACAGGTTAAAAGAGCTGTATTTTTATCTCTTTCTGTTTGAGATATCTCTGGATCTCCAGGAGCTTGCATGCTTGACCATTATCTTGGGAGCATAGCCATGGTCAAACAATTTAGCATCTCCAAACAGGATCTCTTCTTTGCTCAAAGCTGCTTGTAAGTCCCTCATCTTGGTGGGTAGTTCAGAAATGTCAACACCATGGACTGAGGATGAACCTTCAGATCAGTCAGGTGGGGTGCTAGGGCCTGGTTGGCTCTCTCTGTAGTGAGGGGCTCATTTTTAGTCCACCCAAACAGTCCCTTCAAGAGCGAATCAGTGTATGTTGCCATATCTCCTTCTTTGGTGCCCTCAGGAAGGCTGTGTATGTGTAGGTTATCCCTGTGGGACCTTAGCTCAAGGTCTTCCAATTTTTCCATGACCTCTTGGTCTCTTTTGAGGAGGTAGTGGAGAGCCATGTTGTGGTGGTCCATTTGGGTGGCTGTTTCTGTTAGGCCACTCTTTAGGCCCGCCGTCCATTCTTTAACTTCTTGGACCATTTGTTTGGTGTTGACTAGGGAGCTTTCCATGTGAGTCATTGTGGTCCCAAGGTTCTTTAGTTCATGGAACAGTTTTTTTTTTGAGGTAATTGTAAACTGCTGCTCTTCTTCTTCTTCATTGTTAGTGAAATCGGTGTGGTGGGCCAGTGAAGCACTCAGCTGCGATGCAGCCCACCCAGGGCTCTGACCATATTTCTTTGCTGGGGTCGGATCCACCATAAAATATTTCAATTTCTGCTTCGCTGCCATTGTTTTGTTGTCAGTTTTTCTCTTCCCCAACAATTTGGTAGTCGGATGGGAGAGCTGTTGTGAGATTTGATTACTGGCTGAAGGGAAGGTCTGAAAAGCCGCATTAACATGGGTTTACACTGGAACTGGAAGTTCTTAAAGGGAGATTTCAAGGCCTAATTGTTACTTTGATATCTGTATATGCCCCTCTGTGGCCAATCTTTCCTTTTGTAGACAGGTGTTACTAATCACAGAAGAGGTGATAGGTGTTGTAATTATAGGGGGAGATCTTAATCTGACCATTACCCCTCATTTGGGCATCACTTCCCAGATCCCACAGAGAGAGAAAATAAAATAGCAGGTAGGGTCAAGAGTTTAATGGAGGAATTGGGTTATAGACATACCTAGTGGGGACTCTATGGTCCAGCTAGGAATTTATTTAGTTATTGGATTTTGGTCACTGGGTGGGCACACTGAGACCTAGGTCCCTTTTTCAGGTGCAACCTGGAATTAATTACAGATAACAACATATGCAGTGACAAGTTGATGGCAAGTACAGGTTACATAGACATAAGAACAGGCTACATACATCAAAAATTAGTGTTACATAGTCATAAAACTACAGAGGATGGAAGTGCAATGTTGCCACTCTGAATAGTCACACCTGCTTATAGATTTATATTATACTTACTGTTCCCTCCCATCAGATGTACTTCAGGCTAGATTACCTTGTGGTACAAAAAGAGCACATTGCAACAGTATGCTCTAGTTGGATAGGGATTTTTTTTTTCACCATGCTGCAATCAGTTCACAGATGGAGAAGAATATAGCTTAGAAAAATACCTTCTGGAGACTTATTGTGTCTTTGCTTAAGGATAAAGCTGTCTAAAAAATGATTACTGCAGAAACTGAACAAGCAGTTAGAGAGAATATGGACCATGAGGTCACCTTCACAATACAGTGGGTTACAATAAAAGCCATTCTTAGAGTTAAATTCATTTCTATAGCATCCTATCGTAAATGACAGAGGCAGTCTAGACAAAGGAATCTGGAGGGTAAAATAAAAGAATTGAAAGCTTGCCAAAAAGTTACATTAGATAAAGCAAAGGTGATAGCAATGCAGTCTTTAAAGGAGAAATGTTTTGAATTTTCAACAATGGATTTTTGTAGGCACTGATTTTTAAATCCCAGTTCACATTTCGCTATTATTCTATCTTTGCTGGTCTTTTGGTAAATTTAATGGAGGGTTCTGATTCACACACTACTGGTCAAGATCATTCTTGAACAATATAATGTAGTACATTGTTGGCACACCATTAATTTGTGTTCTAATATAGAACTTTGAGATTGAAGGGGGCATAAACTAATCATACAATTCTAAAATGGCACTTCACATCAGAGTGTAAGTCTGTCGTTTCCACTGAGTTTACTAAATGGCCAGTAAAGATGGCACAATAACAGAATGGGACTCAGTATATACTGTAACAAGCATTTATCAATCGGCAGATTCATGATCAATGAGATCCCGGGCCAGATCTTTGATCTTATTCTTCTGCTAGCCGACCCTAAAAATCTGACCTGCAAGCTGCGACCGACGATGACGAGTGCCCTCAGCCTACCTGCTGCTGCACGATATGGTCAACTCATGGCCTCAGTGCCTTACAGCCTAGAGGTAAAAGGAAATAAGGAAATCTGATTCTGATTCTAATATAGCTACAAAGCCTACACAAACTGATATTACTTACTGGAAATGTAACCAGAGCACTGTTGAATTAATGGCAATCTACATATGTTAAGACAAATACCTTTTTCAATGTTATTGTATTGCATAAATATATTTGTATCAAAATACTGCATTATAAAATAATGGTTGGTTCAAGAAGGAACCATCAGCAAAAACTAAGGGAGCCAAATTAATGCTCCCTCTCTGATAAAAATGATGGCCCAGATATTCAAAAGGGTTGCGCCATGCGCAACAGGGTTGCGCGTGCGCAACTCCAAAAATGCGCCATTCTGCGATATTCAGAAGGGGCCAGTTGCGCCACCGAAAACATGCTGAGCAACAGCGCAATGGAAATGAAGGCATGCGCAACCGAAGGGGGCGGGTCCATGCATAAAGTGCGCAATGCGATATCTGAACATTTGCGCATGCGCAAGAGTGGCTCAGCCGGAAGTTGCGCAGTACCGGATTTGAGCCAAAATAAAAAGGCTCAAGGAAGCGGCGCAAGAACCCTAGCAGGCCGCAAACTGGGGGAGAGAAACAGAGAGAGAGACAGGAGCTGGAAGGGCAGAGAGGGACAGTGGTCCAGGAGGACAGAGAGGCCAGTGGGGGTGCCGGTGCAGTGGAAGCAGCAGTGGCGGCAGCGAGGTAACACAGGAACAGCAGCCGGGGGCAGAAGCCATGGAGATGGATAGTGCCAGCTTCCACATGGAAGCTGTAATGAGGGGTGAGACACCATGCTGCAGGGGCGTGCTGCCGGAGGGGCCCGTCGGGCGTATGCCCGACAGGCAGGTATCGTGCCCGCATCAGCTTCGAGGCTGTTCACAGACATCGAGATTGCCGGTACCGCCTGAACAGGGCAATACTGAGACAGCTCTGCGAGCTGTGCAGTGATGTGATGCAGACACCCTCACGACGGAGTCACGCTCTGTCCGTGGAGACCAAGGTGACAGCCTGCATGTGCCTGCTCACCACGAGCACCTTCCAGAGACCAACAGGGGACACCACAGGCTTTACACAGTCAGCCACGTCACGCATCCTCACCCAATTCCTCAGCGCACTGCTGCTTCATGCTGCAGAGTACATCCATTTCCCCAGCACCGCGGCAGAGTGTACAACAAACATGCAGGAGTTCCACAGGGTAGCACGTATGCCTGGCATGCTAGGGGCCATAGACTGCACCCATGTGGCCATTCACACGCCACCTGGCCCCGACGGCCAGGCATATCGGAACCGAAAGGGGTTTTCCAGTGTCAACTGCCAGATGGTGTGTGATGCCACTGGGCGCATTATCAATGTCTGTGCCACACACCCTGGCGGAGCACATGATGCCTTCATATGGCACCAGTCTGCACTGTGCCATCGATTCGAGAGTGGGAACATCCCACGGGTCATCTAGTGGGTGAGTACACATGTATGGAATGCAAACTCTGGGCAAGGGTGGAATGACACAGGTGCCATGGTAGTGGCACACAGGATATGGGCAATATGGACCTGACATGACACTGATTCCACTATCTCCACACAGGTGACTCGCGGATACCCACTCCGTCCCTGGCTGCTCACACGTGCAGCACCCCACAACCCCAAGCGCTATGCTTCAATGAGGCACATGCCGCAACACATAACATCATAAAGCGGTGTTTGGGATGCTCAAGGCACGCCTCCGATGCCTGGACATCTCCAGCGGAGCTCAGTACAACCCCAAAAGGCCTGTGGGATATTCCTGGCCTGTTGCATCCTGCACAACATGGCCAAAGACCATGGGATAGCCGTGACAGGTCCAGAGAGGGACAGCAATGGGACGCCAGTGGCGCTGGTGATGTTAGTGATGAGCAGCCCCTAGGACGGAGGGACCCCGACTGACCCGGCAGGCCCAGCTGCACGGGACACCATTGCAGAAGAGCACTACGCCCAACACAGGTAAGTCAAGGGGACATGTGCAGGCAACACTGTCCCTGCCAAAACCACAGGCACACAGGGAACACACCGTGCATGAAGGTCAGGGAGTTGAAGGTTCCAGGCATACCAACACACCATCAGAGAGGGGTGAGCACTCATATGGACACACACACACAGCCGGCGTACATGGGCAGCAGCACAGCACTGTGGAAACGACATTGCCAACACACAGCACCATCAACCACCCCCACCACCTGGACTGTCCACGTACGTGTGTCAGGACCTGGGCACCCTTGCACCTTGGTGTACAGTGCAATGCAGGCATCATCATGCACACGCACCTGTGGACGGCAGTTGGGAGAGTGCAGGTGGTCTATGTGTCAGCGTGGTGAGCAGAGCACCCAGCAGTGCACTGCCCACCATGACACACATTGCACACAGGGCAGCACCAGACAGGGCCTGCACTGGGAGACAGCTCAGTCAGGTAGCACTGTCCCACGGCCACCACGGATGCGTGGGCGGCCCCGCCGTGGCCCAGCAGCACTGGCAGGCTGAGCAGGGGCCACATCGGGTGGCGCTGGTGCACCACCAGGGGTCCCACTGCGTGAACATGACCTTGCCCGCACAGGGGTCTGCATCCTGCCAAACAAACTTGCACCAGGGGTGCTCGGGATGCCCACAGCAGAACCCGGCATCGACAGGCCTGGTGTCGCATGACACCGGGAGACGAAGTGGAGCGCACTGTGTGGGGTGTGTGGTACAGGGCACCTGACAGTGTGGCCAATGCGTCCACGACAGAGACCACTGCCTGGGTCAGCCTGTCAATGGCAGCAGTCACATCCGTCCAAGATAAGGACCAGCTCGGCTCGGGTCCCGAGCACACCCCCTGCTATGCCGCCCACGGACACAGACAGTGCCTCCATGACCTGCAACCCACCCCTGCAGCTGTACCAAGTCCTGCAGCAGGTGGGTGTGCCAGTCAATGGGTACTGTGCCCCAATGGCATCGCGGACCCCTAGGTGTGGATTTGTCCAGGTGCACAGCACCCCTTGAGGTGGGCGCTGTCTCGCCAGGACCAGGTATGGGCGGATCACAGGGCGGGTGACATGTGCCACTGCTTGACACCGTACCCCAGACCCGGTGTGTGACTGCTGCTGCCGCCCCTCCAACTGCTGAGCTCCCAGGTCCACCTGTTCCACCTTCGTGCTGACAACAGTGCCAGACACCTGCACAGCCACCGTGCTGCCCCACCAGTGCTGACAGGCACAGCCTGGGACTGTGCCAGCATGCTGGTACACAGGTGAGAACCAGGAAGGCCCAGGGGCACGTGCTGGCTGCCATGTCCGCCATGGACACACCTATCACTGCCCATTGCAGGCCAGTATCATCAATGGTGCAGGTGCATGCCACTGCCATAGGCACAGCATGCTGGCATACCTGCATGCCAGACTGCTGTGACACAGGCTGTGCACCCCCTGCACCGTATCACTGACACCGGAGTTGTTGGCCCAGCATGCATGCTGCTGCAGTGCCTGCAGGCTGGTGGCGGAGGTGGATGGTCCTCCTCCACGTCCAGCAGGTCTGCATCACTGTCTGGACCCACCACCACCACCGCCTCCTGAAGGACGAACAGGATCTGTAACAGAAAGAGAGTACATGTGAGTGCATGTGAACAACAGCCCCCCCCAACAACACCACCATGTCATACCGTGCAGTGATGGGCTTCCACCTGTCTGGAATCCTCCGCCTGGTATGCCCGCAATGGCACTCGGCTGCATGGCCGCGACCAGTGTCTCCTCTGTAGGGGTCTGCTGCAACACCACTGGTGGGCCCCCACCAGTGCCAGCACGTGCCGCCCTGAAGGCTGCCACCTTCTTCAGCCTCCTGCGGTCAGTCCCCATCTTCTTCTTGCATTCCTGCATGGAGCACTGGTGGCTTCCATGCAGGTTGATGGCCCGAGCTACCTCCTCCCATGCAGCTGCACATTCCTGAGGGGTGCCCCTCCGTCCCACTCACTAGTGGCTCATCCTCCAGGTAGGCCTGGAAGAGGGCCTCCGCCTCTGCCGGTGAAGTTCGGCCTCCTCCCACGCCCGCCGTCCACACCCTCAGCTTGGCTCTGGTCAGTCATGGTGATCTGTATGGGTGGAAGTGGACACCTGTCACTGTGCAGTCGACAGCATTTCCCATGAGCATAGCTGCCGGCCCGGGGTGGAAGTTTCACGCTTCCTCTCCGCATGGCAGATACTGATAAAAAGGTGCCCTTTGTCCCTTTCTATGCCCTTGTCATGCTCAGCCCTCAGCCTTTATCATCCTCCACCCATGAGCATTGTCCTGAGCATCACACAGCATGTAACTCACCTCTCACCTGCAGTAACCAAATCTGGCCAGCACAACCCACTGTCGCATTTTTATAGCGCAACACATGCAAATGAGGTGTGGCACAACTTTAATGATTATGCTAATCGCGCCACCGCGCTTTGAATGGCTGACGCATGGATTTGCATATGTCGGCTGAATATCGCGTGATTTGCGCTTTGCGCAAACAGAAGGTCCGCTGAGCCAATGGCGCAGGTTTGTGGCTGTGTGCCACACTGCATTGGCGCATGCCCACAGCGACGATGCGCCTGGTCGCACTGCAGACCTGCTGAGCATGATAGGGCAATTCAGACCATGGCCACCATTGTACCAGTGGCAGTACAGCACTGGGCACAATATGGCGCTGTGGCACTACTGCGCGATAGTCCACTGTGGCACTGGTGCGCAGCTTGGCAGTCGCGCAGGATGCCTATACGTCCGATGGCGCTGTGCATAGCCTTGCGCCATTGCCGGACCTTGTGTATGCCCTCTGACCCCTGGCGCTGTTGGCATGCCATGTGTACGTCTATTGCGCCTGTCTCAGTGACAGCCCATGATGCGACGGCGCTGTTCGAACAGCCGATTGGAGCCTGTGGTGGTCTATTGCGCAACAACCCACGTGGGGTTACGCGCAGCGGGGCCTAATTGCCTGCTGTAAAGTTGGTGCCATGGCTAGGGAGGAGGCGGTGTCCTGGAGCCAGATTGAAGTGGCAACCTGGTGGCCCTAGTTGAGCCACACTATGATGGCCTGTATGGTGAGGCACCTCACCAGTGCCAGAGACTCAGCTGTGGCAGCAAGTGGCCACTGACCTGGTGGAGATCACTGGATGGGGCCGGTCTGCTGAGCAGTGCCGCACCAGTACAGTGACCTCCGCGGAGAACCAGAACTTTTGTCGCGGCTGCGGTCACGTGCCAGGCGGGCGTAGTGCCTAGGCCAGGTGAGTGTACCATCTATGCACCTATATTCTCTGTGAGGTGTGTGTGTGCTTGGGTGGCTGTGCATAGGTGCAGCTCGGACACGGTTAGCTGTGTCAGTGTGTGCAGCGTGCAGATGGATGGTTATGGCTGTGTGGGCAGGCACTCTCACTGGGGCAGGGGCACTCTGCTTTGAGTCACACTGATGTTTGTCTCAACATATGTCTCCCACAGGCCGGATTTTGAGGACGGGGTGAGGGTGGTGGGCCGTGCCAGGCCCCGTGCCAGGGGTGTTGTGCCCCAACCGCAGCAGCAGCAGCAGCAGCAGCAGCAGCAGCGGCAGACCCAGCTGCTGGAGGAGTGTGTATCATTACTTCATGGATGCTATTGCATGCTGGGGGCAAGACCACCAGCCATGACAACACAACCAAAGGGAGGTCATAATTCCACTATACAAGACACTAGGGAGGCCCCACACTGGAGTACAGTGTACGAGTTCTGAGACCATACCTACGTATGGACATGGACTGGGTAGAGAGGGTTCAGAGGAGGGCAACACGGATGGTGCATGGATTGCATCACAAGTCCTATGAAGACAGGTTGAAGGAACTGAACATGTACTCCCTGGAGGAGGGAGGGAGAGGGGATATGATGGAGACATACAAGCATCTTACAGGGGGAACAGAGTGCAGGAAAACACTATTTTAAGCGTAAAGATGTTCCAGGACTAGAGGGCATGGGATGAAGTTGGAGGGGATGATTCAGAGGAAACATGAGAAAGAATTTCTTCACAGAACGGGTGGTGGACAAGTGGAACACCCTGCCAGAGGAAGTGGTGGGGACTGACTTGGTCACGGATTTAGAATGCATGGGATAGCCATACAGGAATTCTGGAGGTCAGAGGTAAGGTGCAACAGACTTATAGGAAAACAGAGTGAACTTACAAGGTCAAATGGCTAGACTGGGTGGCCATAGGCCCTTATCTACCGACACTGTCTATGTATCCATGTATGGCATGACACAGGTGACATGCATCACAGTGCAGTATCACAGCACGTCTGTTTATGCGTCACTGGTGGTCCAGGCATGCACTGGGCACATAGCTGTGTAACTGGCATCGCACCACGTTGCCACATCACTTGCCAGCCTAGTTTGTACTGTGATTGACGTGGGCAGTGTGTGTGGGCGGTGGTGCGCATAGCTGGTGCCGCCTGTTTGTGATGGCCATGTGCATGTTCACTGTGGGTGGGTGCATGCCATCACAGGTGCGGGACATTGGGCTATATGGCTTGCAGGTTGGGTGGTGTTCAGAGTTGTGGTCAGTCACAGCCATTGACTGTGTTCCCATTTTCCTAGGCCTCGAGGTTCTCCTCAAGTGATTCGCCACGATATTCGGGGCCTCACACGGGTGTCGATCAGAAATCAGGCCATCCTCCAATCAATCAGACGCCATGGCCTTCGGAGGAGGCGTACAGGACGGTGCAGGACCAGGCGGAGGATGAGCAGCCAGCTGGGGCATAGCGGCTGCTACCTTTCCCACTTCTCCCATCCCTACCACCCTGCCTTCCTCTCCAAGTTGTTCATCCCTACCCCTTGAACACCCTACCTTGTACCCGCCCCCTGTAAATAGTTGTTATTGCTTGTTTCTTTTACTATTCGATATTTAAATATACATTTATATTTTGATATGAATACTGTGTTGGTCTCTGATTTGCAGCTGGCTATGGGTGTTCAGTTGCAGGGTGTATATGCCATCTGGGGTGGTATGGTCCTGGGCATGTGTGTGTGTGTGTGTGTGTGTGTGTGTGTGTGTGTGTGTGTGTGTGTGTGTGTGTGTGTGTGCATGGGGAGGTATCTCCAGCATGGCAGTGACTTTCGGTTGGTCTTGCCATCTGCTGCCACCCAGTGCTGGGTGCACAGGGTGTGTCTGGCTTGTAGGCTTCTGTGTTGCATGGGGCTGATGTGTGCTGGGGAACTGCATGGTTTCCTGCAGTGCCAGTCACTGAACATGGTGGTGTCTTGGGGTCACAGTGCAGGGTGCTGTGCATACGGGGCTGATGTGCACTGTGGTTGTCAACCCCTGTGTGTGGCACTCTCCGCCTGCCAGTGGTTGTGCTGGGGTGTCAGGGCTCTGCTATGCTTTGTTGGCTTGTCCCCATGGGCACGTGGATCATCCGTCCCTCCAGTGATGCTGTGCTTGGGTGTGCCGGTGGTGTGGGTTCTGCAGTGTGTTCCTGTGCCCATGTGTGGCATGGCTGGCGGTGGGCCCCAGCCTGCCTCCTGGATGTGCAGTTCCATTGCTCTGGGGGCTGTGCTTACGCTTATGGCAGCTCTGGAATGCTCAGCTGAGCTTCCTGGTTGCTCCATAAGCGCAACATTTTGGCTCAGCTTCTCCTTCCTGGTTGCGCGATGGCGCAGTATGTGCGATATTCAGACGTTGGTTGCTTGCGCAATTTGCTCTGCTCCATGTTTGAATATCGCACCTGTTGCGCATTTGCGCAACTGGTTTGTGCTTGCTCCTGCTGTTGCGCTACTTTTGAGCGCAGTTTGAATATCTGGGCCCATGAGTCTAACTACTGGGAACAGAAGCAGCAGGGATTTAGTGTGACACAAGACTGAGAATGGAACTAATTGAAGCTCTCAGTCATTCAAACCTTTTTCTTGTGTTTTTAGTTTGAATTGCCAGAAGGCTTCTATTTTTTGTTAGGAGTGCCCTGTCTAGCCCTCCCCGACTGGGCCTCAAGGCGACCCTCTCCACCCCGCATTTAATTAAATCTATGACCAGGGCCAGACTTAGTGATAAGGACAGCCAGAGCCTTTTCTATCTCCACTTGTACCTTTTGGAATTGTTTGTGTGGTACTGTCTTAATTTATTTATTTTTTGAAATTTGTTGACCGGGTAAGCCCACTGAGACTAGAAATCCCTTTTTCAGGGGTGACCCAGGTGGGATACAGATGTAAGCTACCTGAAATTGAACCAGATTAATCTGTTAGTGGTATTTTTAGTGAATAGGGGAAATTTGGCCAGGATACTGGGGAAATTCCCTACTCTTTGCAGTAGGGGGCACTGTCGGCCCATTTCCTGCGATGGAGGATCCAGATGTGGCTGAACCGGTGGAGAAGAAGCAGCTAGTGGTAGACGTGAGATCCCCCACAACTTGTGAAATGGAGAAAATGGGGAAAATGGAGTTGGATTTATGTCGAAATTCATCGGAGAAAGCGACAATTCAATCCCCAGAGAGTGACTCTGAACTTAATGTGGACAAAACCAAGGACTCTAGGCCCATAGATATGGAAGTGACTGCACTTACTGATACGACAGAGGATCAAGCACTGGAGGAAAATATCCCTTGTGGTGACAACAGTTGGTTAAGGAATTAGTGAGTAAAGAGGATGTCTCGCTATGGAAACAAATGGAATTGCAAATGCAAGAGTCGAAAAGACGCAAAGTAGAGGACATTTTTTCACGAAGGGGAAATGTCCGCATGGCCCATCTGGGTCTAATAGCCCTGCTCATGCCTCAAAAGCCCAAGATAGGATTAAGGAAGCTTTTTTTCTTACCTCTCCGCATGAATCAGAGCCTGACTGGACCCCCGAAAAAGCACTGGTGTGAGCAGGATGGCAGCAGGATGTGAACGGAGTCTGGATCCCAGATGACTGCGTGGATTTCATGGATGAGTCACTGAAACTGGACCACAGTGGTGCAACAGCTGGTGGTGCTACCTCTGTGCCATTGCAGCAAGCAACCAAAGTAAGCAGTAAGCGGGACTGAACTGGAATAAGTGATTTCTTAAATAACTCAGGTGTATTGGTTGACCACAATGTTACTGAGATAGGTGCCCCACGGGATTTACATGCACCATTTATTTTTATGGGCTTGACTTCAGCCCCAAGGGGTTCTGTGGACACGTCTGGTCCTGAGTGTGATAGGTGACCCAGACCACAACAGATGCAGCAGATTTTTAATTATATCCAGCCTAAGGGGGATGAACTACATTCAGAACTTTTGGGACAGAAGGAAGTAAATGACCATCAGGCAATCCCAGGGACTGAGTTTATTTATTATTATTTATTTATTTAGTTTTTGTTGACCGGGTAAGTGCACTAGACAAAATCCTGCCTATTGGGTCGCACCTGAAAATAGGCACTTGGTTGTCTAGAGTGCTTACCTGGTTAACAAAAGCAAATAAATAAATAAATATTTTCAGGCATGACCCGGGGGAGGGGGATACAGATGAATGCCAACTGACCTTGAACCAGATTAAGCTGTTGGTGGTATTTTTAGTGAATGAGGGAAATTTGGCCAGGACACCGGGGAAATTCCCCTACTCTTTTCAATAAGTGCCATGGGATCTTTAACATCCACCTGAACTACCATCAGAACAGGCAGATGCTAACAGAGTTAACTGGTGACCAAGATCAGGAACAGTTCCATAGTGCTGCAAGCTCAAGTGCAGATGAAGAACAGAAGCAGAGGACCGAGTCCCCCCACCTCGTAGGCCTAGATTTTCAGAACTATTTGATAGAACAACACCCAAACCTAGGAGGAATGCAGTCCACCTACATTACAGGGACGGGATTGATGCTTTTCTGGCCAGGGAGTATGTTGGTCAAACTCTTATTAAGGAGTCTTCAAACTTTTCCCCGGGAATGTTCATGCTCTTATTCATATCTCAGGGGAGGAACAGTTCGACATCAGTTTTCATACACCGATGGGGTTGTAACATTTCTGGGCCAAGTACAATCAGGTAAAATATTCCCCTGTGTGGACACCATTTATTGCATTTCCCTTAACTACTGTATGCCATTGACAAAGAGGATCACTGTTGTGTTCCAGAACGAAGGGGTCAGTATGAGTGACATACATCACACTGACTCTAGAAGAAATGCATGGTTCTTGGTGCCCCGAACCAATTATTGACTCTGAACGATTTTGGACAGGTGGTTGGCATTTGTGAATAAGAGTACACCAAACTGGAGAGGGCATACAACACATTCCTAACAGCTTCTTTATTGGGAAAGATCAAGGCGTCTGCTTTTATTCGGGCCAACCTAAAGCATATCATAAATGTGGGGATCGTTCATATCTTACAAGTGCTTGTGACAAACTATGGTGTATATTATGTTGAGAATTCAATCATATCAGCACGGCCTGCACCAATGTAGCAAAATGTAATCTATGTGACTCCTTGGGACATGTTTTCCAAAAATGCCCGTGGGCTTCCCATAACCAGACAGATGGTTTTGACCTGGACGTTCTCTTTCAAGATGTCCAGACCACAGCGACATCACAAACACAGAATGACAGAGATTTGGGACCTAGATCTACCCCACACAAAGAGACTTCTGAGCTATGGCCTCATGAGGTACCCTGCCAGGAACAGGAGGGACGACCAGATTCAAGGGAGATCCCTCATCTGCAAGCTACTTCTACCCCTCTCCCTAGTCCTTCTTCCTTTCCCTCTTCAAATGTGCAGCATACTACAGCATCCACAACTAATTTACTCCAAGACAACCAGGACATGCCCCCTCCCCCCTCAACAGAGTGGTCTAAGCGGCCAGAAGACACAGTGCAAGACTTCGAGCGGCCCAAACCCCTGTGGTCCCCACTGAGAATAAGTTTGATACTCTCACAACACACAAAAACTGGGCTGATACAGACTTTGAAGGGTTGGAGTCTGATACTTCAACACACTCTTTACTCCTACCAGAAGAAAAAGATGGAAGAAAGAAAAAAAAAAAAAGAAATGCACAATTCACACAAACCTGGTTCTGAAATAAGTTGCTTTCTGTATGGTCTACCTTTGATTATCCAACGTGGAAGCCCTACACTTCACGTCCCTTAATGCTTGTAGCATTAGAAACTCCCAGAAATGGAATGCATTATTTTCTGCTTTACACCAGGAGTGGGCGGACATTATTTTTCTACAAGAAACATGGATGCAGGATATTTACCAGCTGAACCAAGCCAGAAATGCTTGGGTGTGAGGACCTTCCTATTGGTCATTCGAATTCAACAAAGCCAATTGAGTGGGAATCTTATTTGCAGGGACTGGTTTTAAGCTACAAAAACTTATTAACCTACTTCCTGGATGAGTGCTGATTTTGGATGGGTTGTGGGAAGGGAGATCTTTTAGATTTATTAATGTTTATGCTTGTCAAGTTAAAACAGATAGAATTGATTTGCTGGAGAAAGTCCAACCTTATTTGGCAACTGCGAGAACTGTGATTCTAGGGGGAGATTTTAACTGTTCTATAGATGTTGAAGACAGGGTGATTTCAGGGAGGAAGGTGTATTGTGACTCTAATTACCTGCTTCAGTGTTTAGATAAGGCAGGACTAAAAGATGCTTATACAGTGACAGGTCTAACCCCAGTGAAAACTTATTTCAGAGGAGCCTTGGCAACAAGGATCAACTTCTTTTTTTTATCCCCACTACTCAAATTAAAGAGCTTAGCACACTTCCTTGTGAGTTCTCAGACCATTTAAGATTAAGTTTTAAAAAAAAATTTTTGACTCACTACCCATCCGTACATAACAGTAGATGGAGAGCTAATATGTCGCTATTGTCAGACACAAAGATTCATGATGCTCTCATAAGTGACTTATCTGCTTGAACCACAGTGAGATGTTTATACAGTTGGCTGGAGACTGGTGGGAGGATACCAAAAAAATCATCAGAACCTGACCTCAAAGACAAGGAGCGCAAAAACAAAATGAGAATTTTCTAAAATATTTATCACTCAGGGGCCAACTTCAACATTTGTTTTCACTGACAACCCTTACTGGGAAAGATTATTACAACCAAATTCCTAATCTTAAATCTCAGATGAAACACTATCAATATGACAGAGCGGCCACTCTTTCCACAGAATTAAGTTTTGAAACTAAGAACACTCCAAATAGTGATCCTTGTGTGGCCTGTAAAACTCAGGTAGACTCATCTAGATTGACAGAATTAAACAATAGTGATGGCAAATTATGCCATGACCAACATGAAATAGAACACATTATATGGGATTATTTCAATAATCTGTCTGAATCTAAAATAGGTAGTTTACATGAGCGAACTGACTGTTTATCCCCATTTCTATTACCCTAAGTAAAGAGGAAAAGAAAACACTAATAGTGCCCATTACCCTTGAGGAAATTCTTTCTGTAATTTCAGGGATGAAAAAAATTAGTCATCGGGGTGGGACGGGTTTCCCACAAAATGCTATCAACTTTTTCAAAATGAACTAGCTAGTATGTTATTACAGATATTTCAAGAAATCTCCTCGGAAGGGAGAATTCATCCAGAATTTGCTACTGGACTGTTAAGATTTTTATATAAGTCAGGGGACAAGACTCTGCTCCAGAATTGGAGGCGTATAGTATTATTAAATACTGATTGGAAAATTCTCACTACTATTTTGCATAAAAGGTTACAACAGTGTGTAAAAAAATGATTCACACCTCACAAACCTGTTCAGTGCCAGTGAGGAAAATCCAGGAGAACCTTTGGGCTATTAGGGATTGTTCTGTTTATTGCAATCTGCACAATTTACAGGGTTTTTTGATTGCCATGGATCAAAGCAAAGCATTTGATAGGGTGTCACACTTGTTTTTATTTTGGGTACTGGAGAAATATGGAATCCCTAGTATGATAATTGAGTGGACAGTCACTCTGTATGGGGCTGCAACTATAGTACCCTTGATTGGTGGATCTTTGGGAGGTAAAATTCCAATCAGATGGGGCCCGGGGGGTATGACCGGGCTGCCCACTCAGTCCTTTATTGTATGTTTTTTATTTGGATCCCTGTATATGACATATGGTCAACAATGGTGATACTATAGACTTACCCAACCCAATAGGTGGTCCTACTCTTAAAGCTCTAGTCTACGCAGATGGCCTTCTATTATTTTGTCATAATGATTCTAGTATTGTAAATGCAGTAGCTGAAGTAATACATTTCTCCACAATAACAGGGCAAAAATTAATCCTGATAAAAGTCAGGGAATCGGGTCTAAGGGGCATACAGATTGATACCACAATAGCACGGATTCATATACAATCTGAACCCATAAAAAGTTTGGGAATCCACACAGGAGATGGGGATATGGCATATGTAAATTGGCATGAGGCACTTCACAAATGTGAACTCAGGGTTGCTAGATGGAAAGGCTGGAACCTCTCTAAGGCAAAAAGAATATTAATCATCCAACAATTCCTGATACCTATTTTATTGTACATGGCTTGGGTTTATCCTATTCCTTTTAGGCTTGAAACAAGAGTTTACAGCCTTTTCTTTCAAATGTTGTGGGGGAGTCATCTCAATCCAATTAAAAGGGATTTCACCTACCTAAATAGAAAGAAAGTGGTGTTGGAATGATTCACCCACTGGTATTTTTCCACACCTTATTTTGGTCAGGCACTTTTAAACTTTTAGCTCAAAGGGAATGTTCCTTTTGTGAAGATTGGTTCCAAGGGATATCACATAATTTCTTGGTTAAATGGATGGAAGACCCCTTAAAAATAATTCCTTCTCAGCCGGCCTGGTGGCGCTGAGGGTTGAGGTGCTGTACGCCACACCTCATGCCACACCGGTGACCTGGGTTTCTGGAGCGAGCTCAGGTGCTGGGGGTCAGCAGGGGAGGGATTGGATTGAGCACTGGGCTGCCTCTCCTGGGAGGCATTGGGTTGTCCAGCACTCAGAAGCCCCTGGTGAGACTGAGGTGCTACAGAGTGCTGACCGCACATAGACAGCGCGGGCTCGACCCAGGTAGGGCTGCCAGTGTCAGCAATGTCAGGACATGCACCACGCATGGGGGGGAGGGCATATAAGGGGAAAAACACCCTTCAGCCTTTGATAGGCGATGGCCCGTGTGCCCACCGGCCACCCGTCCAATGCTGGACCTCCATCACCATCCCTTTGATAACCTGCGGGGCTTAGTCCCAGGGGCTCTGTAGGTACCATAATGTCTCTGAGGTTGGTGGAGGCCACAGCGGGCGGTAGAGCTGGGGATGTGTCATGGCCCGAGAGAGTTCCAGGTGCCCGAAGGTGATAAAGAAAACTTGGGAAAAAAAAATAATTCCTTCTCTTAAATTGCCAGGTTATTTAAAACCTTCTGTCAAAAATATGAGCCAGTTTCAGGTTTCTAAATCTTAGATTATGACCTGTTCAAGGCAACTATTGTATGATGATAATTTGGCAAAGATAGGACCTTTAGAACCAGAGTTAAAAGGTTGCCACCCAGACAAAATCCAAACTGCTGTACATCAGCTAACTAATGTTAGGATACCCTTATTAATGTGGGATAACCTTTGGCTGTGCACTTATGGGAAGGTTAATGTTCATGGAAACTAGAAGCATAAGGCACTTGATGAACGAGCCTGCACATACTATGAATGTTTAGCCCCAGTGGAAACCGTGGAGCAGTTTTTTCTTGAATGTACATACACGGTTCATTTATGGGGGGTTAGCGGATAGATGGACGCTCCCATGGTTAAACCACTTAACACATAATCATACCTTTCTGGGAGATTATTTTGGTAGACTAGGAGTTTATGATAGAAGCACACTGGAGGTCTTGTTTGCCATATTAAAATTTTATTTATGGCAAGCTAGAAGTAAGTATGTTTTACAACAATTACAGATGCCATACTTATCAGTGGGGAGGTTATGTGAAGCAGCTTTTCAGGAAGTCTATCAAAAAGATGTATGTTACCATAACTGGGGTAAAGTACAGGGAATGTGGAAAGCCTCCAGTGCGTAGTAAAGTCTAAATGATTTTTGTCATATTTTCCTTTATGATCTTTTTGATATCTTTTCAGATGTTTGTGAGTTTGAATGTTTGCTCTGCTGATACCGTATGTGCTTTCTTTATATTTAAAGGAGGGTACTGGACTGTATTATACACCAAGTACACTACTGTAGTTGTAAACTGCTTTCCATTTAGGACTACTTGATTTGTTTTACTGTATACCTTGTATTGAACTTTTGTCAATAAAAAACCCTACTTTTTTTGAGAAGTGCCATGGGATCTTTAACATCCACCAGAACAGGGATACAGGACCTCGGTTTAACATCTCATCCGAAAGACAGCATCTCAGGAGTGTAGCACCCCCCCTCATGCTGCACCACAGTGTCAGTAATGGGATTTTACCAAGTGCCTGGTGTGGGGATAGAACCCACAGCCTTCTGGCTTCAGAGGTGAGCGTGCAACCAGGTGAGCCACTGACACCTATATGTGCATCCGGCCTGTCAGTCAGATGTGGTATGCAATAAGGGGGTATGGTATTTGTATTAAAGCACTTGCACTTTAAATTGGGGATATTTAAAACCGGTATGGGTGAGCAGCTGCAGCTTTGACAGAGCACATGAGCATGTGAAATGTCGGCTCCAAAGAAGTTGATTTGTTGCTGCTAGCTCATCACCTTAATAAATGCTATTTATCCTGCAGCTGAATTTATATTTTTTTCGTACATTTTTGACCATGAGCTGGGTTCCGCTGTGTGTGTATTTTTCAGACTAGCCTCCATTTTTCACTTACTTGGAAAATGTGCTGCTCTTTATCATACAGTACGATGACCTAGCTGTGGTAATATGCTCATGTCAAAATTACCTTATTTGTATCTGACTCCCAGAATTCTAAGAATATACTCGACATGGGTAGATGGTATCTAGTGGTCATTGTGTTTGGATGGTGTCCTTTTTAATCTGATTACGTTGTTTGTACATTTATCCACCTGATCTGTGGGTAGCTGATCTGTGATCTGGGGCTGCAGCAGTGAGTAGGGAAATGGGCAGACTAGGTGGGCCGTATGGTCCTTATCTGCTGACAGATTCTATGTTTCCATGTAACATTTGGCTAACCTTGGTTTTATACTGAATAGTAATAAAAATACATCACGAAATCTGCAAAACAGAAAAAAAAACTTTGAAACATGTTTTTATTTATCTATTTTTATTTTTTATTTATTTTACTTTGTGATCCTGGTCAAATGGTGCACTGGCATAAAATGCCTTTTTCAACCACAACCCACTTACCAAAAAGTACAACAAAATCAATTTACTTCTCTGTATTAAGGGGTTTAACATATGCTGTAAGAAAATTGGTTGGTAGTGTGTTTTTTGTATTTTTTTGCATGTTTTGGGATTTTATGAATGCTGTTGGGAGGGGTACCAGCACGGTTAGAGCAGAAACTTTCAGTAGGGAAAGGGCAGACTAACCCTGGTTCCCAAGATAAAAGAAAGCCAGTGAGGTCGTACTGTAGAAATAAAGTTCCCTTGACTCTGCAGGTTGCCACTTAGAACCCATGGCCATAAGCTTGGTCTGGCAGGGAACAACATCATGGTGTTAAAAGGGCTTAAAAAGCTGCTGGCACCTTAGGAAACATTTGGAAAACCATACTATTTAGGTAAGGTTACCACCTACTCGGTTTTTGACCGAATGATTCGGTTTCCTAGGTCCAGATTCGGTCCTCCTGTTTTCACCATTGCAAATTCGGTTTTTATGGTGGGTCAAGCAGCACCTGTGAGATTCCCCACTAAATGTTTCATTTTCTTCTCATCTGACTGTAAGCAAGTGTCTGACATTTCAGTGTGCTTGCTTGCTTGCGGTGCATGCTAATCAGGAAGTGCCTTCAAGTGCAGGGCACTTAAGAGCCAAATGTGTCCCTGTCTGTTCAGTTGTCACCTCTAACTTCACACCAGCAAATTGGAAGATTATTCATGGGAAGGGTAAACAATACCACCTTAATTAACACCTTCATTTTTCTGAAACCCTTAGACATTCAGACAGGCACCACATTAGGGTAGCCTTGTCCAGTGTGTACTGTACAATGTGTTTCAGAAACTTTACCTGCTAATCCAGTTTTATTCAGAGGTAGTACTTTTTCAGTCATTTTGAATGCTCACATACTTGTAAAACAGATTCTGTTAAATCCTTCACCATTTTACTTGTATGTTCATATTACAAACAAATTCTGATGTCATGTAAACCTTTGTTTGTATACCAGTAAATCTGAGAGGTGTAAAGTTGGACTATTAAGACCATTAGCAGCAAATCAACCTAATCCTTTCTAGGCTGCATTGTGAGTATGGTCTTTGACTGCTGTGATAAGGAATACTTTTATACCTTTAAATGCTCACCATTTTTACGTTTAGCGCACATGCTGCTAAGGGAACGTTTTGGGAGAGTAGCACAATTTTGAGGTGTGCCTCCCTTCAATCCACTGCTCCCCTTGAGCAGGCGTGGTGGTCCTGCACCAATGGGTGCGGAGCTGTGTATGACAGCGGTGGTCTTCGCTTCAAAACCGCTGTCATACAGAGCACCGCTCACGCCGCTTGTGTACGCCGCCCCGCGTCGCCCACCCCCAAAATCTTTTCTGCCACGCTGGGAGCCCACCCCAGTGTGGTGAACGTCCCATCATCTGCCGACGGGGGCCCCAATCCTCGTCGCTCCATGGCTCCCCCAGCCATCTTCTGCCACGCTGGGAGCCCACCCCAGCATGGCAAAGGTCCCAGGTTGGCTACCAGCGGTGCCCAATCCCGTCGGCTCCACGGCACCCCTCAGCCATCTTCTGCCATGCTGGGAGCCCACCCCAGCATGGCAAACGTCCACGTCGTCAATAATAAAAAAAAAACCTGCAAATTAAAACCGTCCCGACGCAGTCTCCGCCCCCTCCTACAACCCGCACCCACCCACTGCACCCAGCCTCCCCACACCCCCTCACCCCATACTTACCTCCGAGCTCGCGCAACAATCTTCGGTGGACCGGGAACACGTCTGCACTCTTCAAAGCCGACCGCGAACTGAGGAAATGCCGGTAAGCTGTATAATGGGCTAGATAGGGGGTTTTCAACTTTATTGCATATCTCAGGCATTTTTGGGAATTTTTGCACCAAATTTTCAACATGGGGTTTTTGGGACCCCTTCTCATGAATGATGTCACTGTCATGGCGTTATTCGGGCCCGAAGGGTGATTTCGCAGTCACTACGCGTCACTGGGAAAAATCACCTTTGGGCCCAAATAATGCTATAACAGTGATATCATTCATGAGAATCCACTGTTGAAATGATCAAAATTCAAAAATGACTGTTTTACGAGCGTGCGTTGCGCAGTTCCTACGCACGCTTGTAGGTTTGCGAATTTTCAATATTTCCACTCCAGATTTTCAACATTGCCATTTTACCACACCTTCTTATGAGCAGTACAGCTGTCATTTTTCACATCTCACCCAAAACATGTTTCCGCCCATGTAGCGCACAATGGCGCAGTCGGTATATGAAATCAATGTATGGGACACATTAAGAAAATCACAGTGACACTGTTCATGAGCAGAGGTCTTAAAATGGCTATGTTGAAAATTTGGTGAAAAATTCACAAAAACTGACTGTTTTACAAGCGATGCGTTGGCAGTTCCTCTACATGCGCTAAATGGTTTGCAAATTTTCAATATTTTCACTCCAGATTTTCAACATTGCCATTTTACCACCTCCTTATGAGCAGTACAGCTGTCATTTTCATCATGCCCAAAGCGTGTTTCCGCCCATGTAGTGCACAATGGTGCATTCGGTGTGCGAAATCAATGTATGGGACACAGTAAGAAAATCACAGTGACACTGTTCATTAGCAGAGGTTTTAAAATGCCAATGTTGAAAATTCGGTGAAAAAATTCCCAATAATGACTGTTTTATTTAGCCGCAGGCGCTGTACAGTTCCTATGCACGCTTGTAATGCTGCGAATTTTCATTATTTCCACTCAGATTTTCAACATTGCCATTTTACCACACTTCCTTACGAGCAGTACAGCTGTCATTTTCACATCCTGCCCAAAACGTGTTTCGCCTATGTAGCACACAATGGGGGTAACAAAAGGTCATGCTGAAAATTATTGTGCAAATACCAGCAATCGCACAGGGCATTAGGGTAAAGCACCATACATGCCAAACACCACTGCAAATACCTGCAAGCGAATGTTTGGCATTGACAAATGCTTGTTTTTTTTTTAGGGTCTGTCCTATATTTTAATATTTGTTACCCCATTTGTTAAATTAATAATCTAATATTTTATTTCATTTCTAGCAGTACTACACCTCTCTCTCCTCAGTAGTTATTGCTGTCAATTTTCATACTACCTGGATATTCCAGGAAGACCATTCCAGGCATATCAGATGAATAGCACAGAATAGTGTAGCTAATGTAATGCTAAGCCACAAAAATGAGAAAAGGAAGAGAGAGAGCAGTAGCTGGTGAGGAGAAAGGAACACAATCTAGATTTGATGGCACTGCAAATTTAGGTAATTTATCAAACATTATTATTATTTTTTTTTTACCAGAAGAGACACACTAAGCTGAAGCTTGTTTACAAGTGCAACCTGGGAGCACAAGGGAGTACAATGATTTGTGCCAGGTCACAGAGTATGCAAGTCTGGGCTGTGGGATTCAAACCCTGCACTCCAGAATTGCAGCTCAGAGCCTTAAACCACTGCGCTATACTGCCTCCATGCTACATATCACATATCATGCTATCTGGTATGTATGACTGATATGGGAATAAAATAGGGTATTTAACAGCATAGAATAGTTCCTACCACTTTTAAAATCTTCTGTGACATTACAAATAGCTTTAGAGTAGGAGCAATGGGAAGGACAGTAGCACATCTTAAAATGGCAGATGATATTTGTAATTACAGCTCGTCCACCATTACTGGTGTAGTTTATTTATTTATTGAAAGAGTTTTACCAGAAAAGGCCTCCTGTTCCAAAATAGCCAGTTGTCAGAGGTGTCCTTGTAGTCACTTGATGTGTCAGCTAAGCTGTGTACACAGGATGGAAAGTCCCCTGAACCCCATCTCTAACCCCACCAAATGTTAACACACTGAAATTTAAAATATTTAAATCTAAATCAAACAAACCAAAAATAATAATCATGATGTACTTTAAAGAAGTTGTACACAATGCAATATCAGCAGCAATTCTGAATAAATCAAGCGAATCAGAGTCCAAGCGATGCCCTCATAAGTCATAAAAGGGGCGGAGTTAGGGGTGGAGTTTGGGGGTGTGGTTTAGTATTCGGTTTTCATCTCATCCAAAGGTGGCAACCATATATTTAGGTGCAATTCAGTTTGTATTTCACATACTTTATCTTCTACAGATTTCTTCTCCCCATCATTTGTCACTGAGGAAATGTATACAAAAACATAATTTTTATCCCATACAGTTTATCTTTAGTGCCAAATCTTCCAATTTGGTAGCCTGGCTTTTCAGTCTGGATCCCATTTGCCTGTCATCAGCAATCCCCTGCTTGTGGCTACATTATTTAAACCCTTCATGGCAAGGGCACAGCTGAATAAATCCTTAAAACATTTTCACATTGACAGACAGTGCATGGCCTAGACAAAGGGGCATGACCTAGGCAAAGTGGGGCCCCAGATTTTCCTCAGGCCCAGGTACCCTTAATCTGGCCCTGGCAGACACTATTTGTTGTGTGCAACAACTGACTCTAGAAAGTGTTTTACATATATTACATGATCACCATGCAACAGCATAACAGGTCATGGAGCCCAGCTGCCGCTCACTTTCAAGTGGATACTTGGTCCTTTGTATGCAGCCCAGACTCTCATTCACAATCTGCCCAAGCCAAGAAGCCACATGAAAGTCATCAGCACTGCTCAGTGTGATGATAGGATACACCTTGTTCTGTGGTGCCAAAAGTCATCAGCACTGCCACCCCCTCACCCCGATCTGTTATTTTATACTTTAGTGCCCTTTATCCCTCAGCTTTCTGTCACTACCCTCTTACCCTCAGCTCCTGACCATGATCCGCTCCATTTTTATGTCTGACTTCTTGGTTCCCGGAGTTCCTGCATGTGCAACTGACATTCGTGAGAGGTAATATTTAATTGAATTTGGAGCTGGGCTATTTAGGTCCTATTTGCACAGTGAGGCTGCCATAGGGAGTGACATCCACGATTCACCATATCAGAAATTCAAATATAACAATTCCCATTGCTGACTTGGGCCTCTGAGTCCCAGCTAATGCTACAACCTCAACCACTCATCATACAGGCTCCTCATCAAGCAGCACAGTGTAGATTACTGGCACAGAAACTGGAACACAGTTCAGTTCTCAAGAATTTGCCTGCTTCATTCAAGCTCAAATCCCTTGAGGTTCCCTAAGGTGCTTACTGCAGCCATGGTATATCCCTTAGAGAAGGCAATGGGACCAGATAGAATAAATCCCAGAATACTTAAGGAGATCAGAAAGGAGCTGGCAGCACCCCTGGCAGACCTGTTCAATAGATCATTAGAGACAAGGGTGGTCTTAGAGGATTGGAGAAGGGCACATGTCGCCCCTCTCCAAAAAGTGGGAGTAGACAGGAGGTGGGAAATTACAGGCCAGTCAACCTAACCTCAGTGGTAGGCAAACTGATGGAATCATTACTCAAGGAAAGAATTGTGATGTACCTCGAATCCAGTGGACAGCTGGATCCAAAGCAGCATGGTTTCATGGCAGGTAGGTCTTGCCAGACAAACCTGATAGATTTCTTCGATTGGGTGACTACGGTGATAGACTGGGGGGGGGCAGTGGATGTGACCTATCTAGATTTTAGCAAGGCCTTCAACACCATCCCACATAGGGGTTCTATGTGATAAGAGTGAAGCAAAAAAGACGCAGACAAAAACAGCGAGTCTAAAATAGTGAGTGCACATCCAGTGACCGTCAATAAAGGTGATCTGAGTATATCACTACAATACCACTGCGATGACTTTTGTGGGGGTCTTTGCCCCCCACACCTCTGAATATTATATAGCAAACAACGTCTGGCACATAACTTGGAGATAGGGGGGATACTCGGGAGGGGACAGAAAACATATTCCGACTCGAGGGGGGAGTGGAACGCAACTGTGGAAGGGGAGAAACTCGTGAGGGGGAATACTTAATATTTGCATGGGTGGGGGGGTGCTAGTGCAAAACCAAGCAGAAAACTTTGAAACTGAAAAAAAAATAACAGTAATGCCAAGTTTCGAGCCTGGGCATGGGGAAATCTACTATACAGAATGCAAGTGATTCTAACCGCTAGGCTATAGAGCCAGCATGGTTTTCAGTCTGACACTACCAACTACATTAGTCTTCACTGTTTCCTCCCTACATTGCTGATGGACACTACTTTCACTGACATACACTGGTGCTATTTACACCACCTCACCAACATAGCATTCACTATTGTAGACTCGCCATTATTCCCTCACTGTTTTGCAGTGTTTGCCCTAATCACAGGATACCCACATAGAATGCTAATAAACAAAATGAACAGTCTGGGAGTCAGGCACAGAGTGGTAAATTGGGTTAGGAATTGGTTGAGTGGTAGGATACAAAGAGCGGTGGTGAATGGAATTCAGTCCAAGATTAGGGAGGTGACCATTGGGGTGCATCAGGGTTCGGTGCTGGGCCCAGTCCTCTTTAATGTCTTTATTAACAACATTGCAGAGGGGCTGGAGGGTAAGGTGTGTCTATTTGCAGATGACACAAAGATCTGCAATAGGGTCAACACTCCAGGGGGGGACGCTGAAAGAATGAGAAGTGACCTGAGCAAGCTGGAAGAGTGGTCGAGAGTACAGCAGCTGAGATTCAATGCCAAGAAGTGCAAAATTATGTACTTGGGCACCTGAGTTCCCCTGTGTGAACCAGGGAGAGGAGTACTCAATGGTGGGAGTTGCTGATGGCCACAAAACAAGAAAGGGATCTGGGGGTGATTATATCGAATGACCTAAAGATGGCCAGACAGTGTGAGAAGGTGGTAAGGAAGGCCAGTGGGATGCTGGGATGCATAGGAAGAGGCATCACCAGCAGAATAAAGGGGGTAGTGATGCTACTCTACAGATCACTGGTGAGACCTCATCTGCAGTACTGTGTCCAGTTCTGGAGGCTGCATCTCAGGAAAACTATAGACAGAGTGGAAGCTGTCCAGAGAAGGACTGCAAAGATGGCATACAGGTTACACCAGAAGTCATATGAGGAGAGATTGAAAGACCTCAGTATGTATTTACTAGAGATGAGAAGGGAGAGGGGCGATATGGTAGAGACATTTAAATACATCAAGGGTGTAAATAAGGTACAGTAGGGTAGCCTCTTTCAGAAAAGAAAATGCTCAAGAACAAGAAGTCATGATCTGAGGCTGGAGGGAGGTAGAATCAGGGGTAATATGAGGAAGTATTTGTTGCCCAGGTGCTATAAGCCAATAGGCTACTACCCCTGCCTGCTTGACGTGCACACAGGTTAAGGGGCCTGGATCCTGCTACGATGAGGTTTGGGAGTTCTATCACCAAAGAAGTTAATAAAATAGCACAGTGCCTCCACCCAGAGTAAGTTGCAGCAGGCCAGGTGTGTAGCTGGTAAAACTCCCTGTGATGCTGTACCTACCCACCTCCCCTTCCAACTGCCCCACACACACTGGATACCAAACTGGTTCCCAGTAACATATACCACATATACCTTATTGGTAATTCCCACAAAACACCTCATATAAAGCAATTTCCAAACAACAAAGCACAGCTTTATTGGTGGGAAGGGTTAGGAATGGGGTACCTGGAACTGGGATAGCTGTGGGAGAAGAACGGTTAGAGAATTTATTTAAAACAGTGAACAACATAAAAGCCCGTGGTCCAGAACACTTCAGTTGCCCACCCCCACTGGTACCGGTGTTACCCTCTGTCCCTTTTGGTACCCAAAAATGGCAGGCCTGCTCTGTGCCACGGGTTGGCCGGCTGTTGGGACCCTGGAAATTTTCAGCTGTAATGGTCTTGGCAGTGACCCTCCCCCCCCCAAAATCCCCTTTCACTGTAACAAAACGTTTGGTGAGCAGGCGCATCAAACGTAAAAAACAGCTTCTATAGAAACAAATGACTCACACTTTCAATGCAGTTCTCCTTCAAGGAAAGAGTTACATTCACTGCTAGACTATCAGGTGGGGCAAAAACTTAACTTTTTGTGAGAAAAGTAAGACAAGGGGGTCCCAGAGCATTGTGGTTCTTGTCCTGCAGCTTGCAAGCACAAAGGGCCGCTAAAGCTATGATTACCAAAATCCAGCATCTGGGGTTGGGACATTCGGTATTTCAAGTGAGCGATATTTCTAAAGCTTTTAAATTTTATATGAACTGTATCATGCTAGGTCAGGGACCCTGTTAGAGGAGGTAAACATTTTTGGGGGCAACTTCACTTGCCAAAGGCCACAGTGGAGTATGCCGAGCAATTGGAAGCTCCAATTGATTTGTAGGAAAATGTCACAGGTTATTGCAAGACTGAAGGCTAATAAACACCCAGGGATGAATGAGATAGTAAATTTTACAGTTTAAGGAGTTAGTGTACCCACTGCTCTTAAAGATTTAAGTTTAGCCCTCTCGAAAAAGAGCCGTATTGCCCCCCTCCTGGAAGCAAGCCATCATTTTATTCATGCTGAAGTCCAGCAAGGACTCTACAGCATGTGCCTCCTACATGCCTATTTTGGTTTTAGATATAGATTACAAATGCCTTAAGGCCATGTGTCCCAGATGTTTACACTGTATCATATCTCAGCTAGTGAAATCAGACCAGACTAGTTTTATTATGGGCAGGCATTCACAAGATAATATTTGCAGTACAGTACAAATTATAGACCATATTAGAAGAACTAAATAAAAGGCCTTTTTAGTTAGCTTGGATACCAAAAATGACTTCTGGTCAAGTAGCTTGGAATTACCTACATAAGGTCCTTGCTAGGTTTGGTTTTTCACCTAAATATGTGTCCTATATTTCCACTTATATGATACTTTTAGAAATATGGACTTTCTCAGCAGAAAAGGACCGCATGGCCCACCCAGTCTGCCCAAATGCTCCCTGCATACCTCTGCAGACCCGAACTAGTCTCTGGGGACCCTCCCTCTTCCCTGCCTATTTACTTAAATATGCCCCTATGTTTATTCCATGCATGCTTGAAGCCCCCCACTATTTGTGCCTCTATCACTTCTGCTGGCAGTCTGTTCCAGGTGTCTATCACCCTTTACATAGAAACATAGAAATTGTCAGCAGATAAGTATCGCCTGGCCCATCTAGTCTGCCCGTAAGCCCTTGTACTGGATTACTGCTTCTGACCCACCCGATGTTGTACCTCTATGGTTCCCCTATGCCTGTCCCAAGCATGCTTGAATCCATCCACAGTGCTTGCTCCCACCACTTCCTGAGGCAGACCATTCCATGCATCCACCACCCTCTCTGTGAAGAAGAACTTCCTCACATTCCCTCTTAACCTCCCACCTTCCAATTTCATGTCATGACCCCTCGTTTTTGTGCTCCTCCTGTATTGGAAATGCCTCCCCTCTGCAACTTGTTTATACCCTTGAGGTACTTGAATGTTTCTATCATGTCTCCTCTTTCCCTCCTCTCTTCCAGTGAGTACATATTGCGGTCCCTTAATCTTGCCTCATAAGTCTTGTGTTGCAAGCCCTGTACCATCATAGTCACCCTTCTCTGGACTGTCTCTAGCCTGTTAATATCCTTAAGAAGGTGTGGCCTCCAGAACAGAACACAGTACTCCATGTGAGGCCTGACCATGGTTTTATATAATGGCATCACTACCTCCCTCCTTCTGCTAGTGATACCCCTGCCTATGCACCCTAGCATGCCACTGGCGCTCCCAGCTGCCTTAGCACTTTGCTTTGACATTTTCAGTTGTCTGAAATAATAACCCCCAGGTCTCTTTCATCCTTTGTGACTGTCGGCAACTTCCCCCATCCTGTAGCTTTCCCCAGGGTTTCTGTGGCCGAGGTGCATAATTGTGTACTTTTTTGAATTAAACTTCAGTTGCCAGTCCTCAGACCATTTTTCAAGCTTCCTCAGGTCCCTCCTCAATTTCTCCACCCCCTCTGGGGTATCCACGCTGTTACAGATCTTGGTGTCATCTGCAAACAGATAGACCTTTCCCTCCAGCCCTTCTGTGACTTTTGTGAATAGTTTCAAAAACTGTCCTTAACCAGTCCTGTCCTAAAATTGCTTGGTGAATATGGCCCACTATTTGGAATCGACCACATTGATTTAATATAATTGGAATTGGAATTGGAATTTGAGAGGAAAGAATTTGAATTGAATTTGAACTGGGAACACAAAATTGTATTGGAATTGGAATTGATGGATTTGAAGAGGTAAGTGAATTGAATTAAATTAGTGGAATTGACCCCAACTCTGCTGCAATATGAACAATGTGGTATTTTTGTGCTCTGTAAGATGACCCTTATTATCCCCTATGATGCATATTGCTGGGCTGAATGCATCCTCTAATCCTAGTAATGGGTCTAGTTTCCTTTGATAGCTTTCCATAAGGATTGGGTTTTGGAACAATGCCATAGGATATGGAGTAATGGGCCTTTGCTCTCGTTGCACCTGGAGCAAAAGTCCGTAGGTAGTTTCTGTATTTTACAGAGTTTCACTGGGGTGAAGTACATATTATGCAGTATTTTAACCTACATGAGCCTGTAAGAATCAAATTTAATATCATAATAATATGTAGGAAAGAGATTGTACCTGGCGTGCCTATATAAAATTGTGATCCTCAGCTTGTTTGATTAAGTACATTGGGCTGGATTTTCAAAAGGGTTGCGCCATGTGCAATAGGGTTGCGCCTGCGCAAGTCTGAAATTGCGCCATTCTGCGATATTCAGCAGGAGGCAGTTGCGCCCCCCCAAGTCATGCTGAGCAACAGCGCAATGCTAATGAAGGCATGCTCATCCGGAGGGGGAGGAACCATGCATAAACTGCACAGCCTGATATTCCAGCTGGGCTGTGCAGAGTGTGCAGGCGCAACCCCAACCTGCGCCTGCACAACTCTGAGCCAAAAAGGATTAGTCGAGGGCCACCCACAGGTGAGCTTCCGCACTTCAGGCGCAACACAGCAGCTGCCACCTGTGGGTGGCCCTCCACTTCTTCCCTGTGCCTACCCTGCAGCCCAATGTGGGCATAATAGTAACCCTCCCTGTAGTCCGATCATGGGCAGAACACACTCCCCCACTGGCCCGATCACGGGCATAGCAGTATTAAACCCCTCCCACTGGCCGATTGAGGGCAAAACAAGAACTGAACCCCCAACTGTGGCCCGATCACGGGCAAAACAGAACTGAACCCCCCAACTAGCCCAATCGCGGGCATAATTCATTCACATATCTGGACTGCCTTTATGCAGTATGGCTGCACGCCCATGGCTCTTGCTCTGAACCAATGGGTGTGCAGCCCTACCGAGCAGTCAGTCGGCAGCTGGCCAGGCGGCAGGCGGGTGGGTGCTGCCGCCGCTGGCTGACGGGGAGGCGGGGGTGGTGGGGCTCCGTGGGTGGGTGGGATGGAGGCCACTAGATCACCAGGAAATTGGACCTGGGGTTGACTCTAATACCAGCGATCGGGCTTAGTCCACTGGACCACCAGGGATATTGGTCTTTGGGGGTTGAACTCCGTTCTGCCACTGATCAGGCTAGGGGCGAGGTCATTTCTGTTATGCCTGTGATGACCAGTCGGGGTTCAGTTCTGTTATGCCCGTGATCGGGCCAGTCGGGGGTTTAATACTGTTATGCCCGCGATCGGGCCAGTGGAGGGGGAGATTTACTTCATGCCCGCCATCAGGCTGCAGGGGGTGTCGGTCTCCAATGGCTGCTGCCTGGCAGGGTGCCAGGCTCAAGTTGTCAGGGATCGGCGCACCTGCATGCTAATGGCATGCAAATGGGGCAGTAAGTAGATGCAAATGGCCCCTCTGCGCCTTGCATAACTTATGGCCCCATTTGCATTCACCTTTTGAATATCAGAAATTTGTGCATGGCGCAATGGAACTTGCACCACCGCATCTTGAATGCTCCACTCTGACCACTTGAGGTGGCGCAAGTTCCACTGTGCCATGCACAGTGGCTGTGGCAGGCGCTATTCAAGGTGCTCAATGCACAACTCCATTGAATATCGCCCGGCCCAACTCCTGCTCAACTTTTTTGAGCAGCGCAAGGGCTTGCGCCACAGAATGGCACAGTTTGAATATCCAGCCCTTTGTGTAAAACTTACTGAGGAGTGCTAAATCTGAATTGTTCCTGCAACATCAATTCTCCTGCTCTTATACGCAGCAGGATAATTGGTCAATTCTAAACAAACTGCTAAGTCAATCATATTCAACTAAGGCTATCCTAGATCTAGTACTGACTAACAGAGAAAGGATCACAGATCTCCAGGTAGAAGGTCACCTGGGGGCCAGTGACTATCACATGGTATGGTTCAATTTGGCCACTACAACTAAATCATCCCATTCCAAAGTAAAAATATGGGACTTCAGAGGAGCTAACTTTGATAAGATGGCCAACAGAGTTAAGCTAACCCTGGCAACAAGAAATACAGGTGAGGGGGTACAGGCAAAGTGGGCAAGCATTAAAGATGCAATACTTGAAGCAACATCCCATTGTGTTAGTGAGAAAAGAAAGTGCAAAAGAAGAAGGAAACCACTTTGGTTCTCAAAACAGTAGCAGAAAAGGTCAGAGACAAAAGGCTGGCCTTCAGGAAATATAAAGAAGGCATGGGAGGATGAAGATAGGAGGCATACCAAAGTTCCTAAGGAAGCAGGAAGGCAGTAAGGTAGGCAAAGGCCCAAACCGAGGAAACACTTGCATGAACAGTAAAAGAAGGTGACGACTTTCTATAGATACATTAGTGAAAGGAGAAAGTCCAGAGGGGGTATTGCTAAGATCAAAGGGGATAAGGGTGTGTGTGAGGAGGAGGAGGACCATGTAAATGCATCTATCCTAAATAGATACTTTTGCTCAGTATTTACTGTAGAGAAGGTAGGGCAGGTCCCACAGCTCAGCACCATGGACACGGGGGGAGGAAGGTGTGCACTAGTCCCTTCACAAAAGAAAGGGTCCTACAAGAGCTTGATAAGCTCGGGGTGGACAAGGCAATGGGACCTGATGGCATACATCCCAGGGTACTAAAAGGAGCTAAGGGTGGAACTAGCAGAGTCATTATCAGAACTGTTTAGTGAGTCTCTGAGCACAGGTGAGGTCCCAGAAGACTGGAGAAGGGCTCATGTGATCCCACTCCACAAGAGTGGTAGCAGGAAGGAGGCAGGGAACTACAGACCAGTCAGTCTTACCTCAGTAGTGGGCAAGATTATGGAGACACTCCTTAAGGAAAGGATAGTGCAACACCTGGAATCCATAAGAGCATAGGATCCAAGACAGCATAGGTTTACAAAAGGAAGGTGTTGTCAAACTAATCTCATAGACTTCTTTGACTGGGTAACCAGAGTGGTGGACCAGGGGGAAGCAGTTGATGTCGACTACCTTGACTTCAGCAAAGCTTTCGATACTGTTCCACATAGAGGATTGATTAATAAGCTGGGTAGGCTCAGGGTGGTTCAGACATTGGTCAACTGGGTGGCAAACTGGTTGACAGGCAGAAAACAGAGAGTGGTGGTAAACAGTATACAGCAGAAGACATGCAAGTCACAAGTGGGGTACCTCAGGGATCAGTCCTGGGGCCAGTCCTCTTCAATATCTTCATCAGTGACATTGCAGATGGACTGGAGGGTAAGGTTTGTCTGTTTGCAGATGACACCAAGATCTGAGGCAGAGTAGCTGATCCAGATGGGGTGGGCAAAATGAGAAGAGATCTGGATAAACTAGCAAAATGGTCGAAAAAGTGGCAACTGGGGTTTAATGCAAAGAAGTGCAAGATCATGCATGTAGGGAAGAGAAACCCTGAAGCCACCTATAGTCTGGGAGGAGTTGCTGACAGTAACAAGGGAAGAAAGAGACTTGGGTGTCATCATCACCGATGGCCTGAAATCATCCAAGCAGACCACTAAAGCAGTAGTGGCTAGAGGATGTTGGGGTGTATTAGTAAGGGTATCACAAGTCAGAAGAGGGAGGTAATAATCCCTCTTTACAAGACACTGGTTAGACCCCATCTGGGGTACTGCATGCAGTACTGGAGGCCACACCTTCACAAGGACATTAACCAAATTGAGGCAGTCCAGAAGGGCAACCAAAATGGTGCAGGGACTGCATCAGAAAACATATGAGGACAGATTAACTGAACTCAATATGTATACCCTAGAGCAAAGGAGGGAGAGAGGTGATATGATCGAAACATTCAAACACCTTAAGGGCATTAACAAGGTGAAAGAGTCTAACATGTTTCAATATAAGAAAAATAGCAGGACAAAAGGACTCAGCATGAGATTAGAGGGAGGCCAATTAAGGGGTAATGTGAGGAAGTTCTTTTTCACAGAAAGGGTGGTGGATGCATGGAATGGCTTACCTCAGGAAGTGGTGGATATGAATACAGTGCAGGGCTTCAAACAGGCATGGGACAGGTATAAGGGAGCAATACAGATGAGTATAAATAGGTAGGCCATTGACAGAGTAAAGGCCAATGGCGCATTCATAAGGTAGAAAAAGAAATGGGCAGACTGGATGGGCCTTCTGGTCCTTATCTGTGTCAACTTCTATGTTTCTATGCTTCTATTACTCAAATCCCATTACTCACTATGACTGAAGATGACTTAACTGATAAATTGTCTATTACAACCGGACTAAATAGAGTGTTTATTGAAGTCTTTAAACTTGGCCCCCTGTTGGTACCTTTGGTTTGCAGTTCTGGTATACAAGGATCGGACTGTAATTCTCCTAAATTTGAGTTTAAATCACTGACTACTGAACAGATCCTAGGATACCTAAAGAGTATGAATGTAAAGACACGTATGGGAGCTGACATGACTGATTTATGTTTGGTTCAGTACTTGACCTGGTGGCTTATCCCTTGAATACTCTGTTTAATCAGTCTTTATGTTTTGCTGAGATTCCACAGCGTTAGAAGCACGCAGCGGTTCTTCCAATATTTAAATCCAGTGATCGTGCCCTTTCAAAAAATGATCACCCCATTTTTCTGCTTGCCCCTCTGTCCAAGGTCCTGCAGCAAATAATGTTTGACCAAGGTAAAGAATACATAGATTCTAGAAATCTGTTAATATCTTGTCAACATGATTGCAAGGTTAACTATAGTACCCTGATAGCAACATTGGAGGTCACGAATGTTATCCAAAGGACCTTGGACAGAAGTGGCTTGGTAGGTGTGCTGCTTCTTGACTTATCAAAGACACTTGATCTTGTTAATCACTGTCACCTACTGACAAGACTTAAGATATCTCGGCATCTCATCTGTTACAAAAAATAGTTTTCTACATTATTTGTCTAATGGAAAGTAATCTGTTATTCTTGATTCTACTATTTCCCCTTTAACTGACATACATATGGGTGTCCCCCAAGGATCCATCCTGGGTCCCATTCTTTTTAGTATTTTTTTGAATGCAGTATCATCTGTTATTCATGCCTCAAATGCATTTATCACTATGAAGATGAGATTGTAGTATACTGATCTGTAAACAACCCCATCAAGATTAGCTCTTGTTTACAAAGGGATTTTGAAAATGTACAACATTGGTTTATTGAAAATGGTATGGTATTGAATGTTTCTAAGAACAAATCTTTGTTTTTGTTACTCAACGGAAGATTAAACAATCTGTGCCTCTTCCTTGTTTAGTGATTTGACTGGTGCAAAAATAGAACATAAGACACAATTTTTTATGTTTGGGAGTTGTATTGGATCAAAATTTGACCTTTCAGGACCATGTTAATCATGTGGTCAAAAGATTTACATTCTGCCCCCAGCATTTCAGCAATGGCTGGGCATAGTCCTTGATATACAAAATGTGGAAGAACTGACTTATAAGGTTAATTTGAGACTCCCCAGTGTTGTGAGGAGATGGGGCCACTGCATTCTTCATTGAGATGTTTTATAGGCAAGCTCAGATTAATTTTACTGTAGGGGGGAAGGTGTTCAAAGGAACAGTCTGTGCCCATTTTCCAGTGTACCAATTAATAGTGGGGCACTTTTAGTGCAACCTTTATGCCTATTAAAAGAGATATGCTCCTCAGATTCTCACTGGCTGTGGAGCCATATTTAATTTTGCAAGTACAATATTATTTTATGATACTTATAATAGAGCAACTGCCAACTTTCTGTACTTTGTTCTTTTGTGTAATGCTCAATGTACCCATGTTGTATAACAAAGATGAATAAAATAAAGTCCATTCTAATTTGGGGCAGTTATATCAGCTAAGAAACTGCCTAACGTCACTCTCAAAGAAGGTACTTGTACTGTTATTGTTACCAGTTATAGATTATGATCTTCCCATCTGCTACTACCACTGTTCTTCAATGTGTACAAACATTGTATCATTCTGTTTGCCGATTTGCAAGTTCTGCTTCATGTCTTACTCATCCTTATCATTCGTATAATGGGTTAGGTTGGTTGTCTTTTGAACAAAGGATTGTTTATTTTAGTTTATTAGCATTTAAAAGGTTTATATGTTCTCAGATTCCTTTTTTAATTATCTCAGCCATTTCAGCTTGTTCTCATTCACATTCTGCTTGATTTGTCCAAATTGGTAAATTGTGTCCCCCCAACTGTAGAACTTCTCAAGGACAGAAAATTTGGCTACATTGGATCATCAAATTGTGGAATGAATTGCCATCTTGCTTTTATCTTATAATTCTTCGTATGTTTAAAAAGGTGCTTAAAACAACATTGTCTTGCATTTTCTAGTTGTTTATGTTATGATTAATTTGTATGTTGCATACTCGGTATTACTTGGTATCGTAAAGGCAGAAGAAGGCACTGTGCCCATGGTGACTGCCTTCCCCACATGTGTGGGGGAAATTATTTGTCACTAAAAAGGAAACTATCAATTTGTTTTTTGAATTTATTAAAGTATTTTATGTCCACTAGGTACTGAGGAAGGGTGTTAGACTTTTTGCCTGCCCTTATGGTAAAAAAGTGTTTTATTTGTAAAAGCCCTCTACATATACAATTGTTTATTGTGACATGTATGATTTGTTGGTTTAGGGGCTGTTAATAGGTTGCATTCTTTACTCAAGTTTTTATCCTATAGTATCTTGAAGCTCATTAGGATGTCCCCTCTGTCTCTCCTTAACTGTAGATCATACAGATTTAACTCCCAGAGTCTGTCTGTATATGAGAGGTCTCTTACCCTTGTTATTAACTTGGCTGTCCTTCATTGGACACTATCAAGGACATCAATGTATTTTTTTCAGGAATGCTGACCAAAATGAGGCAGCATAGTCCATGTGTGGATGGACATATGCCTTGTATGGTGGGATGGACAATACAGGATTCAGACCTGGTTATAAATGACCTCCTAATTGATCTTATAAGTCGATTTGTTGTCAATGCCACCTTACTACAATGGCCTCCTACAGTAAGATCTTTGTTTACAATTATCCTAAGATCAGTTTCTGTTTGAACTGTTTTTATTAAACTACCATTAAGTGCATAATTAATGCCTTTGATTTTTTCTCCAGAGATGAATAACTGAGCATTTTCTAATATTAAATGACATTTTGTTGATCTGTGCCTTTTCTATAATTAATATATCAGTTGCCAGTTTGTTTATTTGTGCGTCTTTGTCCACTTCTGCACTGATTTTGCAATCATCTGCAAATTTGCTCAAGTTACACTTAATGTTAGTTTGCAGGTCACTAATGAAGATTCCAAATAGCAAAGGGCCCAACACAGATCCCTGTGGGACACCACTTGTAACATCGATTAGCTCTGACAGTACAGTTTGAACCATAACTTGTTGTGTCCTGTTGTTGAGCCACTGATTGACCCAGCAGATTGTATAAGGGTTGAGATTTAATTTGACCAGTTTTTCTATGAGTAATGTATGGGAGATAGTGCTGAATGCTTTTTGGAAATCTAATAAGACCATATCCACAGGAACGCCTTTGTCAATACTGTAGCTTATCTTTTCATACAATGAAATAAGACTGGTTGCACAGGAACGTCCTGTGATGAACTCATGTTGCTTTAGATTTATGAGACCTTTTACTATAATTTCAGTTTCTAATCTTTTTTCAGGATTCTCTCCATGATTTTCCAATCACAGAGGTCAGACTAATAGGTATATAGTTGCCAGATTGTTGTTTGTTCCCCTTTTTATGTATTGGAGTCACAGTTGCCCATCTCCAATCTTCTGGCACCTCACTAGTACTATAGGATTTGTTAAAGAGCAATGTCAGGGGAAGTGTCAGTTCTTCTTCTATGTTTTTAATAAAATTAGTGTTACTATTATCTGGACCAGGGGCTGACTTGTTCCTCAAATCTTTAATAGCTGTAATGACCTTTCCCATGGTTATCTGGCTATAGTCTGATTTTTGGATGTTATCAAAGGTTATAACTGAATCCTGTGTGGTAAATATTGTTCCCAAATATTTATTTAGTGCATTCACTCTGTCTTTTAGATTATGTAGTTCAATACCATTGTCTAGGATTGGGCCCAGAGTGTTGTCACTTTTTTTGTTACTATTGATATAGGCATAGACAGACTTTTGGTTATCTCAGTCTGAACTCTAATTTCCATCTTTCTTTTTTTATTAATAATTTGTTTTTTTCTTTGCTCTGCCCTATATCTGGATCTTGCCTGTTCACTGTTTAGTCTTTTTAGTTTTTAAATACTTTTTCTTTTTGTTTTATTTGCTTATGTATTTGTTGTGTGACCCAGGGAGGAATTTTTCCCTTGTGATTCTGAATTTGCTTTAGGGGAACATTTTTATTTTCCATTTCTTTAATAACTGACTTGATTAGCTCCCAACTTTCATTTGTACTTATGTTCGACATTTTGGTAACACAGTCATATTCCTGAAGAGCAGTCTTTATTCCATTGTAATCACCCTTTGCAGAGTTATATCTAAATATTTATGTCATCGGTGGATTCTTTTCCCGGTCATATTAAAGGTGATACAGTTGTGATCACTATTGGCTAATGCAGCAAGGATCTTGAGATTTGTTATCTCAGAGGCCACATTTGTTAGGACTAGATCAAGGGTGTTGTTACCCCTTTTATATTCCATCACTAGCTGCTCAGGTCCTGCAGCCAGAGTTTTGTCAAGACATAGACTCAGTAGTAGAGTTTGCAGTTAAGAATTTCCACTGTATACCTGGCAGGTTTAAATCACCTACAATTACTGTATTGGTATCTGGGCACCCAGCAAGTTTTATAAGTGTGTCAATTAGGTCCTGGTCTTCCTCCAGTGATGATGACAGAGGTTTATAGAAGTTTCCTAGATTAAGTTTTTTTTTTCTTTTCTTATCCTTTAACTGTGCACATATACTTTCTAATTGTGCATCATTGTTGGTGTTGAGCTGTATTTCAGAAGATTCTATTGTGGTTTTCACATAAATGCAGACTCCATCCCTTTTTTAATTACTCCTGTTTTTTTATATAAATGGTAACCTGGGATTTCATTGCACCAGTTCAAGGCCCGGTCCCACCAGGTTTCATTAACTGCTGCTATGTCTATATTCTGTTGAGATAGTGTGCTTATGAGTTCACTTAACTTAGCCAGGTTCAGACTTTGAGCATTGGTGACCAATATTTTATATCCTTTTACATGATTTAATATTAAGTTTTTACATGTACGTCCCAGTTGCCCTCTTTTTTTTCAGTTTAAATGTTCCATTGTGTATGCTGAAATAGTCTTTCCAAGCTTAGCACTGCCTCTTTGCCTCAGATGTAGTCCATCCCAACTATAAAGGACATGATTATCCACAAAGTTTTCCAGATGCTTGAGACACCCTATTGATTTCTTTAGCATGAATTTCCTTATCCATTCATTTATAACCTTATTTTATTCTGTCTTGTTTTACTTGCTCTTGGAACAGGAAGTAGTTCTGATAAACACACTTTACAGCCCTTATCTTCAACAGTTTTTACTATAGATATAAAGTCTTTCTGGATTTCTTCCTCACTTGCTCTGTTTACATCATTTGTTCCTACGTGTATTACTGCCAGTGGTTTGTTCCGGAGTTTTTTTAATATATTATGTGTCATATGTTCTATGTCCCATATTCTTGCCTCCCGAAACTTGAGCATGTTCTGTTCATCTAATCTGAGTTGCAAATGTGACCATCATTGTGTTTCAGAATGGTATCAACTAGGACAAACACTTGTCTTGTTTCATTCCCTTGTTCATTTGTCACCTCCATACCATCATAGGTTTGTGGTGCTGTTACACTGTTGATTTGGTCTTGGAAAGTTATATTTGCCTCCAGGGGAGACTGTGTAGTGGAAACCTCAATGCTACTGCATCCTAAGTTCTATGGATCTGGATTTCCACTAACCACTTTTGTAATAATGTCTGTTTCAGTACCAGGTTCTGGGGTATCTTCATGGCCTGTTGTGGATAGGGGGGTAAAGCTATTGTTTTGTGATATTGTAAAAGCCATAGCCCTGCATCCTTTCTTATTCTTGTTTTTGATTGGACTGGTGTCCAGTCTGAATCGTCTCCACTTTCTTCTTCCCTGTTTCTTTTTAAGGAAGTCTCACTGGAATTATTTATCATACTGCCCACACACTGATTAATAAACACATATTTTTAATTTGTCATTTTCCCTGTGTCCTTTTTGTTGTTTAATATGTTTAATCTCTTCTTGTAACGCAAATACTTGTCCTTTTAGGGCTTGGATTTCCCTGCATTGGTTTCATTTAAGGCCTTCAAATCCTGTGTCTCATTCTAAGCTACAATTGTTGCATATGATGGAAGTCATTGCTACTCCCCCTGTACTCAATGTCACCAGCCCAGTATTAATGTCATTTGTACTTATTTTATGGGTGGTCATTGTCACAAACCCACTCAGCAGATCAGCCCTCTACTCCCAAAGTGCCAACTTCTGAGCATAAAATTGTGAACAGTTAACAGAACAAGTTAACCCTCTTGTCTGTTTTGTGGGTTCGAGTCACCTTAGTCCCAAGCTCTGGAGGGATTCAAACTGATAACCTCTTGTTAGTGTACCCAATTGTCAGGCTCAGATAATTCTGTCTTCAGGGGGCCAGATATCTTTGCCTATGGGCACCTAACCAGGTATTACAAAATGAACCCTTAGAACTCCATGCAAGACCTAGAGAACTCTGACCTGTTTTCCAGTTTGGTACCACAATAAGCTCATGCACAGTGTCAACTATAACCATCAATGCTTCACTTATAAAAAAAAGAAGTTTCAATGCACACCAGGCAGTTTCTGTTTTTAAAATATATAACTTTACTTTAAAATAGACATAAATAGCAAAACAGTAAATACAGAACAAGATATCCCAACACATACAGTCTTAAAAACAAAACAGGTTTAAAAGTGCAAATTCCTACAACCCATACACTCAGACTGGTCTTAGCTAATGTATCCTTTCTTCTTAATCTTTCAGTGCTTTGATGTTCCTCTTTCTCTAAGTCAGAAAATGGATGTCACTGTGTAAGGTCTGCTCTGTATATTTAACAGCAGTCTTGAGCCGGCATTCTCTCTGAGGTCACCTAACTCTGCCTTGGTGTATTAAAGTCTATATTTTATAACACAGGATGTCCTACTAAGATATTTAAAAAAATAATAGGTGACATAAATTAATCTCCTCTCTTCATGTGACTTGCCAAAACCAGTCTATGATCTGCTACACAGACATCAAAGCCTCTTTGATGTAATTCTGGCTTCCTTAGATGACACCCCCCAACACATGCATATTGGATTTCTTGAACCAGTCTGCGATCAGTTTCACACAGACATCAAAGACTCTTTGATGTAATTACTGGCTATCTTGGGAGACACCCCAACACATGCATATTCTCCTTCCTTCATGACACCTAGTGCAAATCAAAGGATTTCCCTGAGGACATCATGAATGGATATTTTATTTCCTGGGCTTCAAAGAAAACTTAACAAAGTAATTGCATTTCAGATATCTGCAGTTTAGCTACCTCCTATCCTTTGAACTTATCCCTGGGGGTCTGATGTGTCAGTTTCAGCAAGACAGTATTTTCTCCTGACAGACACTCCCTTACATATTTTATATTGCAGAAAAAATATCATATTGAAATCAGAACCAGCTGTCCATGTGCCACAATCCTCCCCACCTAGACTGAATTTGGGGTGTCTATCCCCGGCATGGGATGAGCTTCCCAAATCAATTCACTCCTCATATACATGAGACAGCCCATCTGAGTTCTGATTGGTCACTCCAGCCCTATGTATAATGGTTATTTCATATCCTTGCAAAGCAAGGCTCCATTTTAGCAAGTGACCATTGTTTTTCCCCATCTGTGTCAGGCAAACCAGGGGGTTGTGGTCAGTCTGCACCACAAAATGCTGCCATACAAGTATGGTTCCAATTTCTTTAGGGCCCACACTATGGCAAGACACTCCTTTTCCACTGTGGAGTATGCTTGCTCCCTGGGAAGTAACTTTTTACTCAGGTAGGCTATTGGGTGATCCCTCCCCTGACTGGATATCTGACTCAGTACTGCCCCAATTCCCACAACTGAGGCATCAGTCTGAACTATAAAAGGTTTGCTATAGTCAGGACTTGTTAAAACAGGAGCACTGCACAGTGCCTCCTTTAGTTTGGAAAAGGCTTCCTCACAGGCTGTGCCCAAGGTAATTTTCTTGGGCATCCTTTTCTTTGTCAGGTCAATGTTCATAAGGTAGGTCGCCACTTCCAACTTGTCCAGGGGTTCATCCATCCAGGGCATCGGGTGGGTGTCTGACTTCATGACTGCATTCAGTCCATGATAGTCTACAAAGAAATGAGTCAAGCCATCTGGCTTGGGAACAAGGACTGCGGGTGAGGCCCAGGGACTGTGGGATCTCTGGATTACCCCTAAATCCAGCATTTCCTCACTTCCCTCCTAATGTCCTTTTGGATAGCCTCTGACACCCAATATGCTGTCTGCCATATGGGCATCTGTGTCCCTGTCTCCACATCATGTGTCACTAAGGGGGTTAGTCCAGGCTTGGTGCTAAACAAGGGGAAAAAGTCTGCTAAAACCTTCTTTACTTCCAGGATCTGGCCCAGGGTCAGCTAGGGAGGCAATTTTACTGCCTCCACAGAGGACTCCTGTTTACTCTCATCCAGCAAGTCCAGAAGGGGGTCTCCTTTGTCCGTCCCCTCCCCATGACTATACACTGCAAACACAATGTCAGCCCTTGGTATATGGCTTCATCATGTTGACATTGTACATCCTTTCTGTCTACCTTCAGTCAGGTAACTCCACAATGTAGTTCACATCATTTACCTTTCTAACCACTTTGTACTGGTCCTGCCCACTCAGCCTGCAGCTTGTCTTTCTGGACTGGAATAAGGACCATGACTTCCTGACCTACCATGTACGAGCGAGCTCTAGCTCTGTGGTCATTCCACACTTTTTGTTTCTGTTGAACAGCTGCCAGGTTGCTCTGAGCTGTCCCCATATGCTCCTTCAGCCTTTCCCTAAACCTAAGGACATAATCCACAATGGGAGTTCCCTGGGTGGCATGCTTGCCTTCCCAGACCTCCCAGATTAAGTCTAGGGGGCCCACATACCCAGCGTCCATATAAGAGTTCAAAGGGGGAAAATCCTGTCGACTCTTGGGGCACCTCCCTACATGCAAACAACAGGTGGAGAAGGTATTTCTCCCAGTTCCTCCCATGCTGTTCAGCAAACGCCCAGAACATTGACTTTAGGGTACCATTGAATCATTCCACAAGCCTATTGGCTTCTGGGTGATACGGTGCCGTGCATCTCTGCACCATCCCACACTTCTCCCATAAGCATTTCATCAGGTCCAACATGAAGAAACCCCCCTCGATCGGTGATTACCTCCTGTGGAAACCCAGCATGGGAGAAAATCCCAAGTAAGGCATCTGCCACTTTGTCTGTCCTCAGAGAGGATAGGGCAACTGCCTCTGGATATCAGGTGGCATAATCCACCACAGTCAGGATGAATCTCTTCCCTGAGGAGCTAGGGGTATTTAAAGGCCCCACAATATCCATTCCCACCCTCTGGAATGGCTCCTCCATTATAGGCAATGGCATTAGGGTGGCTTGGGTTTTCTTGACTGCCTTCCCTATTTCTTGGCACCAGTGACAAGACCTGCAATACTCCTTCACCTGCTGGGTGAAGTTAGGCCAGTAGAAATTCTGGGCCAACCACTGCGCGGTGCGCATGATTCCCAGATGACCAGACAAGGGAATATCATGTGCAATTTTGAGCAACTGCTCATGATACCCCTGGGGAATGATAAGCTGCCTGCCTAGCATCCCTCCCTCTGTCTGTACTGCCTGAGTATACATCAGTCCATTTTCCCAATAAATCTTATGTCTGCCATCACCTCCCTGTGTTTCATCAGAGTCTGCCCAAGCCCTCAGCTTCTCTAAACTAGGGTCACACCTCTGAGCAGCTGCAAACCCCTCACACATTCCCAAGGCATGGGACAGGTCCCCTTCAGTTGCTAAACTAGGGTCCCTAGCACTAGCATCAGGGCCCCTCAGGATCACTGTCAATCCCAACCCTCTGACAAGGGGTCACCCCTCCCTCTTCAGAGTAACCCTCTGTAGCTGTGTGATTACTTGCTACCGGGAAATTTCTACCCCTTTTTATCAGTCTCCCCATCTGGAGACATAGGTTGGGGAACCAGCTTCTCAGTGGTTTCCACATTGGTTTCTGTGGGGTTCAGGGAACTACAATATTCCCTTGCTGCTTGGCTATGGGTAACTGTACATACCATCCCCTGCTGGAGATTGTTACCCAGGATCACATCCACTGCTAATGTTTTGGCTACAGCCACCTGCTGCACAGTTCCCCCTGTTTTACCCCAGTCTAGGAGAACACTAGCGAGAGGCAATGTTTTCTCCCTGCCTGCAAACTCCTGTACAATGATGTATTTATTGGGTATAAGCTGACCAGGCTGTACCAGATCCCCCTTTACCAATGTCAGGGATGCCCCTGTGTCCCTTAACCCCTGCATCTGTACACCATTCACCATGACTGGGTGCTTGAGTTCCCTTCAGTTCACTGGTATGCTTCCAGGGACACACAAACAACCCACTTCTTTTCTAGCACCCAGTTGTGTATTATGGCTTGCCTTTTTGGGACACTGTCTGACAATATGCCCAGTTTCCTTGCACAACCAACATTCAGTTCTTCTCTCAGAGAAATCTTTTCTCTGAAACCTGGGGCTAACTGGTTTCGGTGGAGGCAGTGAGGGTTTTAGCTGCCCTGAAGGCACGCTTTTCCCTTTCTGTGCTGCCATGCCCACCCCATTTGCTCTCAGAGCAGGTCTGCTCTTGGCATAGAGGTCCGAGAGTTCCGCAGCCTCTTGCACTGTTTTGGGATCTCGGTCCTCTAGCCAGATTTTTAGCTCTGCTGGGCATACCCAATAAAATTGTTCTAATAAAATCACATTTTCAATTTTATCAGCAGAGTTTGCCTCAATTCCTTCCCACCAATGTTTTAAAAACTGACGTTGTTTTGCGGCTAGCTCCTTGTAGCTCATATCAGGGCTTCTCCTGAGCTTACAGAACTTAGCTATGTATGATTCAGCAGTTAATTCAAACATTTTTAACAGTGTAGCTTTTAGCTTGCTGTAATCATTACTGTCCTCAATGTCCATTTGACCCAATGAATCCCGAGTTTTCTCAGTAAGTAGCTGGGATAGCTAGAAGCTCCAGGACTCTCTAGAAATTTTAGCCTGAATACACACTTTTTCAAAAGAATTTAAAAAGGCATCCATATCCTCCCCCTCTTTAAATTTGGCTATTAATTTGGAATTCAATTTGTAACCCAGTCCTGCAGTCTCAGTTAAACCCAAGCCACTTACCTGCTCTGGTGCTGCTGGTCGGAGCCGTATCTTCTCCAGTTCATGTTGCCTCTGGTGCTCCTGCTCCTCATGGTCTTTGTCTCGGCATTCTCATTCTCTCTTCTCTTCTGCAGCTCACTGGCACTCATGCTCCTCATGGTCTGCCTCCCTCTGTTATTGCTCTGCCTCTCAGCTCTCTCGCTCCTCTCGTTCTAGAACTCCAGCTCCATCCTGCGCAACTCAATTTGCAGCCTGAGTACTTCTGGATTCAGGATACTGGTGACCATCCCCTGCTGCTGTGGCCCCTTGCTGACAGTGGCCCTGCTGTCCTCCTCACCGGACCTGGGCACAGCACTGGCCACTAGCCCTGCCACACTCGAGGTTTGATCCTTTTCAGTCACAGTCAGTGACCCACTGTTTTGGGTATCTGCTACCATCAGGGCCTTATGAAGTTCTGCTTTTTGGCTGTCACTTCGAACGGGACTCCTTTGTCCCCGTACAACTGCTTTAAGTATTCTAAATTGTGCCTGCTGTAGTTGGAAGCCATCTTTCCTGACTACTGCTACTCTGACTGGCACTTTAGAAAAAAAATAAAATGGGTAGGAACTTGATTGTAAGCCAAGGGATATAGTTCTGTTTCCTTTTGAAATAAATACACTGCCTTTCTTTTTTCCAAGTGAGCTGAACAGTCTCAAACTGACACACTGAATAATAAAGCTTATACCACCAAACTTTTTATGCCACCGCTGCCAACCAGTCTGTCACAAACCCACTCAGCAGGTCAGCCCTCTACTCCCAAAGTGCCAAACTCTGAGCGTAGAATTGTGAACAGTTAATGGACCAAGGTAACCCTCTTGTCTGTTTTGTGGGTTCGAGTCACCTTTGTCCCAAGTTCTGGAGGGATTCAAACTGATAACCTCCTGTTAGCATACCCAATTGTCAGGCTCAGATAATTCTGTCTTTGGGGGGGCCAGATATCTTTGCCTATGGGCACCTAACCAGGTATTACAAAATGAACCCTTAGAACTCCATGCAAGACCTAGAGAACTCTGACCTGTTTCCCAGTTTGGTACCACAATAAGCTCATGCACAGTGTCAACTATAACCATCTAAGCTTCATTTATTAAAAAAAGAAGTTTCAAGGCACACCAGGCAGTTTCTGTTTTTAAAATATATATCTTTACTTTAAAATAGATAAAAATAGCAAAACAGTAAATACAAAACAAGATATCCCAACACATAAAGCCTTAAAAACGAAACAGGTTTAAATGTGCAAATTCCTACAACCCATACACTCAGACTGGTCTTAATTAATGTATCCTTACTTCTTAATCTTTCAGTGCTTCGATGTTCCTCCTTCTCCCAGTCAGAAAATGAATGTCACTGTGTAAGGTCTGCTCAGTATATTTAAAAGCAGTCTTGAGCCGGCTTTCTCTCTGAGGTCACCTAACTCCGCCTTGGTATATTACAATCTATATTTTATAACACAGGATGTCCTACTAAGATATTTAAAAAAATAGTAGGTGACATAAATTAATCTCCTCTTTTCATGTGACTTATAAATTAATCTCCTCTCTTCATGTGACTTACCAAAACTGGTCTGTGATATGCTTCACACAGACATCAAAGGCACTTTGATGTAATTCGGGCTTCCTTAGACGACACCCCCCAACACATGCATATTGGACTTCTTGAACCAGTCTGCAATCTGTTTCACACAGACATCAAAGACTATTTGATGTAATTACTGGCTATCTTGGGAGACACCCCAACACATGCATATTCTCCTTCTTTCATGACACCTAGTGCAAATCAAAGGATTTCCCTGAGGATGTCATCAATGGATATTTTATTTCCTGGGCTTCAAAGAAAACTTAACAAAGTAATTGTATTTCAGATATCTGCAGTTTAAGCTACCTCCTGTCCTTTGAACTTATCCCTGGGGGGTTTGATGTGTCAATTTCAGCAAGACAGTATTTTCTCCTGACAGACACTCCCTTACATATTTTATATTGCAGAAAAAATACTATATTGAAATCAGAACCAGCTGTCCATGTGCCACAGTCATTAAATATGTTGTATTTTTAACGTGACTTGCCCCTATCACTTCTCAGTACTAGCTATTCACTAGTAACATGTGGTCCTTAGCAACGATATCTTACTACAGTTTTATGGAATTTACCTTAGCAGAGGGTCCTGGCCTGTGCCCCTGACATCCCCAGTGGACACAGCCGACATGCATATCTCTGCACGCAGTGCCATGCATGGCATCATGTGCTCACTCCGCTCAAGTTTGCCCCCCACTCTAGGGGCACTTCCTTAAGTTGTGAAGAACCAGAAATGCGGTGCTACCTGACTTCTGGTTCCTCATACCAACAGAAGAAATATGAAACAGTAAAAACAATAATTATGACATATTTAAAAGCCTCCTAGTCAGTGAATATTTGTTCAGTACCCCAAGTGCAACCATGCTACCCTGCCATTGCACTCAGGCATTTGTAGACTCTGAAACATTCTCTGGGGGGGTTCACCAGCCCTCCACAGTCCCACAATGCTCCAGGTAACCTTAGAGCCCTATCCAGAACACTGCCAGTAGTCAGAGATCTGAAGCTGTATCCAGGCAACAGCCAGTAACAAAACCTCTTACCAGAGTAATGCTGAGTTTCCAAAAACACATGTTGGCTCACAGTATGAGCTGGAAAATAAGTCACACTCTCTCAGAGGGACTCAAAGTCACATACAATCCTGAGTATATGATATGTACATTTTTTACGCCAGAGTCCTCCATGGAAATGGGCATCTGATGCCTTTGGGTTTCATCTGGTTAACAAATTTTAAATAAATAAATAAAATATGTTTATACAGGTCTTTCCAAATTTGCTGCCAAGTATATTCTCCTTGGGCCTTAGGTACTGCTGTTTGCCAGTAGGGGTTGGAGCCATCCACTTTATTGGTTGTTAAATCATATACTGTTTGTACTTACAGTATGTAAGTTAGATATTGGATGGAGTAAAGTAGGCCAACTACCAATGGGAGTATGACTTGACTGTGATTGGACTCCCAAGTGTGGCCCCTAAAATGTTTGGCTAAGATATGAGTTACCTGAAGGAATGGAAAAACTTCTTTGTTAGCAACTTGGTACCTTTGTTGGAAGATGTTAAAAGTGGTCAGTTTACTATCAAATGTAAGCTTTTGTATTCTGGTTATGTTCAGGTACATCCAGGGGGGAGGAGATGATAGGTTTCCTGTCTATGGGGAAGTTGGGATCGTTGGTTAAGGGCTGCAAGCTGTCAGTGTTTGTTTTTAATTTTAAGAATCTACAAAGATGGTTGTGGGTTTGCACAGCCAAGGCTATTGGTGTGCCTTTTATTCTCCCTGGGAAGGGTTCCTGTTCCCATATATATGAGTGCTTTTGGATTTACACCAGCTTTCTTATGTAGGGCTGTTTCTATTTGGAGCCTAAGTGGGGTGTACTTCTTCTCTTATGGGGGATCTCTAAACCATTGTAAATACTTCTTGCTAATAATAGGCAGATGGTAAATATATAGATTTGGCAGCTTGAGGCTGCCCAGGAGCATAGGCACAGCCAGTTTATGGTAGGCCCTGTGTACTGCTTTCTCAGCCTATGTAAACCTGGAGATGTGGACATGAAGGGTGTCAAACCATTTCTTAGGAATGACCATATTCAACATACTTACTGGATTTAGTACTTCTGCAGGAGATTCATTTTAATATGGTTGATAGTTCCCCAAAGTGTGAGAGGAAGGTGAGTCCACCTCTCCATATCTATTCTTAGTTGCTTTACCAGGGATTCTGAGTTCTGTGTGACCATTTCCTGAGGATTCCTCATCACCAATATGCCCCAGTACTTCAATTTATCAGTCTGCAATTTGAGCCCAAGTGTTAATATTTTATGTTTGTTAACACCCTGTTTTAGAGGCATAACTTCAGTTTTATCTACCTTTAGTCTGTAATTAGATAGGGTACCGAATTCTGAAATGACCTGAGGAGCCTGAGACAGGGATAGTGTGGGGTGGGTGATATAGAGTAGAATGTCATCAGTGTATGTACAGTACTTTATATTCTGTCTCTTCAGTTGCAATAGCAATAATATTCAGTGTCTGTTTAAGTTAAGAATGAGGGGTTCCAAGAAGAGATTGAACAATAAAGGGGATATGTGGTAGTTTGACCCCCCCTCACCCATCCGAAAGCAGGCTTTGGCATTTCTTTTCCCCTAAAGTCTACTGCAGTAGCAATTCTATATATTCTATTTTTCTAACTATATCCTTTCTACTATTATGGGTAGGCCACCCATAATAGTATCTTGTCTCTCCTGGCTATTCCCCCTGTATATTCATCTTTTCATCCCTGCCTTATGCCTGCCAGTTAGAAACCAAGGAACCAATAAGAAAGAGCTGGTTATTGTATTTGCTCTGTTGAAAGCATGATTTCCAGTTAGGAAACAGAGCGAGGTATTTCTTTATGTATTATGCCCTGATGCGCATTTGTGCTATAGTCCAGCCCCTGTGGGGATCTGGTAAAGACAGGGATGTCTGTTCCTTGAAAGGAGCCGTGTTTAGCTTTGTTGTGAGAGAGAAATGGCTGCCGCTGGTTATGGAGGGTAAAGGAGATGAATAGGATCTCAGAGAAGTTAGATCTGCCATGGGAGAAAAGTCCATAGCATAGGAAGGCTTCCCCATTGTAAAACAGTGACAGACTGTGGTTAAACAGTCTGGGAGATTGCTCATGGCACCTCATTGCCTTGAAAGTGTAAGGCTGTCACTTTCCTTGATGTGCTCCTTAAAGAAACAATTTATTCTTGCTAAATAAAAGGAACCCCTTGTGAAATAGACACAGAGAAAATGGCAGAACTGAAATATAGAAACATAGAAGTTGACGGCAGCTAAGGACCACAAGGCCCATCCAGTCTGCCCATTTCTTTTTCCACCTTATAAATGTGCCATCGGCCTTTGCTCTGTCAATGGCATATCTATTCATACTCATCTGTATTGCTCCCTTATACCTATCCCATGCCTGTTTGAAGCCCTGCACTGTATTCGTATCCACCACTTCCTGAGGTAGGCCGTTCCATGCATCAACCACCCTTTCTGTGAAAAAGAACTTCATCACATTACCCCTTGATCGGCCTCCCTCTAATCTCATGCTTTTACCTCTTGTCCAGCTATTTTTCTTATATTGAAACATGTTAGACTCTTTCACCTTGTTAATGCCCTTAAGGTGTTTGAATGTTTCGATCATATCACCTCTCTCCCTCCTTTGCTCTAGGGTATACATACTGAGCTCAGTTAATCTGTCCTCATATGTTTTCTGATGCAGTCCCTGCACCATTTTGGTTGCCCTTCTCTGGACTGCCTCAATTTGGTTAATGTCCTTGTGAAGGTGTGGCCTCCAGTACTGCAAGCAGCACTCCAGATGGGGCATAACCAGTGTCTTCTAAAGAGGGATTATTACTTCCCTCTTCCGACTTGTGATACCCCTACTAATACACCCTAACATCCCCCTAGCCTTACCTACTGCTTTAGTGGTCTGCTTGGATGATTTCAGGTCATCGGTGATGATGATGCCCAAGTCTCTTTCTTCCCTTGTAATTGCCAGCAACTCCCCTCCCAGCCTATAGGTGGCTTCAGGGTTTCTCTTCCCTATGTGCACGATCTTGCAATTCTTTGCATTAAACCCCAGTTGCCACTTTTCTGATCATTTTGTTAGTTTATCCAGATCTCTTCTCATTCTGCCCACCACATCTGGATCATCTACTCTGTTGCAGATCTTGGTGTCATCTGCAAACAGACAAACCTTACAATCCAGTCCATCTGCAGTGTCACTGATGAAGATATTGAAGAGGACTGGCCCTAGAACCGATCCCTGAGGTACCCCACTTGTGACTTGCATCTCTTCTGATTGTATACCATTTACCACCACTCTCTGTTTTCTGCCCGTCAACCTGCTTGCCACCCAGTTGACCAACTTCTGACCCACCCCGAGCCTACCCAGATGATTAATCAATCTTCTACGTGTAACAGTATCAAAAGCTTTGCTGAAGTCAAGGTAGGCAACATCAACTGCTCCCTCTTGGTCCACCACTCTGGTTACCCAGTCAAAGAAATCTATGAGATTAGTTTGACAGTACCTTCCTTTTATAAACCCATGCTGTCTTGGATCCTGTGCTCTTATGGATTCCAGGTGTTGCACTATCCTTTCCTTAAGGACTGTCTCCATTATCTTGCCCACTACTGAGGTAAGACTGACTGGTCTGTAGTTCCCTGCCTCCTCCCTGCTACCACTCTTGTGGAACGAGATCACATGAGCCCTTCTCCAGTCTTCTGGGACCACTCCTGTGCTCAGAGACTCACTAAACAGTTCTTATAATGGCTCTGCTAGTTCCACCCTTAACTCCTTTAGTACCCTGGGATGTATGCCATCAGGTTCCATTGCCTTGTCCACCCTGACTTATCGAGCTCTTGTAGGACCCTTTCTTTTGTGAAGGGACTAGTCCTCACTTCCCTCCCCGTGTCCATGGTGCTGAGCTGTGGGCCCTGCCCTACATTTTCTTCAGTAAATACTGAGCAGACATATCTATTTAAGATAGATGCTTTTACATGGTCCTCCTCCTCACATGACCCCTTATCTCCTTTGATCTTAGCAATACCCCCTCTGGACTTTCTCCTTTCACTAATGTATCTATAGAAAGTCTTGTCACCTTCTTTTACTGTTTGTGCTAGTGTTTCCTTGGTTTGAGCCTTTGCCTGCCCTACTGCCTTACCTGCTTCACTTAGGGAATTTTGGTATGTCTCCTTATCTTCATCATGCTGTGTTCTCTTATATTTCCTGAAGGTCAGTCTTTTGGCTCTGACCTTTTCTGCTACTATTTTTGAGAACCAAAGTGGTTTCCTTCTTCTTTTGCACTTCCTTTTGTCTCTAACACAATGGGATGTTGCTTCAAGTATTGCATCCTTAATGCTTGCCCATTTTGCCTGTACCCCCTTACCTGTATTTCTTTTTTCCAGGGCTAGCTTAACTCTGTTGGCCATCTTATCAAAGTCAACTCTGCTGAAGTTCCATATTTTTGCCTTGGAATGGGATTACTTAGTTGTAGTGGCCAAACTGAACCATACCATGTGATGGTCATTGGTCCCCAGGTGACCTTCTACCTGGAGATCTGTGATCCTTTCCCTGTTAGTCAGTACTAGATCTAGGATAGCCCTGTCTCTTGTGGGTTGTTGTACCAGTTGTTTGAGGCCCTCCCCTGCAGGGAATTCACCATGTGACTTGTTCTGGCAGATGTTCCAGCTGATATTGACCAATCTGTATCTGGCATGTTGAAGTCTCCCATTATCAGAACCTCCCCTTTAGCTGTTATGTTTTGTATATCTTCTAACAGTAATGTGTCTGTGTTCTCCCCCTGGTCTGGGGGCCTGTAGACAACCCCAGTTCTTATGGCTGTCCCATTTCCTGTTTCCAGAGTGACCCACAGTTCTTCTGGCTCCTTAAGTGTATTCTGAATTTCTGTAGCTTTGATATTTTCATTGACATACAGGGCTACTCCACCCCCACTTTTTGCACCTCCGTCTCTTCTGAACAGTACATAGCCAGGTACTGAAGTCTCCCAAGTGTGGTTACTGGTAAACAACGTCTCGCTAATTGCTACTATGTCCAGTTTAGCCTCTGTAATTATTGCCTGCAGGTCTGGGATCTTGTTTCCCAGACTGCGAGCATTTGTGTACATGATTTTCCATTGGCCAGATTTCAGTGTGTTAGCTGTCGGGTGAGGTCTGGCATTTCCCCTCTGCATCGTATGGGGAGCTGGACCTTTTTCCTTACCTGGTGAATCAAATGAACTGCAAACATACTGAACTCCTGTTTGACCACTAGCTGAGGTGGGAGGGGTGTTCTTCCCATTCGACGTATAGGGTGCTGCATACCCCTCCCCATTTGCTAGTTTAAATATTCTGCAAAGACGTCAAACTTCTTCCCCAACGCACTGACTCCCTCCTTAGTCAGATGCAGTCCATCTAATTTAAAGAACTTTCACTCCCAAAACTGTTGCCAGTTCCCAACAAATTTATGTCCTTTTTCCTGGCACCAGTCCTTAAGCCACATGTTTAGATGCTGGATGAAATGGATGATAGTTTGTCACCAGCCAGGTCAGGTGTCCCTTGGTCTCCACAACTGACTGGCTGGTGAGATCCTTAGTCCCTATGTGTACCAAGATGTCAATGTTTTCTCCTGCTTCCTGAACAATTTTAGCAATGCGGTCAGTGTCTCTCCATGCTGATGTACCTGGAAGACATCTGACCATTACCCCTGGCTGGATATAGGTATCAATTCCCTGAATCATGGAGTTTCCTATGATCAGAAGTTTTTGAATTTCCCTTTTGCTTTTTTTGTTTTGGTTCCTGTTTTGGACGAGTTTTGTTGTGCTAGCTCCTGTGCTGCAGTGTCCTGCTCTGCAGTATCCTCTGCCCCTTTGTTTGATTTCAGAGATAGAGGCAGATACCTGTTTGTGGTTTTTATATGGTTTGTGGAGGTAATATGTTTTATAGCACTGAGTGATGGGGCACCAGATTTGCCCCTTCTAACCACCTGCCAACCTCCCAGACCAACTACCCTCTGAGGTCAAGGTGCTTCTGTTAGATGTTGGGGAAATGGCGGGTGGTTCTTATAATATATTTACTCTTGAATATGAAATTTGAGGCACATAATCTCTGCCCATGCTGCCTGGAACTGAGCCTAAGATCTTCAGTGGCCCAGCATGTAGGACAGTGTCCTAAATCCTGTAAAACTGCCCTTCTGAAAAGTGCTCCACAGTACCTGCAGTTAATGATATCTATTCCAGATAAGTTGCTGTGTTTATAACCTGGTCAGAGTAATTAGAAGGAAGAAAATGAAAGCAAAAGTTTGATTATGTGTTTTGTTTGTTTGTTTTTGTATAACTTGTTATAACAAGTTAAATTACTAGTGCCCCTGTAAATGAGGTCACCGTGTGGATACCCCACTGATCTGCCCCTTCCTGCTTTGCCACAGGAAATGTCATGACTGTGCTACCCTATAAAAGGAGTGTAGAGTGGGGTGGTTGAGGATGGGAGTGGGTGACTGGCCCCTTCCTCTGCCAAAAAAGAACCACGGACGAAAGAAACAAGGAGGTAAGAGCAGAAACAATCAGTCAGCAACAAATGCAGTAACCCTAAAAGCTTATCCTAATGATAGATAAAACTGTAAAACCTGTAAAGCACCACCTGTAATAATTTCACAGAGGATATATCCTGTAAGAAACACTTTGCTACAGAGAAAAATAAAGCAGTAACAGAAGATATACAGTACCTTGCAAAAGACAATTTGAATCAGAAGATCACAGCAGTAATCTGTTAGCACACACCTGTAGACACACCTTGTAATAGTGCAGCAGAAGGTATACCCAGCAACAACAATTTGAATCAGAGAAAAATAAAGCAATAAAATGCTAGCAACAAACAGTAACAATCCCTGTGAGTACAAAATTAAAATAACAACACACAGTAAATCTGCCTAGCCAAAATAAGTCTTAATCATTTCCCTTGCTCTGGTAAGGTTCTTTGCTCTGTCCTTTCAAGCAACCTAGAAGGAAATAGTTTTATCAATGGCTTACCTTTTCATTCACCGGGTTTTGAAGCTGCTGTAAGGTGTTAAGGGTATTATTATTGTATGTGTGCATTGAAGAATCATTGGTCATATGAACTGAGTACATGTCTGCTTTCTGTTTGAAGAAATAAAGTGAGTTCCTACCTGAGTGCTGGGAGTTTGGCAAAAAATGAACCCTTAGAAGCCAGCAACCCATGATGAGGCTGTTATATAAGAAATGACAGCTGTCACTTTATTTGGGTTGGGGGAGGAGCTACACAAATTACAGGCAATTAGTAGGTATTTGTTTATATCTTGTCCTGTACTACCAAGAGGAGGACAAGAAGTGCTTCTAATTGTACCAGTGTTATAAACTAAGCATATGGCCAAGCTGATCCTCCATCATGTGTGTATTATTTTATTATTTATTTATTTAAATTTTGGTAACCAGGTGAATCCACTGAGACCGAGGTCCCTTTTTCAGGGGCAACCCAGGATTAGTTACAATGCATACATACATCATACGTATATACATAGGTATAAAATACAGTAATTTATATAATGAATACATTTTTAGTTACAGTGAGAACATACATAGACATTAGGGTACAGTGGAAAGCAGGTACATTTTGGGGAGTAGGTATCACATGTTAGACAAGAAGAACAGTAGGCATGCCAGGCTATGCAGGCATGGGGCAGATACACAGTGCATTGAGCATTATTCCATGTGATATTCAAAGGGAATGAAGGCTTGGTTAAGTGGATAGCAGCAAGACAGTGGGCCCGGGCGGGGGCTAGCGATTACACCCACAGAGGCTTAGTTCCAGGAGGTATGTTTTAAGGCCCGATTTAAACCCTTGGAGGGTTTGTTGGTCGAGTAGATTTGTTAGGAGGGAGTTCCATAGGAAGGGAGCGGCATAGTGGAAGGAGCACTTGCCTAGGCTGGTGCGGAGCTCTGGGATATAGAGGGGGCAGCTTACAGTGGATCGCAGAGTTTGGTACTGGACTTTAGGGGTCAGCAGCCTCTGTAGGTGTGGTGTGGGGCCAAGGGAGGTGAATTTAAAGGCCAGACAGGTAGAAGAGTAGGTAAGTTTAAGCCAGAGATTGGGCCAGTGTAGGTCTGAAAGGGCCTCACAGTGGTGCCTCCTAAACAAGGAGTTTGTTGCAAAGCGAGCCACTCTGTGATAGAGTGTAGAGAGTTTGTTGAGCTCCGTCTCTCAGAGGAACTGTAGTACAGGGGAACCATACAGGATGGAGGGGAGGAGGTTACTGTTGGCTATGGCATGTCATGCCTTGCCAGAGAGGGAGTTTCCTAGACGGTAGAGCAGGCCAAGCCTCTGGTGGGTGGATCAAGTTAAGGAGTCAATGTGGGGTCAAGGAGGACCTCGAGGTACTTGAATTGATCTATGACCTCTACTCTCTTCCCTTGGGATGTATTGAGCAGGAGCAGCTCACTTCTGTCCATGCCCATGCATCTAGTCCCAAACAGGACAGCTTTTGTTTTGTCCTCATTCAGCTTTAGGAAATTTGTGGTAAACCAGACCTCCAGAGCTGAGAGGCAGGCCTGAAGTTTGAAGGAGATAATACTGGGTTATGGGTCACTGTGGTAGACAATGGTGTCATCCAGTAGAAGATGAGGTTGCAGAGTTTGCAGTCATTTGCAATGTCGTTGAGGAAGAGGGAGAATAGTAAGGGGCCTAGGATCGAGCCCTGGATTACCCCAGAGGTCATGGGTCTAAGAGCCAGATAGTGTTCCTCTCCAAAGTACTTTCTGGGATCTGTTGGTCAGATAGTTTTCCAAACCAGGAGAGTGAGTGATTATCCAGGCCCAGTCGGAGGAGTCTGGAAAGGAGGAATTCATGGCTAACCAGGTCAAAGGCTTTGGGTAGGTCAATGAATAGGGCGCCCATTGGGAGCCTTGGTCCATGGCATTGATGATGTCGGATGTAAGCCAGATGAGGGCTGTGTCAGTGCCATGGCCTTTCCTGAAGCCATGTTGTACTTTGGTGAGGAGGTGGTGCTGCTCAAGGTAGTCTTGAAGTTGATTGTATATTAGCCTCTCCTGGACCTTTCCAAGAGGGCTGAGAAGGGAGATAGACCTGTAGTTTCCCACTCTATCCCAGGGTCCTTTTTTGTGGATGGGGACAATAGTCGATACCTTCCACTTATTTGGGACTGCTCCTTCGAGGAGGGATCTGTTTATGAGTAAGGTGACAGGGTAGGCAAGAGCAGGGGCAGCGGCCTTCAGCAGCCGAGGTCCTAGTAGGTCGTTTCCTTGGGAAGAGTTTGGGTTTATTTTGAGTAAGAGAGGGAGTACAGCAGATGGTTAAACCAGTTTCAGGTGGAATTGAGGACAAGGGGGCACCCAATCTGAAGCTGAGCAATAGGAGACCCCGAGGGGGGGAGAGGGGGGTCCATTGGCGTTGGAGAAGGAGGCACAGAAGGCATCTGCAACTGAGGCAGGGTCATTGGTCAGGGTATCCCCAACCAGGATTGAGTCATCTTGTGCATTTGCAGTACCTTTGAGAAGAGAGTTTATGTGGCCCCAGAATTTCTTAGGGTCGCATAGGTGGGCAGTTTGTAGGTCTCTTAGGTACTTGGACTTGGCCTGTTTGGAGGTTTTTTTGTATAGGTTCCTCAGTTCCCTGTATTTCTCCCAGTTGTGTGTAGTGCCCATGGATTTATAGAGTCCCCAGGCCCTGTCACGGAGAAGCATTGACTGCTTTAGGCCGGGGCTCATCCATTTGTAGCATTTACCCTGTACCCTGAGTTTCTTATGTGGGGCATGCAGGTTGGATAGGGACAGAAATGAGTTAGAAAAGTAGTCAAGCACCTCATTAAGTGAGGGGAGGGATACAATGGGGTCCCAGTCAATTGTCCCCAGGTCTGAGCAAAAGTCAGCTGGTACAAACCGGCTGAAGTTCCTGGCTTCTAGGATCCTGGGAGCAATTTTAGGGGGTTTATTGGACCAGGCACAGAAGATGGGTGAGTGGTCACTCAGGGAGTCAGACATGATCCCAGTGGTGATTACCCAGTCTGGGCAGGAGACTAGTGCCCAGTCAAGTAGGGAGTGGTTGCCAGACTTGGAATTGTGCCTAGTAGGTAGATTGATGACTTGGGTGAGTGCGGAGTCCAGTACTGAGTTCTTGAATGTTGAAGACCTTAGGGCTAGCCAATTTAGGTTGAAGTCCCCAAGGAGGATGATCTCACCCAAGGGATTCTCCAGGAGGGCATTTGTTAGGGATTCTAAGGAGGAAGAGGCGGCAGATTGGGGAAGGAGGTAGGCACACCCAATATAGAGGGGTTTGGTGTCTCCGAGAAGCACTTTGACAAATAGGGTGTCACTCTGCGGTCTGCAGAGAGAGGGGAGATCCATCTGTGAGGCATTCAAGGTAGAGCTGACATAGATGAGAACCCCTCCTCCTTTTGTTCTAGCTCTGTCCTTTCTAAAGGCCTGGTAGCCAGCTAGGTCCACTTCATGGAGGAGGATTTGAGGCTTGAGCCATGTTTCGGTCACAGCTAGTATGTCAGGTTTGTAAAGGGCTATCCACACCTCAAGGTCGTGCATTTTGTCCCTTAAGCTGCTGATATTCATATGTACCAGCTTGAGGCCGCTGGTGTTGGCCCAAAGTGGGTTGGCGGGGTCACTGAGGATGAGATTAGGTGAGTAGGGACCAGGGTTTGGCTCAATATCCCGAGTGCCAGTTTAAGCCTGACAAGGTTGCCGGCAATATTGTGGAGGAAGGGATGGTGCCTCTGTTGGCCGTATATGCTGAATACTGAGGGTAGGTTGTGGCAGTGTCCCTTTAGAGATAGATCGTGCAGGGTTTGGGTAAGCTCACCATGCCATTCCACACTCAGTTCTGGGGTGTGGGGGGGAGTGCAGAGTTCAGATTGGGCTCAATGGAGAGCAGGTCCAAGAGGAGGGGAGGGGCAATTCCCTGTAGAGGAGCTGAGTAAGCAGGGGCTACCATAGACACCTGGTTCATCATGCTATGGGTACCATAGGGGGCATGGGCCTCGGGGGGTTGCTGGTGTCTAGGGTGTCGAGGAGCAGAGCTATGAGAGGAATGGATTGATGCTGGAGGTACCAGGGTCATGGTATGAGTAGGAGTCCTCAGGCAGTAAAGGAGTTGCTTAGGCCTGTGGGTATAAGTTGTGTCACAATACAAGAAATGAGAGAGTAGGGAGTAGTTGGTGAGCCAGGAGGATGTCACCTGTACATTAGGTTCTAGTTTTGGAGAGATGCAATGGTCATGTTTATTATATTTCCACCATATTTCAGTATGACAGGTTACCATCGGAGTAGGGAGTAGGAGGGTCCCTCCAGGCTGCCTAATAGTGGCAGGGATGGCAACAGAAATGGGACGCTACCTCTAGTGGACAGAGCTGAGAACCTGCAGATGGGAAAGTGAGCTGATAGGTTCTATCGCTCACGTGATCCCAGCTATAAGAGTGGATGCTTACCAAGGGTGGTGGTGGGGGTGGCGGAGCTCCAACTGTGCAGCAGTGCTCACTTCACCATGATGGGAGTGGATTCGTACCTGCAATTATTCTTCCTGCATGGTGACGACTCCAGGTCTGCGGGGTTCCGGCTTGAGGGGAGGGCCAAGCGCACCAACGACCCTCTCAACCACCTCAGCTGTGGAGAACAGAAGAAAAACACCAGAATTTATACACAGGTAGGCTTGGGGTGGCAGGGAAAGAGAGCATGCATTAAAGTAGGTCCTCTGGTACGGGATGGCATTCTAAGGGTTGGGATCAGATTTCAGCGCTTAAGGCAGTCAGGGACTACTGTAGTTTAAATTAGGCAGTTTTTTTCTGTTAAAGTGCTGCTGATTTAGCTATGTTTGCTACCAATGGCTGTAGAGGCTTCCTTGCACAGTAATAAGCAGTAGTGGTTACTAGTATGGAGAATTAAGGAAACTGTTGGCAACGGGGTCTATACTACCAAGTCTAAGACAGTAACAGGCAGACATTAAGTACAAAATGCATTCATTTGAGCCAAACAGTAAATAAGCAGTATCAGGACCTGTTAAGGCACCACTATATTAGGTACATTAAGCACAGTTCTAAAGGCAGCACATTGAAGCACCTGGAGAAACACAGAAATGCGTACTGACTGAGCTGAATTAGGAGATAGGAAATACTATCTCCACTCCTGGGGCGACAGTTATAGATACAGGCAAGTCTCTTTTTGAAAATGGCACCCAGCGCACCAGCTCCTCCATCTGTGCAGCAGTGCTCGCTTCACCGCGATGGGGGTGTATTCATACCTGCAATTATTCTCCCTGTGTGGTGACGACTCCAGGTCCATGGGGGTCCGGCTTCAGGGGAGGGCAAGGTGCACCGACAACCCTCTCGACCACCTCAGCTGCAATTATTCTCCCTGCTTGTGATGACTCCAGGTCCATTGAGGTCCAACGGGGGAGGCGAGGTGCACGACGACCTCTCGACCACCTCAGCTGCAATTATTCTCCCTGCATGGTGACAACTCCAGGTCGCGGGGGTTCGGCTTGGGGGGAGGGTGAGGCGCACTGACGACCCTCTTGACCACCTCACCTGCAATTATTCTCCCTGCTTGGTGATGACTCCAGGTCCATGGGGGTCCAGCTTGGGGAGAGGGCGAGGCACACCTACTACCCTCTCAACCATCTCGGAGGAATTACTGTTTTTCAGATTAAGGGCAGATCAGCTGCCCTGATGACACTCTAGAGAAGAGTGTAAGAGCTGCCCTAGTGCTCAGAAATGGCAGATCAACCTTGTAGTGAGAAGGGAGAGGTTGTCTCATAGCATAGACGATCGTAGTAAATTGTGTTTAAAAAATTAACTACTCTGTGGCAGGACTACCAAGGAAGGGTAGTTCTGGAGCTCAAGGAAGAGCTATTTTCTTTTGTTATTTATTTTCTTCCAATAATTTATTGTCTGGAGTTTAAGACTCATTTTCATTTATGGTTGTTTATGGTTGTTATTTATTTTTGAATATATCTTTTACAAAAAAATAAGTCCTTTGGACTAATAAACATCACACCGAGAAAAGGTGTGTTAACCATAAATCGAGGTCTTGTGTCACTCATTTACCCCACTACACAACCCGGTCACAGGATAGTGTACACCCCTGCCTTGTTCCCTTGTATAGTCTAAAAAGACAGAGTGCTGTACACTCCATTACAAAATAACTGAGCAGTGAGGTTAGTATATGAAACCCTTAACCATTTGATGTATTCAGCTGGAATGTCAAATTTAGTCATAGCTTTAAAAAGACCATCCCATGAATCCCTGGTGAAGGTTTTCTTTGGTCTAGGGAGACCAAAACTGCAAGGGTGTCTAGCTCTCTGGACACAGAGATTAGGTGAGAGAGTTTATGTAGATGGTCACATGACACCCTCACTGGCATGAACCCTACTTGTTCACCTGCTATGAGGGTACTCCAAACTGTGTTAAGGCAGTGGGCGGTACTTTTGCTAAGTTTTTTTTGTATAATAAATTTATTGAATTTCAAAGTGTCATAAAACAGAACAAGACATGATAACAGGTTTCTGCAATCTGGATTTACAACCAGATGAAACAGAAAAACAAACCTTCCACTCTACTGTCACAGAATTACAGATACATAGGAAACAGGAGAAACACATTCAAAAGGAAAAAAGAATGTAATGCCATATGGGTGCCCTACACCAGCAATAGGAAGCCCAACTACCGTTAATGTGGTTACACTCTGGAAGTGCCCTGTCGCACACCATCCTAGCATAGGACCTCCCGAAGCAATTCAGCCTCAACAGCCATTAGAGAGCCCAAAAACCTTTCCCAACTATTCAAAAACATTTTTTTTTTCATTTTAAAATATACGTTAAACAATCTATGGCTAGGGTTTGAATGGCCAACATCTGCCATTGCATCACAGTGGGTGTGATACATGATACCCAAGTGTTCTGGATACACTGCCTTGCCAAATTTAGCAAGACCTGGACCCATCTCTGGTAGAGCTTCCAACCCTCCTCCCCCAAGTTCTCCACACCCAGGAGCATGGACACTGGTGTATTCGGAAGCGGAACCCCCACATCATAGTAATAGCTGGGGATACTGCATTCCAAAACTGTTTCAAAGTAAGGCAGTCCCAAAGCATATATGTACTCAGTGCCCTCTGACATCTACCATGCAGCAGGGAGACCATTGGATTAAATCTGTGTGCCACACTAGGAAGGCATTATAACCAATGTATAAATTCAAACTGAGATTCCTTATGTTTGTTAATGTCAGTAGTCCCATATGTGAGTGCAGGACTGCAACCCATTTGCTATCGTTAACTATCTCAACAGAACTGGTCTAACTGACGCCAGCATGTGTGTAAAGGTTGGGGGGTCAGAAAAGGACATTTTCTAAAACCATCTTATATAGCTCTTTAATGGGTATAATACATACCACACATAAGTCATTTTCCATGTACGTATTTTAGAGAAAGCATCTTTCATATAACCAGGAATTATTATGGAGGATCTCAAAACTCAGCTTAACCAGAAATGGAAGAAACAACCCATGGAAACCAGGGTTTTACTGAAGGGAGTATTGATGTTGAAGCTTATAATCAAAAAAATTCCATAAAAAAAGACTATAGGGTGTAACATAGTTACCCCACCTTTTGTAATGGGGAAATATGTAATATGTCTTTTAATCAGACTCAACTGGCTACCCCAAAAGGCTTGAAAAAACACACTGAGTAGAGAAGCCTTTGAGGGGGGGAGTGGGATTTAACTGATGTAAAGAAAAACTGGGACCAGGAAAGTCTTAATCAAATATATTCTCTTTTTAGGGCTGCAGAGGGTGGAGCCCTACAGACTCCCTGCTTTCAAAAAAGGATTCTGCATTCCTTGCATCCTTTGTGACCAAACAAAATGTTGAAGTGTTACCACAGTTGCCTCTAGGTCTGTGGAGCACTCCAGTCACACTGCAATATTTGTTACTTGGAAAAAATTGGGCCATCCTAATCAGGACACTGGCAGATTGGGCACTGCCAGTGTCACTGTTATGGTTCTGGGGGTGTGTGAGGTAGTGGGTGCTGAGAGGGAGGGTCAGGTGGGGGGCATGTTCCTAATTTTAAAGAAAAAAGAACAAACTCTGCCATGTCCTGCACTCTGCTGCCCATGTGCATTGAAGTGTGGTGGCCATCTTGGTCATGGCAGAGTGTGCTGTGCACTACTGTGACCACTGTTTGTTTTATTCTTTATTTAAAATTCTGCATATCCCCACCCAACCCTCCCTCTCACCACCCACCACCCCACCCCCAGAAACATAACAGTGACACTGGGGTGCCCACTCACTCAGTGTTGTGCTCACTGATTTTTTTAAATTATGTATAGCCCCACCACCCTTCCCTCCCTTTCAGCACCCACTGCCCCACACCCCTAGAAACATAAGCATGACACTGGGGGTGCCCAACCCCCAATGTCCCAATCCCCAGAAACATATCACTGGGGGTGCCCAATCCCCCAGTATCCTGAGCAGGACTTCTCCTTTTTTCCCCCATATTCCCCTACCTGACTCATCCTCTCAGCACCCCCCAGAAACAGAAGAGTGACACTGGGGGTGCCCAATCCCCCAGTGTCATGATCCACAATCCTCAGGTTTCTTTTTTAAAAATAAAACCCTGTAAAAAAAAAAAGTCCATTAATGTCTTTTGCGGCAACTAGGTCCCCCCACCCGACCCTCCAACTCAGCACCCCCCCAAGTCCTTATTTACTTACGGACCAGGAGTCCAACACGGTAATCCTCTCTGGACAGACACGTCTTCACTCTTCAAAGCCAGACCGTGAACTGAAGAAACAGGTATGTGGTTCTATGTATTTCAATAGGGTTTTGAACTTAATGGCATAACTTGGGCATTTTGGCATATTTCTGGCCCAAATTTTCAACATGCCTTCTTTGGGACCTACCTCATGAACAATTGAAATGTCATTAAGCAGATCTGTCCCAAAAGGTAATTTTGCAGTCCCTACATGAAATCACCTTTCAGGCAGGAGTTATTTTCTCTGCCCTTGTTCATGAGGTGGGTCATAAGAAGGCTATGTTGAAAATTTGGAGTAAAAATATTAAAAAACTACAAACTTATGAGCCTACATGGAATTTTGTGAATTCAGGCTCATAACTCCAGTAATTTTCAATATTTTTTCCCTGAAATTCACAACATGACCATATCTTTAAAGCACTTCATGAGTGTGACAGCTGTCATTTTTCAAATCCTAGCCAAAATGTGTTTTTACATCCCGAAAGGTGATTTTGCAGTTCCTGCATGAAATCACTTTTCAGGCAGGAGTTGGAAATTTCCTCTGCACTTTTTCATGTGGTGGGGTAATAAGAAAGCTATGTTGAAAATGTGATGTAAAAATAATAAAAAACAATAAACTTATGAGCCTACATTGAATTTTGTAAATGCAGGCTCATAACTTTGGTAATTTTCAATATTTTTACCCCAAATTTACAACATAGCTACTGTATATCTTTATAGCACCTCATGAATGTGACAGCTGTTATTTTTCAAATACGGGCCAAAATGTTTTTTTTTACATCCCAAAAGGTGATTTTGTGATCCCTGTGAGAAATCACCTTTTAGTCAGGAGCTGAACATTTTCTCTGCCATTGTTCATGATGTGGGGTCATAAGAAAGCTAGTTCTCAATCTGGTGTAAAAATATTTAAAAACAAAAAAGTTACCAGGCTATGCTGAATTTTGCAAATGCAGGCTCATAAATTTGGCAATATTCAATAGTTTTTAACCCAGATTTTCAACATAGCCATCTCTTTACAGCACCTCATGAATGTGACAGCTGTCATTTTTCAACTTCTGCCCAAACGTTGATTTCACAGTACCTGCGTGAAATCACCTTTTGGCCAGGATTTGAACAATTGTTCTGTCCTTCTTCATGAGGCAGGGTCATAACAAGGCTATGTTGAAAATTTGGTGCACTACTATTATAAAAGCAACAAATTTAGGAGCCTATGTTACATTTTGCTAATGAAGGCTTGTAACTTTGATAATTTTCAATATTTTTGCAGCAAATTCCTTGCCTGCAGCCCTATCGGCCCTGGCCAGAGTTTGTTTTTATTTAACTGCCAGTTATTCCAGTTAACTTTTTGTTTACCCATATCCATTTTCAAGACTCAGTTAACTTTCGCCAAGTCTGCAGACCCAAACAAGACTCCTAAAATAGTTAATGTTTCATTCAAGAGTTTAATACCACTGTAAGCCCCCCTAAGTGGGCTTACCTCTGGGGCTTCGGCTCTCAGTTCCCTCACAGAGCCAGTTGGTGGTCCCTGGGGGACTCAGACCCATGCCCCTGTTTTCTCCATGGATTCAGATGCAAAGAATTCCCAGTCTCTCAACCTTTGGCAGGTGGGCTGAGCTCTGGGGTGTTGTTTCCATACCTCTGGGTGCATTTTTGGGTTAGCCGAGCTTGGAACCATGAGGGAGAGCGATAGGAATTTTTTTTTTCAAATAATTAATGGTGGTCCACACTTTAGGTGCATGTGTGACTACTGGGGGAACATTTAAAGAAGCTGAGGCTCCATCTTCAGGGGGTAGTTTGATGCTGGCTGGTGCTGACAGGAGGTGAAACGTAAATAGCTATTTTGGGACTACACGTCCTGTACAGCTGTGGGTTGGTGAGTGGTTTTGGCACCTTATTGGGTGAGATAAAAAGGGAGAGCTGCATGTGAAAAAGAGAGATTTGGAGAGAGAGGGGTGGAGAAAGGTCTGAGTGGGGGGTGATTACCCACTCAGCCAGTGGGCTCCTGTTTGCTTCTTTTAGGTTGACAGTTTATAGTGGTAGCCAAGGACATAACAGCAGCTGTTATTTTCTGGAGCCCTACTTGTGGGGCATTTTGGTAGCCCATGGGCATTTGGAAGTAGGAGGAAGACAGAAAAGGATGGCCACCTGAGAGGTGCCCTATGCCAGAAATTAAATTTATGCCTTGGGAAGACTGACTGAAAGGGGGTTTGGTACAGAGAAGGACCAAGAATGAGGCGTGTTAGCTGGAAAAGAAAAGAGGAGAAAATGTGAAGCCATGAGGTGAGGGATCCAGGGGTACTGGCACAGCCCCTGGTCCAAGGACTGTTTATTAGCTGGAACATGGAGACACTGTGAGGTAGGAGTTTCATGTGGGATCTGGGGACCAGGGACAGCCCCTGGTCCCATTTGACCCTGAATTTGTGATGGTCTTGTCTCTTAGTGCGGAGCTGGATGGGAACGTTCACTTTTGCTGCCTGGTGTGAAGTCACCTGCCCAGGACTCATATTTAGTGGAGCCTGATGATGAGGGTGGCTGTCGACTGGGTTGGTCATCCCTCAAGAGGTCTGTGCTCCTGAACTGAGACAGAGAGAGAGTGAGAGAGAGAGGATAAAGGAGAACTGTTTTGCCTGCAGTTCAAGGCCTGATTCAGCCATGTTCTCATGCTGCCTATGTTGGACTCTGGCTACCTAGCCTGAGTGATATCTGTCTGGAGTTGAGCTTCTGTTGTGGCCTCCATGGTTCAGAGCACCAACTAGCTTCTGATGTGACCTCTCGGTCCAGAGAAAACTTGTGCATTTTACTGCTGCAACTGTTCTCTGTTCTGACTAACTGTTCATTAAATGGGATCCCTGTTCCTGCAGTTCAGAGTGTTTGTCTCATTTGTTTCATGTGAACTTTTGTTGCTTTACAAGATTTTGTCTCCACAGTCTGGCACCCAGAAGTTAGAGGGGCACCCCGGTTCCAGCGAGGCCTGGGAGACGAGGCTGTGGGGCTTACAATGTGGGGGCTCATCTGGGATTTGATTTTTGGGTGCTTCGACCCGCTTGTGAACTCTAAGTTGGGTGCTGGGCAAGTCTGTAGAAGTCCCCCATCTGCTGGACTAGTTATTGCACAATTAAGATGGTGCTAGACTGTGGGGCCCAGTGGCTGTGAGGGTTGAGGCACTGGATGCCACACCTCACACCACACTGGTGACCCAAGGTTGGGAATAAGCTCAGATTGCTGGGGGTTAGCCAAGGAGGAGAGGATTGAGCATCCGGAGAACAGCTCTCCTCTCCTGGGAAGGGTAGGCCAGTGATTCCCTGGCAGCAGTGACTCCCAGTGAAGACAGGGGTACAACAGCTGGGGTCATACACACACAGGGTAGAGGTGATGGCAGTTTCCTGAGAAAAGGGTACGGGAGCATTCCTGGCTTAGGCTGGGAATCATTGCACATCCATGCCTCTGAGGGGTCATGATCACACAAGAAACAGGAAACACCCCATGATCTGGTAGGATGATGATGAATCAAAGCACCCCATGCCCACTGTCGGATCCCACCAATCAGCATCCCTAATATCCTCTGACCCTCCCCCTGCCTGCAGCCTTCAACTGAATGGAGCACCAAGGATGTGGAAGTGGCCCCGCCTTGTGGGGTGCAAGCCAGGGAGCCAGCTGCAGGTAGGGTGTGGGGAGTTTGGAGTACCTGGGGGTACCCACGATAGGGGATCTCAGGCCTGGCAGGAGCTTGCCTAGGGGACATCCAAGAGAGTTCCCAGAGAGTGGTGACTGGAGGGAAAAAGAAGGGGGAAAAAAAGGAAAAAGATGGCACTAGAGCCTGAGACAGTTTGCACCTTTTTTGTGGAGCCACGGTTGCCATTGCTTCCATCTGCTGGCTAGAACTGGGAGTGAGAATGGACTTGGCGGGAAAGAGATTGTGCCATTAGAGGTACCCCATGTCATGCCAAGGGCTCAGGCATGGTTGGGTGGCCTGCCTTATGGCTATTTAGCACCCATGAACTGGGATTTAAAATCAGCCCCATTCAGAGACTCTTGACACTGTTTTATAATATGGGCTTTTGGAGGAAATTAACTGTTACCATTGTTATGCAATGCTGTTTAAAGTTAAAAGAAAGTCTATGAAAGAAAGTTAGAATTACAAAGAACCCACATGATAAACTTGAATGTAAAATTTGTAGAAACAACTGTGCCAAGGAAATTAGGAAAGCTAAATTTATTTTTTATAAAGAACAACTGTCAGATTTCATGAGAAATCCCAGTAAAACTTAGAAGGGTATTAACAAGTTCCTGGGGAAAGATCAGGTGTCATCACTCCCAAAATCACTCCTATATACTAACATGGCTCTCCATAATTTAAAGGATCAAATGGCAACCTTCAATACATTCTTTACTGAAACCAGTCAGCTGTTTGACAAAGAATATCCCAATTCCTCTGCTCCTGAGTTGGATTCTGATTTTTTATTAATTTGAATAGGCATCTGTTTTCTTTCTCTCAATGTGAGGAAGTTCTCTATAAGGAGCTACTGAATTTGGATACTGGCAAGGGAGCAGGCTGTGATAACATTGATCCAATTTTTTTTATAAGACTGGTGCAAAAATCTTTACGGGCATCTAGTACACCTTTTTAATTTTTCCCTCCAGTCTGCTCAATTGCCAGATGATTGGAAGACAGCTAATATTCCAATTTTCAAGGGTGCAACTGATTCTGATCCTAATTGTTACTGGCCTATTTCTGTTTTCCCCATAGTAGTTGACATTTTTGAAAACTGGCTTATGAGCAATTGTTACACTTCTTGGATAGTCATAACTTAATTACAGATGTCCAGTCAGGCATTAGGAAAGGTCAGAATACAACAAGTGTCATTTCTAAAGTTACAAATGATGTCTTTGTTTCTTTTGATAATGGTCACCACTTACCTGCAGTCTTCTTGGATCTATCCAAAACATTTGACACAGTTGATCATAGTATTCCCGTAACAAATTGGAGGCTTCTGCCTTAGGCTGTTCTGCATTATTGTGGTTTTGTGCTTATTTAACACATCAGCAACAATGTGTCAAAGTCAGTGGGTTTAGCTCAGACCTGGCTGTAGCCAATAGAGGGGTCCCCCAGGGATCAATCTTGACTTGGGCCCCTTATTATATTTACTTTACATCAATGACTTACCCAGATCCTGCTCCCCATCAACAAGCATATTTTTATATGCAGATGACACCATAATGTACACTAGTCACAGTGATGCAATACAGCCTTACAGTTTGACTTTATTACTGTGAAGAATGCCTTGGTGGATCTAAGACTACTGTTGAATAAAAAAAAAACACAGTGGATGTTGTTTGCTAACAAATGCCTGACTAATGATGACTTCGTCCTTTGAAATCCAATAAAGGTATTGACATAGATAGAGTAACTATCTATAAATATCTCGGCTTGACTTTAGATGAGCAATTAAATTTTAGTCAACATGTGCAATTATTGTCTGAGAAGCTTAGAAGAATATTATGTTTCTTTTATAGGAACAAGATACATTTTTGTTACTCTATCGGAAAATCTCTTGTCCACTCATTATTTCTATCAGTCCTTGATTATGGTGACTGCATTTATAAAAATGCAACTAGTAAAGTTCTGAGCACTCTGGATCCGCTCTACCACAGTGCACTAAGGTGTATAACTGGGCTACAATGGAGCATGCATCATTACCCCCTGTATGCTGTCATAGGCTGGAATTCATTGGTTCTGCATAGGGATATACATTGTTTTTTGTATGTTTATAAATTCATTGCTGGGACATTAAGTAAATATCTCATTGACACTCTACACTTTAGAAAACAACCTTGTTATAGTCTTAGGTCATCTAATATGATAAGTTTCACCATTCCTAGCAAAGAATTAAATCTGGGTCTTTTACTTTGGCTGTATCTGTCCCCCGAGCCTAGGAATTGATTAAGAAACATAATTTAAACCTGCTAACATCTTTTTTTAGATTCAAAACAATTCCTAAAGCTTTTTATAATTGTTGTGATTGTTTTGAGTGGACATTTTAACTCACGAGTTATTTGGTTTATCTCTTTTTATGTATTTATGCAACTTAATGTATTATATATTGTTATTGTACTGTATTGTACTGTTATGTATTGTACTGTTGTGACTATGTAATTGTTTTTGTACTGGACATAGTTGAAAAAAGAGAGTTTTGCTTTCAATTTTGCCTTCTAAGCAATAAATAAATGAATGAAATTAATGCTATAGTTCATATATTAATTGTATAAATGTACGTTTAATCTGCTTTGTTCTTGAAGGAGATTGCATACTATTTAAAAGTATTTTTATTGTTTCTAGCGGGATGTTTCATAAAGGGGAACTGAAAGAAAGGAATGGTTGCTGTGTGATAGTGTATAAAATTAGATCAAATGTTTTCATTCACTGCAGTATTTTCTTGTAGGATAGTCGAGAGGAGAAAATGTTATCCTGATGCTATTTTCATGTAGTTGATAAAAAGTGTTTAAATTTTGCATTTGTTAGTCTAGTCTTCTATTAAATTTCCAGGCAGTCCAATGCAGGCAGCCGGCAGCTTAAAGGGGTTTAGAGGTAAGTTGTTTTAGAGCATGGGAACCTAGGACACCGCTGGGTAGGCTGACAGCAATCCATCTGGTAGCTCAAGCGGTGGGTAGCCAGGGCGGGAGAAGTCAATGGACTGGGGATGGCACTGTTTAAGGATGAAAGCCATTTGTCTGTAGGTTCTGGTGGTGGGTGGCCCAGAGAGAAAATTATCCCGGAGGGTTTGAGAGCTGGGTTAATGTTAGTTTAGGTAGTGTTAGTTTTGCTATGTGGTTAAGGTTCTTCACTTGACCACCTCAGTGGTGTCAGCCTTAAGCCCTTCTGTGGTTGGGTGGTCTGGGGAGGCACGCATCCTCCACTTGCTGGGCCATGGTCAGGAGTGGCTGTATGGTGGGTTTTTGGCTCACTGGGTCTGAGAGCATTTGGTGGGAGGAGTGTGTAAGCCTCCCCCAGTGGGCTTACATCTGGAGCTCTAGTCCTCTGCTCCCTTGCAGTGTTGGTCAGTAGTCCCCGGGGAATTTGGACCTGCAACACCCCATTTTCTCTGTAGTTTCAGCTGCAAGAAACTCCTGGCATCTTGGCCTTTGGTGGGTGGGCCAAGCACCGGGGTGTTGTTTCTTCACCTTCAGGTGCATGTCTGGGTCAACTGGGCTCAGGACTGTGGAGGAAAGCGAAGGGAATTTTTTTTTTTGTAAATAATTAATGGCGGTCCATGCATTAGGCTCATGTGTGGCCACTGGGAGGGAAATTTAAAGGAGCTGTGGCTCCATCTCCAGGGGATAGTTTAGCACCAGCTGGTGCTGACAGGAGGCACAACATAAATATTTACTGTATTTTGGGACTACATGTCCCATACAGCTGTGGGTTGGCAAGTGTTTTTGGCACCTTATTGGGAGAGATAAAAAGGGAGAGCTGCATGGGAAAAAGAGAGATTCAGAGAGAGAGAGAGAGAGGTGAACAGAGGTCTGAGTGGGGGCGATTGCCCACTCAGCCAGTAGCCTCCTGTTTGTTTTCATTTTTTGGTCAGTAGTTTACAGTGGTAGCCAAGGACATGGTGGTGGCCATTATTTTCTGGATCCCCACTTTTGGGGCATTTTGGTAGCCCATGGGCAGTCGGTAGTAAGAGGTAGACAGAAGAGGATGGCCACCTGAGAGGTGCCATATGCCAGAAATGGAATGTACATCTTGTGGAGACCAGCTGAAAGGGGGGTCCAGTGCAGAGAGAGAGAGACCCAGAATGAGGTGTTAGCCAGAGAAAGAGAGAGGAGAGGAGAGGAGAGGAGAGGAGAGGAGAGGAGAGGAGAGAATGTGAAGCTGTGAGGTGAGGGATCCAGGGGTACTGGCACAGCCCCCTGGTCCCAGGACTGTTTATTAGATGGAGCATGGAGACACTGTGAGGTAGGGGGTCTCACAAGGGATCTGAGGGTCTGGAGACAGCCTCTGGTCCCATTTGGCCCTGAGTTTGAGATGGCTTTGTCTCTGAGTACGGGGCTGGGTGGGGATGTTCACCTTTGCTACCTGGTGTGAAGTCACTTGCCTGGGCCTCTTATCTAGTGGAGCCTGATGATGAGGGTGGTTGTCAGCTGGGTCAGCCATCCCTCAAGTGGTCTGTGCTCCTGAACTGAGAGAAAGAGAGAAAGAGAGAGAGGAAAAAGGAGAACTGTTTTGCCTGCAGTTCAAGGCCTGATTCAGCCACGTTCTCATGCTGCCTGTGTTGGATTGTGCTTACCTAGCCTGAGTGGTAGCTGTGATGCTTGGCCAGCTGGTTATGATTACTTATGATATTTGTAATGTAGAATGTGGTTTGTGAGTTTCTCCCATGAGACACCCTGTGTTATGGGGGCCCCACCCCAGGTTTCAGTTAAAATGACAGGATATACTGTATATTAAACAGCAGATCTCTGTAATGTGATTAACTTCCAAGTTGCATTTTATGGCCATGTTTATGACCTGTGCTGCTTTGAAGCTGGGAAACTAAAATGTACATTTTATGACCTGTTGCTTCTTTGAAGTGGAAATGAAATGGGACTTTATGAGTCTGCCAGAGGATGGAGATCATAAACGTTTATGACATCTTAAGAGAAGGAACTGGGAAATCACAGACTTATAATTTGGGAAATGAGTTTTTGCTGATGTCACCTTATTTAATATACCCCCTGACAGGACATCCTGTTTTGTATATTTTTTATATTCTGAAAGGAGGAGCTAGATGACATCATGGAAGGGGTTGAAACACAGCATTTTAAATTGTATTCTGTGTTTCAACTGTGACACTTCTTTTTTGGACTCTTAGAAACAACATCTAACTTTAAGCACTGTGTAGAGGTATAGATTAGATAGAAAAATTCTAACTGTATGTTGGTAGGAGTTTGTATGTAATTTTCTTTGTTTTCTTTTAAGAGATTGTATGCTTTGTGATATATTGTTCTGTGTTTACAATTTACATATTTTTATCCATTTTTAAGTAAATCTATATTTAAAGATAATGCCTGGGTATTCCAAGTACTTTCTTTTGCACGTGATGTATTAAGGGTTAAGATTTTGACAAAACTGTTCAGAAGCTTGATGGTGTTACCAAAACTGGAAAAAGGTAAGAATATACCTAAGAACTTTTATAGAGTTTTAAGGATTCATTTTGGATACCTGGTTAGGTGCCCTTAGGCAAAAGATATCTGGCATCCCCCCGAAGAGCAGATTATCTGACCCTGTACATTTCTGTATGCTAGCATAAGGTTCACAGTTTGAATCCCCCCAGAACTTGAGAACAAAGTTGATTCAGACCCACAAGCAGACAGAAGGGTTACCCTGTCTGTTACCTGTTCACAATACTGTGCTCAGAGGTTGGCACTATCGGAGCAGAGAGCCTGACCTGCTGAGTGTGTTTATGACAGATTGGTTGGCAGTGGTGCGATAATTTTGGTAACACAAGCTTTAAACTGTTCAGCATGTCAGCTTAATACTGTACAGCTCACTTGCAAAAAAAAGGCAGTGATTTATTTTTAAAAAAGGAAACAGAACTATATCATTTGGCATACAGTTAAGTTCCTACCTGTTTTATTTTTTTTTCTAACGTGCAAGTTAGAGTAGCCATAGTTAGGGAAGAAGATGGCTTCCAACTACAGCGGACACACAGTAGACTACTTGAGGCAGTTGTGCAAGGACAGAGGAGTCCTGTTCAAGGTGAGAGCCACCAAGAAGAACCTCATGGATGCCCTGATGGCAGCAGATACCCAGAGCATTGAGTCACTGACTGTGACTGTAAAAGACCAAACCTTGAGCATGGAGGGGCCACTTGCCAGTGCAGTGCCCAGATCCGGAAAGGATGACAGCAGGGCCAGTGCCAGCAAAGGGTCACAGCAGCAGGGGAAGGTCACCAGCATTCTGGAGCCAGAAGCACTCAGGCTGCAGATTGAGTTGCGCAGAGTGGAGCTGGAGTTCCAGAGGGAGGCTGAGCGAGAGCGCCGAGAAGTGGAGCGAGAACAGGGAGAAGCGGAGCGAGATGCAGAGGAGAAGAGTGAATGAGAATGCCAAGAAGTGGAGTGAGAGAAGTGTGCTGCAGAGGAGAAGAGGCAGTGAGAACAGCGAGAGGCTGACCGGGAACAGCAAGAGGCAGACCAAGAGGAGCGAGAGTGCCAGAGGCAACATGAACTGAAGAAGCTACAACTCCAACCACCAGCACCAAAGCAGGTAAGTGGCTTGGGTTTAACTGGAATAAATTGATTGCTGAATTTAAAGAGGGGGGAGATATGGATGCCTTTTTAAATTCCTTTGAAAAAGTTTGTATTCAGGCTAAAATTCCCAGAGGGTCCTGGAGCTTCCAGCTATCCCCGCTACTTACTGGGAAAGTTCGGGATGCATTGGGTCAAATGGACAATGAGGACAGTAATGATTACAGCAAACTTAAAGCTGCACTTTTAAAAAAGTTAGATTTAACTGCTGAATCATACAGAGCTAAATTCCGTAAGCTCAGGAGAAGCCCTGACATGAGCTACGAGGAGCTAGCCATGAAACAATGTCAGTTTTTAAAACCTTGGTGGGAAAGAATTGAAGCAAACTCTGTAGATAAAATAGAAAATGCTATTTTGTTAGAACAGTTTTTGGGGCATGCCCAGCAGAGCTGAAAACCTGGCTGGAAGGACAGAGATCCCAAAACAGTGCAAGACACTGCTGAACTCTTGGAATGCTATGCCAAGAGCAGACCTGCTCTGAGAGTGAATGGGGCAGGTGTGGCAGCACAGAAAGGAAAAAATGCACCTTCAAGGCAGCTAAAACCCTCACTGCTTCCACCAAAACCAGTTAGCCCCAGGTTTCAGAGAAAAGATTTCTCCAAGAAAAGAAATGAATGTTGGGTCTGTAGAGAAACTGGGCATATTGCCAGACAGTGTCCCACAAGGGCAAGCAATACGCAACATGGGGCTAGGAAAGAAGTGGGTTGTTTGTGTGTCCCTGGGACCATGCCTGTGAACATGATGGAACACATGCATCCAGTCACGGTGAATGGTGTACAGACACAAGGGTTAAGGACCACAGGGGCATCCCTAACATTGGTAAAAGGGGATCTGATAGAGCCTGGTCAGCTTATATCCAATGAATTTGTTACTGTACAAGACGTTATTGGTGAGGAGAAAACATTGCCCCTTGCTAGTGTTCTGCTAGACTGGGGTGAAATAGAGGGAACTGTGTAACAGGTGGCTGTAGACAAAATGTTACCAGTTGATGTCATCTTGGCAACAATCTCAAACAGGGGATAGCGTGTGCAGTTACCCATAGCCAAGCAGAAGAGGAAATTGTAGTTCCGTGGACCCCACAGAAGACATTGTGGACACTACTGGGAGGCTGGTTCCCCAGCCTGTGTCTCCTGACAGGAAGACTAATGAAAAGGGGGTAGATATTTCCCCAGTACCAGTTAACCACACAGCTATGGATGGTTACTTCAAAGAGGGAAGGGGTGACCCATGGTGAGAGGGTTAGGGATGACAGTGATCCTGAGTGCATTGACGTTAGTGCTAGGGACCCTAGTTTAGATACTGAACGGGACATATTCCATGCCTTGGGAATGTGTAAGGAGTTTACAGCTGCTTAGAAAAGTGACCCTAGTCTAGAAAAACTGAGGGCTTGGGCAGACTCTGATGGAGCACAAGGAGGTGATGGTAAACATAAGGTTTATTGGAAAAATGGACTGATGTATACTCAGGCTGTGCAGACAGATTGAGAGGTGATAGGCAGGCAGCTTGTCATTCCCCAGGGATAACGTGAGCAGTTGCTCAAGACTGCACATGATATTCCCTTGTCTAGTCATCTGGGAATCGCGCACACTATGCAGTGGTTGGCCCAGAATTTCTATTGGCCCAACTTAACCCAGCAGGTGAAGGAGTATTGCAGGTCTTGTCACCAGTGCCAAGAAATAGGGAAGACAGGTAAGAAAACCCAAGTTGCCGTAATTCCATTGCCCACAGTGGATGAGCCATTACAGAGGGTGGGAATCAATATTGTGGGGCCTTTAAATACCCCCATCTCCTCTAGGAAGAGATTCATACTGACTGTGGTGGATTATGCCACCCGGTACCCACAGGCAGTTGTCCTATCCTCACTGAGGACAGACAAAGTGGCAGATGCCTTACTTGGGATTTTCCCCCGTGTTGAGTTTCCACAGGAGGTTATCACCGATTGAGGGGGTTCCTTCATGTCGGACCTGATGAAATGTTTGTGGAAGAAGTGTGGGGTAGTGCAAAGACGCATGACACCTTATCACCTGCAAGCCAATGGGCTTGTGGAAAGATTTAATGCTACCCTGAAGTCAATGCTCCAAGCATTTTCTGAACAGCATGGGAGGGACTGGGAGAAATACCTTCCCCACTTGTTGTTTACACACAGGGAGGTGCCCCAAGAGTCAACAGGATTTTCCCCTCTTCGAACTCTTATATGGACACCGGGTATGTGGGCCCCTAGACTTGATCTGGGAGGACTGGGAAGACAAGCACACCACCCAGGGAACTCCCCTAGTGGATTACAGCCTTAGCCTTAGGGAAAGGCTGAAGGAGCTTGTGAGGACAGCCCAGAGCAACCTGGCAGTTGCCCAACAGAAACAAAAAGTGTGGTACAACTGCAGAGCCAGAGCTCGCTCATACATGGTGGGTCAGGAAGTCATGGTCCTTATTCCAGGCCAGAAAGTCAAGCCGCAGGCTGAGTGGGCAGGACCGTACAAAGTAGTGAGGAAGGTAAATGATGTGAACGATATCATAGAGTTACTTGACAGAAGACAGACAGAAGGGATGTATCATGTCAACATGATGAAGCCATATGCTAATAGGGCTAACATAGTGTTTTCAGTATGTAGTCTTGGGGAGGGGATGGATGAAGGAGACTCCCTTCTGGACTTGCTGGAAGAAAGCAAGTGGGATTCCTCTGTGGAGGCAGTTAAATTGTCTCCCCAGCTGGCCCCAGACAAGATCCAGGAAGTAAGGGAGGTTTTAGCAGAATTTGCCCCGCTGTTAAGCACCAAGCCTGGACTAATCCCCTTAGTGGCACACGATGTGGAGACAGGGACACAGACTCCCATACAGTGGACAGCATATCAGGTGTCAGAGGCTGTCCAAAAGGACATTAGGAGGGAGGTAGAGGAAATGCTGGGGTAATCCAGAGATCCCACAGCCTCTGGGCTTCACCCATAGTCCTTGTGCCCAAGCCAGATGGCTCTACTCATTTTTTTGTGTGGACTATCGTGGACTGATTGCAGTCATGAAGTCAGACACCCACCTGATGCCCCGGACGGATGAACTTCTGGACAAGCTGGGAAGGGAGACCTACCTTATGACTATTGACCTGACCAAGGGGTATTGGCAGGTAGAGTTAACGGACAGAGCTAGGCAGAGGTCGGCCTTCATCACTCCAATAGGCTTATTTGAATTTAAAGTAATGCGTTTCAGAATGAAGAATGCCCCGGCCACTTTCCAAAGGTTGGTGAACCAGGTGTTTAATGGTGCTGAGGAGTACACTGTGGCATACCTGGATGACACTGCCATCTTTAGTGCCAGCTGGGAGGAACACCTGTCCCACCTTAGGGAAGTGCTGGGCAGGATACAGAGAGCCAAGCTCACTGTCAAAGCTGAGAAGTGCCAGGTGGCCATGGGAGAAGTGGCATACCTCGGGCATGTGGTAGGCCGGGGACAGTTCTGTCCTAACCAAGTAAAAATAGAGGTGATAAAGGAATTGCCCATACCAGAAATGCAGAAGTAGGTCAGGAGTTTTCTAGGGACAGCAGGGTAATATAGGAAAGTTGTACCCAATTACAGTTCCCTGGCTGCTCCCCTATCTGACCTGGTAAAGAAAAGGATGCCTAAGAAAATTACCTGGTAACCAGCCTGTGAAAAAGCCTTTACCAGACTGAAGGAGGCACTGTGCAGTGCTCCTGTATTGACAAGTCCTGACTATGGCAGACCCTTTATAGTTCAGACTGATGCCTCAGATGTGAGTATTGGGGCAGTACTGAGTCAGACATCCAACCAAGGGAAAGATCAACCTGTAGAATATCTGAGTAAAAAGTTACTTCCCAGGGAGCAGGCATACTCTACTGTGGAAAAAGAGTGTCTTGCCATAGTGTGGGCCCTAAAGAAGTTAGAGCCATACTTATATGGGCAGCATTTTGTTGTACAAACTGACCACAACCCCCTGGTTTGGCTGACACAAATGGGAAAAACTAATGGTAGACTGTTAAGATGGAGTCTTGCCTTACAAGGGTATGACATGACATCTTAGATAGGGCTGGAGTGACCAATCAGAACAGCGATGGCCTTTCATGTCTTTATGAGGAGTGAACTGATTTGAGAAGCTCATCCCATGCAGGGGATAGAGCCCCCAAATTCAGTCTAGGTTGGGAGGATTTGTGACACTTGGCCAGCTGGTTATGATTGCTCTATGATAAGGGTTCTCAGACCTTGACATGGAGAGTCTTCTCTACTGGGCCTGAAAAAATGTCAGGCCTCTCCATGTGTCGTGACATCATTTGCACTCATATTTGCATACTGCGGTAATTGTGTAAAAACTACCCATTAGCGCACCACACGTATATGCACTAAATCAGATTTCTGGTTAACTTTTGCATGATTATCACTGTGCACTTGCCAGATACCTGTAATAATGAATAACACATGAAAGCACACACAGCCACTTTTAAAAAACAAAAAAATGTGTGTTTGTTGTTACAGTGCATTAAAAATGTATGGAAAGTATATTGTAAATCATGCTGCCTGTTTAATAATTAGTCCAGTGCCAGTCTGTTAAGAGGGCAGTCTGTGAGCCTGTTTCCGTGCAGTTAGCTGCTGTATTCTTGGTCTGACATTTGAAAGATAGAGGCGCAAGTCATCTTCGACTTCAAGATGGGCCCGATATTTTGTTTTTATTGCTGTCAGTGCTGAAAATCCAGATTCGCACAGATATGTTGAGGCATAAGGCATAAGAACAGCAAGAGCTCGATTTTTTAGTGCTGGAAACTCTTATCCAACTGACAGCCAAAAGTTTGCAAGGAGCTTTTGTGCAAAAGAAACCTTCAGAGTTGGGTCTGTGGCCAGATCAATGAGGCTCTCCTGTTCTCCTGGTGATAAGGAGTCTGCAGAACTTGGCCTAAAGATGAAGGGATTCCTGACCCACTGGTCACTGTCCTGTCTGCCATGTTCAGGGAAGTAGTCTCGTAGCTTGCCTTGCAACCCACATAAATGTTCCGTAATTATTGCTTTGATACAGTCAACTGAAAGTTCATGTTCCTGATGAAAATCCTCCAAGGTTGGAAATGTGGCAACTGATCCTTGCTGCACTCGTGTGAACCAAAGCTCGAGCTTGGAACCAAATGCCTTGATCTTATCCCTGACTGTGAAAACACTGGCATCCTGTTCCTGAAGTGACATTAAGTGAGTTCAGTCTCGCAAAGATATCTGCCAAGTATGCAAGCAAAGCCAGCCACTGTGGATTGTGGAAATTTTCCACAAGTGGAGAGTTACAGTCAGCAAGAAATATGCGAACTTCATCATGCAGTTCATAGAGGCGGGTCAGCACTTTACCGCGGGACAACCAATGGACCTCAGTGTGCAAGAGCAACTGTGTGTGTTTTGCTCCCATCCCTTCACACAGTACTGCAAACAGTCTGGAATTCACTGGATGTGCCTTGATAAAGTTTACGGATGTCACTGCATCAGCCAAGACTTTGTGGAGCTCAGCTGGCATCTTCTTGGCTGCCAGAGCTTCCCTGTGAATCATGCAGTGGTTCCAGACAGCATTGGGAACCACTGCTTGTACCCTTGTCACCACCCCACTGTGTCTTTCAGTCACTGAGTGAGCTCCATCACTGCAAATACCAACACAGTGACTCCAGTCAAGGCCTTCACTCTCAATGAAGAGATTCAGCAGGTGAAACAGCTCTTCCCCAGTTGCTCTTGCAGGAAGTGGATTGCAGAACAGAAACTCTTCCTGAATATCTGTGTCTGTGGTATGTCGAGTATACACCAGAAGCTGTGCAGCATCTGCTACATCCATGGACTCGTCGATCTGCAGTGAGAAGAATGGGCTCTGATGAATGGAATCTATGATCTGCCTCTTCACATCTGCAGACATCTCAATATGACCGCAAACTGTGTCATTTGAAAGAGGGATTGCATCCAGCTGTGCAGCTGCTTTCTCCCCAGGTATCACTGCACACATTTCCTTTGCAGCAGGAATTAGCAGCTCTTCTCCAATATTGTGTGGCTTCCCAGCTTTGGCAATTCTTAGAGACAGAAGGTACAACGCTTCAACAGCTTTCGCAGGTGCAGTCCCATGCTGCTCCACAATTTTTTTTTGCCCTCTCACTTCACTCAGTTTTCTCTGGAAGAACTCTACTGGTTTTGAAAGTAAGCTGGGATGCTTTGTTTCCAAATGACGCCATAGCTTACAGGGACGCATACTGTCTTGTGCCAGAACCTCAGCACACACGACACACTGGGGTTGTGGCGCGTCACTGGTCCCAATGCAGGTAAATCCTAGCTTCAGATAGTTCTCATCATATCTTCTGGCCTTTGCTTGAGGTTCTCTCAGTCCAGCAGCTTCCTCCTCATCATGCACACGCTTCCTTCCAGTCACCAGAAAATGATCCATTCTTAGCCTACAACTCAATGGTAAATTCATATTGATAAGAAGTTGACAAGTAAGCTAGTCTGAGGCCAGACCATCCTGGGCATGCCCATGTGTTCTGCCACAAGTACTACATATAATACAGCTGCTGCAGGCAACCCACCATCACCAACAATAAGAACTCCACAAAGTATTTATCAATTGAAGCACATTTTGAAGACAGATAACAGAAGGCAGCAAGATCAAGATTGTGGGCATTTGTGCCCATTTGAAATCAAGCAACTGCTAGCAGCAATTAGGTAAGTACCTTGACTCTTACCAGGGTCCAAACAAACAAACAAACAAACAAACAAACACACACACACTCACACACACAAAACCAGTAATAAAAAAGAGCCCTCTTTACACAAAACAATCTGGTCTGTTACACCTACCACCCCATCAGCCCTGATGCCACCACACATGAAGACATGAAGTTTGACAGTCATCCTAGAAATTTCAAGCACTGTCATGGCATCGACCACATAGTAACTATTGGCCCTGCCCATCAGGTCCCTCACGTCAAGCTCCTCCAGCAAATCCTTCAGTCAATGCAAGCCCCCACCCCAACAGCCAGATCCTGAAGCACTGGGCAAATGTTGAGGGAGGATAAGAGAACTTACTTCATACTTACCATAATTTCCTTTTCTGTTAGCTCCAACATTGTCAGTGGGAGTTATATATGGGTAATCCTCAAAACCCTCCCGCCACAAAAATATTGTCTGGTTATTTCTTGCAGTTAAGACACTGGTAACTGTTAAGTAAAGGTCCATTGGTGTGTCTGCCCCCACACACACACCCATATCCACCCCCGCCCACAAACTACCACCCACCCAGACATACACACCACCACACCTCTGGCATGACCAGAACATGACTTGCTTTGCAGCACCTTGTAACAATCTCTCCCAACAGAGCAATGGCAGGACTAGATCAGGATTGCATACTGTATCTGCGGCAGTTATGAACACTCCCTCCACCCCAAAGGTTGAGTAGAACTGGATCAAGAGTGAATGACTGCAGCTCCACAGCACTTTGACCCAGAACAGCCACTCAGCAGCACTTTGTAACCCTCCATTAACCCCCAAACAAAGTTCAGGCAGGACCAGATCAGAAAACCACTGCGCAGCACTTGGTAACCCTCTCTCATGCTCATCCCCAACAAAACTCTGGCAGGACCAGAGGTGGTTGATGGAGGGTTACAACATGCCTCAGAGCTGAAGTTCAGATCAGATCCTGCCAGAGATTTGTTGGGGGCGAGGTTACAAAGTGCCACACAGTGGTACTTCTGCTTCGGCCCTGCCTGAACTTTTTCTGGGGGTTGACCGAGGGTTGCAAAGTTCAGACAGGACCAGATCAGAAGTACTGCTGCATAGTACTTGGTAACCCTCACTCACCCTCACGCCCCAACAAAGCGCTGGCAGGACCCGACTTGAACTCCAAATCTTAGGTACTTTGTAAACTTCCATTCATTCAAATCCAGCAGGCAGGTTTTGCTGCTTTTGAAGTGAAGGTGCCGGGGGGGTGCTCCTGGGCTTAAGACCTGCAGAACACACCTACTCCCCAAGCCACACCAGAAGGCCCTTCACCCAAAACGCTCCCCACAGAAACCATCACATATGAACCCAGCACATGCAGGGTCCTCCTAAAGATCTGCAAAATACCCCTACCCTTCAGCCATCAAAAACGGTGTGCAGTTTCAACTCTCTCTTTCAGTACAAACAGAGACACCATATATGACCCCCCTCCCCAACATCAAAAACAAACAGTGAGCAATTTCAACTCTCTCTTTCAGGACAGAGACACCATATATGACTACCCTCCCCCAACCCATCAAAACAAACAGTGAGCAGTTTCAGCTCTCTCTTTCAGGACAGAGACACCATATATAACCCCCAGCCATCAAAACATTGTGCAGTTTCAATCCTCTTTCAGGACAAACAGAGACACCATATATGACCCCCAGCCATTAAAACATTGTGCAGTTTCAATTCTCTTTCAGGACAAACAGAGACACCATATATGACCCCACCCCAGCCATTGAAACATTGTGCAGTTTCAATTCTCTTTCAGGACAAATAGAGACACCATATACCTCTTCCCCAGCCATTGCAAACATGTGTCATTTCACTCTCTTTCAGGACAAATAAACCATATATGACCCCCCTTGGCCACCAAAATCAGTGTGTCATTTCAGCTCTCTTTCAGAGAAACAAACCCATATATGACCCCCACTGCCACCAAAAACAGTGTACCATTTCAACCCTTCTCTTTCCTCCCCAACCACTGCCATTTTAAGCCCCCCTCGGGCATACAAACAAAACATTATTTATGTAGTACAGAACAATCCTTACCAGCCCTGTACAGGGTTGGTCTGGGAGAAGTCTGGAAGGCAGGAGATGGTCCGGGTTTGGAGTGCAGGAGGTCCGAGGCAGCAGCTACAGGTGGGAGGTGGCAGCCACAATGAGGGAGAGGTTCCAGGAAAGAGCTAAAGTGGGCGCAGGTCCCAGGTGGCAGCACAATGCATCGGAGATGCAGGTCCCAGGCGGCAGTCAAGCGTGGGTCCCAGGTGGCAGCAGCAAAGCAGAAGGTCTGAAATGGCATCTGGCGGTGGATCAAATCAGCAGCTTTAGGCAGGCGGTCCAAGTCAGTGGCTTCAGGCAGGCGATTGCGATCTCCGCAGAAGTTGAAACTCCCTGACTTTGCGCCATGCTTTATTGCCGGAAGTGATGATGACACTGTCATCAGCAGGCCTTTGATTGGCTGAGAAAGCCCGCAGAAGCCAGCCGATGATTGGTTAACTAAGTTTGTCCACTGATTGGCCAAAATGATCTTGCTCCCTATTGGTCTGATACAGACCTTTTCTGAATTTTGTCTGGCTGGCTGTGGATCCCTTCCTAGCCCCGCTAGGTTTCAATAGTTCGGGGCGGGAGACTGTACAGAGCTGAGCATCGTAGCAGGATGCACAGCCTCTTGCCAGCAGGAGATGGGGGCATGGGGGAGAATGGCAATTGCACACATGTGGCAAATGGGGTGGGGGAGGTGTGTTAGTGATGTGGCCGGTCAGGAAAGGGAATCGGGAGGTGCACATAGTGCAACTCGCTGCTACACACTTTGTTTTTCAAAACATCCTGTGCCTCCCCTGAAACAGGAACGCGCCTCCCTGGGAAGGCACACCTCACCATTTGAGAACCCCTGCTCTATAATATTTGTAATATAGAATGTGGTTTGTGAGTGTCTCCCATGAGACACCCTGTGCTATAGGGGCCCCACCCCCAGGTTTCAGTTAAAATGGCAGGATATATATTAAACAGCAGATCTCTGTAATGTGATTAACTTCAAGTTGCATTTTATTGCTGTGTTTATGACCTGTGCTGCTTTGAAGCTGGGAAACTAAAATGTACATTTTATGACCTGTTGCTTCTTTGAAGTGGAAATGAAATGGGACTTTATGAGTCTGCCAGAGGATGGAGATCATAAATTTTTATGACGTCTTAAGAGAAGGAACTGGGAAATCACAGACTTATAATTTGGGAAATTAGTTTTTGCTGATGTCACCTTATTTACTATACCCCCGATAGCACATCCTGTTTTGTATAGTTTTTATATTCTGTAAGGAGGAGCTAGATGACATCATGGAAGGGGTTGAAACACAGCATTTTAAATTGTATTCTGTGTTTCAACTGTGACACTTCTATTTTGGACTCTTAGAAACAACATCTAACTTTAAGCACTGTGTAGAGGTATACATTAGATAGAAAAAGTCTAACTGTATGTTGGTAGGAGTTTGTATGTAATCTTATTTGTTTTCTTTTAAGAGATTGTATGCTTTGTGATATATTGTTCTGTGTTCACATTTTACATATTTTTATCCATTTTTAAGTAAATCTATATTTAAAGATACTGCCTGGGTCTTCCAAGTACTTTCTTTTGCATGTGATGTATTGAAGGTTAAGATTTTGACAAAACTGTTCAGAAGCTTGATGGTGTTACCAAAACGGAAAAAGGTAAGAATATACCTAAGATCTTTTATAGAGTTTTAAGGGTTCGTTTTGGATACCTGGTTAGGTGCCCTTAGGCAAAAGATATCTGACATCCCACCGAAGAGCAGATTATCTGAGCCTGTACATTTGGGTATGCTAGCATACGGTTCACAGTTTGAATCCCCCAAGAACTTGAGATCAAAGGTGATTCGGACCCACAAGCAGACAGGAGGGTTACCCTATCTGTTATCTGTTCACAATACTGCGCTCGAAGGTTGGCACTGTGGGAACAGAGGGCCTGACCTGCTGAGTGCGTTTGTGACAGTAGCTGTCTGCAGTGGAGCTTCTGATGTGACCTTCACAGTCTAGAGCACCAACTAGCTTCTGATGTGACCTCTCAGTCCAGACCCAAACTGTGCATTTTGCTGCTCCATGGAGTGACTGTTCTCTGTTCTGATTAACTGTTCATTAAATGGAATCCCCAGTTCCTGCAGTTTGGAGTGTTGTACCTCAAGCATTCTGTGTGAACTATTGCTGCTAACAAGATTTTGCCTCCACAGTCTGGCACCCAGAAGTTAGAGGGGCACCCCAGTTCCAGCAAGGCCTGGGAAATTAGGCTGACCAGGTATGTGCTTCTTTCTGCTGTATGTACCCTCCTCCATGGACTCCCACCATCATTACCCCTAGACACGGGGAGGGGGGCTTACACCACCTACTGTGGAAGTTGAGAGAATCTATTACCCAAACTCCTATCCACACATTTTGAAGTTACCCCAGAAAATCAACTAAATAGTCTGAACCATCACAGAGAAGCCCTTACAGATGATTCATTGCAGATCAGAAGACACACATCATCTGCATAAGCCAAAGCCCTGCAGGCTACTGTATCCTCCTCAGTACATGAGGGAAAGATTTGAGCATGCTGTTCGAGTTTCTGTAACAAAGGATCTAAGCCCAAGATGTAAAGGATTGGGCTCAGAAAGCATCCTTGATGCACCCCTTTATATACCGGGCATGCAGTGCCAAGCCTCCCATTAATTAGAGGGGTAACCGATGTAGACCGGCACATATACTGCAACCAGGAAGCAAAGGTAGGTGGGAATCTATAATAGCCAAAATAAACCAAAGAAATTCATGAAAGACTAAATCAAATGCCTTGCCCTGGTCTAAAGACACTAATAAATCCTCTACACAGTTCAAATAACCTCCTTCCACAACTTGACATGTCAGAATTAAGTTATCCTGAATAGCCCTACCAGGTACCGAACAGGCTGGTGATTGGGTTACCAGATGCCCAGTAACTTTCTGAAATCTAGCAGTGAGGAGTTTTGAAAGTATTTTCAAATATGTATTTAAAATACAGATGGATCCCCAATTAGAAAGATCCCATGTATTACCAGATTTATGTAAACAAAGACAAGGCTTTCTCTCATATTAGGTACAAGAACATTTTTTTTAATATATTAAACATGAGGATTAATTCTTCAGAAATAGCTGGAGCTACTGATTCATAAAATTTGCTGGTAAGACCATCTTTGCCAGGTGCAGAATCCAAATTTAGGGACTGGACAGCTGTCGCAAGTTCTGATACAGAGGTCAGCATAGGAAGGTCTAAGGGTATCTGGGGAAGATGTAAGTTAGAAGAGAAGGACCCCCTACTGGAAATGGAGGTGAATCCTGGCCCAAACAGTTGCTTGGTGTAACTGGAGGTGGTGGACAAAATATCCATATCACAGTGTAGGAGAATGTAGGGTTTCTATGATGCCACTTCCATATCTATGAGAAAACATAAAAGATGAAAATATTATATATGTGTACCTGTCCAATTGCATGAAAACCCCACTTCGGCTGGGTGTCATTTATGCTTATGTCACAACTCACCTTACCAGCAAACTTGATATTGTAACAGCCAGGTTTTTGGGACTCACCTTGGCTGTTTCCTGGGTCCTCCGAAGACACACCATGAGTGGGCCAGCCTAGGTTCTTGGGCCCAGATATTCAAACTGTGCCCAAAAAGTGTGCAACAGCAGGAGCAAGTGCAAGTCCACTGCGCCCATGCGCAAGAAGCACGATATTCAAAAACTGCGCAGGTCAAGATGCACCTGCGACACATGACTGAATATCATGCCACCTGTGCCATAGCGCAACCAGGGATGTGCAGTTGTGCATTTCAGATGTGCCATAGCGTAACCAGGGATGCTCAGTGGAGCAGTCCAGATGCGCCATAGCGCAACCAGGGATGCCCCGTGGAGCAGGGTAGCAGTGCGACAGCACAACCAGGGATGCACAGGGACAGGATGCAGGGGCCCACCACCCATGCCACAGATGGGCAGAGGAGCACACAGCAGAACAGACATTGCCTCCCACACCCCATGCACTGCACAACCGGTGGAGAGCTGGAATAACCACCTGCCCATGGATACCAGCAACCAACCCACAGCCAGGGCATGGTGCCCCAGCACACCCCCTGGCAAGCTGTGACCAGCACACAAGGAAGGCCGACCACCCCATGCCACACCATCCCACCAATGGAGATCACACCCTGCACCATGATCCCCATACACCCTGCCCAGGAGTAGCACCCAACAGTGCAGGACACCCCATGCATGCCACCACCCCCACTGTGACAATGCAACCCTGTGCACCACAGAGCCATGCAAGGCAGCCCCACCATGTGCACCCTGCAGTGGGTGGCAGCAGACAGCGATGCAACAACTGCATACACAGTGCCACCCTGCACATCCCCCCCGAGGTACAGCTGAGAGACCGACCATGCATTGGCACACGAGGTACCCCACATGCGACAGGGCATGCCCTGGACCCCACCACCAGTGGTACAGCACCCTGCACACCCTCCCAAGGACACATCCCATCCCAGCACTGGCCACAACAGCCAGCACAGACACACACAGTGTTGCATGGAAGCATGCGCCACACAGGATGCAACAAAGTGCATAGACAAACAGCCACCCATACCCAAGGGCACACCAACACAAGGACACAGTAGCAGGTCAACTAAGCCACTAGCGTGTGGCCACGGCAGCTGTGTACACATGGCCAGCACCCCTACATGGCACAGGTGTGCCAGCCACCCTGCGCAGGCACCATGAAGCTGTATGCCACCAGCATGCGGCCGGAGTACAAGTGACAGACAGTGGAGCACATCCCCTGCAACAGACACAAGTGACAGCATGGAGGGGGGGCAACAACAGCGGAGGCCACAGTGCCACCAGAGGCAGATGTGCACCATACTGGTGACGGGAGGCAACCTGGCATTGTGCCAGGTACAGTGATTGTCCAGCATGGACAGCCACCTCTGACATGCCAGCAGACCATGCATATCACAGACATGCAAGGATGTCAGCTGCACAGACCATGGACAGTCTGACAGGGGTGCCATGCACACAGTGCATGCACCATGGACCACTGCACACAGGCATCCAGTGCACAGAGAACAACACACAAACCATAGACAGTGACCGATCCCCCCGGCCACACCATAGGCGGTTCCCTTCTGGATACACACACACGCCCATGCTTGCACCACCCCTGACGCCATGCACACCACTGCAGCTGAGCACCTGTAGCCTGTTGCAAATCAGAGACCACCACAGTTGTCATAACAAAATGTATGTATTATAAAATAACAACTCTCAAACATATGTACAACTATATACAAGGGTGGGGGAAAGGGCCACAAACCAGGTGGGGGCGGGCATAGGTACAGGAGTGTACAAATGGGAGAGGGAAGAAGGGGTGTGAGGGTGGGTCCAGGGGGGTTATGTGTGGCAAGGGGGTCATGGAGGGCCTATTCTCTGGCCGCTCTCCACTCCTGTGGCGCCTCCGGGTGCTTCTCCTCCATACCCCGTGCTGCTCCATGTGCTCCAACAGTGCCATGGATGCCCGTGCCAGCTGCAGAAGCTCCTGTATGCCCCATTCCAGGGCCATCCAGTGTTGTCCACCTAGGACAAGGGAGCAGAGTCAATACGTGTGACTGTCCAGCCCCCTGCAGCCCACCCATTGTGCATGGCATACAGCCATGTGCCATGCCCTTGTGATGGTGTACGACCACCCACGGTGACTGCATCCACAAGACCTGCCTACCCAGGCACCCACAGCCATGCGGATCACTGCACACACCCACCGCCCATGTCCTGCACAGCACCACCATGGCCATACAGTTACATGGCTATGCAGTGTGAAGGCAGTGGCACAGCCATGTACCCGGTGCACGCATGGACCACCATTGATGCACTCCCAGACATGTAGTGCCACTGGACAGTGCTGACTGTAACAAGTTACGTGCATGGCAGTGGTGTCAATGGATGGTGGCCATGCCCCGCTGCCCGCCCTGTTAAACAGCATGCAATAGTAATCATGGATGTAAGGCATTCACCATCATCAGGCTGGTCCCTGCGCCTCTGTGGTCCAGCATCCCTCCCGGCCTGCTGGTCCTCCTGGCGATGCCTCCTCTCTCTCGCCCGCCGGGGCTCCTCTGGGCCTAAGGTGCAAACATGGAGAGAGGAACATCAGTACAATCCAGTAGCAAAGTCCCCCCGCCCCCATGTGTGTGCAATCCCACACAGCCATACCCATCCACCCCCCACCCCGATACCACCACGGCCAACACTGGACAGCCCCCCCATATGCCAGACACATGCAACCCTGATACCCGTATGGACGTTAACAGTGTATGGATGGGGCACCTACCTGGCCGTGGCACCGTGCCCCTCCTGGCATGTCCCCGCAGGCGGGCAAGCCTTTCCGGGTCCCTGCACCAGAGGTCCCCATACCGGTGGCGACACTGCTTGGCCATGCACCCGATTCCCGTGGCCTCCTCCAGCACCACCGCCACCTCCTCCCATACTGCACTCCTGGTCCTGTCCAGGGGTGCAACACCATAAAGTGCCCCAGCATGGGGCTCTACAATGGCCACCAAATTGGCCAAATTGGCCAGCTCAACCTGGCTCCACACAGCAGCCCTCCTCCATGCCATCTCTACAGCTAGTTGGAGTGAAAATGGTGCTCGGTAGCTCGGTCCGCCACATGCAGATGCTGCACGGTACAGTGCTGTCACCGAACAGTGCGATAGTGGTGCACCCATGCGGACGCATGGCGCCTAGGAGCAAAGGTCAGGCACAGGGTCAAAGGTCTCTCATGCTCGGACAGCCACAGCGCAATTGGAACTCAATGCGTGTAGTGCAATTGGGTGCCTGTGTGCCACCTCCTGTAGCGGCCTACCGTGCTGTGGCCCCAGTGTGCCTACGGCACCCCAGTGCCACAGCGCCATATATGTGAACAGCGCAGTAGCACCACTGGCACAATGGTGGCCGTGCCTTGCATTGCATCCCATGCACAGCACATCAGCAGTGCAGCAGGCATCTGCATCATCACCCCGGGCATGTGCAGTTCGGTGTGTACTGCGCATGTCACAGAAATGCACCCTTGCCTGACCACATTCAACACAATTGCGCAAAGCACAACAGCACGATATTCAGCCGGCATATGCAAATCAGCTAATCAGCCATTCAGTGGCACAGATACTGCATTTATATCCACTTAAAATTGTGCTTCGCCTCATTTGCATGAGTTGTGCTATAAAAATGCAACATTGGGCTGCACTGGCCATAGTCGGTTACTGCAGTCTATTGTGGTGAGTTGCATGCTGTTTGGGAGTGTGGACTGTGGTGTGTGGGACATGCATGGGACTGCACAGTCACAGGTAACACCTGTCATTCTCACAGGGTGAATAATGAGCGCTTGTGAGGTGGAGGAAGAGGAACAGAGATGTGGGAGGAAGAGGATGCCTAACTTCACCAAGGCAGAAACAGATGCCCTGTTTGAGGCCTACCTCGACCAGGAGCCGCTGCTCAGTGGACGGTGGGGAACACCACAGGCCCGTGCTGCTGCATGGGAAGAGGTGGTGCATGCCGTCAACCTGCATGGCAGCCACCAACGGTCCATGCAGGAGTGCAAAAAGAAGATGGGCACGAACAGGCGGAGGATTAAAGACAAGGTGGCTGCCATCAGGGCAGCACGGTCTGGGGCCAGAGGGGGACAGCCAGATGTGCTACGCCTGACCCCACAAGAAGAGCGGGTTGCTGGCAGCATGCAGCGTTGTGCCATCGAGGGTGTTCCAGGTGGTGGATTCCAGACAGGTGGTAGCCCGTCACTGCATGGTAGATCCTGGTCTGTCAATGGGAAAGGGTAGGGCAGATACATTAAGGCTATTGTGTTCCCTTACAGCTCCTGAGTGTCTACATGGGTCAGCGGTAGTGGGCTTGTCCACTGAGGGTGGTACCATGGACATAGTAGAGGGCCCATCCACCTCCACAGGCATACGAGAGTCAGGGTGACAGTGGGCCTGCATGGCTGTCCGGACTGATGTTGGTGAAGCAGGTGCAGAGGAGGCCCTGCCCATGTCCCAGCATGCCAGCATCCATGGATGCCAGCATGCTGAGACTCGGGCTGGTGCTGGATCCGTCACTGATGGTAATGGAGCTCACTTCATGGACAGTGATACGTGTTGGCCGCAGGATGGCCACACAGCAGGTGACATCACGGGCATGGCCGTGGGTGGTGCCGCCGTGGAGGCCTGCGTAACATCACAGTCCCAGCCTGTGCCTGTCTGCACCAGTGGAGCAGCACTAGTGTGTGTCCAGGACAGTGGGGCTGTTGCGGCCACTGCGGCAGCACCGTTGAGCCCTGGAGAGCAGCAGTGTCAGCAGTCGGCCAATGGCCATGGGGGTACAGTGTCAGGGGGTGGCGTCAGTGCACCACCTGTGGACATGCCCAGGCCTGGCCCTGGTGTGCAGCACCCACCCTCAAGGGGTGCTGCCCATCACGGTTGCGAACACTGTGAGGGACAGCATGCCGATCAGGCAGATGACCTCTTAGAAGAGCACACCTGCATACTCCAAGAATCAGTCAATCAGCAGGTGCGGCTTGTGACAGCGGTGGATGCTCTCAGTGCGACTCTGCGCCAGGCAGAAGAGCGGCGCAGCAGAGACACCGCTCTGCTCCTGGCAGGGATGGACCGGATGCAGAAGGATGTGACCGCTGTCATTGACAGGCAGACACAGGCAATCACAGCTGTCATGGCCACAATGGGCACACAGTTATTTGCCCATGCATCGCAGACACCACGCAGTGCAATGTCCACCCCCCGTTCCTGGCATCGCGCAACACCCTCCTTGTCGACACCGGGTTCAGCTGTGGGCATCCTGAGCACACCTGGCGCAGGCATGTTCGGTGTGCTGCAGACCCCTGCGCGAGCATGGTTGTGTTCACGCAGTGGAACCCCTTGGGGACCGTCAGTGCCATCCCATGAGGCCATTGGTCAGCCTGTCACTGCTGGTGGGGCTGCCCACGCATCCGTGGTGGCCGTGGCATTGTGGCACATGACTGACCTGTCTTCCACCATGGCTACTGTCTGATGCTGCCCTGTGTGCATTGTGTTGTTCAACGTGCAATGCACCCGGCCCTGCACACACACACACGTTCCATCTGCACACCCTCCCGGCTGCTGTCCGCTGTGGCATGTGCATGATGATGCCTGCATTGCGCTGTCCGCCACTGTGCAATAGTGCCCAGTGTCTGATACATGCACAATGACAGGCACTGGGCGTGGTGGTCTGTGGACGTGTGTGTGGCTAGGGGTGGTGGTTGGGGTAAGCGTGCCTCCTACCCTTTGTGTATGTCTTGTGAGGTGTGTGTGTGTGTGTGTGTGTGTGTGTGTGTGTGTGCCGCGTGCCGTATTAGACCTTGCCCATCCCTGTTGGCGTGTGTGGTTCCATGCTCGGCCAATTCCCTTTATGACATGCACCCCTGGGGTTTGTCCATGTGTGTTTGTGGGTTGTGCCTTTGCCACTGGTGGTTGCACATGGCCCCATGACTTACCTGGGTTGGTTGAAGTGCTCCTCTGTGATGGTGTCCCAGTGCAGCTGTGCCATCCGGATCAGTCGGGGGTCCCTTCGACCAAGGGGAGCTGCCCATCACCATCTTCACCAGCGTCCTCATCGTCCCCATCACTGTCCCCCTCTTTGACCTGTACGGCTATCCCACAGTCATTGGCCATGTTGTGCAGGATGCAACAGGCCAGGAAAAGCCTGCAGGCCTTTGAGGGGCTGTACTGTAGGGCACCGCCAGACGAGTCCAGGCAACAGAAACGTGCCTTCAGCATCCCGAACACCCGCTCGATGACATTGTGTGTGGTGGCATGTGCCTCATTGTAGTGTTGCTGTGATGGGGTCACAGGCCGCCGGTATGGTGTGAGCAGCTAGGGACGGAGTGGGTATCCACTGTCACCTGTGTGTAGAGGGTGGACATTAGTTTGGTGATCAGTGTCACCCTGCCTTGGGCCATCTAGGACAATACCCATGTCACCTCTGACTACGCCCCTCCCAAGCTCCATCTCTTTCTGCATGCTTTGCATACTCACCCACTAGATGGCCAGTGGGGATGTCCCCACTCTGAACCTGTGGCACAGTGTGGGCTGGTGCCAGATGAAGGCATCATGTGCTCCCCCAGGGTGCATGGCACAGACATTGATTATGTGCCCCCTGGCATCGCACACCACCTGGCAGTTGATGCTTGCATACCCCTTCTGATTCATGTATGCGGCCCCTTCTGGGCCAGGTGGTGTGCAGATGGCCACATGGGTGCAGTCTATTGCCCCGAGCACGCCAGGCATACGTGCTACCCTGTAGAAATCCTGTATGTTTGCTGTGCGCTCCACCAGTGTGCTGGGGAAACGGATGTACTCCACAGCATGTGGCAGCAGTGTGCTGAGGAATTGGGGAGGAGGCGTGACACGGCTGACTGGGTTATGCCTGTGGTGTCCCCTGTTGGTCTCTGGAAGGTACCTATGGTGAGCAGGCACATGCAGGCTGTCACTTTGGTCTCCACTGACAGAGCATGACTCCATTGTGTGGGTGCCTGCATCACATCACTGCACAGCTCACAGAGCTGATCTCAGTATCAGTGTACAGCTCAAAGCTGGTGCGGACTCGGTAGTGCCAGTTGGGGGCATACCGCCGATGGGCCCTTCCACAGCCGCGCCCCCTGCTGCCTGCCTTCTCACCCCCCTTATAACTGCTTCCATCTGGATGGTGGCACTGGCCATGTCCCTGGCTTGTGTTACCCCCCCGGCAGCTGTTTCTGTGTTCCCCCCACTGTCCTTGCTGCTACTCCCCCTGCACCGGGAACACCTCCCTGTAGTGGCCTCAGTGCTGTGTGGCACTTCCCCCTTTTGCCTGCACTGTGGCAGAGGCTCCCCACACCTTCTCTGTTCCTGGGGGTTCCAGGTGCTCTGTCTCTCTCCTGACCTGTTCTGCTCCCAGTGTTTGTGTGCCTGTGTGGCTGCCTGCGGTTCAGCAACATGTGCCTTCCCTGTAGTGTTCTTGCACCTCTCTCTTGTTCCTTTTTATTTTGGCTCATTTATGCTATCGTGCAACTTCCGCTTGCTCCCCTATTGCGCATGGCGCATGTTGTTGAATATCGCACTATGCCATTTATGCATGGTTCCTCCCCCTTCAGTTGCACATGCATTCATTATCATTGCGCTCTTGCGCATTGTGATTTGGGGAGGCGCATCTGCCTCTCACTGAATATCACAGAATGGTGCATTTTCGGACTTGCGCTGGTGCATCCCTGTTGCGCATGGCGCAACCCTTTTGAATATCTGGGCCTTGGAGTACAAATGGTACTGGAAAAATAAGTGTGCTTGGTGCCTCCACCTGGGGTGGTGACTGGGAATACCTGAAAATAAATTGCAGATTAACACCCCTCAGGAAAATATAGTAGCTGCCCCCCACCATACCTTCATCACACAACACCAATTTCCACTTTCTACAATAAGTCACTGTACCAGAATTCAACATGAACAATTACCAATTTTATTTTGGAGGAGGGGAAAAAGAGAAAAATAGCATAACAACATTAACACAGTTCCAGCACCTTTGCCCCACTGAGTCCTGCCTCCCTCCCACGGGTGCACCGGTTCCCTTTTGGGAGCTGCCCAAAAGTCTCTAAAGTCCCTTAGGTAGGTACAACACCACAGATGTGGAAGACACAGGGGATCTTTAATCAGGGCCCAAATAACTTTAGACAGATGCAAAACTTTTAAACTGTTGCCTGGGCTGGGCACACTTTGATCTTGCCACAATGTAACCCCGGGGTCTACCTTAATTGCCACCATATGTTTTGTTTCTCCTGTTTCACTCCCGCTTCTGCTAGCGTCCCCCAGGCTCCTTGTGTCCTTCTGGTGCTCCTTGCAAGCCCCATGCAGCCCGTTTGTTCTTCAAGCCCACTTCAGGCTTAAATCTTTGATTGCAAGTTGCTGGCATGTTCTTGGTGCCGCCGGCAACTGTGCACGCGCAGGTGAGCATTGATGTACCACCCCACAATTTTGTGGGCAAATTGAGGAGTCTTTCAGTGGTTCCGGCATCCTGGAAAGCTAAATAGAGGCCAGTGACCTTTACAATGTGGTGCAGGAGCTGCTTAAGTATTCAAAATAGAGTTTGAGAGAGGGGATAAATCGCATGGCTCATACGTATTCATAGCCCTCATTAATATTCATGAGTTGCTGCCTGCCACCTAGGGGGACAGTGTATCGGCGGCAGCAACAGCCAAAGGGAGTGGAATTATCAAATAAAAGTGGGCTTGTTTGAAAAGAAAGTGTTTGGGCTACATATGTGTGGGGGACTTATAAAATGAAAGTAAATATCCTGGCTGCACCAAACTTTCAAACTTGTGGGACTGCATAAATAGAACAGTATCTTATACAGCAGCCACCATTTTGGGAGTGCCTTAGCCAATCACAAACTCGGATTTCATTCAGAGACTCTTGGGAGTGTAATACAGCCTTGTGGGAGATTTTCAGGGACAAAGTTTGGGTGCCTAAACTGCAACTAATTAAAAGGCTTAAACTGTTTTTAGGGAGCCTGAACAGCCAATCAGATTCTTTTGACTTCTGCCTTTATAAAAGAGGGACAGTTTGAATTTCAGTTCGGTTCGAGAGATAGTGGTGAGTTGAGCTATCGAGAAGCTTCTCCAAGAAGGAGCCTAGGAGAATCGGCGGGGAAGGGCCTGACTTGCTCCCTGCTACTGTTCTCCTGCTTGGGACTGCCTTATTGCAGTAATCGGAATAATCCAGGAAGAAACTTTTACTTGCAGCAGAAAGTTCCAAGATATTGGAAGGGACAGCCTGAGATTTGGACCAAAAGGAAGCTCCTGTGAAGCGTTCGGCCCAGGGGTTGTGCGAGACTGATTTAATGATTGAGAGGTTTGCTCAGTGAATCCACTGCAATAGCAACCGGCCTGTATACCGAATTGAGAGTTAGAGAAGTTAAAGTTGTTCCTGTTAAATGTGCTGAAGGTTTTTCATGGACTGTGGTCTGTTTTGCCAGTGACTGGACTGTGTTACCAGCTGGAGGCCTTCTCCAGCCAACAAACTAAACTTTTCCAAAATTGTTTGTTCAGCCTTGGGCCTATGCCAGTCTCGGCCCAAGCCAACCATTCCTGTACCTGAGACTGTTCTTCAGCAAGAGACCAGCTTAAGGGGATCAAGTCCCTGTGCAGAGACAATTCACAGGTTGCAGCCACCTCTAGGGAAAGGCCGTGAAGTGGAGGTGTGTCACATCGGCCCTGTTTCCCCATGCTCCTCAGTGAACTACATGAGGTGTCCATATCGCCAGATCTATCACAGCCAACTGGTTGCGTGAGTAAATCCAGGTAACTCCCTGCAACAAATCATTGATTATCTGTGGTACCATTCTAATTACTTCAGTGATTTTCTGGGTTACAAGAGACTGGTCCAACCGGCCAGGATTACAAATAATCAAAAGTCTGTTTGTTCATGGTAATTGCCTTTTCTTTCCATCAAGGGCCCCAACAACAGCTTCAATGCCAGCCACCCCTGGGCAATGCTTCTGGCTAGCCAGTATGCTGTAACATCCTGCATACCCAGTGTTGCAAGGCTGACCATTTAGGACTAAAAGTGCATGAAAAGTAACCTGAGACTAATAGTAACCGTTCATCTAAAATCACGCCCCTCCCTCGTTCATGACCCCCTTAATAAATCTGATTGTTGTTTCATGTTTAACCTGGCTTATGAGCATATTATTAGTTGGGTTACAGTACTGAAAGTGTGCACCTGTTTTGCTAACCTTGCCTTTAGAAGGAATTCCAGAGAATTTGCTGAAGGCCAGACCCTGGTGGTAAGTGTAATGGGTGCATGCAAATTATTAATGTTAATTGCTGACTGTGAGCTAACTGTTGCCAGAAGTAAAAGGTCACTAGGTGGGTTCATGGGTGGTTATAGCTTCCCAGAGGGCTATACCAGGTTAGATAGATTCCCCCACTATAGTTTCTCTGGGTGGAGGCACCTTAATATCGAATCCAGGCTCCTCAACCTGTGGCTAGAAATACAGGCAGGGGTTGTAACCTCAGGGATAGTGCCACCTAGGGGTTACATCTTGGAGGCACTACTGGGATTAGCACCCCTAGTGGCCACACCACAACATTTTAGTAAGGCCTAACCTGGAGCCCACTGTTTTTATGGGTAATTACCTGTGGTCCAGCACCAGTGTGGACAATATTACTAGCACTGGTTCTGACTCCTCCTCTAAGAAATGTCTGTGCAGCAGTTAGTTAAGTGGTGTGTGGGGAGTGATAGTGCCCTCACAATGCTCTTTTATTGCTAGATATACCCCTGGGTACTAACAAAGACACTATCACACAAGCCCTTGCAAAAAATTGAGTGTCTGGCTGAGGCTGTGATAGCAGGTCAGATGGCTGACCCCACTGCCCAAACTTTAATGGCTTCAGTGGAGTGTAGCAATCCAGTGGACAGTACTAAGATCCACAAAACTATTGCCACTAATGGGTTCCAGGTCACCTGGAGGGTAGTAACTAAGGATGGTGAGGATCCCTCAGAACTAGACCCCCCACCCTTATCCAAGAGTTTTGAGGAGAAGCTTGTCAAGTTGTTACTGGATGAGGGCCAAACCATCAAGGACTTAAAAAGGTTATTCCAGCCTCCTGGGGGTGTCCCTTCCCCTGGCACTTGCATCAGTCCTGGCCCCTGCTCCTGTACCAGCACCCACCTCAATTCCTGTGCCCATACCAGTACAGGCACCTATGGTGGTACTTTCAAACAGTCACGATTATAGCCGCAAATGAAAGGTGTTCTCTGTCACCCTGCCCACGCCTAATGGGGAAGATGATTGGGAGACGTGGATAGACTTTGTTGCTCTGCTAGTGCAAGACTGGCAGTGTTCCGAGGTAGAGAAAGGGCAAAGGTTGAGTGAAAGTCTCCGAGGACCTGCGTGTCATCGAGGCACAGGTCAGGAGCATAGGAAAAACCTGGAACAGTTGTAGAATTTGCAAAAAGTGTTTATTAGTACTAGCAGTAACATAACAAAATAAACTTGTTCAGAATAACTGTTTACAAAGGTAGAATAAACAGAGAAGATCCATCTGAGGTTTCTGTCAATCTCTGTGTCTCTTGCAAGAAATTGCAGCTTTGTTTATACAAGTCTTTGCAGCCCCCTTCTGAGCAAGCATCCTGTTTTGTCTAAAATGTTCTTGTATATTTCAAGCAGGTGCAGCCAGAACACAATGTCCCATAACTGAGGCCCCTTTTCCACAGCTTCTGCAAAAGGCTTACAAATTGCATTTCAGGTTAACCCCTTGAGTACCCAATAGCTTTTGCAATCATCTCAAACTATAAGTATATACATTTCAACAGTAACCCTATATAATATCTAAACAAAGGGATCCCAATGTCAGTTACATTTCCACATAATGATTTGCACATACTTTTATACCAGCAGATATGCAGGGAGGAAAAGACAGAAACAGCAAGGGAACAAAGAATGTAAATTTCACATGGCTCTAATATCCATGGTGGTCAAAAAATTGGTGCTCAAACATTGAATGGATCAGCTAGTCATTTCGTACAGTGAGTGGCTGAATGATCGTTCAGCATGCTTTAGAACTGAATGCCTGCTTGCCAGCTCCCGTAATAAACTCAACTTGTTTGATAAAAAGTGGGGAAAAGTTAGACACCTTATACTTATATTAATGCCTCATGGTCTTCCTAACTCTCCATCTTTATTTCCTTACATTGGAGACACTGTTTCTATACTTTCTTAAGGGCACACTCCAGGGGGTGGGGTGTCAGGGGGGAGGAGCGGGGGTGGGTGTGTATTTTAAGTTCTCTAAAACTCTTTCTCATTGTATTGCCATGGCCTGTGTTTGTTTTCCTTTTAGAAAATCAATAAAGATTTTGAATTTCAAAAAAAGAAACAGCAAGGGAAGACAGAGACAGTAAGAGGCAAAGAATTGTGAGACTGTCAGGGTGATCAAGTCCTATGTCTCACAAGAAAATTTGGTTGCACAACCAGACCCGACAAGAGACAGGAAAGAAAAGAACAGAACAGAACCCTGCATTCAAACTCTCCATAACAACTGGGACAGGGTCCTATTCAACCCTGTCACACTGCACTGGATGCCATCCAATCATTGAGGTCCACCAATGCCGATGCTTCTGTACAAGAATATTTGGTTGCCTTAAGGGCTATTTTTGGTGCCCCGGAGGATGGTGAAGGCCTTATGTGAAGTTCAGGGGCACTCAACAACAGAGAGGGGAGACCTTGTCCGCTAATCTGACAAGATTATAGAAGGCCCTGCAAAGAGCATTTAAGAGGGGAGGTGTGGCCTCCAGTGAACTGAACTGAGTCAAGCTGGACCAGATTCTGAGGTCTGCCAAGTATTCCAATCTTCTGTTGCTCAAATTAAGAGTGAGAGATTATAAGGAAGATCCTCCCTCTTATATCCCCCTGATGCAAGAAGTATGTGCAGCAGAAAAGGAGGAAGAGGATGCCCAGGATCCCTGCATGGCCATAGCTACTGCGGCCCCTGCCCTTGTCAGGGGGTCAGTCACTGATAGTCTTGAATTCCATGAGCTACTTAAAGAAATCAGAGAACTAAAAACTGGTGCCACCACTGAGGGGTTCAGTGAGAAACAGACTGCTAGGGGTTTTCCCCCATGGGCAGAGTTACTTAAGGAGATCAGAGAACTGAAAGCTGGTGCTATCATTAAGACCATCACTGATAGAGACCCAGACATCTCTCAGAATATATCAGTTATGGGAGTGGGCGTGCACACTCAGGCCCCTCCTGTAGATGGCAGCCCAAAGGCAGAACTTAGTGAATTGACTGCTATGATAAGGGAATTATTGGGACATAGTGTGCAGCCTTCAGCATGGCAAAGGGAGAGAGACAGTGAACCAAGACCCTCTACTGTCAGTGCTCCAGCTCCAGCACCAAATATGTATTCCTATCCCCCCAGCCATGATTGGAGACCAACCTCTAATGCAATGGCACAATCAAGGCAGGCCAGAGAAGATACATTTTGCTATAATTGTTGAAAGGATGGTCATCACAAGAGGGAATGCTGATCCTGAGAGGATGCAACCAGCGTGATAGACAGGCTGCTGGCAGCAAGGTACCTGAGGCAAGGTAGTGCCAGGGAGGCCCTGGCCCCATCTCACCCCAACTCCCTTGTGGCCAAGTCATTCATTCCAGCTCCTGAAAATACTCCCCTGGATTGGGGGAAAATGGTGGGCCCCTCCATGGAGTGCTGCAGAGAGGAAGGCGATGAAGTATCCCCAGATATGTTCAAATTAGTAGAACCGCCTATCCCTGGTGAGTGGAAAGACAGAATCAGCCCCAAGCTAGTGCAGCGGAGTAAGGTATTTTCATTAAAAAGGAATGGAAGGTTGGATGTGTCACCAGCGCTGAGCACCATATCAGGCTCCATGACAAGAGGCCTTTCTGAGAAAGGTCACACATGTAACCCCTCTCCATGCCCCCGTCTAGGGGCATAACTTTCTTTTGCAGATATTCTGGGGCAATAGAAAGGGGGCACTCTCAAGTGCTAACATCGAGATAAATGCACTTCCAAAGTAAGGCAGGGAAAATCATATTCCTACCTCTCAGTCATCTTCAATACTCATGCACGTTACCTTCTCCCTCAATATTTGATTTTCTCCTCCCCGAAGCTGCCCACCATACTAGGACCTCCACTCAGTACCTCGGCTGCTTCAGGAGCCCTTACAGTCCCACCCAGCCTGGATGAATATGGCAACTGGAATGTAACTCATAGAAAATTAATCAAACTGAAGATAAAGGGGGAAAAGAAGGATTTCAGTTCATTTACTTCCCCTTTCAGTCAAATAATACACATAACCACTATTTCCTCCCCAAACTGGCTTTTATTCTGCACCTGTAATGCAAATGATTTCCAGCAATACAGGGGTCACATATGTCATCTTTAAATAGACAAAGCAGCTCCATGGGGCTATTTAAACTTTTTACAAAACTGACTGGACATTCTTAGGCAGCAGAAATGATGGATACCAGCAGACACAAGCAAGGATTTCTTTTTCCTCTCTCTCCCTCTCTCTCTCTCTTAGGTGCTCTACCCGAGACCTACTTGAACTCAGATCCATGCAGTCTCCTAGCTTCAAAGGACTTGGTAAGGCAACACTTGGATTTTTTTCTTTCTCACCTGGGTCACTCTCACTGGCACTGGTCGTCCCCCCCCTTTAATCTGATGTGGAAAAGCGAGCTGCCTTTCCCACCTGGACCCCTGGGTGCTGGCCTAAGCCACATGGCTTCCAGCAATTTTACTGATGACTCAGGTCCTGACCCTCTTACAATAGCTGGCACTGTACCCAGTGCCTACCACTTCCACTCAGCTCTTCCTACAGCACCTGCCTTCTCACGGATGGTCCAACTTACTCCGGGTTCCACTGGTCTTAATACCTCAGGGAGTCCCAACCAGGCCCACATCCCCATTTTTACATCCTGGGCTTGAATTACGCTCCAGCATGGGCTACCCTCTAAGGTCTGCCACATGGCCTGTGACCCACCCGAACCTCAGTGTAGCGGCAACCCAGGACCTGCCCCTTCAAGCAGGCCCCATAAATTGGGTGAAAGGCCCCCTGGCTCCCTCTACCCCACAGCTGCCCTGCCATGCCAGGTACAAGGGAAGCTACTGCCACTGGCTCCTCACCTAGGAGGGCCCTGCCACTGCCCTCCCAGCTCTGGTGACCTGGGGTACACCTGCAAGGGGTCACTAAGAACTCCTACACTTTCCTGCCCCTAATGATGCAGGACCTTGCTACATATTCCCCACAGAGCTCCATTACTCCCCTCTGCATCAACCATGACACATGGAAAAACCATCCTGACTGTACTCTTTTTTGGGGGGTTTCCCCACTGGCCCTCCCAGACCACCAAGCTCCCTCACTTGCCCACCTAATCTGCTCCTAGCATTATGCTTCCAGCCTCATCCTTCCAGCCCCAGACCTAATGCCTGGGCTGGAAAGGCCCCAAAACATCCTGTCTGTCCCTTTTTATACTCCTAAAACCCACTCTCTACTGCCACCTTGAGGCATCCAGCAGTAATATCCCCCAGAGCAGTAACATATTCCCTAGCTCTGGGGGGTAGGGGGGAAAGAGATGCCTAAGATGGGACTATAAGCCTGTCTTTTACAGTGGGCTTACACGCAGATTGGCACTGGTGGACACTGATGATTTTTGATGCCACCTTCAAGAGATGTTAGCAGCTGGAATCATCGAGGAATCACGTAGCCCTTATGTGTCTCCCATTGTGGTTGTCCAAAAGAAAAATTGGTCAGTGAGGATGTGCATGGACTACAGGACCCTTAACTGAAGAACCATACCCAATCAGTACGCAATGCCTCACATCCAGGATGCTCTTGATTGTCTTAATGGGAGCCAGTGGTCTTCCATCTTATACCTCAGGAGTGGGTATTACCAAATCCCAATGGCGCCTGAGAATAGAGAAAAAAATGCATTCATCTGTCCCCTGGGTTTTTACAAATTCTTGCACATGCCCCAGGGCATCTCCGGAGCGCCCGCCACCTTCCAAAGATTGATGGAGCGAGCTGTAGGAAACATGAACCTGCTTGAATGCTTAGTTTATCTGGACGATGTCATTGTGTTTGGCAAAACACTTGAAGAGCACTAGACTCACTTGTTCATGGTCCTGGATCAGTTAGAAGAATTCGGATTAATATTGTTCATCGACAAATGCCAATTTTTCCAGAAATTTATAAGATATGTGAGCCACATTGTATCCTCTGAGGGCATTCAAACTGATCCAAGCAAAGTGGAAGCCTTAACTACTTGGCCACAACCTAATAATCTCAAAGAGCTGCAAAGATTCCTGGGTTTCTTTTTTAATTGAACATTTTTATTTTTATAAAATAAGTGAACAGTCACATAAACATCATACATCTCAGAAGACAGACATATAAGTCCAGTGATAGTACAGCATAACAGCTTTGATATCTGCAAGAAAGTTATATTAAGCTTTGAGAAAAATAAAACAGTGAGTTCATATATTAATAACTGAGGCAGAGCAATCAGTAATTGGTGTTTCCTAAATTGTCTTGGTCTGATACATATCCAAATTACATTTTTATTCCAGTCCTGAGGCAACCTTTCCTCAGCAACCCCCTCCCATACAAAAATCCAATAACATCAAAGCCCCATTAGCTTCTTGACTACATATAGTCCAATCATGGGACACAGTCCAGGTAATGCACCAATTGATAGGAAACCCATTCCCTCCAACTATTATTAAAACTGTTTATAGTCTATTGTTCACTTTGGCTGAAGAACGTTCCAAATTGTAAACTTCATAAGTTAAGTTCCTCCAATGCTCTTTGGAATCTTATTTGTGAGCCAAGATCTAGTAATTATTTTTTTGGCTATTAAAATTAATAGTACTACCACTTTGTAATACAGGCAGTTCATTTTTACCCCTTCAGGAGGTGTTGCTGTCAGGACAAAAGTGGGTGTCAACCAATCAGAGACCTCAAAGATTTCCAAGATCTCTTCTGTAATCTCCTTCCAGTATCCTGAGAGGAGAGGACAGGACCAAAATATGTGCTCATTACCTGCTGGAACATGTCCACAATTCCTCTAGCAATATCCCCATTCCTGCCCTCCCATTTTTGCAGTCACATCTAGGGTCCGGAAAAAACTAATTTTAGACGTCCAGGCAAATTCCCTCCAGTAGGTTGTAGGGGTAATTTTCAAATAGGGCAGGGCTGCTTTTTGCCAAGTAGCTTCATCTATTGGAATAGCTAATTCTGTCTCCCACCTTTGCCTTACCAAGTCCAAGTTATCCTTCCTACAATTTCTAATTGCCTTATATAAATTACTAATAATGTGTTATACTACCTCACCTCCCAAGTGCCTTGTAATCAAAGTTACTAGGTCTGATGGTCCCTCAGCTACTCCCATTAGTGCCTCTTCCAAAGGCACCAGATTACTCTTAAATTCAGTATAAGTTGGAAAGCATTTGCATGGAAGTTTATAAGTAGCTTGAAGATGTGCAAAGGAATGGATGCCAAGGGGGCCTACCAACTGGTAAACATAACATAAGGAGTATTGTTCCCAGCGTTTTAGTGAGCATACCAAGGAGGGTGGGCACAAAGTGATATCATGAGCTATAGCTGTTCGGAAATATGTCTCAGACAGGGATAGAATATGCCTTATCAGATACAACCATTCCTTAAAAGATGCCCCTGTGAAGGTCAGGAAATGCTTTAGGGGTAAACATCTAGGTGGGTTCCCCAGGACATAAGGGTGAAAAGGATCCAACCCATTAAGTATAACTTCAATGTCTCCAATGTGCACTATATTGGTTTGACATATGCATGAGTATTATACGTATCTGTGCTGCCAGAGCATAGTCTCTCCAGTTCGGCAGACTGAGACCTCCTTGCATCCTAGGCAATTGCAAAAGGCTAACTCTCACTCGAGGTGTTCTACCCCCCCCCAGATAAATCTAGATGTGAGTTTATCCCAAGAGCTAATGTAGGATTGAAAGGGAGTTATAGCTAAGGTTTGGAGGAAAAAAAAGTAGGCAGGATAGAATGTTTTGTTGAATGACCTCCGCTGGATTAACCATTCCCAGATACAACTGGGTCCACTTAGAAAGGTCCCAATTAACCCGCTGAGTGATCAGTTCCAGGTTTACCAGTTCCAAGTGAATTAAGCTAGAGGGAATTTTAATGCCCTGATATCGCATTTCTACTCTGTTCCAGCGAAATGGAAATGAATTTTTCAGCTGTCGATCGGGTTTGAATTAAAAATTGAGTACTTCAGTTTTGGAGCTGTTTATTTCATATCCAGAAAGTTCACTAAATATATTAAGTTGCTCCCAGACCCCTGGAACAGATGTCTCTGGGGAGGTCTAGGTTAAAAGGACATCATCCACAAAAAGAGTAATTTTTTTATGGTCTACCCCAAGGGTATTCCTTCAATCTTGGCCTGGGCCCTAATATGGGCTGCTAGGGTTCTAAATAAAGAGCGAGTAATAAAGGGGAGAGGGGACAGCCCTGTCTGGTACCTCTAAACAAAGTAAAGGGAGAAGAAAGAGCCCCATCCAATTTAAGATAAGCTATTGGAGAACTGTAAAGAGTCTGAATCTGGGAAATAAATTTTTCTGGGAAGGCGAATCAGGGTAATGTAGCCCAAGAAAGGACCAGTTCACTTTATCGAATGCCTTCTCGGCATCCAATCCCAGGAGGATAAAGGCGATCTGTTGCTTTATAGCGTACTCTGTGAGTAATAAAACTTGACATACTGCATCATGTGCCTGATGTTTCATGACAAATTCTACTTAGTCCTGATCTATTAGCTAGGGTAGGAAGGCATTAATCCTATGGGCCAATATCGAAGTAAACAATTTATAATCACAATTAAAGGGATCAGTCCTTGGGCCCCTTCTGTTCAATACCTACGTCTCTGACATAAGGACAGGAATCAGGAGTGAGATGAGTCTCTTTGCGGATGACTCGAAACTGGGGGCAGTGGTGGATGGGGAGGGTGGCCCTACAGGGGGACCTGGAGGCTCTGGAAAGATGGTCTAGAAAGTGGAAGCTGAGGTTCAATGCAGGGAAATGCAAGGTACTCCACCTGAGGGCCAGAAACCCAGGCCAAGTGTACACCCTTGGGAAATGCAAGTCTCATGGCTGAGCGGGACCTGGGGTGGTGGTGGATGTCAAGATGAACAACTCTGAGACTTGTAGGAGGGCAGCAGCCAAGGCCAACAGGATGCTGGGATGCATCGCTAGGGATCACCTCCAGAAGGAGGAAGTGATACTCCTCTGTATAACTGCTTGGTGAGGCTGCACCTTGAGTACTGCGTGCAGTTTTGGAGGCCACACTTAAAGAGGGACATTAACCTCCTGGAGAGGGTCCAGAGGAGGGCAACCAAAATGATTTGGGGCTTGGGGGACAGGACCTATGAGGAGAGGCTCAAAAAGCTAAATATGTACACATTGGAAGAGAGAAGGGACTGGGGGGACATGATAGAGGTCTTCAGGTACATGAAGTGGGTAAATAGGGGAGGAACAGTCAGGGTGTTTCAAAGGAAGGAGGAGGAGCCACTAGAGGGCATGGGTGAAAGCTGGAGGGGGGAAGATTCAGGGGAGAAAGGAGGAGGTGCTACTTCACTGAGAGGGTGGTGGAGCCATGGAATGCGCTGCCTAGGGGGCTGGTGGAGGCAGAGACAGTGGAGGGGTTCAAGAGGGGGTGAGACAGGTACAGGGGAAGGGTTCTGGAAGCAAAATCCAATGCAGCAAGAATATCCGGAACTGGGAAGGGAGAAGCCAGAGAAGGCGAGGGGGGAAGCAAGGTCAGCACCCAGGGTGGGGGCTGACCAAACGAGCAGACACGAAAGACCGTTAGGCCTATTCTGCTGGCATTTTAGTATGTTAGTATGTTAGTAATTAAGTTTTGAAATGGGGTGGTAGGAGGGCATCAGGGTGGGGTCCTTTCCTGGTTTAAGAATTGCAACTATCTCAGCATATCTCCAAGACGGAGGAGGGGAACCCCCATCCTATATCTCCCAAAATGCTAAAGAACCACAGGAATTAAGGACTTTTGGAATTTCCTGTAAAACTCATTTGGATAGTTATCTGGGCCTGGGGCCTATTGAGTTTTAGTTTGTTTAAGGATGATTTTAATTTCTTCCCCAGAAATAGGACAGATAAGGTCTTCATCGTGTTGCTGGGTGAGATGAGGGAAGGAAGAGGTCTGGAGATATGTGTTTGTCTGCTGGGGAGTAGTATGTAAAGTTTCCAAATACAGATTCTGATAGTATTTTGCCATAGTATTCCTAATGGCCGTTGGATGTAATAGATGTTTATTCTCAGGGTCCAGCATTTTGGTGACTGTCACTTGATGTTTTGCCCCCCTCAGCCGCCTAACCAAATTTCTAGCTCCCTTGGGAACCCCCTCTCATACTCTAAGCTTCAAATAAAAAGCTGTTGTTCTATTTTATTTATTTATTTAGTGATACGGAAAAGACCTTCTTCTCTGATTCTCTGATCTATGAGTTTCTGTAGTTTCTGTTTGGCAATTTGCAGCTGGGATTTTACCGACACATCTCCCTGATATAGTTTTTTTTGCAACTCCCCCATGGTTCCCCGTAGTTCTTTTTCTAGGGCCTCCCTGCTCTTCTTTCTATGAGTTGAATAGTGAACTATTTCCCCCCTCAGTACTGTTTTGAGGGTATCCCACATTACAACAGCTGATGTCTCGGAAGAATGGTTTTCCACAAGGATACGTGGAATTTGTTCTTTAACCAATTGTAAAAACTCCTGGTCCTGTAGGCATAGTAAATTCAACCTCCAGAATGCCTGTTTTCTGGGCTTTGCAATATCAGTTTTAATATTCCTGGGTTTCTATGGGGTACTATCGCCGTTTTGTGAAAGATTATACTAAAGTCATTCACCCTCTCCTAAATCTGACTCAAGGGTACCCACCTACAAACCAGAAATCTAAAAAGAGTGCCGTAAAAGAAGAGAGTAAAGCCTATTTCAAGATCAATGAACCTTTTGGGGCCAGGTGGACCAAGGAATATGATACAGTTTTTTATGATATTATTCATTAGCTCACACATGCCCCTGTACTTGCTTATGCAGATCCAACTAAGCCATATGTGTTACATACAGATGCCAGCTTGAAAGGAGGCAGTATAGCACAGTGGTGTAAGGCTCTGAGCTGCAAACCTGGATACCTGGGTTTGAATCCCACAGCCCCCACATGCATACTGTGTGACCCTGAGCAAGTCACTTAGCTTCCTTGTGCTCCCAGGTCATACTGTAAACAAGCTTTCAGCTTAGTGTGTATCTCCTGGTAACAAAAAAAAAGGACTTGGGATCATGCTTTATCAGGAGTACGAGAAAGGATAACACCCTGTGGTGTTTGCTAGTAGAAGCCAGATGCCATCTGAGAAAAATTACCCTGTGCATAAACTTGGGTTTCTCACATTAAAGTGGGCAATAATAGGCCAATTTCACAAATACCTCTACAGTGCTAAAATTCTGGTAAAGACCGACAATAACCCTCTCACGTCTGTCCAAACTTCAGCCAAATCAGATGCAACTGGACACCGTTGGCTATCGGCACTTTCTTTTTTTTAATTTTTGCTTTATATTCCTCTGCCCCCAGCTGCCCCCTTCTGACTGACCCCCCCAGCCCCAACACCCCAGTATCACCAGGACTTACTCCTGCCCAGTCGCCAGGAGTGGAGCCTAGGTGAGGTCAGTGTCACCTGCAGCCAGAGGTGTTTTCCTCCATTTTCTCCCTTCCCCATTGCTGGGACACACATGCAGGACATGCGCTCGTAGAGGTATGCACACGTCCACAGAAGTCCTGCAGCACCATCCCTTCTTCTGGACCTTCTGACCACACTACCCTCCAGCCTCGACCTGGGGGTAGTCATTCAGCAGGAATGCCAGTTCCCCCTCCCCTTGATCCTCTCCCTCCCCTACCGACCCCCCGTGGCCCGTGCTTGTTTCCGAACATGGGTCACTGGCGTGGTGCAAGGTGTGGCATCCAGCGCCTCAACCCTCAGTGCCATCGGGCCTGCTATCAGAACTTTCAACATGATTATTCGATGGAGTACATCCCGGTCTGAATCACATCAATGCTGATGCTCTATTCAGCAGGCCTCTATCAAATTCTGAGTGGGTGAGAATGTCTGAGCAATCCGTAAATGCCCTGTGCCACAAATATGACAAAGAGGAACACCTGTCTTTTGAAACTGTAGATTGCCTAGTTGATTGTCTGGGACCTCCAGAAGCCTGTGTGCCTGTAGCCTACTGTAATTTTGCAGCACTAGACCTTAGTGCCTTAATGCAGCTCACCCCAGCTAACATTCAAAAGGAACAGTATCAGGACCCCATGATTAGACCAGTCTTAGATGCTTTGTACAGAGGGGAAGATGTCTCCAAGCTACGATACAATAATCAACAAACTGTCTTACTGTTTAGAGAGGGTCCCAAACTGAAGCTCCGAGAGAAACTGCTATATCGAGAACTAACAGATAGCCAGGGAAACATCATAAGAAAACAACTGGTGTTACCATCAAGGTTTAAAAATGTGGTCTGGAATGCTCTCCATGACCAGATGGGACATTTGGGTAGCGAGAGAACCTTGGACTTAGCCCATGCCCATTTCTACTGGCCCAAGATGGGTGCAGATATTGACCAATATATCAAAACTTGTAGCAGATGCCTCCAAAGAAAGTCCCAGCCACAGAAAGCAGCACCCTTGGTTAACATCACCACTAGTGCACCTATGGAGCTTGTATGTATTGACTTTTTAAGTTTAAAGCCTGATTCCAAAAACATTATCAATATACTTGTCGTGACAGACCATTTCACTCGTTATGCACAAGCTTATCCAACTAGGGACCAGAAAGGTGCCCCTGTAGCTAAAGAATTGCTGAAAAATGTTTTGTCCACTATGGTGCCCCACAGCAGATCCATTCTGATCAGGGAAGAGACTTTGAAAGCCATTTAATTAAAGAAATGCTCTCACTTTGGGGTGTAAGAAAATCAAGAATCATTCCATACTATACACAGGGAGATCCGCAGCCTGAAAGATTTTATAGAGCATTGCTGGACATGCTGGGCACACTTCATCCGAAGGACAAGCCAAAGTGGAGTCAACAGATAAGTACCTTGGTGCATGCCTGCAATTGCACTCGCAATGATGCAGCTGGGTTTTCACCATACAAACTCATGTTTGGACAAGAAACATGCTTACCTGTTAATATTTGACTTGGAGTGTCATCAGATGGAATCCAAACAGATACTTATTTACAGTATGTACAAAACCTAAAAGCACAGCTTAACCATGCCTATCAACTTGCGCATACAATGGCTGTTAAGAAAAACTTAGCCAACAAACAGAGACATGACAGACATGTTAAAGCTCAAGAGTTACAGCCAAGAGACCGTGTATTAATGAGAAACTTGGGTTTAAAAGGAAAGCACAAAATAGCTGACCGGTGCAATCACACCCCGTACATTGTCCTTTGCAAGCTAGATGACCTGCCAGTCTACAAAGTGTATCCAGAAAATGATCCAAAAGCTGTAAAAACAAAACACCGAAATCACCTTTTACCCACTGGACAAATTATTATGGACTCTGCATCTCAAACTAATGGCCCACTGGGCCTGTTACCTGATCTGCTGCTCGAAAGAGACAATCAAATCAGCCTCCTGTTGTTGCACAGCTAGAGCTGCCGTCACGTCCTGCTGTAGTTAATGATGACAATCATTCTGAGCCCAATGACAGTGAATATGGAATTACATATTACCCCATTTTTGAACTAGCCCAATTGTTCCAAGGCAACCCTTTGTATAATATGGGAGACAGTGCTGACCATCATGAAGTATCGGATAATCGTGCACACTCGAGCACTCCAATACCACCTGACAGTGAGGTACAGAGTGTAACGTCCGAAGTAGCTGGCTCCTTATGCCTGGTGGAGCTGTCAGAGATTGACGCGGCAAGTTCTGAACAAGAGAATGAGGACCCAGCTAATAAGTCCTTACCTGAAGCCGAGATATCTGGGCCTTGTGAGTCTGACCACAACTCAGAAAGTACTGTTAATTCTGAAAGTATCAGCAATGTGTTACATGATTTAAATTCTATGGAGTCCCCCGCAGTGATGAACCAGAGCCTACAGGGCAAGTAAATGCAAGCCCCACTGTAGAAGCAAGTGCTCCTTTAAACTCTGAACAAACAGACAGTGCAGAGGTGCCCCTTAATGCAGAAGCTGATTTGTTGCTGGACAATAAGCTAGAAGTAGCTAACCCAGATGCAGATGTTGAAAGGACTACACCTATGCCCCTTCCAACTAGAAGATCTGGACAAGATGTCAAACCAGTAGTACACCTCATATATGATACTCCAGGAACACCTGTAGATCTTCCCATGAATGTGGACCATAAAGAGGTACAGTATATATCACAGCTAACTCTCTCACTAAAAGAGGATACACTGCAGCTTCTCAGTTAGTAATAAAACCCTCCAACCAGTATTGCCAGGGTCACTTTACAAAAAGCCCAAAGACAGCTGACAAGTTCAGGTTATCAGCCATGTGGATCTGTTTCCAAAGAGTGGAAAAGACAAGTGTAATGCACATGAATAACCATGTGAGACAGTATGAAGGTAAAAGATAAACTATTGGTATGGAAATGCAAAAAAGTCTGAAATATGGTTAAACTAATGTTTGATATAGACATAGAAACATAGAAAAATAGACTTTGACGGCAGATAAGGACCACTTGGCCCACCCAGTCTGCCCATTTCCCCACCTACTGGATAAGCTGCAGATTCTAGTTAACCAACAGCCTATTTCCTGCAATTCCCCACTATAATTGCCTTATGTCTGTCCCATGCATGTTTGAATTCCTCCACTGTTTTAGACCCCACAAACTCTCCAGGAAGGCAGTTCCATGTGTCCACCACTCTCTCCGTGAAAAAGAATTTCCTCACATCACCCCTGAGCCGTCCCCCCTCTAACTTTAAATTGTGCCCCCTTGTTCTTACACATCTCTTTTTCTGAAAGATGCTACCCTCCTGGACTTTGTTGATTCCCTTGAGGTACTTAAAAGTTTCTATCATGTCCCCCTGTCCCTCCTTTCATCAAGGGTATACATATTAAGCTCTCTCAGTCTCTCTTCATATGGTTTCTGATGTAGACCCTGCACCATTTTAGTTGCCCTCCTCTGGACTGCTTCCATCCTGTCTATGTCCTTGCATAGATGAGTCTCCAAAACTGCACGCAGTACTCCAGATGGGGTCTCACCAACTGTCTGTATAGAGGGATAACCACTTCCCTTTTTCTACTTGTGATGCCCCTCCCTATGCATCCCAGTATCCCCCTGGCTTTCCCTACTGACTTCTCACATTGCATACCCACCTTTAGGTCATCTGATATGACTACACCCAAATCCTTTCCATTATTGTTGTTGTTAGTACCTCCCCTGCTATTGTGTACTCTTCTCCTGGATTTTTATTTCCCAGGTGCATTACTTTGCACTTCTTTGCATTGAATCTAAGTTGCCATATGTCTGACCATTCCTCCAACCTTGCCAAGTCCTTTCTCATCCTTTCTACCCCCTTGTGTATCGACTCTGTTACAGATCTTTGTGTCATCTGCAAAGAGGCATACCTTTCCTTCCAGACCCTCTGCAATGTCACCTATAAAGACGTTAAAGAGGACTGGACCCAGTACTGAGCCCTGAGGTACTCCACTAGTAATCTCCCTTTCTTCCTAATGTGTTCCATTCACTATTACCTTCTGTGTCCTGTTGTGCAGCCAGTTTTCTACCCAGGCTACCACCCTGGGACCCACTCCCAGGCTGGCTAACTTGATTATTAATCTTTTGTGCGAGACTGTGTCAAATGCCTTGCTAAAGTCTAGGTAGGCCATATCCACAGCCCCTCCCTGGTCTATTACTTTGGTCACCCAGTCAAAGAAATCGATTAGATTTGTCTGACATGACCTTCCTGCTGTGAATCCATGCTGCTTTGGGTCCAGTGCCCCGCTGGCCTGGATATCATGGAGTACCTGCAAAGGTCAGATGTGTCTATGGTACCCAAGCTAGAGAAGGGTAATGATTACACGTAAAATGTCAGACAGAATGCTAGATGATTGAACTAAGTAAAGTATTTAATAGGTATCGTATAAAGTCATCGCATGCTATGCAGTGTAAACACTATTGTTATATGTTAGGCTTGACATGGTAAATAGTGTATATGGTAACGTGTTATAGTAGATCCTTGTTTATTATAGTCTTGACGTGGATGCCGAGCATTTAAGGCAGAGGAGAGATGTAACCCCCCCCCCGGGGGGCTTACCTTAATTACCACTATATCTTTTGTTTCTCCCGTTTCTCTCCTGCTGCTGCTGGCGTCCCCCAGGCTTCTTTTGTCCTCCTGGTGCTCCCCGCAAGCCTCATGCAGCCCATTTGTTGTTCAAACCCAGTTTGGGCTAAAATCTGTTATCACAAGTTGCCAGCATGTTCTTGGTGCCACCAGCAACTGCACATGAGCAGGTGTATATCGATGTGCCGCCCTGCAATTTTGTGGGCAAAATGAGAAGTCTTTCGGTGGTTCCTGCACCCTAGCAAGCTAAATATGGGCCAGTGACCTTGACAATGCAGCACAGGAGCCACTTAGGTATTTTAAATAGATTCTGAGTGAGAGGCTAAATCACAGGGCTCATACATATTCATAGCCTTCATTAATTTTCATGAGTTGCTGCCTGCTGCCTAGGGGCAACAGCCGAAGGGAGTGGAATTATCAAATAAATGTGTGCTTGTTTGAAAGGAAAGTGTTTGGGCTACGTATGTGTGGGGGACTTATAAAATAAAAGTAAATATCCTGGCTGCACCAGCCTTTTATATTTGTGGGACTGCATAAATAGGACAGTATATTACACAGCAGCCGCCATTTTATGACTGCCTTAGCCCATCACGAACTGGGATTTCATTCAGAGACGCTTTGGAATGTAATATAGCCTTGTGGGAGATTTTCAGAAACAAAGTTTGGGCACCTAAACTGCAACCAATTAAGAGGCTTAAACTGTTTTTAGGCAGCCTGAACAGCCAATCAGATTCCTTTGACTTCTACCTTTATAAAAGTCAAGTCAAATTTATTTATAAAAGGCACTTTTCAAAATTATCAAAGCGCCTGTACAAAGTTAAGACCAAACAGCAGTAAAACTAAAACAATACTAAACAGATTAGAGTTAAAATATGCAGTATTTCTTAATTAATAAGCATCTAAAAATGCTAAACTAAATAAATAAGTTTTTAGTGCAATTTAAAAAGTATCAGTGGACAGGCAGTCTCTAACCTGACGAGGTAAAGAATTCCACAGGGTTGGGGCCCTGAAAGCAAAAGCTCTCACCCCTGATGTCTTCAAATGGACCCTGGGAACCTCTAGCAATCCCTCATCAGTGGAACAGAGTGAATGGAGGGGGTGGTAGGGACACAGGAGGTCTTGCAAATAGCATGGTCCCTGTTCATGTAGGGCCTTGTAGGTCAACAAACCGACCTTGAAGGTGATCCTCCACTGCACTGACAGCCAGTGCAGCCTGTGGAGCACAGGTATGACATGGCTAGATCAAGGTAAGCTCATCAACAACCTTGCTGCCACATTCTGCACCAGCTGCAGGCAGCAAATGTCCACCCCAGGAAGCCCTAGGTATAGGGCACTGCAGTAGTCAAGGCAGGAGGTCACAAAGGCATGGACCAAAGTCAGAAGGTAATCAGGTGGAACAAGGTGTTTTACCCAGGCGATATTCTTCAGATGGTAGAATGAGGACTTGACAACAGCTGCCACCTGTGATTTAAGTGTCAGCTCGCTATCAAGAATAATGCCCAGATTCCGCACCTGTTCGGAAGACCTCAGCTGATTGCCCCCCAGCACAAGTTCAGAGGGCAGACCAACAGAGGACCTCTCTACCTGGTGACCCAGGTCCACAACCAACACCTCAATCTTATCTGGATTCAACCCTAACCAGCTGGCACTCATTCAGTCCTGGATCTTGGCGAGGCAGTCATTAAATACCAAGACTGTGTCCTCCTGACCGGGTACAAAGGACATGCAGAGCTGAGTGTCATCTGTATAGCAGTGAAACTCAGCCCATACCACCTTATAATGTCCCCTATTGGCAGCATATACACGCGAACAACATGGGAGACAGCAAGGAGCCCTGCGGAACACCACAGGTCAGGAGGAAAGGGGTCAAGGAAAAAAGCCCTGACACCACTCTCTGTGACCTGCCCATGAGAAAAGAATGGAACCATCTGAGAACTGTACCAGACAGTCCACAGATCAACCGAAAGCACTCCAGCAAGACACCATGGTCCACGGTGTCAAATGCTGCAGAGAGATCAAGAAGAACCAAGATCGAAAGGTGCTTCCAATCTCTCACCACCAGGAGATCATTAAGCACCCAAACAAGAACCGTCTCAGTACTGTGCCTTTTCCTAAACCCAGACTGGAGAGGATCATAAACCTCATAGGTGGTAAGATGGTCTTCGAGTTGCAATGCAACTACTGTCTCAATAATCTTACCCACAAAAGTCAGGTTAGAGACAGGTCTGTAGTTTGCAAAGCAGTCCGGGTCGAGGGAGAGTTTCTTCAAAAGGGTGGGGGTCATGAACGCCTCTCTCAAGGGGTCAGGAAACACCCCCTTCTCCCACGAACTCCAGACTATCTCCACTTGGACCGGTCCAGTGACTTTCACACACTCCACCTGGAGGTGGGTTGGACCAGGGCCAAAGTACAGTAAATCGGTCACATACCCTGGACAATCTTCATGATATCAGTGATTACTGGCTGGTCAAAGTCAGATCAGACAAACCGGGTGCTAGTGACCTCCCACTGACTGCTGCTCTGCTCACTGGAGCATGCTGAGTGAATCTCCAACCTGATGGAGGCAACCTTATTTGCAAAACATTGAACAAACTCCTCACACTTAACTTGTGAAAAAGCTTTCCAATTCTGAAGGCAGGTTGAATTGCACAACCTGTCCACAGTTCGGAAGAGCTGAGCTGGACGATTCCTTGTAGCGGCAATCTCCCCTGGACAGGAACTCTGCCTTTTTATGGGAGCCAGACGATTGATAGTCCTTATAGTGGGACATCAATCTAAGTTTGTCATCCTCCAGGCCAGATTTCCATCGGCAACGCTCTAGCCTTCGCCCTACTCATCTCAACACCTTCAAGGTCCCATTGAACCAAGGGGACTGAGGATGAAAAGGGATCCACGATGGGTCATCGACAAAATGTTTGTCGAACCACCCGACAGCAAAACTGGCAGGTTGACTGCATTTTGCAGTCAGCTGCCGGTTTGCAGAAGCAACAAGTGTTTTCTTCGGGGGGTTTTTGCCCCCAAACTCCCCATGCGGGGGGCTATGCCCCCTGTACCTCCCCCACTTAGGATTCTCAACTCCGAGTCAGAGCTGAGTCAGGGGGTGCAGGACCCCCTACGCACACTGCTGTTAACATGTCAATGTCAGGGATGTATACAGATGAAAAGTGAGGGGGTGAACTTGGAAAGGAGCAATGGAGTCCAGGGCCCCCAGTACCACATTGTTTCTATGTATCATACCTGTTACGAATACTACTATGTATATAATTTAAAACCAATAAAGAAGTTGAATTGAAAAAAAAAATTAAATACTGTATTATTATAGTGGAGCAGTAGGTCACCTGGCTCCACGTATCCCAATGGCCTACTCGATAGGTCCAGCACTGCCATTAGACCAGTCAGGGATACACCCCTTAAAGGGCAGTACCGGACCATCTCCACAGAGGCAGGTCTATTGGGGGGGGTGCAAAACTGAACCCTATAGTGTGATGGTCAGCCCAACTGACTGGTTCCACCACCAAATCAGAGATCTCCATCCCCAGGAGGAATACCAGGTCCAGACAGTGACCACAATTATGGATAGCAGAGGTAACCAGCTGTGTAAAGCCCAATGAAATCATCATTTGGAGGAAGTCTTGTCCAAAATGCGATAGTTTATCGTTGACTCAGGCATTGAAGTCCCCCAGGACCAACCACCTGGGTTACTCCAACACCATGTCGACAATGACGTCTGTGACTTCCTTCTTGCAGGAATTATTTCTCATCTCTGAGTGGACAGTAGATCAGAAGTATCCTGCAGCCCACACCTGCATCCATAAGACACTCAAAGGATCTGGTAGTCTCCACCGGCACATCTACACGGTTCAGTTCTGTCTTAAAACAGTTGCTTGCTGATCTTGTTGGAACGTTTGACCTTGCTTGCATTACTGAGACCTGGCTGCATGATAATGCTGGTCCCATTTTGGAGGCAGCAGTGCCGGCTGGTTACTCAGTGATACACCGCCTGAGATTGGATTGCAGGGGTGGGGATGTAGCCATCTGTTTTAAGACAGAACTGAACCGTGTAGATGTACTGGTGGGGACTACCAGATCCTTTGAGTGTACCATGGATGCAAGTGTGGGCTGCAGGATACTTCTCATCTACCATCCACCCAGAGATGAGAAAGAATTCCTGCAGGAAGTACTGGACTTCATTGTCAACATGGCGTTGGAGTCACCCAGTTGGTTGGTCCTGCTGTCATTCTTCACATCCTGCCCACCCATGGTCACCCAGGTGGCGGTAAAGCAGTGAGACACAAGCCCACCCTCTCTGGAGGAGGACAGCAGCCCCCAGGCACTCAATCCTACTACCCCAGCCAGCCTTCCAGCAACCCGAGTTCGCTTCTGACCCCGGGTCGCTGGCAGTGCAAGCAGTAGCACTACCGTAGCGCCTGTGGGCCAGCCCAGATTTCAGCAACTTAAAATGAATACTGCTCTGCTGTGCATTCTTTGTGTTTTGTTGCTTATAGAATCAGTAAGGAACCCACTCACACTTCTTTGTTGTAACCAGCTATGCTTCAGTTTAACCACCCATGCTTCCCACCAACCTCTCCATCAGCTGAGGACTGCTTTCCTTCCTGAAAGCAGTTTTCATTTAGTATGTGCCTAAATGTCTTTTATTTTTTGTATTATACTGGATGATAAAAACAAAATACAAGTATCAACACACATGGGCAGGACCACTGGAAAACTGCGGCTAAAGTAACCTGAAATTGCAGAGATTTTTGCAAAAATTGCAGGGAAATTGCAGGAGTCCTACTATAGCCCCTGACTGCTTCACAACAAATCCTTTACTGTTTACTGCAACATACAGTATATTAGACAGCATAAACTGATAAATGAATGCACTGCCACTTGAATATGTTTTAAACATGAAGGAAAACTTGTGTACCTAAAATGAAGCAAAAACGGATAAGATGTGTTGCCTCTCTTCCAAAATTTAAAAACATCTGCCTAACAGAGTGCTAAATAGACTCTATTTAGTGAGCCACAGAAAATCAGTATTAAATAAATCCAGAATAATTTTTTTTATCTGTTTCTGGATGTAGAATAATGAAGCCTGATCAAAAGTTATTCACAATACTATGTCAACTATTCATCCACTTTGATGTAAGAAAAGAATAAGCAGATGGAGTGGCAAATAATTCAGTTTTAGTAAAATGATAAAAAGTGTTTAATGTTCATAATTTGCACTGTAGGTACTGTACATTATTACTGAAATCACATAATAAAACATAATATCTGGGAGCTATTGCAGCTGCCAGTATAGCCTAGAGGCTAGAGTAACAAACAGCGAATAAACTGAGTATATCCAGTAATTCTGGGTTTGATTCCCACAACTTCCACTTTCATACTGTGCGACGCTGAGCAAGTCACTTAACCTTCCCAGTGCTCCTGGGTCACCACTGAAAACAGCCACTTCTGCCGAGTGGGGCTTTCCTGGTTTACAAAGAATATAAAAAAATACCAATATATGTTTACTACATCATACAATATTCAGGGTACCTTGTAATTTACTTGAGTTTTACTCGAGCTACAATGATTTGTTTAGGTAAAGATAAATGTTTAGATACATTTTTATGTGTTTTATAAGCTTGTATTTAGACTTTACTCAGGTTTTGTATTCTTTGCATGTGAGCATCTAGGTTGTAAGCACAGGATCACTGTTACCAACTAGCTTATTCAAGTTTATAATCTGCAGGGCCATCCAAAATCCTCAGCTGTTTGAATGAAAACTATTCTGAATGAAAGTATGTTCACAAGGAAGAAACTGCCTTACCACTTACAAAAAGGCTCCACGGTTACTGTAGCACCCCATTTAGGTGAATGGGATAATTTGCACCTTTTCTCCCACCTGCTGTTTCAGTCTCTGTGGCAACAAAAATTTTTCTGATAGAAGTGCTTCAACACAAATCAGATGTTAAGTGTTTAGGTGTGCTTATGCTTGGCTAGTGGATTTTGAAACCAAACCAGACAAGGATTCAAAAGAAAGCAGAGTAACATAAAACCATTCCCCCACCTTGCACTGCATTGTTTCAGTCAAACCCAAGTATGCAAGCAAAACTGTCAATATATTTGAGAGTATTGTATTGAAAATGTTAACACTTTTTACATAGTCCCAGCGAAGGGACCGAAAGCTCCCACCGCTGAGCCCCTCGGCCACCGGACCGACAGATCATCTCAAGCCGCTGTCCGTGCTCTCTGCCCCAGATCCTGAGCCTTCCAGCTGGGCCCCCCACCACAGGGACCGCAAGCTCACACCACTGAGCCCCTCGGCCACTGGGCCAATGGCTCATCTCAAGCCACCACCCGAGCTTTCTGCCCCGGATCCTCAGCCTTCCAGCTGGGCCCCCCACCGCAGGGACTGCAAGCTCCCACCGCTGAGCCCCTCAGCCACTGGACTGATGGCTTATCTCAAGCTGCTGCCCAAGCTCTCTGCCCCAGATCCTCAGCCTTCCAGGTACAGCTCTAGCACCAGCCAATCGGAACGAGAGCACCTCTCCGGAGCTCACTCCGATTGGCCAGAAGCTCTCTTCTGTCTCTGCTCTCCAAAACCAGCATATTTTAGAGAATTTAAGTACTGTATGTAAATATATGCATTGATTACAGCCAGTTTACAGTTTTTAAGTGCAATTTGTCTGAAAAGAGCTGTGATTACAGGCCTCTCTTATGGTTTTGTGCTGCTCCAGACTTTTGGCGCCCAAACAAACCGCTCTATTGTTGTGCAGATTGGGCTCCCTGCTGGGCTGATGGTGCCTCTGTGCCACAGACAGCATACTTAATCCTTCCCTCTGTTCTTCTCTTCAGCTGGACCCCCTATCGCAGGGACCACAAGCTCCCACCGCTGAGCCCCTCGGCTACCGGACCGATGGTTCATCTCAAGCTGCCGCCCGACCTCTCTGCCCCGGATCCTTAGCCTTCCAGGTACAGCTCTGCTGCCAGCCATTATTGCCCCGCCAGCATTGTGCGCGCCTACCCACCCACCCCAACCTGCCCACCCAAGCTCGACACTTTTATTTATACCCTACCGCTTGTCACCTGATCGGCTTTTTTTCTAACAGCCCACTTCTCCATTGGCTGCTTATAGTACTCTACCACTAGAGGGATCCGCTAGCTGAGCGCCTCTAAAACACAGCTCACTAGCCCTCTCATTCCCACCAGTCGCTCCACCCTTCTGGACCTCACCATGGTGTCCTGGCAGACACCAAAACTTTGGTATCTACCTTTGTTACTGTCCCTAGCACTACTTATCCCACTCCCTACTAAGCCACCCTCCCACTCCGGAGAAGGTGAGTGGTCATTGGACACTCGAGCCTTCTCCCCACCCCGGCTGGCCCTCTGACACCAGAGTCCATTCCCGAACCCTGGTCAGCGGCATCGCAGTTAGAAATCCAATTCAGGCAGTTAAATGATAGATAGGAAAAAACAAAGGTGTTCCACCTTAGTGGTGGTGGTGGCTCAGATCAATTCACATCTGAGTTCTAACAAGCAAAGAGATCCAGTAATTTGTAACTTGTGCATGTGGGGTGTGGGTGTTGAAGGAAGGAGATCATAGTGCTGTCACTACTGTCATCACCCCTGAGGGATGTGGACTGCATTGTTGCTAATGCTATCACACAGGAGGGGCGGGGTCTGTAATGCTTCTGCCATCACCACTAGTGGATGGGGAATGTAGTACTGCTGCTGTCCCACCTGAGGGATGGGGGCCATAGTGCTAATACTGCCATCACACCTGAGGGATGGGGAAGGTAGTACCGCTGCCATCACACCTGAGGGATGGGGTCCACAGTGCTGCTGTTTCCGTCACAGCTGAGGGAGGGGAGCCATGGTGTTGTTGGTGCTGCCATCACACCTGAGGGATGGGGGCCATAGTGCTGCTTCCATCACACCTTAAGGATGGAGGCTATAGTGCTGCTGCCATCACATCTTGTACCTAAAATAACTTTAAATTGGTACCAGGATGGAAGGATATACAATAGTGCAGGTCAGAATTGCTAAAATGCATGTTAGCCAAGTTAAAGATTGTTAAATAAAGTATACAAAACCAAACACCAGTAAAAACGGATTTTGGCTTTGCAGACATCAGTGACAATGCCATTTTTTACAATGTACAAAACTGAATTTGCCCTTTCTCCATCCCGGTAAACCAGTGTCCCTTAAATTGCTATCTTATTTCTAATCGACCTGGCATTGCACAACAACGCCTGGGTTTGATGAGTGGTCATGGGAGAGCGTGTCTTTTGGCCACTTAATGTGGAGCCCTTAGGTATGGGAACCAGGCAGGGAGGACTCCTTTCCTGGACCCATTTTGCCCCGGGGCATCTTTTAATACCCACCACCCCAATCCGTCCACCCCCCACCACCAGGCCTGGGGCCCACACCACCCTGACCCCTCCAAGCTATCCCCATGGCCCAACACCACTTATAAACCTCAAAGGGAAGCGGAGGACAGTTGAAGGGGCGCAGGCCCCTCAGCCTGGGGGGGGGTAGTGCCTGCCCAGCAAAGATAACTGCCAACACGTAGCTGCTTCCAAAAACCAGCAGCAGTAACCCAGTAGACAGCAGACAAGATAAAACAATGAACAGAATAAACAGCAAACTCACGAACAAATAAACCTCCCCCCAAATTAACCACAACAATACCACCCAAAACTCAAAAAATTCAATCAACTAATCCCCAATTAAAAACATCTAACAGCAGATCAAGAAGTGTAGCAAAAAGTTAGAGTCCTTAGATATTATGCTCAGGAAATGTTGAGCTTAATCCAGGCCCTCTGGCACCCATGGAATCCCCAGCAGAGCTACAAAACCTCAAGGGGCTTACATTCTTGCATGTTAAAAAAAATCACTTCTGTTCAGGCCTGGGTAGTCATACTGCTCCAGATGTTCTGGTGATTATGGAGTCCTGGCTCCGACCGGCGACCAGTAACAATGACGTTAACATCCCCTCCTACTCTTTGTTCAGAGCCGACAGGCAAACCAGAAGTGGTGGGGTAGCTATTTACGTCAAGGATAAATTCCCTGCCTCCATAATTGACTCAACCTCTGTCCCAAAAAAATTTGAAAGCTTGTCATTAATGATTGAAATTGCCCCCGGTGTCTCATTATGTATAATAGGATGCTACAGACCACCATCAGCTGGACTACAGTTGTTAAAACATCTCGAAAACATCCTGGGTTCGGCATCTTCAGAGTGTATCATACTAGGGGACTTCAACTTAGACTGGCTCTCCAGAGCATCCACCCCACTTAAAATGTTCTGTGATTCCCTTGGGTTGTCACAGCTAATAAACGAATCTACTCATCCTAACAAGCTCAACCCTAATAACAGTACTCTCTTGGATATCATTTTAGTTAACAAACCCCATTTATTCTCCCATGCTGGCGTCTTTTACTCTGATATTAGCGACCATTGCTTCATCGCGTGTGTAAGATCCACTCTTAAATCCACAACTGTACCAAAATTCTCCTTTAAAAGGTGCATATGCAACTTTGATCTCCATGGGTATATATCAGACCTAAGAGACTCCATGCGATGGCAGGACTTCTATCTAGCCAAGTCCCTGACTACGGCTTATGATATTTTCTCAGAAATTGTGCTAGGGTCTCTCAACAAGTATGCTCCCATAGTAAAAGTTTGTGCCAGAAATAAATCCTGTTGGCGGTTTACAGAAGACCTGAAAGATGTTTTGCAGAGTAGGGATGTACTGTGGAGAACTGCTAGGAAAACTAATTTAATAAATGACTGAAATTCTTTCCGGAAGGCGAGGAACCTCTGCACCAAAATGGTCAGAGAAGCCAAAGCTAATTTCTACCACTCTCAGCTGAAGAGCTCCTCAAGAAAAGCCTCCAAATTCTGGAAGACTATCAAAGACATTGAAGGTCACACCACTGTAAATTCCCTACCTACTAAATTATTGATCGACAATACTGTCACCTCCGACAGACCGTCTATCCTCGATGCTCTCAATAATCATTTTGTCACTGCAGGGCTAGCCTTTGACTCCTCTCTCATGAATATCCTCCGCCAACAACTTAGATTGGATACACAAGAAAAACCCATCCCCAGTCCATCCTTCTCTCTGCAGCCTACCTCCCTGAAAGAAGTCGAAGATCTTCTCCTTCAGCTGGACACTGGGAAAAGTGCTGGGGCCGACCTCATTGACCCGTACTTCTTAAAGGTCGGCTACCGTGTCCTTGCAGTCCCAATTACTCATCTCTTCAACTCATCCTTGTCCCAGGGTGACCTATTTGGAAAAATGCACTTGTGGTCCCTTTGTTTAAGTCAGGAGATCCTAGTGATCTCAATAACTACAGTCCAATCTCCCTACTTCCAATCCTGTCAAAGATGCTGGAGAAAATAGTGAACTCCCAGCTTCGGAAGTACCTGGAATCAGAAAAATTGCTCAACCCGTTACAATCCAGTTTTAGAGCACAGCACAGTACAGTCTCTGCTCTAGCCAAGATGACAAATGACTGGCAGCTTGAATTAGACAAAAAAAAACTTTGTGCAGTTTTCTTGGACCTAAGCAAGGCGTTCGATACCATTGATCACAGACTGCTTCTGTCGTCCCTCCAGAACATTGGTGTTGATTCCCTATCCCTTAAATGGTTCTCCAACTACCTCTCAGGACGACTTCAACAAGTAAAGGCAGAAGGGGAAGTTTCTCCACCAAAACCTCTATTGAGGGGTGTACCGCAAGGTTCCATTCTTGGTCCCTTGCTCTTCACCATTTATATTAACAACGTAGAAGCCCCCCATCAAAGAAGCACAAATACACCTATTTGCAGATGATACGGTACTCTATGCTAGTAGCCCCACACCTGAAGTAACCTGTAAAGCCCTTCAAAATGAATCTAATCTGCTGCAACATCAGCTTATAAACCAGAAACTGCTCTTAAATGCAAAAAAAAAAGCAAAGCAATGTTCCTCTTGCCCCTTCAAATGCAATAAATCCTGCAATTGCTGGGACACTCCCGCAGATCACTACCATTCTAGGTGAGCAGTTGGACTACATACCAAAGTTCAACTACCTGGGGGTCTGGTTAGACCATAGACTTGCTTTCACAGATCACTTAGAAGAACTGGCAAAGAAACTTAGACAAAGACTTGGTCTGTTCTTTAGGATTAATAATCTCCTCACAAGAGACGCTAAACTGAAACTGGTTCAAACTACCTTTCTTTCCCTATTGGATTATGTAGACTTTCTATATAGTCAGGGACCTGCAGGTACCCTAGCCAAACTTGATACGCTTTATCACAAAGCCATAAGATTTATCACGGGTCTTCCATACTCAACCCACCACTGTGCATTGTACACGGCAGTGGGATGGACATCCTTTGCTTACAGATGGCAAAAAAATGCTACGGTTTGGACGTGCAAAGCTATCTCAAATAAACTGCCCTAGTATATCTCTGTCTGTTTACCTTTGTGCACTCTGGGGAAGTATGCCCCGAGAAGCACCTCATATATCTACCTTTATGTTTACAAAGCAAAATCTCGCATTGGCAGAGCAGCCATCAGCTTTGTGCTCCCTCAACTGTGGAACAAGCTGCAAAACAATGTCAAATTAACTCACCCCATCAGCCTAGCCACTTTTAAATCTCTGTATCTACATCATAATAAGGAGTCCTGTGCCTGTCTACCCTAAATAGTGACTCCTATAAGTCCAAGCACACTCTAATTACTACTGTTAAAAGACTGATCACATCTATAATCAACTCTTCCCTCTCCCCTTTTTCTACCCCCATATCTGTCCCTTCCACATTCCTTTGACCCTGGTTCCAGCTCTAAATTCTCCATACCGTATCACTATATATCTTTTTATATTAGGTTTTATTTGTGTTCGTGCACCTGATATGTATATTTCTTTACTTTTATTTTTTATTTTTTTTGGGGGGGTATTATTTTCTCTCCTCCAGAGCTCCGGCTACGACCCCCGCCCTCCGTCGTTCCCCCCAGCGCTATCCCCGGACATCAGACCCCCTCCCTTATGCACCCCATGACTTACCCTTCACGGCAGGGTGGTGGGGAGCGACTCAACCCACCTCAATGGATCCATGCCAGGGAGGCGCCCTTCCAGGAATGGCGCCACGGGGGAACAACTTCGTGCTGCCGGGCTTACTTTTTTCGCTGTTTTCCTCCCAGCGGGTCATGGCGTGCAATGACACCAGCGACTGGGTGCACACACGCCTCCCGCTGCGGCCCCAATCAAGCGCCTGCCACCACCGCCCCCAAACCCATGTAGCTACGTGCTGTCGACCCCCAGCCTCCGCTAAGGGGTCAGGCAAGCCCGCCACCCAAATCCCCTCCCAGAGATGGAGAGCAGTCCCTTGGATGCTCAATCCATCTCCTCCCCGCCGACCCACGGCAACCCATGCCCATTCCCGAACATGGGTCGCCGGCGTGGCGCGAGGTGTGGCAACCAGCGCCTCAACCCTCAGCACCACCGGGCCGGCCATTTCTTTACTTTTATGAAAAATTGTGTCCTACCCAAAACTAGCTGTATCTTCTGTTCCAAACATATACTACTGTCAATGTTACCTGCTGATACTTTGTATATACTGTACTATTGTTTCTCACTTTATTTGTATTATTACTATTTTCTTGTGTGTTGCATCCCATGTATATTGTCCCTTGTTCCTTGTTAACAAACCCAGGTCCACCTCAAAAATGAGGTTGCTCAACGGTGATCGCCTGGTTAAATAAAGAGATTGATTGATTGATATTAAATATGTAGCAAATCACTATAAGAGAGTTGCTGATACTCTCAGAAATGATCCAGCCATACGTCCATTTGAAATCTCACTTCAAAGGACGAATTCATGAAGGGGTTCTCAAAAATAAATTCAACTCCCACTTGGGCTCTCAATGAGTAGTAGAAATGATTTGCAGTCACAATTTAAAGTGATTTAGTCACATACTGCAACTGCTTGTTTCACACAGTATGCCATTGCCACCCAAGCTTTAGATGCTGAAGCTGCAATTTGTTTTATAAAAAAATCTGTCATTGTCATTTTTTTGTATGTTTTTGTTTCTGTGCACCCTCCAGTTTTCTGTGTGTGGCCAGACTCCCAGAATGTTGTCATGCAAGTGAACTGTCAATGTTTTACATACAGCAACAAGGAATTCTGGGTAAATTATAATGTTCACTTAAATGTTATTTACTCAGAGGTGAAGTCGCTTATTTTGGAAGTGGGGACTGCAGAATAGCACCTAACATGTAGACATATAACCTAGTTCTAGAGAAGCTTGAAGAAGCTAAGTACATGTGAACATGGGCAGACTAGGTGGGCCGTAGTCCTTTATCTACTGTCAACATCTGTGTATTTATATCATTGTAGGTACAGTGCATAGCTGATTTTTCTGTCTCCCTTATCAAAGTGCAGTCTCCTGTGTCGGTAGTGTTTACAGCTGTACAGTCTGTACAAAAGCTTCTGGAAAACTGTTTTTGTGATGCAGACAGGCCAAAAAGATCATTTGTCAGTCTGTGTAGATGTTGATTGACTTTTATTTATTTATTTATTTATTTATTTGTGAAATCAGTTTACAACCTTTGAGCCAGAGGCTTGTTTCCAAAGGTACCTCGTCACATTAAAGACATACATAGAGTTTTAGGTTACATAGCATAGGTTTTCGGTTACATAGCATAGGTTTGCAAAAACAATAGGCGTACTGGCGTTTATTGCCTGCTGGTGAAGTGACAGGTCTGAAGTGGCAGCACCTGTCAGAATGTGGTAGCCTGATGATACTTTTCTATGTTTATGTTATAAGGCCTGAATGACTGTAAGTAGTTCAGGAGTGTAATTATGGGTCAGACTACTTTCCTTTTTCTCTGGTGTCCAGCTTCTGCTATGAGTTAAAAATATTGAAAGAAAAAGGATGTTTGCAATACCATGACTGACCAACAGAGGTCTCCATTTCAACACAGTGCTTAAAAATGCTGTTTCCCTTGCATGATGTCACAGTTGGGGTTGCAGCACTGAGAAACAAATTCTTGTCAGATCCACCAAGGCTGCATAATGAAGTTTGTGAAGAAAATGGGCAGAGTGATTTTTTTACATTTTAAACTGGGTTGAGCTATGGGCTGCTACCCCCCACACACACACACACACACGCTCTGATGTGCTGCACGCCATGGCGTGCCAGATGTAGCTACTTAGCCATCTTGCGCTTTGGCTGCTACCAGGTGGAGGCCTGGTGGTAGTAGATGCGTGTCGAGAGGCACATGAAAGTCACAGCTGCATAATGAAGTTTGTGAAGAAAATGGGCAGACTAGGATGGCCCCTGTGGTCCTTACCTAGTGTCAAATTGTATGTTTATGAGGGTAATGTAGTCAGTTACTGTGGAAAATATGGAATGTTAATACACCAAGAGTTATCTTTTCTGTGTCATATTGCCAATATTGATGGTAAATTCTGTTTAAATTACACCAAGACCAAATGTAATTAAATATATTGTTACAAAACTAGGGCACTTAACATCACCTGCTGAAAGCCAGGAGATTAGCTGGGGATAAATAATGGTGTGCTAAAGACTCATATTTAGTCCATTGTGTGATCCCTAACATTGTACTACTAGGTGCAAGATCTTAAGGAGCCGTTAATCACACCTGGGCCAAGTCCCCAACAGGTACAAACATAATTTTTAATTTACCAAGAGGGAAAAAACTAGACAAAATTAAAAACTCTACATATATGTCAACAAGTCACTAACAGTTACAAACATAAAAAGACAGCATCACTGTATTTGGCTCCGTTTACAAAGCTGTTTTTTTTTTCTCTGAATCTTTGCCCTCGCTTCCCCATTCTTCTAAGCCATCTGCAAAAAGAGTCAGGCTCTCAGGAGTAAAAGCTAAAAAGCTAGAGCCGTGGGTTCAGGGCTTGGGGGGCACAATTCTGGCTGAAGGGTCTGGTGTAGGGCTGGGAACACAGTCGTTACCGGAGTTCTGTACACAACACCTGTAAAGAACGGGGTGGACTTTCTTCCACCACATTCTAGAACTGGGACTGAAGGAGGGTGTTTCAAGATTCAGGGAGAATGTCAGCGGGGAAACAGCAAGTTCCAAACCAAATTCCACGATACCTTCCGACACAACACGGAGACAGAGAGAGCGTCCCTCTAGGGCTCCAAGGACGAATCACTGGCAGTACAGGCCGGGGAGGCAGGCCCGCAATGAATGGAAGGCAAGAATGGCAGGAACGAGGAAATCGGACCAGTGTCCACCAGCAACGGGAACCTGGCAAAGCGCTGCACAGACTGGGTGAGTCGTCCAAACAGTCCGGCTGCCAGACATCTGTGTGTTGGGGCCTTGAAACCAGAGGGCCAGTGTTACTAAACTGTTTGTGTCTTAATGTCATTTTTAAAATTGTTACAAAGCGACTCTGAAGTAGCTCCCACCCCTTTCCCAAGAACGCCACCAGAACCCCGGGATGGGAGTGCAGTAGTTTCTGAACTGCTCCATTCCACTTCACTCTCAGGTGAGCCCCTTGAAGGGCAGCGGCACTACAATGAGTAGTTTCTACTTAGCAAGGCAAACAAGTCACTCATTTTCAAATTAAATGCCGAAAATACTCGGCAGTCACTCACCAAGCAGAAGTAGTTTCAGCTCCCTGCGAGCTTGATTCTTGTCTCTTTTGAGCTGTTTCTCAATTTCTGCATTTATCCTTTTACATTCCTTCTCTTCTGGAGACAGGCAGCATCCTGCCATGGTATTTACGTGTGTCTTTTCCTTTGTGTAAGAGGTCTGTATTTGATGTAATCTGTTTGTTTTTGCCAGTCTGTCTCTAACAAAATGTGAACTGTGCCTTCCAGGACGCGGGTACGCACCTTCCTCCCAACTCCGGGATTTCCCTTCCACCTGAAATTTGTGGCAGCAGCAGCTCACGACATGGGCAACCATGGGAGAACCCCACCGCCGCTGTGTCTCTCTCTTCTCTAACAGCAGGCGAAGGTCACTGCTTGCTTGTCTGCTGCTGCTGATGGAGGAAAAACAGTTCTACGGATGGAAAACATGACTTCAGCCCTTTTCTACATGCAAAACGTCTGCAGGGCTCCACCCATGCAGCCATAAAAACGGTTTCATCGGAAACCCCTGATGCTAATAAAGTTTGGTGAATAAGATTCTGCCTATTTAAACTTTGTTTTCCCATGGTGCTTTGCTACATGTAGCTTGGATTTTAAATCCAATCAGCCAATGAGCACAGGGCGTTGGGATCGTAACGAACATGGCTCTAGTTTTGAAATCATTGCAGCCCGGAGGGTTAGTGCTGGTACAATACGGGTCGGTACAGGACGGCCTACTGCAGGAACCCACCAGATGAGCAGCAGGTGACTGAGGATCGAAACCAGCAGAAGGGATCTCCACGCAGATGGTGTCACATTGGGAGCTCCCTTCCTTTTGAGTCCTTCAAGTGTGGGATAGGATATCGGGGCTTGACCAAGCTGAGACCGTGACATTACTGCAGAAGGAGGATACCATGGCCACCGTGAATGGCAAGCCATTGGCCAAGCAGGCTGCAGGCACCAGAGCTGCTGCCACCAACCCCACCAAGTCTGCAGTCATGAAAGAGATCCCTGACGTGCTGGTGGACCCCTGTACCAAGAAACGCTACCTTAGGGGCCACTTCTTGGGCAAGTGGGGGCTTCAGCAAGTGCTATAAGATTACAGACATGAACACGAAGGAGGTGTTCGCTGGCAAGATCGTGCCCAAGTCTATGCTGCTATCTTTTGCCATTTCAAATGAGTTTTGCTTCAGCTCTCTCAAACCTTCCCTTCCTCTCCTCGCTAGCCCTAACTGAAGCTCAAACCACAGCCTTTTGACTAAGCCTTGTGCAGTTTCTGGATCCAGTTCCCTACTGCTTCTTATTTTGTACAAGTCCTCTTCCGTTATTGCAGGGTGATGACTTGCCCTATCTTTGCCATCCCGTCTGTACTGCTTTACTATAGCCACAAATACATTATTTTCCGGTTGGAATCGAACATCAGATATTATATTTATGTTACGTCAGACCTCTAGACTATTAAAATAGCGACTGAGCCCTGCTCTTATTCCACAAAATGAGCTAATGGTATACTGGTCACCTGCTTCAGCTCTTACTGAGCCATAGAATGCTCTCAAAATTTCACTTAGGCGCTCTACTGTTATGGTTGCTATGTCAACTGACATCTGCTTCGATCACAACCAGTCGGAAAACACATTGCATGCCCATTGTGTGTTTTTCTCCGTATTTGCTTCTACCTTTTTTCTTTCCAATTCATCAAGCTCTGATTTCGATATGTTTACATGTCTCTGACTTCGTTCACTTTCTTTTCCGTAGCTTTCTCCTTCTTTCCTCATATCTCCTTCCTCATTCTGCTCCACTATTGTCTCTAAATGCTTTACTTTTGCTGTCTTTTTCCTACTGCCTCTGTCTACTGCTCTTTCACCCACTCCGCTACTCGCTATCTCTGCACATCATGCCATTTCTTCGTCGTCCCCAAAATGTTCTTCTACCCATCCTTCCATGTCTGTCGTTCCACATAACTAAAGATAATACAGCTTCTCACCATTTCTACGTTCCATTTCGCTCTTACAATTTTTTTTTCCCCTGTGTCTCTCTTATATTTGTCCTACTGCTCCTCTAACTTACCTGCTTGCCCTTTCAGAACTTGATTTCTAACGTTCTTTACCTTTCCTTTTTATATACAGTACTCGTTTTTCTCCTGTGGCTACTTCTTGTATTTCACAAGCAACACGGCATTATCGTGCCACAATGCTGTGTTGCTCTTGTACCACCTGATGTCATTTGACCAATTGTTTTCCTTCTTTTATGTATTGTTGTTTTTGCCATGTTAAAAATCTTATTACACTCTGGCCTAGTATAAGAGTGTTATGGGCCTCGGCCTACTAGCTCTTTTCTTTCACCTTAGTATGAATAATAACATACATACTAAGAAGCCAGCAGATTAGACCCTATGATCTATCAAGTCGCTTGATGATCAGTGCCTTCCCAGGGCACCATTTTTTTAGCGCCACCCCAAACAATGATGATTACTTTTCATCAATCACGTGACACCTCTGAGAACATGGCTTTATATATTGTGCTCTGCAATATCATGGAGCAAACGCAGACCAGCAAGGCCAAGAGGACTAGATGCCCTACAACCAAACTAGTCTGCAAAATGATTAAAGCGTACCTTCTTAGAATACTACTTATGCTACTTCTGATATCTGGAAATGTTCATCCTAACCTGGGGCCTACCGCCAGCACCCCATGCCACAAAAGGCGGAGGGTCCTCACATTAGCCTCAATCAATGTCTGCAGCCTCCTTAACAAACTTGACATCTTGCAAACCTGGCTCCAGCAAATAAGCCCTGATGTACTCTCTGTTGTTAAAACATGGCTTAACCCCAAGATACCAGACGCTGCAGTCACCATCCCTGGATACTCTATATTCAGGCAGGACAGGGTTTCCAAATGAGGTGGGGGCTGTGCCATCTACCTGAGGAATTCCTATCTGGGTCAAGTCTTCCTGTTCTCAAACCCTAAACCAACCTCGCAGGTTCTCGCTATTAAAGTTCTACTTGGGGTGCACAACAAGGAACTCACCATTGCCTCTGTGTACCTACCCCTTAAAGATCAGCCTAATGGATTTATGAGCATATTGGAAAGCCTACAGGGATTACACCATAATTCTGAACTCATAGTACTAGGCGACTTCAACATAAATTGGCTATCGCTGGAGGCCAGAAACTACAAGGATGCTGTCACGTCACAGAACCTCACCCAGCTTGGTACCACCCCAACCAGATGTAACTATAGGACAGGGTTGCACATACTTCTTGACTGGATCCTTACCAATCACCCTGAACGAATCTCAAAAGTCTCAGTGCTCCCTGATGGGATCATGACCACTCACCGGTCACATGTACCTGGACAAACAAATTCATTAAGCCCCCTCCTAAAATAATCCACACCAGAGTGTTAAAGCAGGGGTACCTTGAGCTACTAAAGACACACCTAAGCCACCTGGACTGAACACCAATCAACTCTGCCATTGATGTAAATCAAGCCTTAGACCTTTTCATCAGCCACTTCACTGCGGCCTGCAATATCTTTATACCTCTCAAAAAGCTGAAGGTCAGGGGCAGAGCTAACCCTTGGATAACCCCCGATCTAATCACTTTACTCAAACATAGGGATCATCTCTGGCACTGTGCCCGTGTAACATCCAAACCTGGGGATATTCATAAATATAAAGCTGCCAGAAATGAGTGCACACGGGCAGTTAGGAGAGCCAAAAGCAAATACTTCAAGGAAGCTCTCTCCAACTCCTGGGGTGATGGAAAATATTTTGGAGTAACTTGAAAGACTTACAGGCAAGGAACCTAAGTCACCACCTACCATGCTCAACATAAGTGGAACACCAATATCTGACCTGTACACAATCATCAACACCTTTAACAATGCATTCTCCAACTTGGATAGTGTCCTTCCTTCTAATTTCTTTGATGCCCCCTCTGGTAGTAACCCTCCTGCAACTACTCCTCTCCTACACCCTGCCCCATAATTCTACTTCAAGGAGATCCCAGTGCATGAAGCCAGAACCTATACTCGGAAGGTTATTCACAACGCAGACTACAGCGATGACTCCCTTGACCTGAAGTTGTTAGCACTTGTCCTTGAAGAAGTCCTTGAACCCCTGACAAAGTACCTCAACCTATCACTAAGGATGTCCTAGTTCCCATCTCGCTGGAAACAGGTGACCATCACACCGGTACACAAAAGTGGAGACAAATCACTGCACTCCAATTACAGACCTATCTCCATCCTCCCTCCATTGTCTAAGGCCCTGGAGCGCATTGCCTCAGACTGACTAGTCAAGTACCTGGAAAAATACGACATCCAGTGTCCTGAGCAAAATAGTTCCAAAAAAGGGCACAGTACCACCACTGCACTATTAGAATTCATGGGCTTCATCCATACCACGCTCGATCAAGGAAACTGTGTAGGGGCAGTATTCATCGACCTTACGAAAGCCTTTGATACTGTGAACCACCCACTCCTACTCAAGCAATTATCAAACATTGGGCTCTCCAATGAAGCACTGCTCTGGTTTTCAAGCTACCTTGGGGAGAGGGTCCAGCGGGTTAGGATTGCCGGTGTCACCTCGGAAGAAAAGCCAGTCCTTTTAGGGGTCCCACAGGGGTCCATCCTGGGGCCACTACTCTTCAGCCTCTTCCTCAACAACCTTTCCAGTGTCTGCCACCAGAAATTACTGCTCTACGCTGATGACGCAGTCATGTTCACCAACCGCCAAAACACAGAGCTCCTCGAGAAACAATTACAGCTTGAATTCATGCGCATTGAAGAATGGTTCAAGTTACACAAACTGGTCATGAACTACAGCAAAACAAAGGTTATGACCTTCTACAATGCCAGAAGCAAGTACAAATCCTGTGACCTCACCATCCTAAAGCAAACAGGGACTTTACTTGAACACGTTCCTGATTTTAAATACCTAGGTGTCACATTGGACAGCTCACTCTCCTATCATCGGCACATAGATTCTGTCGCCAAAGCCACCAACACCCGTATAGGCCTGCTTTACAGGCACAAACACTGCATGACTCCTGACACTCTCCAGTTGGCTATCAACAGCTCTGTCACCTACATCATTGATTACAGGCTAGCAATTTATGGCTCTGCCTCTGCCTCTGCCCTCTGCAGAATTGCAGTTGCACTCAACAAAGCATGCAGGCTGCTAACTGGGGCTGACCGACTTACACACACTTGTGACCTGTACATCTGGGCAGAATGACTTCCTCTCATCAGCCGGATACAGTATCAAACCTGCCTCTTAGCCAAAAAAGTCCTCCTCGGGGTCATACCCCCGGGCATTGAAAAGGTCCTCATTGACCACCACAGCACCCAGCGAACTAGAAGTTCACAACAACTAACCTTCCTTGTCCCCAGATGCCGGACTACCATGGGCCAGAGGGCCTTTGCCCACAGAGCACCACAGTGGTACAATACTCTCAACAAAGAAACTCTTACTGCTGCTGTTCTTGGCCCTCTTAAGAGACAACTCAGACTTCATCTCATTTCAACTAGTCGTTGTGACTGCCTCACCTAATCAGGGGCCCACCGCTCACTGCCCTCCACTTCAGTCTTGACAGCTACCTCTCCCCGCCTTGCCCCTTCTACCTGCCTACCCCTTGCCCACTCCTCCCTTTCTTCCCTCCCGGCATTTCCTGACTTTATCCCTCCCCTTAGAGCTCTTACCCTCACCCTCTACCCTCCGACAATGGCCTTCCTGCCTGCATACCCCCTTCCCTCTCACCTGCAGTGCTTATTTCTAAGATTGCCTTGGCTGGTATGTCATGCTACCAACATTTGGCACATTTTGAATTACTGGAATTTCCTAAGCCTCAGTCTCTTATTTCTTTTATTGTGTAACTATGTATTATTATGTTGACCTTTGTATGTATGTACCCCCATTCTTTCGATGTGGAACCTTTGTAAATGAGCAGTTCCTGCTCAAAGGTATTTATGTCCTAGATTTCAATAAAATAAAAATAAACAAGGTCCTCCATGCCCACCCACCCCCAGCGGGACTCTTGGTTGCACCCTTCCCTATACCTATTCAAGCCCTTCTTGAAACCCTCCACAGTCGTAGCAACCACCAAGTCCATGGGCAGTGCATTCCAGGGCTCCACCACCCTCTCAGTGAAGTAGCACCTCCTTGTTTCCCCCCCTCAGGCTCCCCCTTCCAGCCTCATTGAGTGTCCTTCAGTGGCCCCTACCTCCCTCAGCTGAAGCACCCTATCAAGGCTTACCCTATTCATTCCTTTGAGATATTTGAAGACCTCCATCATATCCCCCATGTTCTTTCTCTCCTCCAGCGAGTACAGGTTGAGCTCTTCCAGTCTCTCCTCATTAGGGCCTTTCCCCTAGTCCCAATATCATCCTGGTCACCTTCCTCTGGACCTTCTCCAGAAGAGCAATGTTCCTCTTTAAGTAGGGACGCCAAAATTGCATGCAGTATTTGAGGTTTGGTCTAACTAGGCAATTGTACAGCAGAAGGAGCACCTCGACTCCTTGAGGTTATCCCCCTGGCTATGCAGCCCAGCATTTTATTTACTTGGGCTGCAGCCCTTCTACACTACTCTGAGTTATTCAATTTGGCATCCACCACCACCCCAAGGTCCTTCTCTCCCCTAGAAACCTGCAGTGTCTCTTCCCCACAAGGTGTATACATGAGCAGGTTTTTGGCCCCCCACTGCAGAACCCTGCACTTCCCATCATTAAACTTTAGCTTCCAGGTTCATGATCACCTCCCTAGAGTCTCCAGATCCTCCAGGAGAGCAAGCTTCCTTACCTCCCCCTCTACCACTGCCCACAGCTTTGAGTCATCTGCAAAGAGACTCATCCCACTCCTGATACTGCTTCTGATATCTGAGATATAGGTATTAAACAGGAGTGGGCCCAGTACCAACCCCTGTGGGACCACGCTAATGACTCTCCTGGGGGATGAAACCTCCCCCCACCAACCCTCACCTTCTGTACAGACCCCTCCAGCCAGTTTCCTATCCACCTGACCATCTGCCCAGTGGTCAAAATTAATATACCCAGCCTGTTCCCTGTGCAAGTAGGAACAGGCTGTTGCATGTAGTTTTTTCTTCCGCATGCACTGTGGTGCAGCTAGCGCATTCATTTTTTTAGGCTGCATTTACAACAAGCCGCCACAAGAGGCACAGTGCTGGGGAGACAGCGAGAGAGAGAGAGAGAGACAGATAGACACAGTCCTTTTTTTTCTGGCTAATGTAAAGTTGTGCGCACGCATATGCGCCACAGTGAGGACTCGCAGGAGTGAGCAGCATGACGAGGAAGTGAGCATTATTTGGAGCTTGAGTTGGAACAGAGAGCCGAAGTGCCGAAGGAGGAGCTCTGAGTGTCTATTTCAGAGGAGGCGGGATCATTGAGTTTCTGTTACCAGCTGGCGACACCGCTGGCACCGATCTAGCTGACAGAGCAGAATGTTCCAAACTGCGCGGTACTGTCTCATCCCGAGTCGATGCGGGTCTGCACCGGTACCCAGAGCTCTCCCATTGTTCCACCTGGTTTCCTTCTCTATCCATTCCATGTGCTCCCGATTCAATGGCTCCCGTTGACCGGCCGAGGGGCGGGGTGGGGCTTCCATCAATGGGGTGGGGGGCATATATTCAGGGCCTGAGACTGTTAAGGGGAGGGGACAGAAGGTAAGGGGAAGGGACAGAACTGGCAGGAAAAAAACACCCATAAAAAAAAATGCCCACTGTGATATAGTGCAGTGCTGCAGTCTATCGGGACAACAAGGGCAGATTGCTTCTTGGGGGAGGGTCAGGCAGAGGAAAAACAGTTCCACAGATGGAAAACATGACGTCAGCCCTTTTCTACATGCAAAATGTCTGCAGGGCTCCGCCCATGCAGCCCTAAAAAGCCCATACTGCTACTTTGTGGGGGTTGGGGTGGGGCACTAAATTGAAACAATGTTGTTAAGTATAGTCAGCTGCTCTTCTGGTTGCTATTACACCCAACTGAGGAAGGGACACATTTGGCCCTGAACGTTTGTGTTACTGTAACATTTTTGCATAATATGGGAAAATAAAAGGTATCAAACTATTCAGCTGTATTTCCTTGGGCTGTATTTTATGCATGATTATAGTTACATGAATTCAATCACCAGAGACATAACCATGCCAATTTTTAAATGTCAAGATTAAACGCACTCATTTGTTAGCGCATTATCAGTTGCTAACAGGAATCAAATTTATTTACACTATGCCATCAGGAAAATTAGAAAAGTATACAATGCTAAACAAGACTATAAGAGACTTACGAACATATGAACATACGAAATTTGCCAATAGATAAAGGCCTAGAGGTCTATCAAGTCTGCTCGAATGTGCAGCTAGCACCCCTTATTCTGCAGCTGCCCCTCCCTTCCACCCTTCCCCTTCATTAACACTCCCCCTTGTCCTGTCCCATCCTCGTTTGAAGCAGTCCACTGTTCTACTGCATACCACTTCTGCAGGTAACGCATTCCACCCAGCCACCACCCTCTCTGTAAAAAAGTGTCTCCTCATCTCCCTCCTGAACCTTCCTCGCTCCAGACTCATATCATGGCCACTGATGGCCCTCCCCTCCCTTACTTTGAACAGCCCTCTGTACCCATCTTGTTTATTCCTTTCATGTATTTAAAGGTTTCAATCATGTCACCCCTGTCTCTCCTCTCCTCCAGTGAGTACATGTTCTACTCTTCAACCTCCTCTCGTATGATAAGTCCCCCAGCTCCTTGATCATCTTTGTCGCCCTGCGCTGCACCCCCTCCAGTAACTTAATGTCCCTCTTCAGATACGGACGCCAGTACTGCACTCAGTACTCCAGGTGTGGTCTAACTAATGACCTATACAGTGGCAGAATCACCTCCTCCCTCCTTGAGGATATACCCCTTGCAATACAACCCAGCATTTTGTTGGCCTTTGCAGCTGCCTTCCTACATTGTGCCGAGTTGTTCATTGATCCTGTAATGAGCACACCCAGATCCTTCTCCTCCTCTGTCTGGGCTAGCTGCACTCCCCCTAGCTGGTAACTCCTCTTGGTTCTTCATCCCAAAATGCAGCACCTTGCACTTTTTGGCATTAAACCCCAGTTGCCAGGTGTCTGACCAGGTTTCAAGCTTTGCCAGATCATCCTGCAACCCCTGCCATCCCCCTAGGTCATCCACCACCGCGCCAACCTTGGTATCATCAGCAAACAGACTGATCTTGCTCTTGATGTCCCATGATATGTCTGCAATGAATATCCCAAACAACACTGGTCCCAACACCGAGCCCTGTGGGACACAGCTCATCACTGCCCTTGGGTGTGAGAGCTCCCCACCCACCACCACCCACTTCAGCTCTGTTACACTGCCTAGAACAACATGAATGTTTTATAGTGACCTTCAGCAGGGTTATGCACTATTCAGTGATATTATTACTGGTTAGGGTTCACTGCAATCCAAACCAGTATCTAAAATGTTGGGTTACACACACTCCCTTAAACACAAGTGTGAGTAATGAAGAACTGCCTCACTCTCAGAGGCAACAGCAGGAGCTTTAACATGGAGGGTGAGACAATAGGGCTTTTAGTTTAGACCTGCTCTGCTAGAGCCTGCTGACCACAGAACTGCCCAACTGTGAACCAGTATATATATATATATATATATATATATATATATATATATATATATATATATATATATATATATATATATATATATATATATATATATATATAATAAATCATGAGGTAGTGTGTATAACGAGAATATAATAACTGGTTACCATTTCTTTCCCATAGGGAAACTGGGTTATAATTCTAGTGTTATAGCCAGCTGGTTGTAACGACATTCACTCACCTGGTTTCCCTACTTCAGTGCATGCGCCTGCCGCAAACTTCCTGCTGTCTGTGCAGTCTGTCCCAGCTCTTCCATGCTCACAACTTCCCAGACAGAAGTCGGCAGTAAGTTCTTCTTGTATTTTAACACAATACTACTGGGAACAAAAAAACAACAACGAACTAATCGGCCCCAAGTAAGGAAAAAAAAGCTGCTTCAGTTTATGAGCTATGGACCATGCTAAAATTCCAATGGTCTGCAGCTTCACTTCATACCAAAACAATTATTCTGTATAATTGTTGTGGCGAAAAAATGGACCCCAGCAATTATACAAAATAAAAGATGGGTAAATGTGTAAACTCGGATTTTACACACACCCTCAGGGTGGGATGCTTTATGTGGCATCCCACCCCTCGGGGAGTATAAAATCCTCATTATAACTACCTACCCATCCATTATCCTCTATTTTACACACACCCGAGGTATTAGATGCTACATAACCCACAAGAGTGAAGCTGGAGGGGTATATATAAGCATCCAACACTGAGGGTGTGTGTAAAATTTGAGTTTTACACACTACCCCATGGTTTGTTTTATGTAATTGCTGGGGAGTGTTTTTTTCCCCCCACAACAACAATATAAATAGTCTGTGGAGCCACGGTCCTGCTGAAGTGCACTCTGTGGTTGTGACTCTTTCGGCTGAAGCGTCTCTTTAAACTTTTTTTTGTGTGTGTTTGTTTTTAACGATTCCTCAGAAGAGTTGAAAAGTTTTTGGTTCAGAACTGGAACTTATTGGGTTGGAGTCCCAACTGGAGTGCGACAGCAGCAAGATTCCAGCACGATGAAGGAGACCACTGCTGGTGCGTGTGTGGAGCAAGGGAAACCAGGTGTGTGTGTTTGCTGTTATTACCAGCTGGTTATAACAGCAAATTATAACTAGGTCTCCCCATGGAAAAAACATGCCCTGGTTATTATATTAAAAGTAATAAAACTATGAACAGTACCAACACATACTTTATTTAGTCTTTTACACACCATTGGTGTGAGATACTAATATAAACCACTCAAGCTCTGCTCTTCCCTCCCCCCTTTCCTTTTTTCCTTCCCCTATAGCAACAAGCCATATCTTCTCTTGATATCCCCCACTTCCTCTGCATTTTATTTGTACCTCCTTCATGCCCCCTGTACTGCTATTCCTTCTTTATCCTAGCTAAATTGTACAACTGTAAATTTGTTTATTCTTAGTAGCTCATATAAAACGCTTAATTTTTGTTACCCGTCATATTTATTTGTTCTGATTGTTACTCTGTATACCCATACCCTTCCCTTTTCTCCCCAGGACACATCTGGAAACCAGCTGCTATCTCTCCTCAGCATGTCTTTCCTGCCGAAACTTTTGAAATAAATAAATAAAGTTGTTTCACACACTGCTGTCCCTACATCATTATTCTCTATATCTTACAACAGGGATAACATTTGTAAAATGCAGTTTGTTTTTGAGCAGACATAACGTACTCTATGGGGGGGGGGGAGAACTCAGTTCCAGGAGTAAAAGTCAGACTCAGTTACACACGCAAAATGAGAAAAGCTAACGCCTGTGTAAAATGCACCCCTAACAGCCAGTCAACTGACCACGGAAGCAAGTACAAAGTATAATGCAAACAAGTAGTACAGTACAGAATCGCAGTGGACTCTGGCTGCTTCATGCACTTACCAATGCAACAGCACACGCCACCCGCCAAAACTTGCCTGGTCCACTCCGTCTTCCTCAACAGAGGTGCACTAGCGCCCAATCGATCTTCTTGTGGGAGGGCGAGGTCCCGAGTGTGCCCAGACCCCTGGTTCTCTCATATTTCACAACACTGCCCCTGCTGCTTGACGCGGAATGACAGAATGTCAAGCCCAATACACACAATATCCCGGCCCGCGCTCCGGACCCCATCCCCCAGCGCTTCTGCTGCTACTGCTACAGCCTCTACTGCAATGTTTGCACTTTGCATGGCCTGTTGCTTGGTTACACCAAACGCTTCTTTATGATTTGTACCCAGCCTGCTTCCTGGTTAAAAGACCTGTCCTTCTAAAACACCCATACGGTGTCCGGTGTTCCAGTTTTCTGACATCCAATAAACGTGCTTCTCCCCCCAATCCACTGCTACCAAGGTGGACACTGGAGTTAATAAATTATACTATCGGCAGAAGTTTCTATAACGTGGCATGTCTGCTGCTACTAACGCATTTAAAACTTGCTAAATCTGCACTCCTGTGCCTTGCTCAGAACTTTGGTGTACATATCTGTTGAGATTTTAGTAAACAACGTGCAATGTTTATAAACTGGCTTTTTAATGAAACTGATAAGGTTTTTTTACCTTTTGTTTTCAAACTGCAAGTAAAAAACAATAGACTTTTAGTATTATTGCAGAAAACCACAAAGGAGATCGAAGTATGAGAAACTGTAGTTTTATGTCTAGTTTTTGCCGGGAGTTTTTTTCTTTCTAGTTTTTACATATCTGTTTATGCATGCTGCTGGGCATCTGTAGAGTTCCGAGGGGTGGGGTGGGGCTTCCAACAATGGGGTGGGTGGGCATGTATTCGGGGCCTGAGACTGTTAAGGGGAAGGGACAGAAGGTAAGGGGAAGGGACAGAACTGGCAGGAAAAAAAACACCCATAAAAAAAAAAATGCGCACTGTGATATAGTGCAGTGCTGCAGTCCATAGGGACAACATGGGCAGATTGCTTCATGGGGGAGGGTCAGGCGGAGGAAAAACAGTTCCACAGACAGAAAACATGACGTCAGCCCTTTTCTACATCCAAAACATCTGCGGGCTCCACCCATGCAGCCCTAAAAAGGGTCAGGTTATGCAAATGAAGCAGAGCACAGAAATAAACACACTTTTGTCATGGAAAACAGAACTTTTTGGCAGTTCGAATGGTAGGAGATTGAGTCACAACTCCTGCAGGTTACTACTCCCATTTGCTATGGCAAACATGACAAAATCACTTTAAAAGGCACTCTCACTGCCTTCAACCAATACAGCAAGAAATCATCCCATAAAAACCAATACCAGTTCGATGAAAAGAACTCAGGATCCTCTGCCAGGCTGAAGGCGGTGTTCAACAAATCGTCCTTAAGGAAACTTTACCACTGTCCTTCCATGTAGGCTACACCATTTTGGTCACCTCCCACCCCTCAATGTGAACCTCTCCCCTGGCAACCGATACCACAGCTGCTTCAGGAGCTATTCTTGGGCCGCAAATTAAGGAGAAAACAACAGAAAGTCAGCTATAACCCCGGAGGGGAACTCTGAAAGTTGTCGGTCTAGCAAGGGGTCTGCCAGATCAACTAATCCCCACAGAGGTCTCAGGACAGTGTCCACTAACTGACAGATGCCCCCAAGAATCAAAAGGCACCAGCAAAAAAGATCAGCTCTTCAGCGAGCCCAAAACCAGGACCTCATGTTTAGGGACTGGGCCGGCGAACCACCAAAGCCGACAACGGAGCCCCAATCCCCCGCAGGTCAAGCTAACCTTGATTTGGTCACACAAGGGCAGCGACCAACTGGCGTAAAGCCCCACTTGCTTGATGTCACTTGCAGAAGGTCCCACGAACTATACTTCTCGGCGGGGATCTGATGTAGAAAGTCCTCACAGCAAAGTTCCTCACAGGCTGCTCTAATGAAGTTCAAACTTGGACAGCTACACAGCGCGGCAGAGGCCTTGAAAAAATCTGGCAGGTAGGGATTTAAAAAAATAAAAAAAATGAACCCCTTTTAGTATAATTGTGTTAGCGGGCAGTTTTGCAAACCCTCTAACAGCCAGCCGACACATAAAAACAGGATGGTGCAAACAAATAATTGTAAGATTCAATAGCTCTTTCGTAAATTCCACTGAACTCCCACTAAACTAACCCTGAAAAAACATCAATACCGCTTGCTTTCTCACTAAAAATCCCTAACTACGCTATCACTAAGCTAAACTGTAGCTAAATAAAATCACTAAAAGTAAACAATGACGAATTAACCAAAGGGCAGGCTAAAATAAAATAAAATAAAATGAAAATCAACGCTGCTGCTCCTGTTGCTGATGGCTAGCACAGCACGGCCACCATTTGTTACAATCTCCAGAGGGACAGTTTGAATTTCAGTTCAGTTCGAGAGATAGCAGTGAGTTTGGAGAGTGAGCAGCTTGAGCTATCGAAAAGCTGCTCCAGGGAGAAGCCTAGGAGAATCGGAGGAGAAGGGCCTGACTTGCCTCCCTGCTACGGTTCTCCTGCTTGGGACTGCCTTATTGCAGTAATCGGAATAATCCAGGAAGGAACTTTCACTTGCAGCAGAAAACTCCAAGATATTGGAAGGTACAGCCTGAGATTTGGACTGAGAGGAAGCTCCTGTGAAGCCTTTGGCCCAGAGGTTGTGCGAGACTGATTTAATGATCGAGAGGTTTGCTCAGTGAATCTACTGCAATAGCAACTGGCCTGAATAATGAATTGAGAGTTAGAGAAGTTAAAGTTGTTCCTGTTAAATGTGCTGAATGTTTATCATGGATTGTGGTCTATTTTGCCAATTGACTGGACTGTGTTGCCAGCTGGAGGTCTTCTCCAGCCAACAAACTAAACTTTGCCAAAATTGTTTGTTCAGCCTTGAGCCTATGCCAGTCTCAGCCTAAGCCAACCATTCATGCACCTGAGACTGTTCTTCCATGAGAGACCAGCTTTGGGGTTCCAGCCCCCTCGCAGAGACAATTTTCAGGTTGCGGCCACCTGGAGGGAAAGGCCGTGAAGTGGAGGTGTGTCGTGTCGACTCTGTTTCCCCATGCTCCTTGGTGAACTACATGAGGTCTCCATATTGCCAGACCCATCACAGCCAACCGGTAGCATGAGTAAATCCAGGGTAGCTCCCTGCAACAAGTCATTGAATTATCTGTGGTACCATTCTAATTGTTTCATTGATTTTCTTGGCTACAACAGACTGAGCCAACCGGCCAGGATTACAAATAATCAAAGCTCTGTTTGTCCATAATAATTGCCTTTTTTTTCCATCCAGGGCCCCAACAAAAGCTGCAATGCTGGTCACCCCCAGGCAACGCTTCTGGCTAGCCAATATAACATCCTTGGTACCCAGTATCGTAAGAATGACCATTTGGGACTAAAGGTGTATGCAAAGTAACCTGAAACTAATCAGTATAGTAACCATTCATCTAAAATCATATCCCTTCCTTGTTCATAACCCCCTCAATAAATCTGATTGTTATTTCATGCCTTACTTGCCTTATGAGTATATTATTAGTTGGGTTACAGTACTGAAAGTGTGTACCTGTTTTGCTAACCTTGCCTTTAGAAGGGATTCCAAGGAATTTGCAGAAGGTCAGACCCTGGTGGTAAGTGTAATGGGTGTGTGCATGTTATTAATGTTAATTGCTGACTGTGAGTTAACTGTTGCCAGAAGTACAAGGTCACTAGGTGGATTCGTGGGTGGTTATAGCTTCCCAGAGGGCTATACAAGGTTAGATAGATTCCCCCATTATTGTTACTCTGGGTGGAGGCACCTTAATATCGAATCCAGGCCCCTCAACTTATGGCTAGAAATACAGGCAGGGGTTGTAACCTTAGGGATAGCACCGCCTAGGGGTTACAACAATACTACTCAGGCTTAACACCCCTGTATTTTGACTGGATCAACGATGAGGACTTCCCCAAAGCCGCAGCCTGGGGTACTTACAGTTCTGCTGATTCTAAAGGGGTTTTGCAGATACTTGGAGTCACAATACCATGCTGGTATTAGAAGTTGTTGGGGCAACATGAAGCCACTGACTGAAACAATGATGAAATTTGGTCTTCATCTGCCATGCCTCTACAATCTTCACCCTTGGGGGGCCTTTGTATGAGGTGTTCACCTGGCAGGCCACTCCATGCTTTCACTCAAAGGATTCTCTCCTTGTCCAGGTACAACCTCTCTCCTGGTCTGGATGCAAATGCTCTCTCTGCCCGGGTACAACTTTTCTCTCTCCAACTAGGAGAAACACATTGCAACTCACATTTTCAAAGTTGGCAGAGCACTGCTGATGTTAGGTAGCAACCCATACAATCTCTGAAGTCCAGCTGTATCTCTTCCATGACACTTTCTGCACTGCAGAACAGTCCAAATCCTTTTGGACAATCTCAGAAATCTCCCATATCAGCCTTGGTGATATTATCACCGCCACCACATGGTCATCCTGTGTGATGTTGTCACCATCACCACTCAGTCGAATTTTCAAACAGCCTCTTACAGGCACTGGCTCCCTCTCTGAAGCAAAATCCCTCACTGCAGCAACATTCTTCAGTCACAGGTTCAATTCTCACTGGCTCTCTCACTAGGGCAAACTTCCTTCTCTCACAGCTGGAGGTTCCATTCTGAGCAGCAGTTCCCAATGGCTTTGCAACAACTTCTTAAAGGCTCTGAGTAGCTTGTCCTATGCTGTGGCCAGCAAGACTGAGGAGCAAACCCACAGACCTTCAGAGCTAGCACACCCCAAGCACTCTCTCTTCCCAATTCTGACTGGGCTCTCACCACCAACCAAAGACCTCTTTTGGCAGACAACAGTCTCTTGTGGTAGTCCTTAAAACGTCTGTTCCTTGAAATTCATAGAATTCTTTCTCCAGAAACCTTAAACCCTTTGAAGTCACAGTCCCCCACTACGCTCTCACCACTGTGGTGACAGTCACTTGCAACTCTCTCACAGCTGGATGTTTCACAAAACTCCCTGGGCCCTGCGGGACAGGACAAGTAACTGACAACCCCCAGGAAGCCCCTTTTCCCCTTGAAGTCACATTTTTCTGCAATGGGGCTGGAGCCCCCTCCTTCAGGAGGGGGTCCCAATGATCTAACCCAACCACCAAAAGTCTCTGAGATTTTAGGAGTCCTTTCCTGCTATTGATTGGTTGAAACACTTATTCTGAAAAATCCTTCAACGCCTGATTGTTCCCTTGAAATGGCACCAAGAAAAGTCCCTGTTTTTATTCCCACAAGTCTTTTTGGCAGTCTCAGGCAATATACTGGCTGAAACAGGGGTTGAAGGTGGCCATCATGGCTGCTAAATCTACAGTTCCAAACACAGTCCCACATTTAAGTCTTTCTGCAGTGACATATAAACATTTTTAACATTTATTTCCCCACAGACAGTTAGTAGTTTCCCTGCCCTCTTGCACACATTCAGAGTTTTTCATTTTTATGTTGCTTGCACTCATGTGCAAGAAACATAGTGCCATGAACGGAGATTTCGGAGGTGTGTCACCTCCTCCTCCAATTCAGGCACTGGGCTGGCAGGCGCGGCTCCTGTAAGCCAATGCATTTTGGAGCTGTCTATGACACGCTCCAAAATGCAGTGGCATACAGTTGAAAGGGGGAGCTATGCTTCAGTGAGAAGCGATAGAGCGCTGCTGGCGCGCTCCCCAACCCGTCGCTCCGCGCCACACTGTATAGCCAGCAGGGTGCCCAATCCCGTCGGCTAAGCTGCTGTCGTCCCCCATAGCTGGTGCCATGCTAGGGCCCACCCTAAGCGTGGCAATCACTATGTAGTAAACGCCCCCAAAAGTGCTTGTGCACGCTGGGGAATAGCGAGGTTTTTTTGTTTTTTTGTTGCCGACGGGGTGCCTAATCTCTGGCCGGGCTGAACGCCTAGTGCTTGTAGCCACACCGCGAGCCCACCCCAGCGTGGCAAACGGTCCCATGTTGTCTTTTTTTTTTTCACCTGAAAACCAAAACCGTCCCGCTGGAGCTTCTCCCGACCCCTCCCACAACCCGCGCCCACCCACTGTGCACCCAGCCCCCACGCCCTCACCCCATACTTACCTCCGGACTCCGGCGCCCGACCTTCGGTGGACCGGGAACACGTCTGCACTCTTCAAAGCCGACCGCGAACTGAGGAAATGCCGGTAAGCTGTATAATGGGCTAGATAGGGGGTTTCAACTTTATTGCATATCTCAGGCATTTTTGGGAATTTTGCACCAAATTTTCAACATGGGGTTTTTGGGATCCCTTCTCATGAATGATGTCACTGTCATGGTGTTATTCGGGCTCGAAGGGTGATTTCGGGCAGTGACTGCGCAGTCACTGCAAAATCACCCTTCTGGCCTGAATACTGCCATGACAGTGACATCACTCAAGAGAAGGGGTCCCAAAAACCCCATGTTGAAAATTTGGTGCAAGAATTCTAAAACATGACTGTTTTACGAGCATGCATTGTGCAGTTCCGACGCAGGCTCGTAAGTTCGTGAAATTTCAATATTTTCACTCCAGATTTTCAACATTGCCATTTTACCATACCTGCTTATGAGTAGTACAGCTGTCATTTTTCACATCTCACCCAAAATGTGTTTCCGCCCATGTAGCGCAGAATGGCGCAGTCGATGTCTGCGAAATCAATGTACGGGACAAATTAACAAAATCACAGTGACACTGTTCATGAGCAGAGGTCTTAAAATGGCTATGTTGAAAATTTGGTGAAAAAATTCCTAAAAATGACTGTTTTACGAGCGTGCGTTGCGCAGTTCCTAGGCACGCTCGTAAGTCCGCAAATTTTCAATATTTGCACTCCGATGACTTCCAAATACCTAAACAGCACATAGAAGCAAGCAACATTCGGCATTGACAAATGCTTGTTATTTAACTGGCAGCCTGTTGCTGCTGTCAAAACACTGTCCCCTTAATGTAAGAGGTGGTCTCATTAATATTCATGACCCAAAATGAATTATTCATGATGCGGCCCAAGTGCTTATTGTCGATCTTAAATTAAGTACATTTAGGGCATCTGAACCACTCCTCTCATGTCTCCGGACCCCATAATACTCACTCCGGGGGTCGGGAGCACTGAGGAAGCCTTTGGGTGACCACAACAGCAGTCCAAAAATGAAAATGTGCAACTGCACATGCGTGGGCCACACACTCCCTCACTGTTGCTTAACTCCAGTGTCGGCTCCATGACTTAGCTCATCCAAACCCATTTCCAACTGCAAAATGATGCAGGAGCTGGACAGAAGATTAGGGGACACAAACAGAGTCAGGCAATGCAGTGGTGAGGACGGTGGGAGAACGGGAGCCACCACACTGGTAAGCCCAACAAAGTTGGGGGGCTTATAGTATGTACCCTATGCCCCTACTGTGCTCACAGATTGGACATGTGAGCATCAGCACATTCGAGTCTCTTTAATGTTTCACTGGTACTAAGATGGACACGGTGATGTTCCATAGAACATGGCGAGCACTTGGAACATCAAGGCAGCACAGGCCAGCACCTGGCAAAACACCTGTAAAAAGAACATCAGGGAAAGAAAATCAAGGCCCAGCAAAAAGAAGACATCTCATTTCACCACAGGCCAAGTTTCTAAGAGAGGTCAAACAACAGTAACCAAAGGTAATGTACAGCACACTAATGTGTTATTTACTACTGCATGGTAAGTTATTGTAACACAGTAGGGCAAAGGGTGTCTACAGTATTTGCGCACATAATGTACCTCATAATCTCTCAGCCTTAAAATACACAGCACGGGTCTTCAAAATGCAGAGCAAATGGCCAGTATGCATAAAAGAATAATGGCCAGATATTCAAAGGGTTGCCATGCTTTTGGCAAGGTTCTTCTCAGTCGAACTGCACCATTCTGCGATATTCAGCAGGAGGCAGTTGTGCCACTGAAAACAGGCTGAGCAACAGCGCAATGCAAATGAATGCATGCTGAACTGGAGGGGGAGGAACCATGCATAAACTGCACAGCCCGATATTCAGCTGGGCTGTGCAGAGTTGTGCAGGCACAACCCCCAACCTGCGCCTGCACCACTTTGAGCAAAAAAAAAAAAGTCTTAAGTCAAGGGCCACCCACAGGTGAGCCGCTGCATTGCAGGGCACAACACAGCAGCTGCCACCTGTGGCTGGCCCCCAACCCACTCCCTGTGCCCCCCCTGCAGCCCGATCGTGGGCAAAACAGTGTAAAATCCCCACCACCACCACCACCCCCACCGCCCGATCGCGGGCATGGTTTAATCCCCACACCAGCCCGATCACGGGCAGCAAGTCATCTCCCAACACATCCCTGGTGGTCCAGTGGACCATAAATCCCAATCGCGGGATGGAGTGAAGAAACCCCACCTGAACACATCCCTGGTGCTTGGTGTCCTCACCTCACCCACTCACTGCCTCACCACCCGCCCCCTCGTAGCCGGGCGGGTGCATCCCACCCGCCACATCACCGCCGATGATTGTTCGAAGTTGCAGACGCTTGTTGGTGTAGAAGAGTCATCGGCGCAGAAGTCGATACGAGGTTAAGACAGTTCAGTTTGTGAATGAAACGTATTCTATTCACAAACTGGACTGTCTTGTATAGTATAGCTGCACCATTGGCTTCTGCCTGCACCACGGGCGCAAGCCCTCACCGGGCAGTCAGTCGGGCGGGCTGGGCGGGACGGCAGGCGGGTGGGATGCCGCCGCCCGCCGGGGAGCGCGGTGAGGTCAGGCGGGTGGGTGGGACACCAAGCACCAGGATGTGTTCTGGGGTGTTTTTCACCCATCCCACGATCGATTTACAGTCCACTGGACCACCAGGGATGTGTTGGGGATTTTACTCCATCCCGTGATCGGGATTTACGGTCCACTGGACCACCAGGGATGTTGGGGGGAGATACATTGCTGGCTGTGATCGCTGGTGGGGGGAATTAACCATGCCCACGATCGGGCCAGTGGGGGTGGGGATTTACGCTGTTTTGCCCGCAATCGGGCTGCAGGGGCGCGGTCCCCATACAGCTGCTGCCCGGCAGAGCCAGGCACAGTCTAGATCGGCGCCCTGCATGCTAATGGCATGCAAATGGGGCATAATCAGAAGCAAATGGCACCCCCGTCCTTGCATGAATTATGGCCCCATTTGCATGTCATCTTTGAATATGGATTTTGCGCGATAGCGCAATGATACTTGCGCCACCGCAGTTGAATGCTCCACTCTGACCACTTGTGGTGGCGCAAGTTCCACTGTGCCATGCACAGTGGCTGTGGCGAGGTGATATTCAAAGAGTTGCTCAGTCAGCAACTCTTTGGAATATCGCCCGCCACACCCTGCGCAACTATTTTGTGCAGCGCAAGGGCTTGCGCCACAAAATAGCGCAGTTTGAATATCCAGCCCAATATGTATGGCATCATTGTATGTCCCCTTGTTCCAGTGTCTTTCCATCTTTGAAATAGACCCTCTGCTTGCACCTTGTTCACTCGTGTGAGGTACTCATCATGATGTCCTTTCTTACTCTCCTCTCTTCCAGGGAGCACATGTTGAGTTCCTGCAGCCTTTCCTTCTGTAGCTTCTTGTGCAACCCCCTCATCATTTTGGTTGCCCTCCTCTGTACTACTTCCACTCTTTTAATGTCCTTCTGGAGATGCAGTCTCCAGAACTGGGCACAGTACACCAGGTGTGGCCTCACCAGTGATGGCAGCACCACCTCCATCCTCCTGCTAGAAATCCTTCTCCCAATACATCCTAGCATCCTGCTAGCCTTTCCCACTGCTTTGCTATACTGCCCAGCTATCCTGAGGTCATCAGATATGATCACCCTTAGGTTTGTTTCTTGCTTGGTAACTGTAAGCTCCACTCCCTTGTCTTATACACAGCCCCTAGGTTCCACAGCCCTAAGTACATAACCTTGCACTTTTTTGCATGAAACCCAGGTGCCACCCCCAGACCATTCCTCCAGTTTCCTCAGATCCCTTTGCATTCTCTCCACCCCTTCCTGAGTATCAACCTGTTGCAGATTTTTGTATCATCCAGAAAAAGATACACCTTACCCTCAAGTTCCTCCGCAATGTCGCTTATGAAGACATTAAAGAGGACCGGTCTTAGCACTGAACCCTGTGGTGCACCACTAGTCACTCTCCTATAGCCTGACTGGCTACAGTTTACTTCCACCCTTTGTCTCCTATCCCTTGGTCAGTTTGATACTCAGTTTGTCACTTTCTCCCCCAACCCCAGGCTGCTTAGTATCTTAACTAGCCTCCTGCGTGGCACAGTGTTAAAAGCCTTACTGAAGTCCGGAAAGGTCACGTCAACTGCTCTCCCTTGATACACTTCCCTGGTGACCCAGTCAAAGAAATCTATGAGATTAGTTTGACATGATCTCCCCACTGTGAAACCGTGCTGCTGGCGATCCTGCTGCCCTTTTGCCTCCAGGTGCTCCATGAGTCTCTCCTTCAGTAATGTCTCCATTAAGTTCCCCACCACTGAAATGAGACTGACTGGCTTGCAGTTGCTAGCATCCTCCCTACTGCTGCTTTTTGTGTATAGGGACCACATCGGCCCTCCTCCAGTCCTCTGGAACCTCACCCATCTCCAGTGAGGTGCTAAAAAGCACTGATATAAGGGTGGCCAGCACCGTGCTCAGTTCCTTTAGGGCTCTTGGATGAATCCTATCCAGCCCAATCATCTTAATCTCCTTTAGGGCTTCCAATTCTTTCTGGACCCTCTCACTGAGAATGGTCTTGTGCCCCCCTCCCCCAACCCCATTGCTTACTGCAGCATGCCGGTCCATCGGAGGGTGGACTCCCTACCCTGAAGAACAAGCAGAAGTAACCATTCAGTATTTCCACTTTCTCTTGATCTTCCTTTGTGCAGTCCCCTGTGCTCTCCTGATTTTCGCCATCCCTCCCCTTGTCTTCCTCTTTTCCCCTACATACCTGAAGAAGGTCTTGTTTTCTTTTTTGACTGCCTTAGCTATCCTCTCCTCTGTTAGTGCTTTAACTGATCTCACCCTCCTTCCTGCCTCCATTTGCTTTGCTAGATATACCTCCTGTCTTCATCCTTCTGGGTCTCCTTGTATTTTCTAAATGCTGTTTTGTTCTCCTTCACTGCCTTTGCCACCCCTAGAGTAAACCATAACAGCCTCTTCCTCCTCTTTCCCATGCTCACTTCCTTCAAACAGCATGTCATTGTCTGGGCTATACCCACCTTAATTTTTCTCCGTTGAATCCCTGCTCCCACTTTGCCTCCCCCCCTTCAAGGTATTCTCTGAGGCAGTTTCCTATTTTTTTAAAAATCTGCCCTACTGAAGTCCAGGACCCTCATGTTAGTATGTTTTTTTCCTGTCCTAGTCATATGCCAAGCCACACTGTATGGTGATCACTTGTACCCAAGGGATTACCCACTGTGATGACAGCAATGCTGTCTCTGTAAGTACCAGGTCCAGCACTGCCCCATCCCTGATAGGTTCTAAAACCAGCTGCCTATGAAATGCCCCTTGTATGCAGTTGAGGATGGTCCTGCCTCTTGATGTAGCTGTGGTGGGAATGCCCCAATCTGCACCCGACAGATTAAAGTCCCCCATTATCAAAACTTCCCCCTTGCTGGCCCTTTTGCTAATAGCTTCCCCCATGGCTCTGTCTAAATCCTCCCCCTGTCTTAGAGGTCTGTACACCACCCCTGTGTGAATAACAGCCCCAACCCATTTTTTCTAGGCTGACCCATAATACCTCCAGTCTTTGTCCCTATGTTACCCCGTATCTCAATAGCTCTTATGCTCTCCTTCACATATAAAACAACCCCTCCACCTTTCCTCCCTGACCTGTCATTCCAGAACATGGTTTAGCTTGGGATGGCCACTTCCCTGCTAAAATGACTCAGTTTCCTGGAGACAGAGGACAGATGGCATGTCGGGGCCTGAGAGTGCACTACATCAACCCCAGTGCCTGTAAGGTTTTTCCTGACCCCAGGGATGTCAACACCTAGGGCTCAGTGATGCATGTGCATGCCGATGTGTGGCTGCACATGTCAGAGACATTCTACAGATCCATCTGCACAATCACCCAGGGTCACTTAGGTGGCAGCAAATGGTAATGCAGCAGAGTCTGGAAACCACCCACTCCAAGGAGCAGCATGTCCTCTGGGACACTCTTTACTCCTCCCTATCTCTGATGAGTCATTCACATTCTTAAACCAGGGTCACCAGCATTGCGATTGCTAGCACTACTGCATTACCAATAAGCCAGCCTAAGTCTGTTTCATTTTTAATAGTTTGTGTGACCAAATAAAGCTCTAACACTATGAGAAACATCAGTAAATCGTTGTGGAGCAGATTATATTTGAGTGTAAAATGCATAGAAGTTGAGAGGTGGCTTTGTATATTTTTGGATGGTTTGACACCATGAAAATGAAGGGAGATGCTGATTGCAAATGATTAGGTGGGAGACCACGTACATCTAAGGCGCCATAGCATTTTACTGCAAAGTACCATATACAAAATTGCTAAAAGAGTTGCAGGGTGACAAACACATACCTGTAATGTACATTATTCTGAATATGCATGTCTGTCTTGTTTCTTGTAAGTGCAGCCTGCTAACAATCGATAAGAGCTACTTGAAGAGCAGGCCTAAACACTGGCACCTGAGTGCAGTACTAAGAAGATGCTGTACTGTTGGGGTGTGTTGTCCTTGAGGTGAGACGTTAAGCTTAGGTCCTGTCTGCCTTCTGTCTGGTTATTCAGGTGAATGTTAAAGATCCCATGGCCCTTCCAGAAAAGAGTATGGGAATTTTTTATTTGGCGATTATATATTATATACTGTATATATATATATATATATAGAGAGAGAGAGAGAGAGAGAATAATGGATGGGGAAGAGTTTGATATGAGAATTTAATGCACACCCGAGTTGTGGGATGCTACATAAACCCCGAGGATGAAGCCCGAGGGGTTTGGTGAAAGCATCCCACAACGAGGGTGTGTATTAAATTCTCATATGAAACACCCTCCTCATCTTTTATTTTTTATAATAACAGACCAGCAATTTTTCTCCAGCAGTTTGTGAGATTGTTTGGTCCCGCCCACATACAGAATGTTGGCCAATGAGGCAGCAGCATAGTTTGACTGGCATGGCTCATGAATGTCATAACAACCAGCCGGTTGTTATGGAAAATATCAACCTGGTCAGTACATTGAGAGAAATTGCTGACCAGTTATTATATATACATATACATATATATAATACATTATGGGCAGGAGTGTGATATGGAAAATATTCTCACTCCTGCAGAGTGAGCTCTGGATACTCACGAGTGCTGAAGGCACAAGTGAGAGTATCCAGATCTCACTCTGCAGGAGTGAGAATATTTTCCATCGCACACGATCTGCACATCTCGTGTGCTATTTATACAATGGGGGTGGGAGCTTCAGAAATATTGTTATGTTTTCCTATGTTCTTTTCCTGTTTCTGTGTGCTTTCTACTCTTTCTGTGTGTGGTCTGAGTGTGTGTGATTTTTCTCTGAATGGGCTGGGAGTCTCAGAAACACTATGGGACACAGGTGAGTGTCCTTTTCAGTGCTAATTGAGTAAGCTGCAGGTAGTAGTGAGAAACATAAACTTTTTTGTGAAGCAGTTTAATTTAGAATGCAGGCTGTAGTGAAGCTGAGATCAGCATAGTAATGGTCTGGGAGTCTCAGAAACACTATGGAATACAGGTGAATGTCCTTTGCAATGCTAACTTAGTAAGTTGCAGGTAGCAGTGAGAAACAAACTATTTTGTGAAGCAGTTTCATTTAGAATGCAGGCTGCAGTGAAGCTGAGATCAGCCTAGTAATGGTCTGGAAGTGTCAGAAACGCTGTGGGACACAGGTGAGTGTCTTTTGCAATGTTAACTGAGTTAGTTGCAAGTAGCAGTGGAAAACAGAAACCATTTTGTGAAGCAGTTCCATTTAGAATGCAGACTGTAGTGAGTGAGTGATAACATCAGCAGAGTATGTATATCTGGGATATATTTTAACTCTGCTGATGTCATCTTCAGATGTCTCACTCCAGTGGAAATAACCAGAGTTACTGTCAGTCTGGAGCTATATATGTGTGTGTGTGTGTGTGTATGTAGATATATTATAGTGGCACGGTAGTGCCACTATAGTTAGGGTTGAGGAGCCATTTACATGTTAAACCCAAAATTTTGCACCTTAATAACTTTGCAACCATTTGATGGATTTACCTGAAATTTGTAATACAAAATCAAGACCCATATGCCTTGGGATCTGCCAAGTTTTGTGCCAGTCGCATATATGGCTGTGGAGTTATTAAGCATGATCTGCGCGCGCGTTTACGCTTTTCTGGAATTTTACTGTCGCACGTACAGGTCGCACGGTTAGCGCAACCAGTCCAAAATCTTCAGGGAACATGCGGCCAGGGCCCTTGATGTGCCTTTTGATGATTTTGTGAAAAAATATTAAACGGTTCAAAAGTTATTCAAAAAACAAGTTCCCATTATAAGTCAAAGGGAAAAGTTAACAAAAAGTTTGACAGTGTCGCAAATGCAGTTTTTACTGTCACAAATGACCCTTTTACTGTCGCAAATCCGCCATTTTGTTTTCAGTTAGTGATCAGAAAAGTACTTGGCATTTAAAATTGGGACCCTCTAGCAAACCTAATTCTTTTTGTATCCACCTAGTCGGACCCTGAGGATACTAGCCATGTCTTTATTTTGGGGTAAAACACCCCAGAAATATGTTTTTCAAATTTCTGGAAAAAGTACTTTCACAAAGTACTGTCGCACTTGCGACAATGTTGAATGAATTTGCGAAAGCTTTCACAAACTTCGACAGTACATTTCTAGGCTGTGGGGAAATGACAGCAATTCTTTGGCACCCTACTGCAAAAGAACGGTTTGGTGTTTTGGCCTGAAATTTGGAAGGAACGCAGCCGACATCTCACAGATGTGACTTTCAGTGTGCTGTTGAAAAAATATTACATGGCAGCAAAGTTATGGCACTCCAAAGTTGATGCTTTTTCCCATAGGATAACATTACGGCGTCCAACGCATTACAGGAATCCTTTGGCGCCCTGCTGCAAAATAACGGTTTGGTCTTTTGGGCTGAAATTTAGAGGGAGCACAGCCAACATCCCACAGATGTGCCTTTTTGTGGTTTGGTGAAAAAATATTACAGGAAGCCAAAGTTATGGCACTCCAAACTTCTCTTTTTTTCCCATAGAATAACATTACGGCATTCGCCGCGCCTTTCAGGGTCCGTATCTCGGAAACGGTGCAAGATATGGACTTTTCGTCAGAAAAACACTTAGTCCCCTAATGGGGCTAAGTAAAAAACTATCCAGGAAAGTCATAAATCATATGACTTTTACATTTTTTTTCTACATCATACGGTTCCTGAGATATAAGCAATTTAGTATTCCAACTCCTCATTTTCTGCTCTGAGAACCATTATTATGCATACATTCTTTGTACTCACTGTCTTTCTTTATGCAGCTTTTGGGAAAAACCAGCCTGTGCGCTTACATTACTGTTACCATTACTGTTTTCACTTGCAGTTCCGTTCCCATTTCACTTACTGTTCACGTCTACGCCACCATGTGCGTTACCCTTTGTGTTTTCATTTGCACTTGCTTTTGCATTGCTTTTAACATTTCTGTCTACACTACTGTTTCTCTTTCTGTTTCACTTTGTGTCACCATGCACATTACTATTTGCACTTGCGGGCACTATGTTACTATGTGACAAGACATCATGTGGCGGGACGGGCCCCGCGCTCCCGCCGCCGCATTACATTCACTATTTCTCATTATCATTCTCAAAAAGAAGGGAAATTAGAGCAAAAAACTCCATTTAATGCATTAGTTAGGGTTGTTCCACACTGACAAAAGCAAGGAAATTTGGCGTTAGGGTTGAAAGCTCCCCCTTGGCCCCCCCTGCCCACACCCCCAACTGGCATTGGGGTGCACATTAGGGTTGTCGGTCCTAACTCTCACCCCATTCTCCTACACCTCTGCTTCTTTACACATGTGATGGGGTGAGAGTTATGGCCGACACCTCAACGCGTACCCCAATGCCGATTAAAAGTAGGGGGCCAAGGGGGCTTTCAACCCTAACACCAAATTTCCTCACTTTTGTCGGTGTGGAACAACCCTAACTAATGCATTAAATGGAGTTTTTTGTCATATCTATATATATATCTATATATGTGTGTGTGTGTATGTAGATATATATATATATATATATATATACACCTACCGGATCATAATGTCGCACGCTTCATGGCGAATGACATTATGGCTAAGCTAGTACAGCGTAGACTGTAAGCACTAATGGTGCAATACCACGTATACTGCTGTATGCGGTATTGCACCAGTAGTGCTTTCCCAGGCAGATGATATGACCTCTGCTTGGAGTGGGTTTCACTGAGCAGCTGCCATGGCTCACAGGACTTAGCCACAGCAGCAGGAAACCAGGCACTGCATCTGGGACCGGGTTTGATTCCCAGTCCCAGAATATTTTATTTTTACTGCTTTCTGCACTCCCCGAGGTGACCCCCCTTGGAGTTGAAAATCTTTAGTGGGGGGGTTCAGGGGAACAGGGGTTATGGGGGCAGAGCCCCCTACAGAAAAAAGACTTATGCCTCATGGCAGCAATTGCGCTGTATTGACAGCATGATTTATATATATATATATATAAAATGCTGACACGATAGTGCCTGTATAGTTAGGGTTGAGTAGCCTGTTTAAGGTTAAACCTCATATTTTGCACTTTAGTAACTTTACAACTGATCAATGGATTGGCATGAAATTTGGTATGCGCTGTTCTGAGGGGTAGGTCTCTTGATGTGGCAAGTCTTGTTCGGGTCGGATGTGCGGATTCTGAGATCCGGATGGTGAAAAAAAGTAAAAAGTCCCCCTTTTCAGTTTTTTTCTCCTCGCCTTGCAACCAGATGGTGCAGAATGTTAGCCTAATTTTTGTATGGCATAAAAACCTTTGGTAGCTGAACAGACAGTGAAACTTTGGTGCAATGATATTAATCTGTTGCAAAGTTATAATGTTTTTTAGCTACCATTATACCCTGTGGGAGTTTTGCTGAACACTCCAAACTTTGGATAGCTGTATTTTTTGTGAACAAGGATTTGATCTTGCAAAAAAGGATTTAGTCTTTCGAGAGCAATCCTGTTTCACGAGAACAGAAATCCTTTTTGTGAGAAAAAATGTTTTTTTCGCAAGGCATCTTGTTTTCTGTTTTTCAAAAAAAAGAATTTTGAAAAGCACCCAAAATTAAAGCATGTAGAGACACCAGCGCATATATCTTGCTCACTGGAACTCCATTAGGTGGACTGTGAAATTTATTTAATGGGAGAGCAACCTTGCAATGCATTTTTTTTATATTTAAAATCCTTTTTGTGACTTGCTTAGATCCTTTTTCAAGAGCCAATTCATTTTCCACAAGCCAGTTCCTTGATTTTACTTGATGGATAACTCAGCCATTTTTTGAGACTTGACCCCAGATTTTCAATGTGGCCCTTTTGTGGACCCCACCTCATGAACAATATGACTGTCATTAGGCAACTCCTGCCTTAAAGGTGATTTTACAATCGGTTGGCAAAAACACCTTTCTAGTGGGATTTGCATAATGACATATTGTTCATGAGGATGGGTCCGCAAAAGACCATGTTTAAAATTAGGGGTCAACATGTCAAAAAATGGCTGAGTTATGATGACTCATTGCAATTGTGCTATGCACACTCATAATTTTGTCAGTTAAAAATATTTTGACCCAAAATCTTGTACATGGAGTTGTTAACACCCCACCAAATGTATGCAACAATTGTCAGTTTTCAAATCCTGGCCAAAATATGTTTTCACACCTGCGTCGTGGAACCGGCGTCGCAGTTCCGCAGAATTACGTTTCAACAGGGATTTGAATATTTTGTGTAGGGTGTACATTAGGTGGCGTTATAACATGGCCATGCTGACAATTCCATCACTCTTGTGCTATAAATGTAAGCAATTATGTACCTACTGTATATGCCTCAATAGGGGAATGGGAGTGCAGGGCCCTCCACCAAGCAAATTACGATATGATTAAACTATTTCAAAAAGTAAGGCAATAAATTGCAAAAAACTTTGTTAATGCATCAGTTAGGGTTAACGCAAGAAAAGTAGGGAAATGTGGTGTTAGGATTTCCAACCCACACCCCACCTCTACCCAGCACAGACAAACAGGGATCGGGGTGGCATTGGGGTCATCTGCCCTAATGCTCACCCCATTCTCCTATGCTATGCCCACCTAGTTATTTTCTAATGGAATGGGGTGAGCCTTAGGGCTGATGACCCCATGCCACCCTGATCCCTCTTTGTCTATGCAGGGTGAAGGTGGGGTGTTAGGGTTGGAAACCCTAATGCCACATTTCCCTACTTTTGTCGCTTTAACCCTAACTGATAAATTAATGAAGTTTTTTGCAATATATATATATATCTTCATTGCAAAAAATTTCATTAATGCATCAGTTAGGTTACAGCAACAAAAGTAGGAAATGAGGCATTAGAGTTTCAACCTAACATCCACCCCAACTGAGCCTACCACCCACCCCCACCCTCCACAGACCAACATGTGTCAGGGTGTGCCTTTAGGTCATCTGCCCTAATGCTCACACCATTCCATGTCTAAAGAAGCTGGCATTGTATAGCATAACAGAATGGGGTGAGCATTAGGGTTGACATCCTCAAGGCACACCCTGATGCCTGTTGGTCTGTGGAGGGTGGGGTTGGGGCGGTAGGGTTGAGTGGGAGGTGTTAGGGTTGGAAACCCTAATGCCTCATTTCCCTGCTTTGTTGCTGTAACCCTAACTGATGCATTAATGAAGTTTTTTGCAATGAATTTCCTTACTTTTTGAGAAAGTGTAATCTTACCCTTATATGGTTGTGGGAGGGCCCTGCACTCCCATCAGTCTATAGTGTGTTGTGGATGCAGAGGGCCCACCAGCCCCTGTACTGCCATGCATGCATATTGTGATTGTCCCTGATTTTCCTGTGGGATCGCAGAGCCCTCTGGGCCTTGTGCTCCTATCCAACCGTAAGTGTAGAGACATTATAATCAACCCTCATCTCCCTGTGGGAGTACAGGACCCTCTGGGCCCTATGCTCCCATCACTATATAATGGTATCCATATGTGTGAGTACATCCCATCTATCCAAAAGTGTAGAGACATTGTAAGTGACCCTCACCTCCCTGTAGGGGCACAGGACCCTCCGGGCCCTGTGCTCCCATTACATAGAAACATAGAAACATAGAGGTTGATGGCAGATAAGGACCGCAAGGCCCATCCAGTCTGCCCATTTCTTTTTCTACCTTATAAATGTGCAATCAGCCTTTGCTCTGGCAGTGGCCTATCTATTCATACTGATCTGTATTGCTCCTTTATGCCTATCCCATGTCTGTTTGAAGCCCTGCATTGTATTCATAGCCACCACTTCCTGAGGTAGGCTGTTCCATGCATACACCACCCTTTCTGTGAAACAGAATTTCCTCACATTCCCCCTTAATCAGCCTCCCTCTAATCTCATGCTGTGTCCTCTTGGCCTGATATTTTTCTTATATTTAAACATGTTAGACTCTTTCACTTTGTTAATGCCCTTAAGGTGTTTGAATGTTTCGATCATATCACCTCTCTCCCTCTTTTGCTCAAGGGTATACATACTGTATTGAGCTCTGTTAATCTGTCCTCAAAAGTCTTCTGATGCAGTCCCTGCACTATTTTGGTTGCCCTTCTCTGGACTGCCTCAATTTGGCTAATGTCCTTGTGAAGGTGTGGCCTCCAGTACTGCATGCAGTACTCCAGATGGGGCCTAACCAGTGTCTTGTAAAGAGGGATTATTATCTCCCTCTTCCAACTTGTGATACCCTACTAATACACCCTAACATCCCCCTAGCCTTACCTACTGCTTTAGAGATCTGCTTGGATGATTTCAGGTCATCGGTGATGATGATGCCCAAGTCTCTTTCTTCCTTTGTGACTGCCAGGAACTCCTCTCCCAGCCTACAGGTGGCTTCAGGGTTTCTCTTACCTATGTGCATGATCTTGCACTTCTTTGCATTAAATCCCAGTTGCCACTCTTCTGACCATTTTGCTAGTTTATCCAGATCTCTTCTCATTCTGCCCAACCCATCTGGATCATCTACTCTGTTGCAGATCTTGATGTCATCTGCAAACAGACAAGCCTACCCTCTAGTCCATCTGCAATGTCACTAATGAAGATATTGAAGAGGACTGGCCCCAGGACTGATCCTGAGGTACCCCACTTGTGACTTGCATCTCTTCTGACTGTATACCATTTACCACCACTCTCTGTTTTCTGCCTGTCAACCAGTTTGCCACCCAGTTGACCAACTTCTGACCCACCCCAAGCCTACCCAGCTCATTTATCAATCTTCTATGTGGAACAGTGTCAAAAGCTTTTTGCTGAAGTCAAGGTAGGCAACATCAACTGCTCCCCCTTGGTCCACCACTCTGGTTACCCAGTCAAAGAAATCTATGAGATTAGTTTGACAGGACCTTCCTTTTGTAAACTCATGCTGTCTTGGATCCTGTGCCCCTATGGATTCCAGGTGTTGCACTATCCTTTCCTTAAGGAGTGCCTCCATAATCTTTCCCACTACTGAGGTAAGACTGACTGGTCTGTAGTTCCCTGTCTCCTCCCTGCTACCACTCTTGTGGAGCGGGATCACATGACCCCTTCTCCAGTCTTCTGGGACCTCTCCTGTGCTCAGAGACTCACTAAACAGTTCTGCTAATGGCTCTGCAAGTTCCACCCTTAGCGCCTTAAGTATCCTGGGGTGATTAGGTCCCATTGCCTTGTCCACCCTGAGCTTAGTGAGCTCTTGTAGGACCCTTTCTTTTGTGAAAGGACTAGTGCTCACCTCCCTCCCCAATGTGTCCATGGTGCTGAGCTGTGGGCCCTGCCCTACCTTCTCTTCAGTAAATACTGAGCAAAAGTATCTATTTAGGATATATGCTTTTACAGAGTCCTCCTCCTCACATGCCCTCTTTTCTCCATTGAGCTTAGTAATACCCTCTGGACTTTCTCCTTTCACTAATGTAGCTATAGAAAGTCTTGTCACCTTCTTTACTGTTCGTGCTAGTGTTTCCTCAGTTTGGGACTTTGCCTGCCTTACTGCCTTCCTGCTTCCCTTAGGCAGTTTGGTATGCCTTCCTATCTTCATCCCGCTGTGTTCCCTTTATTTCCTGAAGGCCGGCTTTTGGCTCTGACCTTTTCTGCTACTGTATTTGAGAACCAAAGTGGTTTCCTTCTTCTTTTGCACTTCCTTTTCTGTCTAACACACTGGGATGTTGCTTCAAGTATTGTATCCTTAATGCTTGCCCACTTTGCCTGTATCCCCTCACCCGCATTTCTTTTTGCCAGGGCTAGCTTAACTCTGTTGGCCATCTTATCAAAGTCAGCTCCTCTGAAGTCTCATATTTTTGCCTTGGAATGGGATGATTTAGATGTAGTGGCCAAATTGAACCATACCATGTGATGGTCACTGGCCCCCAGGTGACCTTCTACCTGGAGATCTGTGATCCCTTCCCTGTTAGTCGGTACTAGATCTAGGATAGCCCTGTCTCTTGTGGGGTGTTGTACCAGTTGTTTGAGGCCATCCCCCTGCAGGGAATCCACCATGTGTCTATTTTTGGCAGATGTTCCTGCTGGTATTGACCAGTCTGTATCTGGCATGTTGAAGTCTCCCATTATCAGAACCTCCCCTTTAGCTGTCATGTTTTGTATATCTTCTAACAGTAATGTGTCTATGTTCTCCCCCTGGTCTGGGGGCCTGTAGACAACCCCAGTTCTTATGGCTGTCCCATTTCCTGTTTCCAGGGTGACCCACAGTTCTTCTGGCTCCTTATGTGTGTTCTGAATTTCTGTAGCTTTGATATTTTCATTGACATACAGGGCCACTCCACCCTCCCTTTTTGCACCTCAGTCTCTTCTAAAGAGTACATAGCCAGGTACTGAAGTCTCCCAAGTGTGGTTACTGGTAAACCACGTCTCACTAATTGTTACTATGTTCAGTTTAGCCTCTGACAGTATTGCCTGCAGGTCTGGGATCTTGTTTCCCAGGCTGTGAGCATTTGTGTACATGATTTTCCATTGGTCAGATTTCGGTGTGATAGTTGTTGGGTTAGGTTTGGCATTTCCCCTGTGCGTCATATGGGGAGACGGACCTTTTTTCTTACCTGGTGATGCAAATGAACTGCAAACATGCTGAATCCCTGTTTGACCACTAGCTGAGGGGGGAAGGGTGTTCTTCCCATTCGATGTATGGGGTGCTGCACCTCTCTCCCCATTTGCTAGTTTAAATATTCTGCAAAGACATCAAACGTCTGCCCCAATGCACTGACTCTCTCCTTAGTCAGATGCACTCCATCAAATTTAAAGAACTTTCACTCCCAGAACTGTTGGCAGTTCCCTACAAATCTGTGCCCTTTTTCCTGGCACCAGCCCTTGAGCTACATGTTTAGCTCCCCTATCTCCCCTTCTCTGACCTTCTGTCCATCTGCCCCCCCTCCCAGACTGGCAGGACCTCAGAGAAGGAGATGTCAGATGAAATGGATGATAGTTTGTCACCCAGCCTGGTCAGGTGTTCCTTGGTCTCCACAACTGACCAGCTGGCGAGATCATTAGTCCCTATGTGTACCAGGACATCAATGTTTTTCCTGCTTTGTGAACAATTTAGCAATGCGGTCAGTTTCTCCACGCTGATGTACCTGGGAGACATCTGACCATTACCCCTGACTGGAGATGGGTATCAACTCCCCGAATCATGGAGTCTCCTATGATCAGAAGTTTTTTGGGTTTCCCTTTTGCTTTTTTTGTTTTGGTTCCTGATTTGGGTGAGTTTTGTTGTGCTAGCTCCTGTGCTGCAGTGTCCTGCTCTGCAGTGTCCTCTGCCCCTTTGTTTGATTTCAGAGATAGAGGCAGGCACTTGTTTGTAGTGTTTATATGGTTTTTGGAGGTAATATGATTGAGAGCACAGAGTGATGGGACACCCGATTTGCCCTCCTAACCACCTGCCAACCTCCTGGACCAACTACCCTCTGCGCTAGAGGTTCTTCTGTTGGATGTTGGGAAATGGCGGGTGGTTCTTGTAATGTATTTCCTCTTGAATATGAAATTTGAGGTGTGTAATCTCTGCCCATGCTGCCCAGAGCTGAGCCCTAAGATCTCCAATGGCCCAGCTTGTAGGACAGTGTCCTAAATCCTATAAGACTGTCCTTCTGAAAAGTGTTCCGCAGTACCTGCAGTTAATGATATCCATTCCAGATAAGTTGCTGGGTTTATAACCTGGTCAGAGTAATTAGAAGGAAGAAAATGCAAGTAATGGTTTGATTTTGTGTTTCGTTTTCATATAACTTGTTATAACAAGTTCAATTACTAGTGCCCCTGTAAATGAGCTCACCTTGTGGATGCCCCACTGATCCACCCCTTCCTGCTTTGCCACAGGAAATGTCACAACTGTGGTACCCTATAAAAGGAGTGTAGTGTGGGGTGGGTGGCTGGGCCCTTCCCCTGCTGAAAAAGAAGAACCACGGATGAAAGAACAAGGAGGTAAGAGCAGAAACAATCAATAAACAACAAATGCAGTAACCCTGAAAGCTTATCCTAATGTTAGATAAAACTGTAAAATCTGTAAAGCATCACCTGTAATAATTTCAGAGAAGATATACCCTGTAAGAAACACTTTGCTACAGAGAAAAATAAAGCAGTAACAGAAGATATACCTTGCAAAAGACAATTTGAATCAGAAGATTACAGCAGTAATCTGTTAGCACACCTGCAGACACACTTTGTAATAATGCAGCAGAAGGTATACCAGCAACAATAATTTGAATCAGAGAAAAATAAAGCAATAAAATGTTAGCAACAAACAGAAGCAATCCCTGTGAGTACAAAATAAGAATAACACACAGTAAATCTGCTTAGCCAAATGAAGTCTTAATCCTACTGCATAATGGAGGGCCTTGTGCTCCCATTACTGCATAATGGTATCTATATGCGGGAGCAAAGGGCTCTCTGGGCCCTGCGCTCCCATCTATCCATAAGTTTAGAGACAGAGTGCAGGGCTACAGACATTTCAAGTAACCCTTGTGCTACAAATGGCACAATATCACAGTAACCATACAGACAGTGGGAAAAATTCCACCACAGTTATAATCAAGACCTGGCAACCTGCATCATTGCTTAGTACTCCTGAAGGTGTACTAAGCTGCATTTAGCAAAAAGTCCGTATTTCAAAGAGTTTTCAAGATATAGCCGCAGAAAGGTACCCTGACTGCCACAATGTTATCCTATGAGAAATTTCTAAACTTCGAAATGTAATAAGTAAGGAAGTGACATAAATGTTATCACCAAACCAGCAAAAGGCACATATGTGGGGCAACCCCTTTGTACCCTGCAAATTTCAGCCCAAAGGTCCTAACCGTTTCTTTTCAGTGAAGATGTCAAAATCTTTTTTCGTGATGCAAACAAGGATTTTGACACCTCATGAAAAAGGAATTTGTCTGGCAAAAAAGGATTAAGGGCAGAGCCATCTGGTCCAAGAAGTCCTAATCTTTTTTGCATGATGAAAAAGGATTATGACACTTCGCGAAAAAGGAATCAGCTGACGAAAAAGGATTAGGATAGCTGATGAAAAAAGATCACATTTTTAAATCCTTTTTCATGAGTTGTCCTATTCCTTTTCATCAGCTGATTCCTTGTGAGGTGTCAAAATCTTTTTTCATCATGCGAAAAAGAATTAGGACTTCTCAGACCAGATGTCCCTGCTGGCCATCCTTTTTCGTGATCTGTCATAATCCTGTTTCGCAACGAGAAAAATAATTTTGTTGACTTCCGAAAAAGGAATTTGTCTGACAAAAAAGAATTACCAGCAGGGCCATCCAGTCTGAGAAGTCCTAATCTTTTTTTGCATGACAAAAAAGGATTTTGACACCTCGCAAAAAAGGAATCGTCTAACAAGAAAGGATTAGGGCAGCTTACAAAATAGGATTGGAGTTGTTAGACCAGATGGCCCTGCCAGTAATTATTTTTTTGCCGGACAACTTTCCTTTTTCGCAAGATGTCAAAATCCTTTTTTACATCGTGAAACATGAACAGAAGCGAGTCACGAAAAAGGATTTTTAAAATAAAACTTAAGCATTCTGAGGCCACATATAAGTAAGGTAAAGGCACAGAACAATAAGGGACATCCACATGAACAAAATAAATATTTGGATGGCTCCAGAAGACATCCCTGGGCAAAATTTTAACATTTTGTTTGGGCTAAAAAAAAAAAAACCAGGATGCTGGCTGACGTAAAAATACTTTTTCCTGATGAAAAGGGATTCTAAGGATCCCTTTTTGTGAGCTGTCCAAATCCTTTTTCATCACACCAAATTCCTTTTTCGTACCATGCAGCTATTCAAAAGTCTGAACTGAGCACATCCAGATCCCCAAATTTCAACATTTAATAACTTTGGAACAGATTATTATTTTTTCATCGAACAAATGCTGGCCTCTTCTTTAGGACAAGCTTTTTCTACCCTGAACATTTCAGGCTAAAATTCTAAATGGTGTGACTGCAGGCTGATGAGGAAAAAACAGCCAAAAAAGGTGAATGTTAGCATTTTTTTCACTACGTGCACTGCAAAATTCACAAATTCAATTTAAACAAAGCTTGGTATATCAAGAGTCCTTCCCCATGGGACAGTGCATACCAAATTTTGCGCAAATCTGTTCAACGGTTACAAAGTTATTAAAGTGCCTACTCAACCCTAACTATAGTGGCACTACTGCGCCACTATATATATAAATATATATATATAATACTGGTAGCATCAGTACATAAGGATTGAATGCAAACTTCTATGTTAAACCTGAAGTTGTGAACCTTAATAACTTTGGAACAGTTCAATGGATTTACACGAAATGTGGCATGCATAATCTCTGTGAGTAGGTCTCCTGTCTTGCAAAATTTCATGTGAATCTGTTTTATAATTTTGGAGATATGGAGCATCATAAAATCCTAAATGTACCAGTTTTTTTGTCATTTTTTTTGTCACGCATGTCTCAAAAAGGGTTTTATGAAGTGCCTGAAATTTTTAGGGTAGAAAGCCATTGAGTCACAGATGTACCTTTGAAGATTTGGTGAAAAAATATGAATTTGTTCAAAAGGTATAACATTTTTTATTTTCCCATTATTTCCTAATGGAAAATGTAAGTGTCCCGCATGAAAACAAGTGTGTTTTCACACAGACACAGGGTCACATACCGCCACAGGGAGCTTGCAGTATTTACACACAGTAGTGTTTTGTCTGCCATCCTCTTTTCTCCCTAGCATCAGACACCACTCATATATTCATCCCCCCAAGGTGGGACACTGGGGAGCCCACTCCCAGTGTCCTCACACATATATAACCCCCCTGGAAAGCGTTGGACACTGGGGAGCCTACTCTCAGTGTCCCCAGACATATTTAAACCCCCTCTCAGCAGTGTGGAACACTGGGGAGCCCACTCACAGTGTCCCAGGAGATGAATTAGCACCCCACCACCTTCCACTGTGGGACCCTGGGGAGCCCAGTGACCCCATACGTGTACCCCCAGTAGTCTGGAACACTGAGGAGCCCACTCCCAGTGTCCCAAAATCTGTTTTCTTAAACCTGCAAAAATGAAAACAGTCCCCTGATGTCTTTTTTGTCCTGAAAAAAAGAAAATGGTCCCTCGTTATCCCTGCCGTTGCCCCTCCCCCATCCCAACCCTCCCACTGAGCACCCAGCACCCCACAGCCCCTACTGTATACTTACCACTGGAGATCAAGCACTGTCATCTTCTGTGGACCAGGATGCATCTGCACTTTTCAAAGCCGAACGGCAAACTGAAAAATCAAGGTAAGTGCCATATAATGGCTATCAATGGCGTTTTCAACTTATGTTGATATCTCAGTGATTTTTTCAATATTTTTTCACCAAATTTATAACATGGGCTTCTTGGGACCCTACTTCATGAACACTGTCACTGTCATTTTGTTAATCAGACCCGTAAGGTGATTTTTTCAGTTGCTGTGCAAAATCATACCTGGTCATAATTTCGCATGCTTAATAGCATATGGCATTATGGCGAAACCCGGACCTGTGTGTTCCCTGAGTTGGACCCCCCCCAGAGTTGAGAATCTTTAGTGTGGTGTGTCTGGGGGGCACAGACCCCCATAACACGGGTGTGGGGGGCAAAGCCCCCTACAGAACAAAGACAAGATGCCTCATGGCATTAATTGCGCAGGGCAATAGTGCCATGCGGCATTATGTCTGGCAACATAATGATCCCATGCCATGCAAAATCACCTTTTAGGACTGATTAATGAAATGACAGTGCCAGTGTTCATGAGGTGGGGTCCCAAAAAGCCCATGTTGAAAATTTGGTACACAAATACCAAACAACGCCCGAGCTACACGCGGTCATTGAAATTTTTCTACATACACATAAATTTGGCAATTTTTAATATTTTCACTCCAAATTTTCAACATTGCCAATTTTTTCACACCACCTCATGAACAGCACAGCTGTCATTCTTCACATCCTGCCCAAAATGTATTTTTGCACCTGTGGTGCAGAATGGCATGGTCACTGTGCAAAATCACCTTTCAGGACCAATGAACGAAATGACAGTGGCAGTGTTCATAAGGTGGGATCCCAAAAAGGCTATGTTGAAAATTTGGTGAAACAAATCCTAAAAATGGCCAAGTTACGCATGGTTGTCGAATATCTTCTGTGCACACGTGTAACTTTGGTCATTTTCAGTATTTTCACTCCAAATTTTCAATGTAGCCATTTTGTCACACCACCTCATGAACAGTACAGCTGTCATTTTTCACATCCTGCTCCAAACATGTTTTTTCACATGTGGAATGGAATGGCATTTTCCCACAGATTTGAAAAATTTCACCTATGAGGTTCATGAGGTGGGGAGATAAGAAGACTATGTTCAAAAATTTGGAGTCAAAATATGTGAAAATGACAAAAGTATGCCCATTCATTGCAATTTCGGTATGCACGCTCATAACTGTGGAAATCGCAAATATTTTGACCCCAGATTTTCAACATACCCTTCTTTTTACACAAGCTTATGTATGTCACATGTGTAATTTTTCGAATCCTGTCAAAAATGTGTGTTTGAACCTGTGGCATGGAATGGCATTCTAGCTGTGCAGAATTATGTTCTGGCATGGATTTGGAAATTTTGTCTACTGGCTACATGTGCTGGAGTAATAAGATGGCTAAGCTGATAATTTGATCTTGCATCTACAGAGGGATGGGTGCACAGAGTCTGAAGGACCCTGCGCTGTCACACTAAAGTAAGGAACATGACGGAGCATGGGAGCTCAGGGCCTGAATGGCCTTGCACTCCTACTGTGACATAAGGACAGTTATGGAGGGAGAGGTAAGGATACAAATAAACTATCTGAAAAAGTAAAGAAATTCTTTGTAAAAATCTTCGCTAATGCACCATTAGGGCTAAAGTGTCAAAAGTAGGGAAATCCAACCTTAGGGTTCCCAAGCCTAGGACCCCACTCCCACTGTGCATGCAGAAACAAGCATGAGGGGAACTTAAGATTCCCAGCCCCTACACCCCACCCTCTCCCTCAGCTTCCAATCCTAATACCCCCACCCCACCCTGCATGCAGGAACAGGTGTGACAAGTGTGCCTTGGCATTTCTAGCCCTAATGCTCACTCCTTTCTCTTATTCTGTACCCATCTTAGTTTACTTAGTCTTGGAATGGAGTGAGCATTAGGGTTTAAAATGCCAAGGCATAGCTAAACTGGAAGCACTGGACCCTCCTATGCTATGCCTCTACACTCAGAGGGCCTGCACTCCCACCTATGAAGACAATTATGCAAAACTAAAAGAACAGGGCCCTCCTGCACTATGTTTCTATAATTATAGGTAGGTGGGAGTACAGGGCCTGGAGGGCTCATGCTCCTACCCATGGATACCATCTTGCAATACTGGCAGCACAGGGCCCTCAGGCACTATGTCTCTACACTTATGGGTGGGTGGAAACACAGGGCACAGAGGGCCCATGCTCCTAAATATGTATCCCATTATGCAAAACTGGGAGCACAGGGCCCTTCTGTGCTATACTTCTACACTGATGGGTGGGTGGGAGCGCAGCACCTGGAGGGCCCATGCTCCCATCTATGGATGCCATTTTGCAAACCTGATGACATAGTTATCGGTGGGTGGGATTGCAGGGCCCAGAGGGCCCACTCTCACACCTGTGGATTCCATTTTTCAAACCTGAAGACACAATTATGGATGGGTGGGAGCACAGGGCCTGGAGGGCCCACGCTCCCACCTATGGATTCCATATGAGTAACATTTCACTTTCTCAAAAAGAAGGGAAATTCATTGAAAAAACTCTGTTAATTCATCAGTTAGGCTTGATTCCATACCAACAAAAGTCTGTAAATTTGATGTTAGTTACCAACCCTATCCCCCACACCCCACCAACCTACACAGACCAACAGATGTCGGGGTGTCCCTTGGGGTCATTGAGCCTAACTCTCACCCCATTCTCCTATACTGTACCATCTCAGTTTGTTTACTCATGGAATGGGGTGAGAGTTAGGGCCGACAACCCCAAAGTGCACCCTGATGCCTCTTGGTCTGCGTAGGGTGTGGGGGGTAGGGTTGGTAACTCTAACATCAAACTTCCAGACTTTTGTAGGTGTGGAATCAACCCTAACTGATGCATTAAAAGAGTTGTTTTGCAATGTATATATATATATATATATATATATATATATATATATATAGTATATATATATATATATATATATATATATATATGTATATATAGAGTGCAAAAAACTTCGTTAATGCATCAGTTAGGGTTGATTGACAAAAGTATGGTAATGTGATGTTAAGGTTACCACCTGTAACAGGGAGCTCCTGTTATTACCAGTAAAACAATGTACAGAAATTCAGATGTGCAACCCCCCATTTTTCCCTTTCACTCTTTCCTATTTCCTTTTTCTTTTTCTGTCTTTCCCTTTCTTTTCATGTCAGGGTGGCCAAACTGACATTCTCTTTATTTTTCTGTCCCCTGTTTTCCTGAAAATTCCCCTGCTTGCACATTAAGTGCTGAAAAGCACTTCTCCTTTTTCTCCCAATTAGGAGATAATGAATAGCACACATTGCGCTTTAGGTTTAAATGCAGCTGGTGCCCCCGACAAAATAAATATTAGCTGTGCGCCTGATTTAGAGGTGCTAAGCACCAAAGTCACGGTTGCATGTTGCAGCTTCATGTGAAAAAATTACTCCAGTGCCCGACAATGCTCTAGTCATGAAGTGTGACACGGGAGCATAATTTGTTTCAGAGCAGGATGCTCCAGAGTGAGTTAATCTGCACCATGCGTTTAAAGAAATACCACTTGCTGTTTAGCGAGACACTATGGGCAGATGTATAAAAAGCCCCATAGTGTCCCATTATTAAATGAAAATGAGTTTCTGCAGCCCCAGAGATGTTGTAACTGAGGCTGCCTGTAGAAATAAAGCATATTTGGGCTAAAAGGGCCGAATAAAAAGGCCCTGCATGTTAAAGCATGGGATAATATGGAAACTCCCCATTATGCAATGTCACGGCCTATGGAAACTCCCCATTATGTAATGTCACAGCCAATGGGAACTCCCCCACAGAGTGTGATGTAATCCCTAGGGTATAAAAAGGGCTCACCGCTAGGGGAATGGTAGATAGTCAGGTCAGTCTGGTACTGACGGTGAGAGGAGAAGGGTCTTCTTTGAAGTGTGCTGATTTTCACACAGATGATTGGAGTGTAAGAGGCATTACACTGAGTTACCTGGGCTGAAACAAAGTCTCGGGCTCTGCTGGGAAAAACAGAGTCCTAAAGTTATTTTGTTATGCAGGACTAACATTTTCTTCTATGATTTCTGTATATATTTATTGATTTTTCTACAAAATAAATTGAGAAATGCATATGTGCATTTTTTATGCACTTGATCCCTGCTTAGTTGTGTCAGTTATTTATCCCACACATTCACACTGCCCTTATCACTCACCCACCCCTCCACCCTCCACATACCAGCAGACATTGGGGTGTGCCACGGGGTCATCAGGCCCAACTCTCACCCCTTTCCATGTGTAAACAAGCTGACATGCTACAGTATAGCAAAATGGGATGAGAATTAGGCCTGACAACCCCATGGCACACCCCGACATCTGTTGGTGTGTGGAGGGTGGATGGGTTGGGGGTGGGGTGGTACAGGTGGTAACCCTAACATTACATTTCCATACTTTTGTTGCTGTGCTATCAACCCTAACTGATGCATTAATAAAGTTTTTTGCAATGAATTTCCCTTCTTTTTGAGAATGTGTAATGTAACTGGTAACTGGTATGTGTTTGTGGGAGCTCGGGCCCTCCAGGCCCTGCTATCCCTTCACATTCCCCAATTTTGGCATAATGGTATGCTTATGATTGAGTGCAGACCCTCTCGGCCCTGCGTTCCCACTTGCACATAAGTACGGAGCCATACAGCAGCCCCATAGTACTGAAAAGGAACCCTCCTAAAACTTATTTGGCAATATCTCAGTAACCGTAGCAACTATGAAAACAATTCCACTGCAGTTGTAATCATGACTTTGAAACCTCCATGCAGGTTTAGTCCACCAAAACAGCCAGAAGCAAAAAATCCATATCTTGAAACATTTTCAAGATACAGACGCCGAAAGGTGCCTCGGGCGCTGCAATGTTATCCTATGGGAAATCTCTCTTCTTCAGAGTGCTGTAACTATTGAACCATTGCAAATTTTTCCACCAAACCAGCAGAAGGCATATCTGTTGGGCAAGGGCTTGCCACCCTGCAAATTTCAGCCCAGAACCCCTAACTGTTTATTTGCTATCACATGGCAAACAAACTGAGGTTTTTGGGGTGGTACCTTCGCAAATTTGCGATACTTTCACAAATGTGTGTTCACAAAAGTATCATACTTTCGCAAATTTGTGAAAGTTTCACGATAGAACATTTGTGAAAATACCACACTGTTTGCGAAAAAAGCTCAGTTTCATTTTCACAAGCTATGATTAATTTTTGGAAATGGCCATTTTCGAGCTGAACACAACTTTTCCCATAGGGAATAATGGGAAATTTAAAACTTTAATAACTTTTGAATGGATTAATATTTTTTTCACCAAACCTTCAAAAGGCACATCTGTGACACAAGTGCAGTCTACCCTGAAAATTTCAGAACCCAACCTAAAACCATTTCTGATGTACAGGTGGATAAAGAAATATAAAAAAAAAACTGATAAATTTACATAGATACATAGATACATAGACAGTGTCGGCAGATAAGGGCCTATGGCCCACCCAGTCTGCCTATTTGAGCTTGCAAGTTCAGTTTGTTTTCCTAGAAGTCTGTTGCCCCTTACCCCTGACCTCCAGAATTCCTTTATGTCTATCCCATGCATTCTTAAATCCGTGATTGTTTCAGCCCCACCACTTCCTCTGGCAGGGTGTTCCACTTGTCCACCACCCGTTCTGTGAAGAAATTCTTTCTCATGTTTCCTCTGAATCATCCTCCTCCAACTTCATCCCATGCCCTCTAGTCCTGGAACATCTTTTCACTTAAAATAGTGTTTTCCTGCACCCTGTTCCTCCTGTAAGATACTTGTATATCTCTATCATATCCCCTCTCCTCCCTCTCCTCCATGGAGTACATGTTCAGTTCCTTCAACCTGTCTTCATAGACTTGTGATGCAATCCATGCATCATCTTTGTTGCCCTCCTCTGAACCTTCTCTACCCTGTCTATGTCCTTACGTAGGTATGGTCTCCAGAACTGTACACTGTACTCCAGGTGGGGCCTACTAGTGTCTTGTATAGCGGAATTATGACCTCCCTTTTCCTGCTGGTGATTCCCTGCCTATACATCCCAGCATCCTATTTGTTTTACCTGCTGCCTTGTCACACTGTTGTCCTACCTTGAGGTCATCAGAGATGATAACCCCAAGATCCCTTTCCTGCTTGGTGCATGCTATATCCTCACCCCAACTGATATATTGTGCCAGGGTTTTGTAGCCCCATATGCATTATCTTGCACTTCTTTGCATTGAATTTCAACTGCCAAACTCCTGACCATTCTTCAAGTTTCTGCAGGTCGCTTCTCATTCTGTCTACACCCTCTGGTGTGTCTACTCTGTTGCAGAGCTTCGTGTCATCAGCGAACAGTGAAATTCTGCCTTCTAGGTCCTGCGCACTGTCACTGATGAAGATGTTGAATAGGACCGGTCCCAGTTTAGGATATTTGATGCTCTGTTTCTCAGAAACTGCAGAATTGATTCATGTGAAATTAGAGAGATCAAGAAACCTACCCCTAGAGATTATGCATGCCAAATTTTGTGCAAATCCATTGAATGGTTCTAGAGTTATTAAAGTTCAAAATTCCAGGTTTAACATAGAAGTTTGCACTCAACCCTAACTTGCAAAAATACCACAGTGTTTGCGAAAACTGCTAAAGTTTAATTTTCGCAAGCAATGATTCATTTTCAAAAATGGCCATGTTCATGCTGAACACAACTTTTCCTATAGGAAATAATGGGAAATTTAAAACTTTAATAACTTTTGAATGCATTAATATATTTTCACCAAACTGGAAAGAACTGGAAGGGGGCAGGATCAGTTGTGTTCCAGGACAGTAGCTGCTGCTGTTTTCACAGGGTTCTTGTGGATTTTACTTGGTAGGTTAGTCTTTTCTTTCTTGCTTCTAAGGAGCTAGCAGGGTATTGTTCTGGGGTATCCTGGATGTTTGTAAACTGATTTAGTGGCTGTAAGTGGGGCTCTCTTTGTGGATGTTTCACTTTGTAACAGGCTGCGCTGGTAGAGGCCTATTTCTTCTGATTTAAAACCTGTTTGGTGAGATTTGCTTGGAGATGGTTATTTGAATTGGAGACCTATATCTGTTAATTTCAAGCCCAGTTTGATTTGGTGTTAGTGAAGCTGATTAAATTGGAGAACTGTTTCCTTTGGCAGCAAACATATTTTGGGGCTTTGACTTGAATTTTGATTCCTTGTGCTGACTCCATTAGCTATAAAGGTTAGTTCATAGTGGGGAGGGTGTTAATGGTCTGGCCAGGTCTCACTCAGCCAATTGAGTGGAGGCAGGGCTGAATCAGGTTGAGGTGCTAGCTGCTTTGTCTTCTCAGAAAGAACTGGAAGGGGGCAGGATCAGTTGTGTTCCAGGACAGTAGCTGCTGCTGTTTTCACAGGGTTCTTGTGGATTTTACTTGGTAGGTTAGTCTTTTCTTTCTTGCTTCTAAGGGGCTAGCAGGGTATTGTTCTGGGGTATCCTGGATGTTTGTAAACTGATTTAGTGGCTGTAAGTGGGGCTTTTTTTGTGGATGTTTCACTTTGTAACAGGCTGCGCTGGTAGAGGCCTATTTCTTCTGATTTAAAACCTGTTTGGTGGGATTTGCTTGGGCCTGGTTCTTTAGCTTCAGGGCTTGGAGGGAGACACAGGGCTGATACACTCTCTCTTGTCAGGTGTCTGCCCAGACCCACCTCCTCCCACCCCTCCTCCCAGAAGTCTGCAAATTTATAGGGGAAGACCTGCCCTGCAATTGGAGAAAAAGGCTGCTGGTGCAGCTCTATGTAGTTCTAGCCACTGGGGTTTGAATTTAAAGGCTGGGAGAGAGGAGCTTAGGGAGTTGTTCATTTTTCCTTACATGTTTAATGTGTTGTACTGCACCTAGTAATAGAGTTACTGGTGTACAATGGGACTGTCTCTAGGATTAGTGGGTGACCTGATTAGGCAGTAGGGGTATCTTGGAATAGGGGGAACCTGGTGGCTCACCAAAGGAAACCTATTTGAAAGGGGATGGAACCACACATCATTAGGGCTGGCATCTTTGGGAGGGTGGTGGGGTGCACAGGGTGTGGAGCAGCCATGATACTGGACTGGGCTTGAAGTTTGGTGGTTGCCCAGTGTGCCTCAGCTAGCACAGCTTAGGAGGAGGTTGGGGATGAGGAGAAAGCTGGGGGAAGGGGGGTGGTATGGTTGGGGAAGGGGGCTGGAAATCTCCCACAGGGTTGCACCAAGCACTGGGGGCGGGGTATAGGGAAAGGAGTGCAGGAGAATACTCAGGGGTCACATAGGGACCCTGGCAGAGGGGGCCCAAAAGGACACTACCAAGGAAGCAGGCAGGTAACTGGGGACCCTCACAAAGGGGGGACGGAGGGACAACATTCTCAGGGAAGTAGGCGGATAGCCAGTGCTGGACAGAAGGAAGCAAGGCAGGAGGTGGATCAGACCTTATACTTAGTAAACCGCTTCAATTCTCTCTACTGCTCTAGGATGAGGGGGATGTAGCCACGATAGAGGTGGTTAGAGACAGAAAGGGTGTGGGAGTGGGGGCAGGAGGCAGGGGCCAGATAGCAGGAAGAACAGGGGGGGACCTGGAATGCAGGAGAATGGGGGGAGCAGTGAATCGGAGCAGGAGGGGCAGGGGGAAGAGGGAGGAAAGCGCAAGGAGAAGGACCAGTTGGGAGGAAAGGTAAAGAAGGACCAGAAGTACAAGGAGGATTCAGTAAAGAGAGCTGAGGGGGTAGGCCAGGGGAGGACGACGAGCAAGGAGGAACTAAATGGAGACAGGAAGGAAGGGAGGATGAGCCAGGCTAGTTTAGCAGATGGGGGAGAAGGACCAGTTGTGAGCAGTGAGGGGGGAATTAACAAGGTACAGAAGGATACTCAGGAGGAGGAGAGGCATAGGATTGGAGGGGAGGGAGTGGCCATGGTAAATAAGGAGCGGGTGGCATGTGGCACACAGATAGGGGGAGGAACAAGGAGCCAGCTGGGTGGAAGGGCCGGTAGAAAGGATGAGGGACATGGAAGGGGGGAATGGAGGAAAAGGAGTGGTCAGAGTGCTCCTGCTGGGGGATTCTATGATCAGGGGTATCAAATGGGATAGGGAGGGAGAAGCCTGGCCAGTTAGAACAAGATGCTTCCCTGGACTAACAGTGCAGGGCTAAGCATGAGGTATATCAGCTGGCAAGGACTGTGGGGTTCCCCAGACATACTAGGTCCACCTGGGCACAAATGACATTGAGGAAATAGCAAGCTAGAGATACAGGCAAGATTCAGGAGCTCCGCAGGTCTGTCATGATATAGGATGCACAGTTTCTTCTCAGAAATCCTGCCAGTGCCAAGGGCTAGTGGGGAACACAAAAGAAAAATTAGGGAGATAAACCAGTGGCTCGAGAGTGGTGTGTGAGGCCAGAGGGTATGGGTTGATGGGGATTGGGGGAGACCTGGGAGGATAAGGAGCTGTATGCTAGAGATAGACTACATCTCAATTTGGAGGGGAGGGGAATCCTTAAGTTGAAAATAGAGGAGTTCATTGGTGAAAAGTGGGGTTTAAACTTGTGAAGGGGGGTGGGATGGGAGAAAAGGCAGTCAAGGGGATGCCGATAAAGGAGGGACTCTGTCTCCACCCCCCTGGGGACCAGGAGGATTGCAGGAAAAGACCAACTGGCAAAGTGCAGACCAGGAGAAAAGAGAATCCCCAAGGGAACATGAGCAGGGGAAATGGAACTATAGGGAAAGGGTGGAAGGTAGTCCTGCTAAATGCCAGGAGCTTGGGCAATAAAATGCCTGAGCTCCAGGCGATGTTAACTGAGGGAGCAGTGGATGTGGGGGCGGTCACTGAGACTTGGGCCACTGCAAGACGATGACTGGGACCTGAACCTGGAGGGTTACACTATGTTCAGGAAGGACAGGGGAGGAAGGGAGGAGGGTAGCAATGATAGTAAAAACTGCATTGGCATAGGGGAGTAGAGGAGGCGGAGGGAACGTGAGGCAATTTGGGTCACCTTGATAACAAGGGGGGCAAGAGGTAAAAATAGGGTGGTGTATAGGCCCCCTGCCTGGCGGAGGAGCTGGAGGACAGTCTGGTGGCAGATGTTAGAGACACTGCAGACTGGGCAGAGGAAAGGATGGTGTTAGGGGACTTAAACATGCCAGGAACAGACTGGGAGACTCATGACATCCTCTGTGACCAGGGAACAGAGGTTGTTGATGTCTTTCAAGACGCTGCTCCAACTCAGCAGGTGAGGAACCGACCAGGAGGCACGGGTACTGGATGTGGGTCCTGGCAGACAGTGACCAGATTGGCGGCCTGGAGGTAAGGGACCCATTGGCGGGAGGGACCATGCCACGGTCTGGTTCTGCCTGGACCTAGGAGGGTAGAAGGCTGCACAAAGACGGAAGTAACCGACTTCAGGGGGTGGATTTTAAGGAAATGGGAAGGATCTTCAGGAGCATTTGGATGGATTGGGTCAGACATGGACGCTGATAGTAGGTGGGAAATCATCAGGAGAGGGGTGCAGGATGCTACCAGCACCTGTGCAAGAGTAAGACGAAAATGCGGCAGGGCCCAAAAACCCTGTTGGTGGACCAGGGAGGTCCAGGAGGTGGTGCAGGGAAAGAAAGCAGCCTATAAGAAATTCAAGTGCTCAAGGAGTGAAAGGGATTGAGGGGAGAATGAGCTGATGGCTAGAAGGGCCACTAGAGTGGTGGGGATGGCTAAGGCAAGGAAGGAGCAGAATCTGGCCAGGGAAATTAGGAGAGGGAAAAAAGGGTTCTTTAGATACATTGGGGAAAGACGAAGGGTGAAGGGGCAGATTAGCAGGATTAAATCAGGGAAGAGATGGGCACAAGACCCAGAGGAGCAGGCTGAGGTACTAAATGAGTACTTCACCCAGTTTCACCAGGGAAATGGGATGCTGCATCATACATGGGAGGAGACAGAGATAATGAGGAGGGGGCCCTTACCAATCAGCAGGTCTGGGGAGAGGGGCATCACTGGCAGGTGGGGAGGGCTAAGCAGGAGAAGAGGTACTGGAAGTGGAAATCACAGCAGAGAGAGTGAGGAAGCCCTCAGCTCCCTTAAGACGGAGAAAGCACCGGGCCGATAATACATCCTAGAGTGCTGAAGAAACTTGCAGATGTCCTGGCGAAACCCCTGGCAGAGTTTTCACCATCTCTCTGAGGACAGGGTGGGTGCCCCAAGACTGGAAGGCATGCATGTAGTGCCTATCCACAAGGGGGATCAAGGGAGGTAGCAGGGAACTACAGGCCTGTCAGCCTGACATCAGTGGTGGGCAAGGTGATGGAGGGCATTGTCAAGGAGAGGCTGGGGGACCTGGATAAGTCAGGGTGCCTGGACGATAGACAGCATGGATTCATTCCGGGAAATCGTGTCAGACAAACCTGGTGGAGTTCTATGACTGGGTGACAAGTGCCTTGGACCTGGGTAGACCAGTGGATGTCCTCTTTCTAGACTTCAAGGCATTTGACTCTGTTCCTCACGTGGGCCTGTTGGATAAACTAGGAGAAATGGGGTGGAAACCAGATGATCCGATGGATAGGCAATTGGCTCCAGGACCAGACCCAGAGGGTCGAAGTTGGTGGATAGTCTCTTCCCAAGGAGGGTCATTAGTGGGGTCCCACAGGGATCAGTCCTGGGCCCTTCTGTTCAACACCTACGTATCTGACATAAGGACAGGAATCAGGAGTGAGATGAGTCTCTTTGCGGTGACTCGAAACAGGGGTGGTGGTGGATGGGGAGGAGGGGAGGGTGGCCTGCAGGGGACCTGGAGGCTCTGGAAAGATGGTCTAGAAAGTGGAAGCTGAGGTTTAATGCAGGGAAATGCAAGGTACTCCACCTGGGGGCCAGAAACCCAGGCCAAGTGTACACCCTGGGGAATACTACAAGTCTCAATGGCTGAGAGGGACCTGGGGGTGGTGGTGGATGTCAAGATGAACAACTCTGAGACTTGTAGGAGGGCAGAAGCCAAGGCCAACAGGATGCTGGGATGCATCGCTAGGGGGATCACCTCCAGAAGGAGGGAAGTGATACTCCCTCTGTATAACTGCTTGGTGAGGCCGCACCTGGAGTACTGCGTGCAGTTTTGGAGGCCGCACTTAAAGAGGGATATTAACCTCCTGGAGAGGGTCCAGAGGAGGGCAACCAAAATGATTTGGGGCTTGGGGGACAGGACCTATGAGGAGAGGCTCGAAGAGCTAAATATGTACACTTTGGAAGAGAGAAGGGACCGGGGGGACATGATAGAGGTCTTCAGGTACATGAAGAGGGTAAATAGGGAGGAACAGTGAGGGTGCTTGAAGGAAGGAGGAGGGGCCACTAGAGGCATGGGTGGAAGCTGGAGGGGAAGATTCAGGGAGAAAGGAGGAGGTGCTACTTCACTGAGAGGGTGGTAGAGCCATGGAATGCACTACCTAGGGGCTGGTGGAGGCAGAGACAGTGGAGGGGTTCAAGAGGGGGGACAGGTACAGGGAAGGGTTCAGGAAGCAAATCCAATGCAGCAAGAATATCCGGAACTGGGAAGGGAGAAGCCAGAGAAGGCGAGGGGGACAGCAAGGTCAGCACCCAGGGTGGGGGCTGACCAAATGAGCAGACACGAAAGACCATTAGGCCTATTCTGCTGGCATTTTAGTATGTTAGTATGTTAGTATGTTTGCATTGCAATATTTGTAATACTGTGAGTTATTCACTGGGCTAAGAATTTGTCATAAGTCATGAAATGAGTGCAGGTTACAGCTGTGTATTTCACCCAGACAGTGCCCCAGGGGTGGAAACTGTTTTGTTTTTTTGTGTTTATCTCTGTGTGCCTTAAAAGACCAGGCCAGACTGTGTCAGGAAGTGCTTACATCACAGCTACTTATCAGCCAATAGCTTTGGAAGAGTCTTACAGACCTGATAACAACAGTACTATAAGCAAGTGGTTTATAGCAGGCTCATCAGAAAACCTAATATTCTTCAGGTGAAGCTACCTCTGGCTGAAAGCTGCAACACTGGACTTAGGATTTGCAAGAAAGTGAGTTGTGCTCACAACAGAGGGAGGTGAACCTTACAATTCACAATTGTCTTTGGATTGTAGCAGATTCATTAGGAAAGTTAATATTCTTCAGGTGGAGGCTACTTCTAACTGAAAGGTGAAATAAAGAACTTAGAATTATCAGAAAAAGCAGTCTTTCAATCAACAGATGGAGGTGGACCTTGCTTTACTTTTGTTATAATTGTCAAGATTTTCAGTGCAGGAAGAGTTTAAACCTAGAGGGACTGAATTCTATTTACTGTGTCTGTCCTTGTGCACAGCTGACTTGTTTTGGGGCTGACTGCTTTCAGAGCACAAGTCACCAGGCTGTTTTGGGGCTAGGGAGGTTTACCTGTGTCTGACTTGGATGTTTGGATTTTTCTCTGTTTGATTAGCAGGCTATTTTCTCTGTCAAATTGTCGTGTAGGGCATCTTGATGACAGGAAGGCACTCATCGCAGTGTTAGGTCAGAGCTTTTAGCTGATTGCTTCATGAGGGCACAGTTTAGGCCCAAACCCTTCCCACCCCTCACCCCACCCACCCTGGAAATAGTTCCTATACCTGGGGTTCTGACATCATTTCTCAAGAGGGCTAGGTGCATATCACTGTCATATCCTCTCTAGCACGCTGCACTGACAATATAAGCATACACATTGTATAATATATATATTTCTATATAACAAACCAATCACACATACACACACACACACACACAAAACAAAACAAAACAAAACATACAAAAAAAATAAACAAGAAGGTAGACAGACATGTGGGGAGTAGTGCAATGTAATGGCTGTGGGGCAGCAGTCTTCCAGGAGTCTTTCTGAAGGCTGAGATGCTGCACTGTTTGCAGACAACTCTCTGCCCTAAGGGAGGAAGTTGCCTGTCTTCAGGCCACACTGGACAGTAGTAAGGGAACTTTCCCCAGGCCACACTGGACAGTAGTAAGGGAACCTCCCCATCCAGGGAGCACCAGAGCCACCACCACTACCTCAGAGGTTGCGAAGAAAGCACAGCAGTTGGACCACAGCGGGCTCAGGGAGGATAAGGGTGGTGGTACAGAGGCACACCCAGTCAGTTGTTTCACTCCACAATCCATACACCATTCTGGGGGAGCATAGTTCCCCTATGGATGCACCCGTAGAGGAGACAAAGGAGGTTGCAGACAACTGTCACAAGGGAGGCCCTCAGGAAGGAGGCAGAGGACACCACAGGGAAAGGAAGCAGCTCCTGGTGGGGGACTCAATTATTAGGGGATAGAACTGGGGGGGAGCTGGGAAAACTGAAGTAAGGTGCCTGCCTGGTGCCATGGCTTGGAGGGACAGGAAGTGCATCCTTAGGATCACGAGAACAGTTGCACGGGAGTCTGAGCTGGATGTCATTGTCCACCTAGGGACAAATGACATGGCTCATCATGAGATTAGAGCACTGCAGAAGGACTTTGTAGAGTTAGGGAGGGGCCTAAGACAAGTAGCACACACAGTATCCTTCTCAGAGGTGCTACCTGTAAGTGGCATGGGTGAGGCAAGGGTACTTTGCACCATGCAGTTTAATGAATGGTTGAAAAAATTGGTTGGAGCACAGGGGTTTGGCTTCATTGGGGAACTGGGGTTCCATCTGGAGGGACACCAGTCTATACTGGCAGGATGATCTGCATCTGTCCAGGAAGGGAACAGGTCTTTTGGGCAATCGGTTTAAATGCATCATTGGCAAGCTTTTAAATTAGTCAATGGGGAAGGCACAGATAAGCAGCAGGAAAATCCCAGCCTCCCCCCACAAAACAGGGTACTAAATGAGAAAAAGACCAAGGTTGAAAGGTCAGTGGGGGATGCTGCTACAGAAGGTAAAGCCATCAAAAAATGGAGAGCAATGAGTTCCAATGCCCATAGTCTGGGTAACAAGCTTCCTGAATTAGTGGCCTTGATGGAGGAGGATCATCTGGATATCATGGCAGTCACAGAAACATGGTACACACAGAACCATGACTGGGATGTAAACATACCAGGATACACTATCTACAGGAGGGACAGGGAGGGTAAAAGAGGAGGAGTAGCTCTCTACATAAGGGAATGAATAAAAGCAATGGAACAAAAGGGTAAACAGGGAGGAGAAGAAGCACTGTGGGTCAGTTTGGAGACAGGTAATGGCACCATAATCTGCATAGGGGTTGTATACAGATCCCCCTCTCAGGGGGAGGAAACGGACAAGGAAATTATAGAACGTATACTTAGAATGGCAGAAAAAGGGGAGATATTGCTGATGGGTGATCTGAATATGCCAGATGTTAACTGGAGTGCAGTTGCAGCAGCCACTTCTAAGAGTGGGGTTATTCTAGATGCCCTACAGGGGGCATGCCTTAGACAACTAGTATTGGAACTCACTCAAGAGGGAGCAATCGTAGACCTGGTTCTCTCAAATGGAGATGGACAGAGGATTACAGATGTAGAAGTGGGTAGCCATCTGGGAACTAGCAACCATCGAACAGTATGGTTCACAATAAATACAGCAATAGAGTCAAGCCATACAAAGGCAAAAGTACTGGACTTCGGGAGGGGTGACTTTGCCAAAATGGGTGAGTGCCTAAGGAATGCACTAGCAAATGGGCAGGAAGGAGGGGAAGAACAATGGGGAATAATAAAAACTGCCATCACAGAGGTAACAAGCCTTTGTGTGAAGCAAATAAACAAAACAAAATGATGTAAGAAACCACTATGATTCTCAAAGGAGGTGGCAGTGAAGGTTCAAGAGAAAAGAAAGCATTCAGGAAGTACAAGGAATCACAGAAGGAGCAGGACAGAGAATTGTATCAGTTAAAGCAAAGGAAGCTGGAAGGTAGTCAGAACAGCAAAGGCCGAACTGAGGAAAAGATAGCCAACTCAGTTAAGAAGGGGATAAAACCTTTTAGGTACATCAGGGAGCCAAGGAAGACCAAGGGAGGGATAGTGAGGCTTAATAAAGGGAGGGGTGAGCAGAGGGTGATCAGAAAAGGCAGAAATACTAAACAAATATTTTGCTCAGTATTTACAAATGAAGAGGAAAGGTACCTAAAACAAACAATAGAAACACTCTGGATACAAAAGTTGATACCAGCCCATTTACAGAAGAAAAGGTTCTGAAAGAACTCTTAAAACTGAAGGTGGACAAAGCAATGGGGCCTGATGGATTCATCCCAGAATTCTAAAAGAACTAAGGGTAGAACTAGTGACACCACTGACTACCCACTTTAACAAATCATGGGAGGATGTGGTGGTACCTGAGGACTGGGGAGGGCAGATGTGATTCCCCTTCACAAAATTGGGAGCAGGGCAGAAGCAGGAAACTACAGACCTGTTAGTTTAACCTCAGTGATAGGGAAAATGATGGAATCACTTCTGAAGGAAAGAATTGTTGAGTACCTAGAGGCCAGAGGGGCACAGGACCCAAGGCAGCATGGATTCACAGTGGGAAGGTCATGCCAGACAAATCTAATAGATTTCTTTGACTGGGTGACCAAAGTAGTAGATCAGGGAGGGGCTGTGGACATGGCCTACCTAGACTTTAGCAAGGCATTTGACACAGTCCCACACAAAAGATTAATATACAAGGTAGCTAGCCTGGGAGTGGGTCCCAAGATGATAGCCTGGGTAAAGAATTGGCTGGAGAATAGGACACAGAGGGTAATAGTAAATGGAGTCAACTCTGAAGAAAGGGGGGTTAATAGTGGGATACCGCAGGGTTCAGTATTAAGACCAGTCCTCTTCAATGTCTTTATAAGCGACATTGCAGAGGGACTGGAAGGAAAAGTATGTCTCTTTGCAGATGACACAAAGATCTGCAACATAGTTAATGCACAAGGTGGGATGAAAAGAATGAGAAGGGACTTGGCAAGGTTAGAGGAATGGTCAAATGTATGGCAGCTTAGATTCAATGCTAAGAAGTGTAAGGTAATGCACCTGGGAAACAAAAACCCAGGGGAAGAGTACACAACGGGTGGTGAGATACTAACAACAACAAAAATGGAAAGGGACCTCGGGGTAGTCATATCAGATGACTTAAAGGTGGGCAAGCAATGTGAGAGGGCAGTAAGGAGGGCTGGGAGGATACTGGGATAGATAGGGAGAGGCATCACCAGTAGAAAACAGAAAGTTGTTGTCCCTCTGTACAGACAGCTGGTGAGACCCCATCTGGAGTACTGCATGCAGTTCTGGAGACCCAATCTCCGCAAGAGACATAGACAGGATGAAAGCTGTCCAGAGGAGGCACTAAAATGGTGCAGGGTCTGCACGGAAGACATAGAAGAGAGACTAAAGGAGCTTGATATGTATAGCCTCGAGGAAAGGAGGGGAACGTGATAGAAACTTTCAAGTACCTCAAGGGAATCAACAAAGTCCAAGAGGGTAGCATCTTTCAAAAAAAGAGGTGTGCAAGAACAAGGGGGCACAATTTGAAGATGGGGGGGCAGCTCAGAGGTAATGTAAGGAAGTATTTTTTCACAGAGAGGGTTGTGGATGCATGGAACGGCCTTCTGGAGGAGGTTGTGGAGTCAAAAGTAGTGGTTGAATTCAAGCATGCATGGGACAGTCATAAGGCAATTCTAGGGGGTTGGGGTAGGAAGAAGTAGGCTGCTGGTTAACTAGGATCTGCAGTTTATCCATTAGGTAGGGAATGGGCAGACTGGGTGGGCCAAGCAGTCCTTATCTGCTGTCCAATTCTATGTTTCTATGTTTCTAAACCTTCAAAAGGCACATCTGTGGCCCAAGGTACATGTGGACAAAGAAATGTAAAAAAATAGTAAATTTAGGATTTCTTGACACTCTGTTTCTCAGAAACTGCAAAATTAATTCACACGAAATTTGACAGACCAAGAGACCTACCCCTGGAGGTTGTGCATGCCACATTTTGTACAAATCCATTGAACAGTTCCAGAGTTATTAAAGTTGAAAATTCTGTGTTTAACATAGAAGTTTGCACTCAACCCTAACTTGCGAAAATACCACAGTGTTTGCGAAAACAGCTTAGTTTCATTTTCACAAGCAATGATTAATTTTGTAAAATGTCCATTTTCATGCGCAACACTTAACTTTTCCCATTGGAAATTAAAAACTTTAATAATTTTTGAATAGGTTAATATTTTTTCAACAAACCTTCAAGAGGCACATCTGTGATCCAAGTGCAGTCTACCCTGGAAATTTCAGAACCCAACCTAAAACCATTTCTGAGATACAGGTGGACAAAGAAATGTAAAAAAACCTGGTAAACATAGGACTTTTTGACACTCTGTATCTCAGCAACCACAAAACCTACATTAGTAGCCACATACATTGCCAGCTATTTCCAGATATTTTGTGAAATTTCTAAGCAGTTTCTCTCTGCTGCCCCTACTGTGGAAATGAAGAAATCATGAGATATCTCTGTAAATATCACAGAAATTTGGGGAAATATCTGGCAGTGTCTGTGGCTGCTACTGTATTCACACAAAATTTGGCAGAGAAAGAGACCTACCCCTATAGATGATGCATGACAAATTTCGTGCAAATTCATTGAACTGCTCCAAAGTCATTAGGGTCCACAATTTCAGGTTTAACATAGAAATGTGCACCCAACCCTAACTATACTGGTGCTACTAAGCCAGTATATATATATATATATATATATATATATATATATATACACACACATATACATATGTGTATGTATATATATATATATATATATCTATATATATATATATATATATATATATATATATATATATATATGTACAATGGGTGGGAGCAATAGCAGTGTGATAACCTCAGTTATTTCCACTGGAGTGTGATATCTGAAGATGACTGTCTAGGTTTGCTGGCCAAGGCACCCAGCTTCACCTAAGCTCTTTCCTTCTAGGTTGCTTGAAAGGACAGAGCAAAGAACCTTACCAGAGCAAGGGAAAGGATTAAGACTTCTTTTGGCTAGGCTGATTTACTGTGTGTTGTTATTTTTATTTTGTACTCACAGAGAGTGTTACTGTTTGTTGCTAACATTGTATTGCTTTATTTTTCTCTGATTCAAATTGTTGTTGCTGGGTATACCTTCTGCTGCATTATTACAAGGTGTACCTACAGGTGTGTGCTAATAGATTACTGCTATAATCTTCTGATGCAAATTGTCTTTGCAAGGTATATCTTCTGTTACTGCTTTATTTTTCTCTGTAGCAAAGTGTTTCTTACAGGGTATATCTTCTGTGAAATTATTACAGGTGGTGCTTCACAGGTTTTACAGTTTTATCAATCATTAGAATAAGCTTTCAGGGTTACTGCATTTGTTGCTGACTTATTGTTTCTGCTCTTGCCTCCTTGTTTCTTTCATCTGTGGTTCTTCTTTTTCAGCAGGGGAAGGGCCCATCACCCACCCCATCCTCAACCACCCCACACTACACTCCTTTTATAGGGTAGCACAGTCGTGACATTTCCTGTGGCAAAGCAGAGAAGGCGGATCAGTGGGGTATCCACACGGTGACCTCATTTACAGGAGCACTAGTAATTTAACTTGTTATAGCAAGTTATACAAAAACAAACAAACAAAACACAAAATCAAACTTTTGCTTTCATTTTCTTCCTTCTAATTACTCTGACCAGGTTATAAACCCAGCAATTTATCTGGAATGGATATCATTAACTGCAGGTACTGTGGAACACTTTTCAGAAGGGCAGTTTTGCAGGATTTAGGACACTGTCAAATCAAAATCAAATCAAAATTGTATTTGTAAAGCACTTTTCAATAAATCAAAGCTCTAGTACATAACAAGAATAAAACATCGACTATAATAAATAATAACATAAAACAATAAAAATGACCATAAAATAATCTATCCAAATGCTAGTGCAAATAAGTGGCTTTTCAGAGACCTCTTAAATGATTCCATGGACAGGCACTCTCTAATCTGATGAGGTAGAGAGTTCCACAGGGTCAGGGCCATAAAAGAAAAAGTCCTGGCCCCAGATGATTGAAGATGAACCCTGGGAATCTCTAGCAATCCCTCGCCAGTTTAGCGGAGTGGGAGGAGAGGGCAGTAGGGACACAGGACATCTTGCAGGTAGCCCAGTCCCTGACCATGTAGGGTCTTATAGGTCAGCAATGCGACCTTGAAGGTGATTCTGCACCGCATTGGCAGCCAGTGCAGTTCGCGCAGCACAGGTGTGATATGGCAAGTTCTTGGTAACCCAGTCAACAACCTGGCTGCTGCGTTCTGCACCAGCTGCAGGTGACGGAGATCCAGCCCCGGCAACCCTAGATATAGAGCATTACAGTAATCAAGGAGAAGAAACAAAAGTATGGACCAACACAGGAAGGTCATCATGTGGAACAAGGTGTTTTATCCAGGCGATATTCTTCAGATGGTAAAAGGAAGACTTGACAGTGGCCAATACCTGTGTCTTCAGCGTTAGTGCACTGTCAAAAATTAAGCCCAGATTTCGCACCTGTTCAGAAGGTCTCAACTGGATACCCCCTAATAAAAGACCAGAGGGGAACCCAGGAGTCAACTTCTCTACCTAATGACCCGGGTCTACAACCAACACCTCAGTCTTATCCGGATTTAACTTCAACCAGTTCGCACTCATCCAGTCCTGAATCTCAGCGAGGCAGTTGTTAAAGACCGATACTGCATCATTCTGTTCTGGTACAAAGGACATATAGAGCTGAGTATCATCTGCATAGCAGTGAAAACTCAGCCCATAATGCCTTATAATGTCTCCCAAAGGCAGCATATACACCGTGAACAACATGGGGGGAAAGCACAGAGCCTTGCAACACTCCACAGGACAGAGCAAAGGGAGCGGAAGAAAAAATCCCTGAAACTACCCTTTGACTTCTGCCTGTGAGGAAAGTGTGGAACCATCTGAGAACTGTCCCTGACAGTCTGCAGAATAGCCACAGGTGATCCAGCAACATCCCATGGTCCACAGTGTCAAACGCTGCAGAGAGATCAAGGAGAACCAAGATCAAACGGCTCCTCCGATCTCTCGCTATTAGGAGATCATTAAGTACCCGAACTAATGCAGTCTCGGTACTATGCCTCTTCCTGAAATCGGACTGGAGAGTATCATAGACTTCATGGGGGGTAAGAAAGTCATCGAGCTGCAACGCGACTACTTTCTCAATAACCTTGCCCAAAAAGGGTAGGTTAGAGATCGGTCTGTAGTTAGCGAGGCAGTCAGGGTCAAGGGAAGGTTTCTTCAAAAGGGGTGTCACGACAGCCTCCTTTAAAGACTCCGGGAACACCCCTTGATCCAAAGAACCCCAGACTATTTTCGCAAGGACTGGTCCGATCACATCCATACACCCCACAAAGAGGCACGTAGGACCATGATCCAAACTACAGCAAGTCGGTCGTTAGCCCTGGACAATCTTCGTGATATCCATGATCGCTGGCTGGTCAAAATCTATCCAGGTAGACTGAGGGCATGTAACCCTGCATCGGTCACTGCAATGCTCATTTGAATGTATGCTGTGGATCTCCAACCTGATTGATGACACCTTATCCTCAAAGAACCGAGCAAACTCATCACACTGTATTTGTGAAAAAGCTCTCCGACCCTGCAGACAGGCTGGATTGCACAGTCCGTTGACAGTCCTACATCCTGGGCCACTGGAGATCTTAGGGATCAGCTCCAGGCAGCATGGGCAGAGATTGCACTTCTCAAATTTCATATTCAGGAGGAAATATATTATAAGAACCACCCACCATTTCCCCAACATCCAACAGAAGCACCTCGACCGCAGAGTGTAGTTGGTCCGGGAGGTTGGCAGATGGTTAGGAGGGGCAAATCGGGTGCCCCATCACTCGGTGCTCTCCAATATATTGCCTCCACAAACCATATAAAAACTACAAGCAGGTATCTACCTCTAACTCCAAAATTAAACAAAGGGGCAGAGGACACTGCAGAGCAGGACACTGCAGCACAGGAGCTAGCACAACAAAACTCACCCAAAACTGGAACCAAAACCAAAAAAGCATAAAGGAAATCCAAAAAACTTCTGATCATAGGAGACTCCATGATTCAGGGAGTTGATACCTATCTCCAGGTAGGGGTAATAGTCAGATGTCTCCCAGGTACATCAGCGTGGAGAGACACTGACCGCATTGCTAAAATTGTTCAGGAAGCAAGAGAAAACATTGACGTCTGGGTACACGTAGGGAATAATGATCTCTCCAGCCAGTCAGTTGTGGAGCCCAAGGAACACTTGACCAGGCTGGGTGAAAACTATCATCCATTTCATCCGGCATCTCCTTCTCTGAGATCCTGCCAGTCTGGGAGAGGGGGACAGATGGACGGAAGGTCAGAGAAGGGGAAATAGAGGAGCTAAACATGTGGCTCAAGGGCTGGTGCCAGGAAAAAGGACACAAATTTTTAGATAATTGGCCACAGTATTGGGAGCGAAAGTTCTTTAAATTTGATGGACTGCATCTGACTAAGGAGGGAGTCAGTGCATTGGGGCAGAAGTTTGACGTCTTTGCAGAATATTGAAACTAGCAAATGGGGAGAGGGGTGCAGCACCCCCATACATTGAATGGGAAGAACAGCCCTCCCCCCTCAGCTAGTGGTCAAACAGGAGTTCAGCATGTTTGCAGTACATTTGCATCACCAGGTAAGGAAAAAGGTCCAGCTCCCCATACAATGCACAGTGGAAACGCCAGACCTCACCTAACAACTAACACACCAAAATCTGGCTAATGGAAAATCATGCACACAAAAGCTCACAGTCTGGGAAACAAGATCCCAGACCTGCAGGCAATAATGACAGCAGGTGCATAGTTACAAGGGTGAAGGGGGTGCAGTAGCACCCGGGCCCACGAGGTTTGAGGGGCCCAAATCATAATTTTGATGGTTATTCAAAACCAGGGGGGCCCTAAAACATACCCTTGCACCCAGGCCCTTTGGGAATTTGCTACGCTACTGAATGACAGAGGCTAAACTGGACATAGTAGCAATTAGCGAGATGTGGTTTACCAGTAACCATACTTGGGAGACTTCAGTACCTGGCTATATACACTGTTCAGAAGAGACCGAAGTGCAAAAAGGTGTGGGGGGGGGAGTGGAATGGCCCTGTATGTCAATGAAAATATCAAAGCTACAGAAATTCAGAATACACATAAGGAGCCAGAAGAACTGTGGGTCACCCTGGAAACAGGAAATAGGACAGACATAAGAACTGGGGTTGTCTGCAGGCCCCCAGACCAGGGGGAGGACATAGACACATTACTGTTAGAAGATATATAAAACATGACAGCTAAAGGGGAGGTTCTGATAATGGGAGACTTCAACATGCCAGATACAGATTGGTCAATACCAGCAGGAACATCTGCCAGAAATAGACATATGGTGGATTCCTTGCAGGGGGAGGGCCTCAAACAACTGGTACAACAACCCACAAGAGACAGGGCTATCCTAGATCTAGTACTGACTAACAAGGAAAGGATCACAGATCTCCAGGTAGAAGGTCACCTGGGGGCCAGTGACCATCACATGGTATGGTTCAATTTGGCCACTACAACTAAATCTTCCCATTCCAAGGCAAAAATATGGGACTTCAGAGGAGCTGACTTTGATAAGAAATGAACATACGAACATACGAAATTTGCCAGCAGATAAAGGCCTAGAGGTCTATCAAGTCTGCTTCGAATGTGCAGCTAGCACCCCTTATTCTGCAGATGCCCCTCCCTTCCACCCTTCCCCTTCATTGACCCTCCCCCTTGTCCTGTCCCATCATCTTTTGAAGCAGTCCACTGTTCTACTGGATACCACTTCTGCAGGTAATGCATTCCACCCAGCCACCACCCTCTCTGTAAAAAAGTGTCTCCTCATCTCCCCCCTGAGCCTTCCCCCCTCCAGTCTCATATCATGGCCCCCGGTGTCCCTCCCCTCCCTTACTTTGAACAGCCCCTCTGTACCTGTCTTGTTTATTCCTTTCATGTACTTAAAGGTTTCAATTATGTCCCCCCGTCCCTCCTGTCCTCCAGTGAGTACATGTTCAACTTCCTCAGCCTCCTCTCATATGATAAGTACCCCAGCCCCTTGATCATCTTTGTCGCCCTGTGCTGCACCCCCTCCAGTAACTTAATGTCCCTCTTCAGATATGGGCACCAGTACTGCACGCAGTACTCCAGGTGCAGTCTAACTAATGACCTATACAGTGGCAGAATCACCTCCTCCCTCCTCGAGGATATACCCTTTGCAATACAACCCAGCACTTTGTTGGCCTTTGCAGCTGCCTTCCTACATTGTGCCAAGCTGTTCATTGACCCTGTAATGAGCACCCCCAGATCCTTCTCCTCCTCTGTCTGGGCTAGCTGCACTCCCCCCAGCTAGTAACTCCTCCTTGAGTTCTTCATCCCAAAATGCAGCACCCTGCATTTTTGGCATTAAACCCCAGTTGCCAGGTGTCTGACCGGGTTTCAACCTTTGCCAGATCATCCTGCAACCCCTGCCATCACCCTAGGTCATCCACCAGTGATCCTACCTTGGTATCATCAGCAAACAGACTGATCTTGCTCTTGATGTCCAATGATTTGTCTGCAATGAATATCCCAAACAACACTGGTCCCAACACTGAGCCCTGTGGAACACCACTCATCACTACCCTTGGGTGTGAGAGCTCCCACCCACCACCACCCTCTGCTGCCTTTCCTGAAGCCAGTTCCCTACCCATCTCACCAGCTTTGCACCTGCCTCTGTGCCTACTAACTTACTTCCCAGCCTTCCATGTGGCATCAAGTCAAATGCCTTACTGACGTCCAGATACAGGACACCCACTGCATGGCCCCTGTCCAGTTGTCTAGTTACCCAGTCATAGAACTCCACCAGGTTGGTTTGGCAGGATCTGCCCCATATGAAGCCATGCTGTCTGCTGTCCTGTAGTCCTTTGACCCCTAGAAGGGCCACTAGCCTTTCCTTCAGGACAGTCTCCCATTAGCTTACCCACGATGGATGTGAGGCTCACTGGTCTGTAGTTTTCCGGTTCATCTTTGGGGCCACTCTTGTGGAGGGGCACCACATGAGCCATCCTCCAGTCCTGAGGTACACACCCTGAATGTAGTGAGGCATTAAATAGGAATCCAAACAAGCACACTACGAACGATAGTCCAAATGTCAACCATGCAGCTCTCTGAAGGGCAGCCAACCCAAATCAAAACAAAAATGCCAGAATGGAGAGCGTAAGAAACCTTAAAGCACACAATAGTAGGTAATGTGATAGCAAAGTGAAGACCCAAAGACCAAAAAATTATGAGCGTTTATAGTAGAAAACACTCTGGCTTTAATAAGGTCATCACAAATATAACAAAATATACATAGTGCTGGTGATTGCTGCAAAAAGTAAAACACCCCTAGCGCCACGACTCACACGAGTCTTCAGAGGGGGTCTGCCAAAGTTCCTGCAAGGACCTCTGCCAGCTCCTTCAGTACCCTGGGGTGGATGCCATCTGGGCCTGGCACCTTATGATATGCGGAATTATAGACCAATATCATTGCTCTCGGTTACTTCTAAAGTGTTTGAGAAAATTGTGGTTTCTCAGTTAAACAGTTATCTTGAAAAAAATGAAAAATACAACAAATATCAGTCAGGCTTTAGGGCACAACATAGTACCACTACTGCACTTGTTAAGGTTGCAACGGACATCCAGGTAGCCATGGATAGGGGCTCTCTGGTTGGAGCAATTTATATTGATTTATCAAAGGCTTTCAATACCTTGGGACATCAGGTATTGATGGAAGAATTGGGATCTGTAAGCCTCAGCTGGGAAGCCCAGAATTGGTTCCATGGCTACCTGGATGGCAGACTACAAAGGGTTAGGTTAGGTAGTAATTTTGTGTCTGGCTATCTAGATGTTAATTCTGGTGTTCCTCAGGGGTCAGTGCTAGGACCCATTTTATTTAACATATATACAAATGGTGTCGGACATCTGATGAATGATGTCCGGCACCATTTGTATGCAGATGATACAATTTTGTACCTTGAAGGGAAATCTGTGGGAAATATACAAGATAAACTGCAGAAATGTTTTAATACATTACAAACATATTTTTCAGAACATGGTTTGGTCTTGAATTCACAGAAGTCACAGGTAATGTTGTTTTCAAATAAAAAGTACCTGTGGAGTTGAATATTAAGACATTCGATGGGCATAGCCTGATCTCTGTGGATCGTTTAAATACCTGGGAGTATGGATGGACTCCCATTGCAGCGGGATTTTCATGTTGATAGCTTGACACAAAATTGAGTAAAAGCTGGGGGCATTGTATAAGCATAGAAGTTGTCTCTCATTTGATGCTAGATTAAGGATAGTAAATTCAATGATAATTCCGCTTATCGATTATGGTGATATCATATATAGAGGGGCAGCTAGGAGTAATTTAGAAAAGCTTGATGTCATTTATAATGGATATGCGCGTTTTGTCTTGGATGTACCTCGGAAAACACATCATTGCACTCTTTACAGGAACTTAGACTGGATGTCCTTGACAGAACGGCGAAACATGCAAGTGCAATGGTTAACCTATCGCTGTTATTGTAAAAAAGTTCCAGGATATCTAGTAGAGTTCCTGGAGGAATGGAATGTTAAGGCAGGTTTGAGATCTGAAGAGGAAGTAACATTTAGGGTACCTGTTATGAGAACAGTGAAGGGTCAACATTGCTATCTATATGAAGGCCCAAAACTGTGGAATTCATTACCAGGTTATTTGAGGTCAAGTATAAATAAAATATCTTGGAATGAAATAAAATTATGGCTTGTAAAGGAAGCAATGTCTCTAAAGATTTGCTGTACCTGAGATGCTTAAATGTATGTTTTACTGTTGTAATCTATTTTTTTTTGTTTCTTTCTTTTTTTAGTTGTTTGTGTATTATGCTTTTTCATGTATGTATAGTGTTTGTATTTGTATGTATTTAAAAATGAAATTGAAACTGATATTCTTTTGTACAGTAGGACCCCATTGTAAATTAGCTGATGCTAAATTGGGCTTTATCCTGTTTCTGATATCAGAAATAAACTTTTTACTACTACTACTACTACTACTACTACTTATCCACCCTCAGTGCCTTCAAACCCTCCCGAACTGTGCCCTCCATGATTTCCCCATCTGTCACCCCCTTCCCCGTTTCTGCCATTTCTCCCCCATTGGGTGTCACCCCCCTCTTCTCTTTAGTAAATACTGAGCAGAAGTACTCATTTAGTGCTTCTGCCTTATCACACCCTGCTTCCACCCAGCCCCACTCCTTCCTAATCCTTACTATGTGGTCCTTACAGCTCCTTTTCTCCCTGGTGTACCTAAAGTAGTCCTTCTCCCCCTTCTTAATGCCTTGTGCCAGCCTGAGTTCCCTAGATGCCTTGGCTCCCCTTACTGCCCTTGTCACCTCCTTCGATTCCGTCAAGTACTCATCCCTGTCCTCCCTCCCTGTTTTCTTGTACTTCCTAAAGGCAGCTCTTTTCCTCCTTACCTTTTCCATGACCTCCTTGCTCAACCAGCTCGGTTTCTTAGCCCTAGCCTTCTTGCTCTGGGCCTTGCAGCAGGTTTTGGTTGCCTCCACTATCCCCAGCTTTATGAGCTCCCACCTCTGGTTAGTGTCCATACTAGATTGAATTCTGGCCAGGTACCCTTTTACCACTTCCCCCATTCTCCCAAAGTCGGCCCTCCTGAAGTCCAGCACTCTTGTGCCAGAGGGAGATGGCCAACAGAGTTAAGCTATTCCTGGCAAAAAGAAATACTGGTGAGGGGGTATAGGCAAAGTAGGCAAGCATTAAGGATGCAATACTTGAAGAAACATCCCACTGTGTTAGAGATAAAAGGAAGTGCAAACAAAGAAGGAAACCACTTTGGTTCTTAAAAACAGTAGCAGAAAAGGCCAGAGCCAAAAGGCTGGCCTTCAAGAAATATAAGGGAACGCAGCGGGATGAAGATAGGGAGGCATACCAAACTTCCCTAAGGGACGCAGTGAAGGCAGTAAGGCAGGCAAAGGCCCAAACCAAGGAAACACTGGCACAAACAGTAAAAGAAGGTGACAATATTTTCTATAGATACATTAGTGAAAGGAGAAAGTCCAGAGGGGGTATTGCTAAGATCAAAGGAGATAAGGGGGCGTGTGAGGAGGAGGACCATGTAAAAGCATCTATCCTAAATTGATACTTCTGCTCAGTATTTACTGAAGAGAAGGTATGGCAGGGCCCACAGCTCAGCACCATGGACACAGGGGGGAGGGAGGTGAGCACTAGTCCCTTTACAAAAGAAAGGGTCCTACAAGAGCTCATTAAGCTCAGGGTGGACAAAGCAATGGCACCTGATGGCATACATCCCAAGGTACTAAAGGAGCTAAGGGCAGAACTAGCAGAGCCATTATAAGAACTGTTTAGTGAGTATCTGAGCACAGGAGAGGTCCCAGAAGACTGGAGAAGAGCTCATGTGATCCCGCTTCACAAGAGTGGTAGCAGGGAGGAGGCAGGGAACTACAGACCAGTCAGACATACCTCAGTAGTGGGCAAGATTATGGAGGCACTCCTGAAGGAAAGGATAGTGCAACACCTGGAATCTATAGGAGCACAGGATCCAAGACAGCATGGGTTTACAAAGGAAAGTCCTGTCAAACTAATCTCATAGATTTCTTTGACTGGGTAACCAGAGTGGTGGACCAAGGGGGAGCAGCTGATGTTGCCTACCTTGACTTCAGCAAAGCTTTCGATACTGTTCCACATAGAAGATTGATTAATAAGCTGGGTAGGCTCGGGGTGGGTCAGACATTGGTCAACTGGGTGGCAAACTGGTTGACAGGCAGAAAACAGAGAGTGGTGGTAAATGGTATACAGTCAGAAGAGATGCAAGTCACAAGTGGGGTACCTCAGGGATTAGTCCTGGGGCCAGTCCTCTTCAATATCTTCATCAGTGATATTGCAGATGGACTGGAGGGTAAGGTTTGTCTGTTTGCAGATGACACCAAGATCTGCAACAGAGTAAATGATCCTGATGGGGTGGGCAGAATGAGAAGAGATCTGGATAAACTGGCAAAATGGTCCGAAGAGTGGCAACTGGGAATTAATGCAAAGAAGTGCAAGATCCTACACAAAGGAAAGAGAAACCCTGTAGCCACCTATAGGCTGGGAGGAGAGTTGCTAGCAGTCACAAAGGAAGAAAGAGACTTGGGCATTGTCATCATCACAGATGATCTGAAATCATCCAAGCAGACCACTAAAGTAGCAGGTAAGGCTAGGGGGATGTTAGGGTGTATTAGTAGGGATATCACAAGTCGGAAGAGGGGGGTAATAATCCCTCTTTACAAGACACTGGTTAGGCCCCATCTGGAGTACTGCATGCAGCACTGGAGGCCACACCTCACAAGGACATTAACCAAATTGAGGCAGTTCAGAGAAGGGCAACCAAAATGGTGCAGGGACTGCATCAGAAAACATATGAGGACAGATTAACGGAGCTCAATATCTATACCATAGAGCAAAGGAGAGAGAGAGGTGGTATGATTGAAACATTCAAACACCTTAAGGGCATTAACAAGGTGAAAGAGTCTAACATGTTTTAAAATAAGAAAAATAGCAGGACAAGAGGACATAGCATGAGATTAGAGGGAGGCTGATTAAGGGGTAATGTGAGTAAGTTCTTTTTCACTGAAAGGGTGGTGGATGCATGGAACAGCCTACCTCAGGAAGTGGTGGATATGAATACAGTGCAGGGCTTCAAACAGGCATGGGATAGGCATAAGGGAACAATACAGATGAATATGAATAGATAGGCCATTGACAGAGCAAAGGCCGATGGCACAGTTATAAGGTAGAAAAAGAAATGGTCAGACTGGATGGCCTTGCGGTCCTTATCTGCCATCAACTTCTGTGTTTCTATAAGCAGAGTTAAAATATCTGACAGATCCACATCCTCTGCTGATGTCACCATTCACTCACGAGAGCCTGCATTCTAAATGGAACTGCTTCACAAAAAAGTTTCTGTTTCTCACTGCTACCTGCAACTTATTCAATTAGCATTGCAAAGGACACTCACCTGTGTCCTACAGTGTTTCCAAGACTCCCAGCCCATTCAGAAAAACTCAGACCACACACAGAAAGAGCAGAAAGCACACAGAAACAGGAAAAGAACACAGGAAAACATAATGTTTCTGAAGTCCCCCCATTGTATAAATAGCACACATGATATGCAGATCGTGTGCTATGGAAAATATTCTTCGGCACTTGTGAGTATCCAGAGCTCACTCTGCAGGAGTGAATATATTTTACATATCACACTCCTGCCCATAATGTATTTTATATACATATATATAAACATCCAGTGATATCCAAATAAAAATAAAAAATACTTACATTCCAATACAAATCAAGATAGTTCATTCATCTCCACTCCTACCCTGAAACTAGTCCTGCTCCCATGAAAGAAAACTAACTCCCTAAAGATAACCTATTCCTTCAATTATAAGAAAAGAAAGGAACAAGAGAATGTTACAAGAAGAAAATCAAAAATAACCAAGAGAACTAGTCATTGTTTCCAACTGCATGCATGTTAGTTACCTACATAATCTATATTGTACCATCTTTTGATCAAAGTATTGGGAGATAAAATTAAACAACCTTGCTTACACCATATCTGCAATTCAACGTCTACCTGTTGAATAACAGTATCTGCTGACGTAGTTAGCTGCTGACACATTAATTTACCTCGAGCTTGCCAGAGGAAGAATTTAACACAAGTAAAAATAAATCTCAGAGTACCTTCTTCATAAAGTCTATTATAGTTCATATGTCCTAGGCTATAATTACCTCTCCACAGGATACAGATTCCCATCCAGAGTCTTTCCATTTTCTTGCTAGCAACATCCAAAACCTTTTAGCAAATGGATAGTCTATAAATAAATGCTCCATTGTTTCAGTCTGTAGTTGACATTCATCCCATGGGCAATGTCTCTCCTGTATACTTTTGTGTTTTGCATTTCCCTTAAACCCAGACACCCATGGCAACATAGCCAAACTGTGTCCCACATCCTTGGTGGGGTTCTTTTGTGCACTAAATATACTTCTATTTTGTTTTTATCTTGAGGGTGTATCCTTCTGAGCACAGGTTCTGTTGCAAATCCTTGTTGTTGTATTATGAAATACATGCTTTTCTTATTAATTGCAGGTATTTGTCATGTTGTTAATCACCATTTTCTTATGTTCTCTAAGACTGGTAAAAAGTATACTGGAATATCAGAAGCCTTTTGCAGATTAGCTACACCATTATGTCAAACACCTAACTAAGCATATGCTCCTCAGCCAGGAGCAGCATGGCTTCCGCTCAGGTCATAGTACCATCACCGCTCTCACAGAGCTCACCTCGTTCCTACATGAAGCCCTCGACCATGGCTCAATTGCCGGGGCCATATACGTGGACCTAACCAAGGCCTTCGACACGGTCAATCACGAGCTTCTGCTTCAGGTCCTCCCTACACTAAATGTGGTCCCCGAGACATTGACCTGGTTCAAGGATTACCTCGCAGGCCGTACGCAACAAGTCAGGATATGCTCTACCCTCTCCACCCCTAAAACAGTTTCCTCTGGGGTCCCTCAGGGGTCTATCCTAGGCCCACTGCTGTTCACCCTCTTCCTAAACTCCCTCCCTAAGGCTTGCAGCGGTCAGTTGCTCCTCTATGCCGATGATGCGGTTCTGTTAGGAAACACCCCCTACCGCCCTCCAGCAGACCCTTCAAAGGCAATTCGGGAACTAGAGACCTGGTTCTCTGAACACCGCCTAATTATCAACTATAAAAAAACTAAGTCCATGATTTTTGCCCACCGCCAAAGTCCTTATAGTCAGTCTGCTCTCCTCATCAACAACGCAATAGGTGCCCCTCTGGAACAAGTTTCCGATTTCAAATATCTAGGTGTCACTTTAGACACCTCCCTCTCTTACCAGAGGCATACCCAAATTCTCTCCTCCTCTATCAGCTCTAGGGTAGGCCTCCTGTACCGGCTCAAGCACTGCTTACCCCCCAAGGCTATGCAGCTCGCAGTCACCTCCTCCATCCTCTCCCTGGTGGACTATGGGATCACTATATACGGCTCAGCTGAACCCACCTCCCTGAATAGGATAAACATTGTCCTGAACAAAGCCTGCCGCCTAGTCACTGGTTGTGAGAGGCTAACCCACACCTGTGATCTTTATGCTTTATCTGGCTGGCTAAACTTCCAACATCGATTACAGTTCCACACCTGCATCCTCGCAAAAAAAATACACCTTCACCTAGCCCCGTGGACTTTTCCCTTAATCAGTTCTGCACCTCACGGATGCAATACGAGACTCTCCACAAGCTCCCTTTCCTTGTACCTCAATGTAGAACCTCTCTAGGGCAAAGATCCTTCTGATACCAGCGCCTCTCTGGCTCAATCGTTACCTCACTCCTTGCACAGACCCACAGCATCTCTCAATTTAAAACAGACCTCAAAGCTCACCTCCTTGAAAGAGCCATATGTGACTACGGCTAACTCTGCTCACCCAGATGAACGCCTTCCCTCCCCTACTCTTGACTCAGGGTCTCACAAGGCCCCACGTATCACCAATTCCCTGCCTGGGTAACCCAAGATTGCAGCCTAACTTCCTTATCAGTCATTAAGTTTTGCCTGGAATACTCCTGTGATTTTGTTATGTATATTCTATCTGTTTCAAGTATGTTCTCTACTGTATCTGTCTTCCCTCCACCCTTTGTAACCGACGTGGAGCCTTTGCAAAAGAGTCTGTGACTCAAAGGTTTGTAATTCCGATTGTTTCCAATAAATAAATAAATAAATAAATAAATAAATTTTCCTGTCAGGTTGTACATCCAGGCTCCCACCTATGAATTTCAGAGGTGCACATCTTCTTATCAGGTTGTACATCTAGGCTCCCACCCATGAATTCCAGAGATGCGCCTTTCCTTTCAGTATTGCATCAAGTTTCCAATAATAAATATACTATGAAAAAACTAATCAGGTTAATCAAATCCCCTCCCCCCCAGTTTTATTAGTAGATGCAGAACACCCCCTGTCATGGGTCAAGTCTTTTCATTTTCATTTCATTTTTATTTTTTTGTACTTATAAGTTGATGAGCGTAAATGTCCATTTTCACAAGCAACAAGTACAGACTAAAATGATTAAGAGAAAATATTAATACTATAAACAATAACAAAGACAATACAATGTATAACAAACGTATGATAGACATAAAAGATAAAATATGTTTAATAGTCATTAGGGACAGGAACAGGTACTTCTACTGAATAAGTCTAACCTTGAATGTTTTCAACTTCAGACATTTTGTGATTTCACTGGGAAGTGTTATAAAAAAACAGAAGCTTTAAATAGAATGGATTTCTGACCAAAGGATTTTCTGAACAAAGATGTTTTAAAAACTATTCTGCTTTGAGATCAAGTACCGTGACTATTACTATTACCTGCTCTATGAAACAAAGAAGAGACAGATCACAGTAGTTGTTCAGGTACACCCTTCTGGAGTAATACTTCCATTCATAAATTACACCTATCCTCCAAAGAAAGGGTTTCAGAAGCCTTATACAATACGTAATGATGAGTCTGTGTAGGTAAATTTGTAATAAAGTGACAGATGATGTTGTAAGTGGCCTTTTACTTGGACATAATTCATTCATTAGTTGCAGTATAGACCATTAGCCTTCTGCCCCATATTACTTGGAAACTAAACTGAGCAATTTTACTTCTAGTTCTTTTGGCAGTAGACATACCTCTAGCATACATAAATAAGTAAAACAGGCACCAAATAAATATTTACTATTGTTGCTTTCTTCTTTTTAAATTGTTGCCATCTTTTCCAATTATTGACTTTACCTTCTCAGAGTTTAATTTTCTCTTCCCAATTTACTGTAGTCCAGTCAAAAAATAATACTGAGGATGGTAATGGTGGCAGTCGACACAGGAATACCACTTATTTCAGTCACCTGATTAGTTCAAAAACTCAGAATACAACCCTTACTTTTATCAATATTTATCTTGGAGCCAGAGATAGCTGGAAAGGACTCAAACTGTCTTATTGCTGCATCAGCCTAGGGCAGATCTTGTACATAGAAACAAATGTCTGTGTAAGCAGAAACAGCAATTGATGCTGAGTCATTGTGATTCTGCAGACTTTTTGTCTTTGGGTTCCCATGTAGTCTGTACAATAGGGGATATATATACTAAGAACAAATGTCTAAAGACAATTTAACAGAACATCTGTCTGTGTTAGATTCAAGCCAACATGGCTTTGTAAAAGGGCATTCCTGCATTACTAATATTGTGAGTTTTTATGATTACATTAGTATGAATTTGGATAAAAAAATACCTTGCGACGTCATTTTCTTAGACTTTCATAATGCATTTGATTCTGCTCCCCATTGGGCACCATTACAAAAATTACAATTATGTAACATTAATCCCTTGTATTCACGCTGGATAGAAAAGTGGCTGGATAATAGGAGCCAAAGGGTAATAACTGATGGCTATAAATCTTCATGGATTAAAGTGGAAAGTGGTGTTCCTCAGGGATCGGTGCTGGCCCCTGTTATTTTTCAAATATTCATTTCGGACTTGTCAAAAGATATTCAAAGTAAAATTATAAAATATGCAGGTGATTGCAAGATTGCTAATATCTGCAGGATGGAAGAAGAGTCAGAAATTATTCAAAAAGATCTTAATTTACTAGAAGCTTGGTCTATTAAATGGAATCTTAAATTCAACACGACCAAATGTAGTGTTCTTCATTTTGGGAAACATAACAAAAAAAGACAATATTTTCTCTATAATGATATTATTTTAGAGAAAAATAATGAAAACTATCTTGGTATTAATGTTGACATAAGTCTTAGTTTTGATTACATATTACTCAAGTTATTGCTAAAGCAAATTCTATATGGTGGGCAATTAGACATAACTTAACCACTAGAGATCCATCTATACTTCTATCTTTATACCGAGCCTATGTCCGGCCTCATTTTGACTTTGTGGCCCAACTGTGGAGACCTATAAGCATATGGACATAGATAGACTAGAAAGGGTTCAGCATGGGATAACAGTCATTCCTTAACTATAAATTTCTATCTTATAGTGAAAGACTTGTTGCTTTAAATCTTATGTCCTTGGAACAGAGGCTTCTTAGGGGAGACCTACTGTTTGCAAGAGATATTATCATGAATGCATCTTTAATGATTGAATGTGGATTGGAATTTAAACAAATAATAGTTAATACTCGAGGACACCTGTTACAGCTTATGAGGAAAAAATGTAATACAAAGAAAATAGCTCATTTCTTTTCTCAAAGAACAATTGGATAATGGAATAAATTGCCTCTATCAGTTGTTATAGCTGAAAGTAAGGTTATTTTTAAAAATAGGTTGGATATCTTTCTTCATTGAGTAAATAAAAATAATAATAATTTTTCCAGCTGTATGTAAGTGTAGGAGTTACATGGGTTTTTTGCCTTTTATTCCTTTTTCATCATTAGTATGATCCTTAGTATGACTAAGTGGACAACCTTGGTGCACCCCAGTTAGAATCTTTATGCTTTTACCTCTATACCCATTAATGTTTGGGACTTAAGATGCAATGTTATAACATTTTTCAACCATTCACAAAAGAGTAGAGGTATACCATATTTTTCCAACACAGAAAATAACTACCTATGAGCAAGGCCCCTTGAATTCTGCAGTTCTGCGGTTGCAGAATTTGCCGCAGAATTTGCATCGTGCCGCAGAATATATATAGTGCCGCAGAATTCATTGTTTTTGGTGAATTTTCATATAAATATACTGTTTTTCCATAGTGTCAGGCTTTCTTTCCCACCTCGTTTATCCTGAAGCCCCTTCTCTATGCTCAGCATATGATGTCATCGATGACATCACACCATATTAATAATGAGGGACTGCATTCTGCCAGAGAAATGAATAAATCATGCCGCAGAAATCAGAAAATGCTGCCGCAGAAGTCAAGGAGCCCTGCCGCAGAAATCAGAAAATTCTGCCGCAGAACACCAGGGGCCCTGCCTATGAGAGACCTGATCAAAAGCTTATTCTTGATCTACTGTCAAAATATACTAGCAATATTGGTTTTAGTTTCCATGCCTCTCAATTCTTTTGTTACTATCACATTATCCTCTATACTACCTATTACAGAGCAGGACTGGTATTGCCTTATTTGATGCCTGGTCATTTTAGTAAGTCTTGAAGTTAGTATTTTCATTAAAATCTTTAGCTCCATATTCATAAGACTTAATGGACAGTAGCTCCTTGAATGGCTATTCCACATTATGGAAGAGGTTGTCTTATCATTAGAATCCAATTATATGTTTATTTATTGATTTTATTTATTTAGTTTTTGTTGACCCGGGTAAGTGCACTAGACAAATCCTGTGTATTTTCAGGTACGACCCGGGGGAGGGGGATACATATGAATTCCAACTGACCTTGAACCAGATTAAGCTGTAGGTGGTATTTTTAGTGAATGAGGGAAATTTGGCCAAGACACCAGGGAAATTCCCCTACTCTTTTCGATAAATGCCATGGGATCTTTAACATCCACCTGAACTACCACCAATCCAGGCAGATGGGACCTCGGTTTAACGTCTCATCTGAAAGACGGCACCTCAGGAGTGCAGCACCCCCTCTTATGCTGCACTACAGTGTCAGTACTGGGATGTTAACCCAAGTGCCAGATGTGGGAACTGAACCCACAGCCCTCTGATCTCCCAGCCTCAGAGGCGAGTGTGCTACCTACTGAGCCACTGACACTGTAGAATCATGTAGACACATGTTCCCTGCAGTATGTCTGAAGCATGATGCACATAGCTGTATAAAATTCAGGAGTGAGATAATCTTCCCCAGTGATGTGTTGTTATGCAAACCCATTATTGCTTTTTTTACTTCTTCCGCTGTAATCAAGCTTGTAAGACTATTTAGCTCAGTCTGTGAAACTTCAGGAATATTTAAAGATTTTTAAAAAAGAAGGTTCATGAGCACTCTCTGAAGCAGTTCCAAACATTTTGTAAATACTCAGCAGCAATCATTCCTGTATCTGTCTGTGAATATTTTTATAATACCGTCAGAATCCAGTAACCCTTTCATATTTCTTCATTTGACTCTTTCTTTACAGCTTTCGAAAATATTACCACCTCCAGTTTTACGTTGTACCCTGCTTCTGTGTTCCATCAGTGGTGATGTACCTCAGTTATACTGTACTTTTCAAATTTCCACTTTAATATTTTGTGGTTTCATAGGAATAATTTCCTACACTTGTATGCACTTAAGACTCATCAACTGAAATCTAAGGGGTAAATATTTCTTATATTCTTATATAGACTGGGTGGGCCTAGCAGTCCTTATCTGCCGACAATTTCTATGTTTCTATGTTTCTTATATTCATCTGTCTTTGTCTGCTTATTTCAACAAGGTTTTCTTAACATCTAATTTTGTGTCCTCCCACCATAAGCTGAAATCATCATAGAGACAAGCTACAGATTTCCATGCTGAAAGTAAGTTCTGCACATTTCTGTCTACTTTATCATTATAGTAGTGCAGCATTTAATTTCCAGCATCCTTTCCCAATTTTACTACCCTTTATTGTACTTAATGTGCACCTAGGAATAAACTGTCAAGAGTTTTCTGTTGGAGTTAGTGATACCTGTTGTACCGTCAAAAGATTTGGTGCAAAGCCAGCCCAGTAGTGTTGAGGTCTGAGGCACTGGATGCCACACCTTGCGCTACACTGGTGACCCGGGTTCAGGAATGACCTCAGGTCATTGGGGTGCCAGCATGATGGGGAGGGCAGAGCAGGATTGAGCATGCCAATGGGCGGCTCTCCTCTCCCAATAGTGGTTGGTGCCCCCCCCGTAGTTCCGCTCCCACTGGGTGGAGGTCCAGTGGGTAGCGTAGGCAGAGAGGGGGTGGCAAAAACAGTTAAGATAGGAGGAAGGGGCTGACCTTGCAAGTAAAATACCTATGTGTCCCCATCACCAGTTGGCAGGAGGAGAAGGTGATGGGGACCAAAGAGCTATATAAAAAAAAAGATTTGGTGCAAAAATAAAATCAATATGCATAACCAAAGTATTTCTATAATAAGTACATCCCACTGTTTATGTTCTATCTGATACACGTCATTTAGTCCAGCATCTGATACTATGTTAGCCAAGAAGTGTGAATCGCAGAATTGTTTGTTTTTGCTCCCCTGTCTTGTGTTGCCAGAACACAATTGAAGTCTCCACCACACAGTAAGTGCCTTGAGGTGTATAAATATGGCTGAAGAAGAGTGAAAAGATCACCCTCCCCTTTTTGTTTGTAGAGCATACACATTCAAGGGTATCCATAAACAGTTATTATAACTTAACGCCAATCAGCATTGCCCTCCCTTGGAAAACATCAACCATTCTTGTCACACTAAATTATATTTCTCAAAATAATACTCCTATTGCATCACATCTAACCTCCCCATAAAACCAAAATGATGCTCCCCAGGACCATCATTTTTGAGCCTATGTTATATCTGTACATTAATTCATCCTTGAATCCTGTTGAAGATAGATGTCATATTGTAAAACCTTCAAAACTGTGCATCCTCACCGGTGTCAGAGGAAGCTGATCTTTGTGATGACTCAGAAGATTTTTGCAGCAGCCAGCATTTTATATCAAAGGCATTTACCCCTTCATTCTTGAACAATATTGTAACTGTACAGACGGCTGATTTTTTAAGAAGTATAGCTTGAAACAGCATCTATATTTAAGTATATTTCAATTTATTGTACTTGACCCAAAATCTCTCTCTAAGTTTGCAGCAGTTTTAAAGCTAACATCAAAATTGATGTCATCTAGAGTGAGGATGAAAGCATGTATTTCTGTAGAGAAAAAATGCATAGTCTTTTAATAAGGTTCAGCCAACATATATTCTTATTTATTTATTTTATTTATTGAATTTTGTTGACCCGGTAGGCCCACTGAGACTAAAAGTCCCTATTTCAGGGGCAGGGAGATACAGATGGTAACCAACTGAAATTGAACCAGATTAAGCTGTTGGTGGTATTTTTAGTGAATGGGGGAAATTTGGCCAGGGTACCAGGGAAATTCCCCTACTGCACTGCTTACAGTAAGGGGAGTGGAGGTCCCTCTTGGCTGTCTGCCAAGATGGCGGATGAGAGGAGCACTGAGGTGGAGCAGAATGACCTAATGGAGACAGAGATCTCAGGAAATAGTGAGGAAAAGAAAGAAATAATTGAAATGGAAGCCTCTGGAAAACCGATGTATACCTCTGGTAAGACACAGCGAGATACTGCTATACAAAATGACACTGACTTAATGGAAAGCTTGCCAAGTGATAATGACTCTGTGTTAGATGGCAAAATAAATGAGAAGCAAATGGAGGATACAAATGTGCCCGAACAAGAGGTGACTCTGACAAAAAAGTTTGAAAAAGAAGAGCGTCAGTATTTTCTGAAAAAGCACGATTTGAAGTGCAGCTCAGAGAAATATGCATTGACAAGCCGCAATTGCCTGTCACAGCAGCTCAACTAGAATGCTATGACACACCAGCATCAAAGGAAGGTGAAAAAAGCTGGGCAGAGATAGTAGGGAATGTGGAGCGCGTCAACTCTCAGGACAGGGCGGGAGGCAGTAAGACACACAGTGATTCAACAGCCGCACAGTAGAGAATGGCAAAACAAGCTCAACTTGGCCTAAGACTGGGAGTGGAAGGACAGCAAAAAGATGCTCTTGTACCAGAACAGAACTGGTCAGTACCTAATGCTCTGGAAGCAGCAGGATGGCAACAAAACCCAAAGACTAGTCAGTGGGAGTCAGGTAATACTCTGATTATGATGTCTAATAAGAGGAACATAACCAATGTAATAATTTCTGAAAGTCAGAACAACATAGAGCTGGATCTCCCACCAGAACTTCAGCTCACACAAAATCTAGAGCTACAGATGTTTTTAGAACCCATTGAAAATACTACAGAAGGGGGACACCCCAAACAAATAGTGCACACTGAACAAAGGCCTTTGAATATAATTCAGAAAGACACACCAAAAACATTTGCCTCCTTATTTAAAACACCAATCTTTCCTGCTAAAAGGCACAATGCAGTGCAGTTGACATATATAGGAGGCATGGAGGACCCACCAGACAAGTTATTTGTAGCATGAACATTATTAAAAGGATCATTGAAGTTTTTTCTACAGAAATGTATGCCTTGATTCACATCTCAAGGGAGGCAACCTTTGATGTGAGCTTTAAAACCCTGAATGGCTTGGAACATTTCTGGGCAAAATATAATGGTTTAAAAAATCTTCGCTCTGGGACCCTTTTATGGCTACTCCTTTAACCAGGCCTACACAAAAAACAATCTCTGTCCTATTCAGGAACGAGGGAGTAAGTGTACATGATCTAACAGTCTGGCTGAAACAACGCTGAATAGTGGTCGAAGACCCAATTGCGATCTGGGACTCAGAAAATATATGGGCAGGGGGATGGAAAATAAAAGTTATGCTTAAAACAACAGACACAGGACCACTGCATTTACCAAACTCATTTTTTGTAACACGGGACAGGGGTATTTTATTTTATGCTGGCCAGCCAAAAATGTGTTATAAATGTGGTACTTTAGGTCATTTACGTGGTATATGTGAAAAAACAAGGTGCACAATATGTGGGGAGCTGGAACATATAGGAAATGATTGTCAAAATGAATGCAAATGCAATGTTTGTGGAGTTTTAGGTCACACATTCCAAAATTGAAAAAAAAGCAGCACATACTCTTCCAGATCAAGCTGATGGAGAAGAACAAAGATTAATGGTATTTATTTATTTATTTATTTATTTTATTTATTTCAGTCTAGGATTACAATACCTTTGAGCCAAGGCTCTTTCACAAAGGTTCCACGTCAGCATGTGCAACAAAGCCCTGGTACAAAAGGACAAAGTAGGAATTTCAGGCTAGGCCAGCCCAATAGAAAGCAGGACACTTTGGAAGGAATTTCCAACAGCCCCACAAAGGGAGGCATGAGACATTAGAATCTACAGTACATAGAACAGACAATTCAGAGAGCAGGAATGTAGACATTGCTTCCACACCTTTAGGGAGAATAGAATCAGGAGGAGGGAACCTCAGGGAAGGTCATGCCCCCCACCCCAGGGAAAAAAATAGAGGGCAGGATGACAAGACAGAAATGTAAAGAAGCAGCTGAACTAGAGAAAACAGTAATCCCTCTAAAAAACAAATTTGATGTTTTACATTCAGAACATTCGGAAGAAGATTCTGAATATTCCTCAGTGGAATCCTCCCTACAGGAAGGCACAACAGACACAGAGGGGAAGGACAAACCAAAGGGGCAACAGAAGCGGACAGCTAGAGTAAAACTAAAAAATATTGATAAACAAAGCAGGAAAGGAAGCTGTAAGTCATGACATAACCTTTCTCTATCCACACAGTGAATGTGACTAGTATAAAGAGGGTGGAAAAAAGGAAAAAAGTGTTTTCAGTACTATCCCTTTTACATTTTGGAATACTCTTCCTACAGGACAATACCTTGTCAGAAGTTCAACAAGCCACCAGAGTGCGGCTCTTAGGCCCATCTTTCTGGTCAATGGGAGAACATACCTGCTCAGGGGTAGGTATGCTGTTCAAGCATCCAGAAATTAGGTTACTAAAACTTTTTGACCTAATACCAGGCAGAGTTCTAATCCTAGATGTAGTACTATAAAATACTCCATATAGGCTCGTAAACATTTATGCACCCCAGCTCAAAGCATTGCATTGTGAAATTCTGCAAACAATTCAACCATACTTACAAACATCACATACTATTGTCTTTGATGGAGATTTTAACTGCCCAATTAAGGCAAGGACAGCAAAGCAATACTGTGACTCAAAATCATTGGCTCAATTGGTACAAAAATCTAATTTAACAGATGCAGTATTTCAATGCACAAAGCAGGAGAAACCAACTTTTCATAAAGGATGTCTGACATCTCACATAGATTATGTATTCTTATCAAAAACAATACCATTTGCAAGGCTGTGATGACAGTGACAGAATTCTCTGATCATAACATAGTTTCAGTAACTTCAGGGAGGCAGATAAGAGACTTAAAAGGACCAGGGTACTGGAAGCTCAACTCCTCCCTGATTTCTGACCCAAAAACAAAACAAATATTGCAGGATTTCTTACAGGCCAGACAGGCTGAGTTCATGTTCTTTGAATACCCAGTTATCTGGTGGTTAGATAAGAGAGACCTCCAGAAATTATGTAAGAAAATAAGCAGGAATATCAACAGGGAGCAATATTTACAGAACCTACAATATAGACAAAATCTATAACATTTATTATAATTTTCACATGAAACTGGACAATATCTGACACTACAAATTACAAATCTAAAAAAAAAAATGTTAGCATTCCATAGATAAAAAGCAATGGCACTACACCAACAACAACAATTTGGAACCATAGGGAAATCAGAAGTAATATGCCCTTATGAGCACTGGCAAAAGCAAATGCAAAATAAAACAATGGCCAAAATGAAAAACAACAAGCATTTGTCAATGCCGAATGTTTGCTTGCTGGCATTGGCCTTGGTAGTGTAGGAGTTACAGTACAGAGCTACATAATAGGAATGGCAGTGAAGTATTGAACTGAAGTCAACCCCACCACCACCCTGCAGAGAGTGACAGGCATTGGGGTGTGCCTTTGGGTCATCAGGCATAACGGCCATGCCATTTCATGACATCCTACGCTGCAGACACTGACAAGTGTCACGGTGTGCCTTGGGGTCTTTGGCTCTTATGCACACCCCATTCCATCAGGAAATACGGTGAGATGGTGTGGTATAGGAGAATGGGTGAACTTTGGGGCGAAGAGTCCAAGGCATACCTCGATACCTCTTACTGGCTGCAGGGTGTGGAATGGTATGAGCATTACAGGCAAGAATCCCAAGTCACACCCCTGATGCCTGTCATTCTCTACAGGGTGGGGCGTTATGGTTGGAAGCCCTAACACCTCAGGCATTCGTTGGTATTTTCACTCCAGATTTTCAACATGGTTTTTTTGTGACCCCCATCTCATGAACAGTGGCAATATCAGTTTGTTAGCCGAAAGCTGCTTATGCACAGCGACTACGGCATTTAACACCACAGGTGCAAAAACACATTCTGAACAGGATGTGAAAAATGACAGCTGTACTGTTCATGGGGAGGTGTAAAAAATGGCAATGTTGCAAATCTGCAGTAAAAATATTAAAAAAACTGGTGAAGTCATGAGCATGCATAGAAACTGTACAACACACACCCATAATGTAATTAGTTTAGGGATTTTTTACAGCAGATTGTCAACACAGGCATTTTGGGACCTCCAATCATGAACAGCGTCACTGTGATTTTCTTTATCTGTCCTGAACAATGATTTCCCACAGCGACCATGCATCTCTGCACTGAAAGTGTGAAAACACATTTCGGACATGTTGTGAAAAATGACAGCTGTACTGTTCATAAGGAAGTGTGGAAAAATGCCACTGGTGAAAATCTGGACTGAAAATATTACAAAGTCATGAAATTACGAGAGTGCGTGGAAACTGCGCAATGCTCACTCGTAACACAGTCATTTTATGGACTTTTGTCACCAAATTTTCAACATAGCCATTTTAAGACCTCTCTCATGAACAGTGCAACTATGATTTTCTTAATCTGTCCCAAACATTGCTTTCGCACAAGGACTGCACCATTGTGCGCTACATGTGTGGAAACACATTTTGGGCGAGATGTGAAAAATGGCAGCTGTACTGTTCATAAGGAAGTGTAATAAAATGGCAATGTTGAAAATCTGGAGTGAAAATATTGAAAATTCGCAAACTTACGAGAGTGCATAGGAACTGCGAAACACATGCTCGTAAAACAGTCATTTTTAGGAATTTTTTCACCAAATTTTCAACATAGCCATTTTAAGACCTCTGCTCATTAACAATGTCATTGTGATTTTCTTAATGTGTCCCATACAATGATTTCGAACACCGACTGCGCCATTGTGCGCTACATGGGTGAAAACAAGTTTTGGGCAAGATGTGAAAAATGACAGCTGTACTGCTCATAAGGAGGTGTGGTAAAATGGCAATGTTGAAAATCTGGAGTGAAAATATTGAAAATTCGCGAACATACGAGTGTGCGTAGGAACTGCGCAACACACGCTTGTAAAACAGTCATTTTTAGGAATTATTCCACCAAATTTTCAACATAGGCTTTTTGAGAGCCCACCTTATGACCAGTGGCAGTGTCATTTTGTTACTTGGTCCTGAAAGGTGATTTCACACAGTGACTGCGAAATCACCCTTCGGGCCAGATAAACACCATGACAGTGAGAGCGTTCATGGGAAAGGGTCCCAAAAACCCCATGTTGAAAATTTGGTGCAAAAATTCCAAAAAATGCCTGAGATATGCAGCAAAGTTGAAAAAACCCTATCTATCCCATTATACAGCTTACCGGCATTTCCTCAGTTCGCAGTCGGCTTTGAAGAGTGCAGACATTTTCCCGGTCCACTGAAGATCATCGCGCTGGAGTCCAGAGGTAAATATGGGGTGAGGGGGGTGTGGGGAGGCAGGGTGCGCAGTGGGTGGGCGCAGGTGGGAGCAGAAACAGCGAGGGACTGTTTTTGTGTTTCAGGGTATTTTTTTTGTTTAAAAAAAAGGATGACGACATGGGACATTTGCCACACTGGGGTGGGCTCCCACCGTGGAACAAGGATGGCTGTTTGAGGGGCGTGGAACCAACGGGGGATTGGGCACCCCTGTCGGCGATAGCATCTGTTGCCAAGCTGGGGTGGGCTCCCAGCGTGGCATCCTGTACTCTCCGGGGGGGGACAGTGGAGCCGACTGGGGATTGGGCACCCCGTCGGCTATACGATGTAGCCACGCTGGGATGGGCACCCAGCGTGGCATGTGAACTCTGTTTGGAGGCAGCACAGCCGGCGGGGATTGGGCACCCTGTCAGCTATACAGTGTGTGCGTGGGGGAGCGAGCATGCAGTATGCGTGCGTGTGTGTGTGTGTAGGGGGAGCGCGCATGAGCAGGCAATATCTTATCACTGCTCACTGAAGCATAGCTCCCCCTTTCAACTGTACTCCACTGCATTTTCAACTGCTGCATAGACAGCTCCAGCAGCCATTGGAGAACTGCGGCCGTGCCTGAAAACACACTGACTGAATTGGAAGAGGGCTGCCACACCTCCGAAAACTCAGATAATGGCACTATGTTTCTTGCACATGTGTGCAAGCAAACATAAAAATGGAATTGAACACATGGATCAGAAAAATATTAAGGAAATTGTAACCACATATACTAGAGAAATGTATGCTTCATTACAGGTGGAACAGGAAAATATACAGGACTTCTTAGGGACTCTAGACACACCACTTTTGGGCCAAGAAGAGATACTGTACAGTCTTTAATAAAAGAGGTACAGGAAGAGGAAGTGCAGAATGCTATATCATCTTTAATAGGGGATAAAGCACCAGGGCCGGATAGTCTGCCAAATGAAATAATGAAGCTCATAGGCCAATATTTATTACAGGAATTAACCCAGGTATTTAATGCTATGTTAGAGACAGAACAGATTCCATTATAATTTAATGAAGGCATACTCACATACATATATAAAGCAGGAGATAAAGCAGTAATGGAAAATTGGAGGCTGATCAATCTGATAAACTCAGACTTCAAAATACTAACCAAAATATTAGCAACAAGAATATCAAAAATAGCATCAAAAAGCATCTCCCCAGTACAATCACATGCGATTCCAGGGAGATAAATACACAGTTGCCTCATATTATTGAGAGAAATAGTGGAACAAGGAAAAATAGGTAACATAGATGGATATTTGGTATCCTTAGACCAAAAAACAGCATTTGACCAGGTCAGTCATGATTTTCTCAGGGATACACTTGCTTATTACCATATACCAGGAAAAATGATAAACTGGTTGAAATGTATATACAAAACTGCTACTATTAGACCACTAATTCAAGGTTGGAAAGGCCCTCTCATACATTTGAAAAGGGGAGTAAGACAGGCTGCCCCCTGAACCCCATACTATATGATTTTTTCATAGACCCTCTATTAAGAGCAATAAATAAGGAGGCAGAAATAAGGGCAATAACAGTAAACAATCAGATGATTACTCACAACGTCACTGCATATGCAGATGATATGACTGTAATGGTGCAGAATGAGAGGTCCTTGTGTAAAGTATTAGAAATGTGTGGAAATTTCAGGGCAATGTCAGGAGCATCCCTAAACCTGGGAAAATGCATAGGGCAAAGACTAAACTACCAAATAAAATGGTGGGGATCTTAGCAGGTATTGAAATGATAAGAACCAATAAAAATATTGAGAATAATGTATGGAGATGAGAATTTAGATAGATTGAACTGGGACAGAAAAGTTAGCATTGGAAAACAAAAGGTAGCACAGTGGAATACGTGGAGACCAAACAAGAAGAAGAGACTCTATTTAATCAAAACCCACCTAATACCAGTATTTTTATACACAAGCTACATCTTCCCGCCACCAAAAGAAATGGAAACAACATTGCTTAGCTTATTCTTTCAGACTTGTTGGGGTAGCAGGCTAAATCCCATAAGGAGAGATGTTTTATATCTACCTATAGAGAAGGGAGGCTTGAATATGCCAAATCCAATATTATTTTTTAACAGCTTTTTCTTAGATGCCAATATAAAGCCTCTACTAATGAATATAAATACAGGGTGGGTACATCTCCTTAAATCAAAATGTGCCCACTGTACTACAAATCTGGGAAATAACATCGTTCAGAGTTTAAAAAAGTCAGCTATAATCCCAGAATATCTTAGACACACTTTTCTAAGAATAAAGCAATGGGATATGAATAGGGTGCAGATGATAAGAATGTAAAGAAAACAAATATATTTCTATACACTAGAAACTACCTGTCAAGTGGAAGAGGTATTTATTAAATGCCCTAGAGAACATAGAGATGCGTTATTTATATTTTTGAACAACAAGCAAATTCCGGAGAATATATGGGATTTTCATTGGCAAGCATGCCATGAAAAAATCAATGTAAAGTCAAACCAAAAGCACAAACCCCAGCATGAAAGAAATGTATTAGATTACTTTGTATAAATGTGGAAGAAACCATAATGCATTTATTATTGCATTGTTCTTTCATCTCCGGATTTTGGTCCTTTATGGCACAACAGTGGGGGGGGGAATGTTTTCAGCACCATAAGCCATGAAAATATGAGGTATGGAGTATTTGGAACTGATTGGCAAAAATGGCATGCCAGTACCTTACAGGTAATGATGGTAGTTTTTAAGTGGAGTATTTGGTCAATGAGGTGCAATTTTGTGCTACAACAAAAAGAAGGAGGCTTTGTAGAACTGTTAAACAAAACTACGGCTCTTTAAAAATTATTTATGGGGAAAAAAAGGACTAACATGACAAAAAGGAAAGTGTTAGAACTTTGGAAAGGGCTTCCATGGATAACAGATAATGACTTCCCTATCACATAAGAAGTGCTTTGAGTTCAATAGAAGTGGCTGCACACAAAATAAAAGGTGTAGGGAATAGCTAGAATTATACTTTAAGTAAATGGAGGGTCTCGGGGTCAGGAAGGTGATGGAACAGATATGGGTTACAAAAAGGTAAACTCCCCACAGTTAGAGGGGAACTTATATGGTTGGGAAAATGTATGGAAAAACATTTAAAAAAAGATGCGTTTTATAATATGTGCAGATTTCTGAATAAGGAGTTATATACAATAGTATGCAAAATGATAATGTTAATTTATGTTGTGGACAAGGGCTATGATAACCTATATGTTTAATTATATCTTAAAGATGACATGAAATCATTCCTAACTGACAGCTGTTTATAAAGTTCTTATTCTGAGAAATGATATGCATTTACCCAAATTTTCAATATGTAACTGTACCTAGATAAAAAGTGATATAAAAGACTTTATTTTGCATCATCTTATTTTTATGGGCAGCATTCTATTACAGTTCTCTTCATGGAACCAATAATTTGGAGTTTTAACTATGTCATGGTTTGTGCACAGAGCTCTAAATAGGGTTCTGATAGGTCAGCAGCTAATAATTAGCATTCTTTACACAAATCGTGACATAGTAAAAACTCCACATAAGTGTTTCCATGAAATGAACTGTTACAGACTGCTGCCTATAAAAACACAACAATGTAAACTACAGTTTTATCGATCCCTTTTTATTCAGGTAGAGTTACGTATGGATACTTTAGGAGAATGCATATAGTTTCTGAGAATAAAAACTTTATAAACAGCTGCCTATTAGCACAAATTTCATGTGCACTTTAAGTTTGTGGAATTGCATTATATGTATTTGAGATTGATCTGTGTGACAGAACACTTTTTTTTGTACATATGTCAATTTTATGTTGCTTAAATAAAAAATTCCCCTACTCGGTCAGCAGGGGGAACTCTAGTCCCACTGACCACGATGACCAACAATCAAGCTGAAGGAGGAGGAGGAGGAGGAGGAGGTGGAGGTGGAAGTGCTGCCCTACCTACAGACGATGGACTTGTTATGGAGCATTTACTTGATACTAATTTGGGGGCACAACAAAACAGCATAGAAGACTTGGAATATGTGGAATCTGATCCTAAGGAGACTGGTAAACTTGAACCTTGCTTAAATACAGGTGATACTGAAGAACCACAGGTCAGCACAGTAAAGGCTGATATTCCTGAAGAACAACTAAGACAAATGTTTTATCAGCATAAACAGTTTGTAATGAAATTAATTCAAGAGGATGCAAGTTCCCAAAACAAGATTCCAGAGTTTTAATTTTCTATGAATACTGAAATGCAAGAACCAGTTATAACAGAAAATGGAGTGGACACTGCCCCTCAAGCCTTGCCTCAAAGATCGCAATTGTACCTTAGATGGATGACTAGACCGTCTAAAGAAACAGATAATACCTGGTCACTAGACGCCACCCTGTGAGCTGCAGGCTGGTGGCAATCCTCGGAAGGACAACCCTGGACTTCACCTGGCCCTGTTTCAGTGGCCGAAATTATTGCAACAGGAACTAAGGAAGCTACGGTGCACTCTAGCACAGCATCAAAAGACACTTCACCTCCAGGAGAATTACCACAGGGTGCTTCTGCACAACCATTCATAACAGAAGACATTGACAAGCTCCAAGGACCTTCACACCAATCATCAGGCCCCAACGAGTTGTGCACAAACCAAAGTAAGAATATTTCTACTTCTACTGTTGAACAGGCAAGAACGGACTCCACATTCAGAATGAGTGATTTATTTAAAACTGTGGGAGACCCGGCTCACAGACAGAATGCGGTGTGCCTAAAGTATTTAGGAGAAATGTCTACAGCTCCTTCCCGTAGAACAGTTTTGCAAAACATGTTATGAGACACTATGGGGATTATCACCTCAGAATTATTTGCCTTTATACACATAAAAGGTGAGACTGTATATGATGTAAGTTTTAAGAATGTTGGAACTTCAGAAAAATTCTGAATTCAGTATGAGGTTGTTAAACATACTCCTCTGTGGGCTGCATTTATGTCGATACCTCTTACTAAACCTTTAGTTAAAGTTCTTACTCTGTTATTTAGAAGCGAGGGGGTCAATAAAAATGATATACAGTACTGGCTCAAGCAGCGATGTGAATTTTTAGACTCCCCTCGCCCCATCTTAGATGAAGATTATGTCTTGATGAGGGAAGGGGTGGAAAATAAAGGTACAACTCAGGCAGACAGAGTAGGGTATTACACACATCCCAGACAGTTTTCACATAGGGTAGGATAGAGGCATATGTTTTTACCCAGGATAACCACGTACATGTCACAAGTATTGCTCCAGAACTCACTTGAGCTACACATGTGACCAACCTAGGTGTACTCTGTGCCTCATGCATGGGCATGTTAGTCTAGGGTGCCCTAACGAGTTTCTGTAATCTCTGTGAGGATCGAGGGCATACTTACCCTCAGTGTCCATGGGCGGAACATAATAGGCTAGATAGCGTTCCGCAGGACAACATGAACTTAGCGGTAGAATCACAAGCCCAGGCTTTGAGAAGACAAGAGGAACTCTGTCTGGTAACTCTGAGCCAGACTCCAGGTGAGAGTATAGATGTCAGAATTCCGCAAGTATCTCCTCCCTCTGAAGTTTCTACCTCACAATACACAAAGGCTAGTAAATCAGTAGAGCAGGAAGTAACAGCCACTCAGATAGTCCTACAAGCTGAATCTGCTAGGCCTTTGATGAATACTTTGCGAGATCACATGCCCCCGAGTAGAGGAACCTTTTACCCCAGTTCCAGCATCTAAGCGGGGAATAGGAAAACGTAAGTCAGATACTCGCACCCCTACAAAAACAATTTTTACCTGAAACAAATTTTAAATGTTAGCAAAAAGGAGGCAAAGGGAGAACATTGAAGGTGAGAGGAAGATTCAGATTCTTCTAGAGCTTCCTCTTCTCGAATGGACTACTCATCTGAGTCAGGAAAGGATAACTCACAGATAGAGAGAAAGCAGAGGACACAGTTTCCTCACAGGTAAAGTTGCTGAAGTGAGTAGGATAACACAGTGTATTCTGGAAAAGGCACCCTTTTCCTGTGTTATTTTCTTCCTGCTTTGCCATTGTCCTTTCACCTCTCAATCATATGCATAACTTAACACAATTGCGGTGCTGCACGCTGAACATCTGTAGTAGAAAATCCTTCCATAAACAAACCTCAACAATATCCTTCTTGCATACTTTAAAACAGGATTTTTACTTTTTACAAGAAACTAGACTCAAAACTAGGTTTGAGTTGTCGCAAATTAAAAATAGGTGGACAGTAGGTCCTTCATATTGGTCATTTGGGGAGAACACTTGTGATGGGGTTTGGGTTTTATTTACAGGATTTCAGTTTAACATCCTCAAAGTAGTAGACATAGTACCCGGGAGAGTTCTTTTAAGAGATGGGAAATATGGAGCAGTGCACTTCAGAATGATCAATATATATGCCCCACAAAACATAGCAGCTAGGTCTGCCTTATTTCTAAAAATTCAGCCATTTCTATTTACCACTCGACAGGTTTATTTTGGGGGAGACTTTAATTGTGGTCTTTCTCCTGCAGACAGGAACAATAATGCACACAAGACTTATAGTGACACAACTACATTGTTAAGAGTTTTACATAGTGCCCAATTAGTAGATGGATACAAAACTGTTCATGCTTCAGGAGCCAAAACATATTACAGGGGTACACGGGCTACCTGAATAGATCATGTGTTTATTTCAAAAAACATTGAGGTTTCTCGAGCAGCAGTGACTACCAGTGAGACATCAGATCACTTAACAGTGACATTAGTATGCTTACCAGCTGGTGGTCCCTTTCCAATAGTCCCCAGCTCGAGATGGAAATTAAATAGTTCTTTACCTACAGATACAGTTATTCATAGGGGATGTTTGAACCTATTACAGGCAAGGGTTTCTGTACTAGAAGCCTACCACTCTCCAATAGCATGGTGGGAAGACACCAAAGTTGATCTACATAGATACTTTTTAAAGATAGCAAGATGCAGATCCCTGGCAAGCTATTTTAAATATACTAAATTACGTAAGCAACTTTTTGACATACTTTCTAGAGCTTACGAATCCCAGATTGACCTTTCTCAGCAGATAAAGGAATTAAAAAATAATATGGAGAAATACCAGTATGATCGTGCAATGTCTATGAAGCTGAAAGCACAGTGGGGCACCCAGGCCACTAAGGCTTCCACTGATCCTTACAAAAACTGTACGGATGAATTTCCTCAACATTCATCGAACAACTTAATGACCCATTAACAAACACAGTACATACATCACTTTTATCTTTAAAACAGATAGTACGAAGGTACGTGAAAGAGATGTTTGGGACATCACCAGGAGTTCCTGATTCCAGTCCCTTTTTTCTCGACTTAGAAATACCTGAGGTTCCAGAGGAACACCACAAGGGCTCGAAGCCCTTGTGACCACAATCTCTGTGGAGGAAACAACAGGTGCAATTAAAAAACAAAAAAAATGCACTTCCCCTGGTGTAGATGGGCTGACAGCCGAGCTATATCATTCTTTTATAGATATCTTTGCCCTTACCTTAATTATGGTATTTAACAGCATTTTACACACTCACGCTATTCCAAAAAACTTTTCAGATGCCATAATGCTTTTAATTTTTAAAAAAGGTGAGAAGGCCGCTATAAAGAACTGAAGACCCTTAGTCTTCTTAATGTGGACTATAAGATTTTTTTCTGTTATACTCTTGAATCGTCTGCTACCAATTGCAGCTCAGGTTATCTTGAAGGAGCAGACATGTGCCATACCTAGTAGATCTATGTCACATACACTACTACATGTTAGAGACATAGTGCATTCGTGTTCTGAAAACAACTGGGCTCTTTTTCTGACATTAGACCAGGAAAAAGCTTTCGGTCGAGTGGAACACCCCTTTTTATTTCAGGTACTCTCATGGTATCATATCCCTCAGCAATTCATTTCATGGATTGAACTCCTGTATAAACAGCATGGATCATGCCTCATATTAATAATTCCTCAGGTAAGGCTTTTTTAGGTAAAAGGGGAGTGAGACAAGGATGTCCCCTTAGTCCAATATTATATGTTTTTCAGATTGACCCACTACTAAGAAAGCTTGCTTCTCAGCTCTCCATCTCGAGATTAGTACTTTCTTGTGGACAATATGCCCCTCCCATTTGTGCCTATGCAGATGACTTATGTGTTTGTACTACTCCCCAGCTTAAACCCTTAGAATTTATTACTCTCCTTTCTGACTTTGAGAAATTCTCTGGCTCTAAGTTAAACTATCATAAAAGCAAGGCAAAGTTAATCCCTAGCCCCTCTACCCCCCCCCCCAAGCTTTAGGACAGATTGTGAATATTCCAGTAACTCAAGACCCAATAAAAATATTGGGAATTTTTTTTTTTTGGTACTCTAGATGACCCTTTACTTAACTGGAACCTGGTAATAGAGAAAGCTTTTAAAATTATTACCTCCTGGAAAGGCAAAACAATATCAAAAAGAAAATGTGCACCTCGCACTATGCCGGCGACCCAGGTTCAGGAGCGAGCCTGGGTTGCTGGGGGTTGGCAGGGAAGGGAGAGGATTGAGCATCCGGAGGACAGCTCTCCTCTCCCGGGGAGGGTCAGGGGTCCTGATCGGTGCTCTGCTGATCTCTGGTGGAGGCTGGAGATACAGCAGGCACTGCAAGGAGAGAATAGGAGTAGGGGGGAGTGGCAGACTTCGGATACACCTTGACATCAGAGCACCAGCCACTCCCCAAGGGAAAACAGGAAAATGCCTCTCGGCTCTGGCGGAGATGGAGTGCCAGGAGCTTGCCCCTGATTTACGGCTGCCCACCCGGCATCCTCCCGACCAACGTCACTGCTATGTCGGGGCATTGGGGCCCACCCCGTTCCCACCCGGAGTGTATAACCGAGGTTCTATGGGTGAAGGAGGATGGCCGGGTAGGGTGTGTGCTGTAGGGGGATGACTCTATGCACTCCCAATGAATTCCAGAGCCGAGGAGGTGAGTAGGAGGCAAAAATAGAAAATAAAAAAAAATAAATAAAAAAAAGAAAACGTGTGATATTATTAAAATCCTAGTGCTACCTTTATTTTTGCACACTGCCACAATCTTTCCTTTACCCTTTGTCGTAGTGGCTAAAGTAAATAACATTTTCTTTCAAGGTTTTTGGGGTTGCAGACTAAACCCTATAAAAAGAATCTTTTTATCCCATGATTACAATATGGGTGGAGTGAAAATGATAAATCCGATAGTGTTTTTTCATTGTTTGTTCATGAAATTTCTTTTCCATCATTACTGCAAGTCCCCATGATGAACTAGTATATTAACAGTATTAGTTGCTCCTTTATGTGAGATATGGAAAACCCTGCTTCAGAAATACCGAAGAACTTTAGGTCTTATGGAATACCCAAATTCACGTTACCTGTTTTCCTCAAAATAAAACAGTGGAAGCTGACTACTCAGGCAGTTCAGACTATGTACCGAAAGTAGTTATATAGTAGCATTATACAGTCTTTTTTCTCAGATATTCCTAAAATAGTAGATACACATGGAAGGGAACTAGATAACAACTCAGTATTTCTGCAATTGCCAGATAATAGACTACCACCAAAAGTATGGGATGTTACATGGCAGTCTTGTCGTGGGAGACTAGGAGTAAGAGGTAATCACAGGCACAAGTCACTAGAGGAAAGAATGTGTTTTAGGAACACATGTCCTAATGAATTGGAGACAATGCAGCATTTGTTCTATAAATTGTCCTTTCAGCATAGAGTTTTGGACACAGTGGTTGCATAAATGGAATGATAAACACATTCCTAATATCACATATGAAATCTTAGTGTATGGAATTTTCCCTTCACCATTTTCTAAATATCATGCTAGTACCTTATGACTTATCTTTGCACTATGTCTATACTTATTATGGCAAGCCAGATGTGCACAACTATTACAACAGAAAACATACATTGAGACTGCAGTAGTAAACCAGATTCTGATGGATTTAAAAGTCATCTATAATCAGGAAAAAAAAAGCAATGTCTAAAGCTGAACACAAGAAATATTGGGATAAATGTGAATGGATTTTTTTTTTTTTAGTAATCTTTTTTCTCCCTCCTACGTGCTCCTCGGCAGCCACTCCTTCAGGCTTGCCAAGGCAGTCCCCTGATACATACGTCCTTCTGAGACTCCACCTGCCTCACATCGCAGCCGCTCCCCAGGGTGACCTGGCATAACCCTTTCGCCGGATGGGTCCCCCTCCTCCAAGGGGGAAGGCACCAGTCAGGGGGAAGCCAGTACTACTATTTCTTTAGCCCCGGGGATGCTGCTGAGGTGGGGAGCTCAGTCGGACTATTGATGGCCTCAGAGCGCCGGGCGGCCATCATCTGGCTACCGAGAAGCGGTATTTCCGCTTTTCTGGTGTTGCCCTCCGTCTTGCGTGCATCAGCAGTGCTCCTGGTCTCCACCAGGAGCCACTGCAGTGCGGCAAGCTCCCACTACCCACCCCTAGGAGAGGAGAGCAGTCCTCCGAATGCTCGATCCTCTCCCGGCCCTGCCAGCCCCCGACGACCTGAGTCCGTTCCCGAACTCGGGTTGCCGGCGTGGGCTGAGGTAAGGTGCCAGCGCCTCAACCCTCTGCACCACTGGGCCGGCTGTGAATGGATATTTAATGAATAAATTAAATGGCATGTACATAAATGCTAGAAGAAACTATGGAATATACAAAGGGAAATAGGTTTGGTATCACTGTCCTAGCATAAGAAAAACTTTAAGAATCACAGAACAGACAGCAAGAGGTAGCTAGGCTAACTTTGTTACTACATAGTGTATAGCTAAGCACCCGTGTGTATGCATCTTTTGTGAGGAAGTATTTCTTCAATTCATACAAGGAAAAGGGGGGGGTTCTTTCTAATGCTATAGAATGTATTTTAGGGTTCCCAATTTTTAGGATGATTGTAATACCTATTACTTTTGAATATGATTTACATATATACATTGTAAGAATCACTACAATTTTGTAGTAACAGAAATTTATTTTCTTTTTTTGGACTTTATGACTAACACATGTTGTAAAGTATTGTCCTTGATGTGATTACAATAAAAAATTCCCCTACTCTTTTCAAGAAGTGCCATGGGATCTTTAACGTCCACCTGAACAACCACTAGAACAGGCAGACGGGGCCTCGGTTTAATGTCTCATCCATAAGACAGCACCTCAAGAGTGCAGCACCCCCCTCATGCTGCACTACAGTGTCAGTGTTGGAATTTAACCTAAATGTTGTGGGGATAGAACCCACAGCCTTCTGATCTTCCAGCCTCCGAGGCAAGTGTGCAACCTGCTGAGCCACTGACACAACATATTCTGTCTGGGGCAGGTGTAGACCTCCTCTGTATCTGAGATGGACTGTATTTTTTCCTCTGCGCTGGGGCCTGATTAGAAGAAAAATGATTTCTCATTCTGAATCCTCTCCATTTTTGCTGGGCAGTATCTTGTTGTACCCAGTGTCATCCTATCCCCAAGTCATCCTATTGCACTGATTCTTGTTCCACCTTGTTCCCCCAGGATCATGTCCTGTGAGATGTGCTAGGACTTTCTCCTTCTGATGATTTGGCAGAGCTCTCTTGACACTCTCTCAGTCATCTCAGGCTGCGGTAATGCATTACAGTCTATTGAGACAGGCTGATTTACTGAGGCAATCGGGGGAGGGGGGAGGGGGGCCAAGATTGTTTGCTCCAGTTTTGAGGAAATGGCTGAGAAGACAGTAGGGTGCTCACTACCATGTGCAGCTGACTGCTGTCCTAATATGAAGCTATCAACAGTATCAAAATTTAAATCTTAGGGTGTAAAAAACACTGCACTAGCAGTAGGCACGCTTCCTCTCCATTCCCTAATGAGAATTGGTTGTGCATTAGAATTTAATTCTCCAACCTCAGTCTCTTTTATAGGTTGTACTGTACCTCGTTATCAGTGCTACTTTGCACATTAGTACCGGAATTTTGCTCAGGAAAGGGTACCTGTTCTATTGAGCATTCTTGCTCTATAGGAAGTTGTTCCAGTACAACTAGCACAGTCCAAGCTTCAGTACTGTTTCAAGAGTCATTTTCATGAGGAGACCCTGGTATCAAAACAACAGTAGTGTTAGGAACCCAGCTACCTTTCCTGCTTCCATCCTGTACCGGCATGCACTCTTCCACCGTGCAGGCGGATTTCTGTTTAAGTGAAGGGGTGTCTTGCTGTGATCCTGTATGGTGGCCATAACAGAGTCCCAGGCTTCTGTTGCCACCCTTCAATTTTTCACCTACACCAGAGGTTTTCAGTTGCACTGCTGAGCACTTTTATTTACTTGTCTGGGTGACACTTTCCTTATTGTAATGCATAGAGGGCTCTGGAGATTCAGCAGGAAGTTGCTGTTGCTGTATGCTGACAGATGCCTTGTCACGGGAATTCTTTGATGCTACTGCATCATCACAGTTAGTTGGGCTTGTCTTATCAATTTCAGGACATGTTTCTCTGGATGTATTGCTGTGACTTCTCTGCATTTTCTCTGACACCAGGAGCTCTCTCTCTTCTGTGTAGAATGGAGCTCTTCCTCAGCCATTAACACCATGAGGTAACGTTTTCTTTCTTTCATTGCAGCTTGTAACTTTATCTCTTCTGAATACAGTTCAGGGTCAGATAACTCAGATCACCAGAGTCAGCATTGCTATGCCCTTCTGATTCAATATCTATATTTATAGATATGACCTCCTGTGCTGCAAATGCAGGAAGGGGAGGTCTGCTCACCTGCATGTGCACCTGCATGTGCACCTGCTTCTCTTCCTCCTCCACTGTCTTTGTTGTCTGCTGTCTTGGCCTGATGGACAGCAGCTGCCTCCTCAAGAAGAGTAGTGGCCTTTCCCCGGTGTCCTGGCCAGATTTACCCCATTCACTAAAATGCCACCAATAGCTTACTGTGGTTCACTTTCAATTGGTTTGCATCCATATTCCCCCACCCTCTGGGATAAGGCTAAAAATAGGCAGTACTGTTTTTCCAGTCAACAAAAACTAAATAAATTTGTTTTTTTATGGAAAGACTTTTAAGAAATGCAGAGTCATACAACAAAAATATTGCAAGCAATAAATAACAGGTTTCAAAATGGGTATGAAGAATCCTGCTTCCTGCAACTTGTTTCTACCTATTGGACTGAGACAGCACAAACTGAGACAGCACAACTTATAGGTATGAAAATGTCCCAGTACTGTACAAGTGTTGCTCAATTACTATAAACATCAGTGTGCAGCTCCTAGATGTTGCATTTCCTAATGCCGGCTTCACTTTCATGGACACTACCATCTTGCTGATCCATTCAGTCACTGACCTAAAACACCTGAATCCAATTATTTCCAATTCAAATCCATAAATCAAAAGTACAATTAGACACTCTAGGGTGTTGTCTGTGCTGCTACAACCACACTTCCAGGGGCTAAAGACACTTGGCCTGCAACCCCATGCCTTACTATGCCCCAGGGTGTGTGGTTGTGGAAGCACAACCAACACCCTGTTGTGTCTTATTGCTTAAATAAATAACCTCATACAAGTAACAGTAAACAACTGGTGTCCTCTAATATTGGTAACACCAGTAGTTGACATACAATCCTCAAATAAAGTGATAGACTCAACATTATGGTGGTTTATAAAACCTCAAAACATCTGACTGAATTGAACTAAGATCATTTAAAAAAGGCACCCAAATACATTTGTGGTGGCTAAGTCTGTCATTCAGAATTAACCTGCTCATGTACTGAAGCCATTCTTCAAAGGCTTAGGTTAATACAGCCCTCCATTTGGAAAGTATTACTATTTTGGCCTATGGCTGTGGCCATTTACTAGAGCTGATTATATCTAGGAATAGAGAATAGGGAAGAGCAATCTCCCAGAATTAATAGTATAGGGTCAAACTTTATATCTCTTTTTATGATCTGCATGTAGAACCTAGAAAATATACTTCATATAGGGACTACTTACGGGCAAGACTACAATATGTGCAGTAGGTTCACACTATGATTTTATCATTTCCAACAATTCACTTCATCCAGCCTACCCATCTTGGCTAAGACATTGGGAGCACAGTAGGTGTAGTGAAGAATCTTGTACTGAATCTGTCTCCCTTGCAACTCCCTGCAGCTTTCATATACATTTTTACAAAGATGGGTCTAACTATCTAAGGGAATGCTGCAATCTAATTCTTTTACCCATCTGATTGTAGGCAGCAGAGACTAGGAACAATGAAAGAGAACATCTGAAAGTTGCTCAAAGGGACAAAAGTGTTTCAAAATAAAAATGAAATTCAAAAAGGCGTGGAAAACTCCATCTTGAAATCCCCTGACCCTGAGAGACAGCACATGGGCTCAAGGGTCACCAGACAGAGCCTGCACTTGGTGGATCAATCATGAAGGAGCAAGAGCCTCCCATACCCTAGAGGTACACAGAAAGCTACCTCCAGGATCATAGGACATGTAATCCCCAGCAAAATGAATGTGAGCAGACAGCCAAGGAGAAGTCAACACTAGTACAAGGTCTTCTCATTAACCAATTACAGATTTACAGTGTCTGTGGAAGGAGCTGCTGCAGCACCAGTGTGAGCCAGATTGAGCTGAGAAACTGAGCTGAGGAGAGTGAAGCTGCAAGAGACAGCTCACAGTTAAATAAATTTTATCTGAGCTTCAGTTGGGATTGCTAACCAGCATTCTCCATGGATTTAGTGTGTCTTGCATTAAAGTCTGATTATAGCATATTCAGAGAGCAGGATTGCCATGATGGCTGTGTGTTGGAGGAGTAGGATACTAGTTCTCCTCAGCCTCTAATACTGGGATTTGTCCCAGTAGGGGGCTTTGCCACCTCTATCCCCAAGTGTCTGCTTCCTTTCAGGGAAGTGAAGAAAAGCACCCCTCCCGGGTGAAGACGGCAGCAAGAGACAGACCAGAGGGTGATCCACTGTATCTTACATCTTGATGAAGAGCCAGAACACTGAGAGCTGGAAACAAGGGCACACCCCAACCAAATCCTGACAGAGGCTACTGCCTTAATAGGAGGCCATGTGTAATGACTGAGGCCTTACCCTACACCAGTATGTACAAACATTAAATTGTTCCTTTAGTCAGAGACCTTGGGCAGTTCTGCATGACCACAGGCTTAATCAATCAATCAATCAATCAATTAATCAATCAAAATATTTATTTAACCAGGCGATCACCGTTGAGCAAGCTCATTTTCGAGGTGGACCTGGGTTTGTTAACAAGGAACAAGGGACAATATACATGGGATGCAACACACAAGAAAATAGTAATAATACAAATAAAGTGAGATACAATAATACAGCATATACAAAGTATCAGCAGGTAACATTGACAGTAGTATATGTTTGGAACAGAAGATACAGCTAGTTTTGGGTAGGACACAATTTTTCATAAAAGTAAAGAAATATACATATCAGGCTTAAGCCCAGAAGGCAGCTGAAAGTTAAACATTTATGCATCTTTATTTTAAAAACACCAGTGGGGAATTTATCCGTTAATACAGAGACTTACTGTGTGTTTAATCGGGACTTTTGTGTTTCATTTAAAAGTATTCCATTCATCAGTGCTGCAGTTCATCAGCATCAGAGGCCTGTGATTAGCCCATATACTAGTAGGCACACACGGATGGTTGGGAGCTCCCAGATGAACTGTTTATTGGTGCACCAGTGGGTGGGGGATATTGTAGGACTGAATGGAAAACTGGGGCTAAGGGTGGTGGGATCCTGCATATTTTTTTGTTATTGGCTCTGTGAGCATATTATTTGCAATTACTTTTCATCGTCCATTTCCTCTAAAATGCTCTCTTATTTAGTTTTTTATTTTTGTTTACTGGGTGAGTACTAGACAAGAATTGTCTATTTTCATGCATGACCGGGAAGTTACAGCAGGATAATACAAAAACAGGTACAGTACAAAGAAGGCATGTGTATAGACAAACTACATGTAGAAAAACAAAATGTTTGTTTATTTATTTATTTTTAAAATGTTTCACCAGGAAAGACAACATGAGCTGTAAACAGCTCATTTCCAGAAGCATCCTGGGTGGGGGGGGGTACAAGAATTGGGAGAACAAGCAAACACATAGCAATAACAGAATAACAGAGTGATACTAATGCAATTACTAAAACAAAACAGTGTAGTACAATTACAGAGCAGAAATAACCCAGGCCAACCTGCCAGGCTAAACAAACTATGTTTGGATATAACGTACCGTGCTACAACCCAAGAGCAGGTGATCCAGTAGGGTAAAGGTTAGAGGATGAATAACACATTGGAAGTGCTAGAAGTAGTAGGCTGAGCACACAATTCAAAATGCTATTGTACACCCAAGGGAGGGCAGTTATAAGACAAGTGGGGAAGGGAACAGGTGAGGGGTAGAATGTGGGAGATGGAAGACGGAGAGAGAGGGACAGCAAAGCTCTAACCCCCTTTTGGATGCTAATAATCCTGCAAGGGGGACAGGATCAGGCAGAAAGGGAGGGGAGAGAAAGGGAGCGAGGAGGTAGAGAAGAGAGGGCGGAGGAACAGGAGGGGAGGAGAGGGATACGGAAGTAGGGAGGTGGGCAGGCAATGGATTTGAAAGTGGGGGGAAGGGAGGGGGAAACAAGAGAGAGACAATCTATACCCTTCAGGGATGCAGAGAATCCTGCAAGGGGTCAGGATTAGAAAGTGGGGGGAAAGGAAGAGGAGTAGAAGAGAGGGAGCCAGGATCTATACCCCTTCAAGATGACAGAGAACCCTGCAAGGGGGACAGGACCAGGCAGAAAAGTAGGAGAAAGAAGGGGCAGGGAGGAGGAGTGGAATGTGGTGAGTGACCAGTGAGGAGGAGAGGGATAAGGAATAGGGAGGCTGAAGAAAATAGGTATAAACTAGGACTGGAAAAAGGGAGAGCAACAGTAGGGGAGAGGGGGTAGTGGGGGGAAGGACAGCAGTAGAGTGTTAAAATAGCACAGTAGGTTGTGGTAGGGGTGGGAGGAGAGGGTGTAATAGGTGGTAGCATGTGAGAACGTAATCAGAGGAAGGGTTCAGTTAGAAGACAGGAGGTAAGTCAGGGACAGAGGAGTAGGGGATAGTGAGCAAGGGTGGGGAGGATTGCCAAGGGGGGCTAGTAACAAGTACAGTTAGAAGAATAGAAGTAAAGTAGAGCTAAAGGATAATGCACCAGGGTTGGGAGGGTTGAAGGGGGGCTAAGAATAAGTGCAGTTAGGGGAATAGAAATTATGAAGGGCTAAGGAGATTGAAAATTGGGAAGAGAAAAGTCTGATACGAGGTGGCAGTGAGTTCCAAAGCTTTGGGCAGTGGTAGGAGAACGCTTCCTGGCCTATGGAGGTAGAGCGACGAGGAATAGCTAGAGTGCGCACGTCAGTGGATCTCAGAGGGTGAAAGGAGGGAGGTGGAGCAGATAGTAAGGAGAAGTGGTAAGAGGGGAGAGTCCCAAACCAGAATTTAGAAGTTAACTTGGTGCAGTGAGAGAGATGCCTGCATGCAAGGGAGGGGAACGCTAGAGAATGATACAAGGTACAGTGATCTGTGCAGAAGGGGGAATCAAGAGCAAAGTGACAGAAAGCATTGAAGAGAGTATCCAACCTGTTAAGGGAAGACTTAGGAGCAGCACTGTAGACTGTGTTGCAATAGTCAAAAATAGGGAGTATCATTTTCTGAACAAGATCATGCCTAACCAGTAGTGGTAAGGAACTATGGTTCCTGTAAATGGCGCTAAGCTTGGGGCGCAGTTTTTTCAGGGTGGAGTTGATATGTACAGAAAAGTTAAGGTGTTGGTCAAGCCAGACACCCAGGTACTCAAAAGAGGTGGTGCCCTCTAGTGTTGTCCCATCAAGGGTGTGAAAGAGGGAAGGGAGGACAGCCTAGAGAGTCTCTGCTTAGTGCCAAAGGCCATGGAGACTGTCTTCTTGGCGTTGAGGAAGAGTTGATGCGAGCTTAGCCAGCGTTGAACATTATTAAAGTCAGGCTGTAGTCTGGAAGTCACATTGGAGGGAGATTGACCAGAGGTGTACAAGACTGTGTCATCAGCATACATATGGATAGAGGATGAGGAGCACACTGACAGTAGGTCGTTTAGAAAAATTGAGAATAAGAGTGGGCCAAGTACAGAGCCTTGAGGCACACCAGTAGAGATGGTTAGTGGAGGGGACGTAGAGTCAGCTATTTTAACAGATTGAGTTCTACCTACCAGGTAGGCTCTGAACCAGTTGCAGGCAGATAGATACAAGCCAGCTGATGAGAGAGTTTCAAGGAGGAGGGAGTGGAAGACTGTCAAAAGCCTTGGCAAGGTCGACAAAGATAGAAGTGATGTGATCTCTATCCATGGCAGAATGGATAGTCAGGGAGTTTAAGTAGGGAAGTGGTTGTGGAGTTATTTTTCCGAAAACCAGATTGGAAGGGAGTGAAGAAGGAGGAGTCATCAAATAAGAAGAAGACTTGGGAGAGAACAAGGTGTTCCTGAAGTTTAGCCAGGGTGGGTAGAAGCGAGATGGGGCGGTAATTCCCAGGAGATGAGAGATCACCTCCCTTTGGTAGGTGGAGAAGTGTAGCATGTTTCCAGGCTTTAGGGATAGTCACAGTGTGGAAAGACCGGTTGAGGAGATCAGCAAGAGGGAGGGAAATAGCAGAAGCAGAGATGTATAGCAGCTTAGGGTCAAGGCCATCGGGGGAGCTGCCTTTAGTTGGGTTGATAGAGAGCAGTGCCTTTAAGGTGTCATTGGGAGAGATGGGTGAAAAGGCAAAACTCTCGGCTAATTGGTGGTTGTGGGAGGAATCAGGAGGGAGGGAAGAGGTAGTAGAGTGGGGTGGTAGGGAGGCTAACAGGGTGGAGGCACAGGAAGTAAAGTAGGAATTGAATTCCGCTGCTACTGTAGGGTAGTCAGCAATGAGTTGGTTGTTTATTTTGAGCAGTGGGGATGGGGGTTTGGTTTGGGGAGAGAAAAATGAGTGAACTACTTTCCAAAACTTTGATGGTTTTTTTATGGTAGTATTAAAGGTAGACTGAAAATATTCCACTTTGGCCAGGCAGATGGCTTTGGTACAGGCATTTCGGAGTGTCTGGTAGATAGCGTAATCACGAGAGAGTTAGGAGGATTTGTGGGTTTTCCATGCTTTATCATGTGCTTGCCGACAGGCCAGGAGTTCAGGGGTTACCCAGGGGAGGTGACTACCTCACACTCTAACTTGCTTCAGGGGAGCATGTTTGTTCCAGATGTTGATGAAATTATCTTTGAAATAAGCCAGGGCATGATCGATAGTTTTGGCTGAGGAAATAGGGGCCCAGTCAACGTGAGTTAAGTCATGATGTAGAGAGGCTAGGTCTAATGTTTTGTAAGAGCAGATCGTTAGTAGTTTGTGGGGTGTCTTAGGTTTGTGTACTTTCCTAACTATGTAGATCATATAATTGTAACCCCTGGGCAGCACCACCCCCAGTGTTACACCCCTGCCTGCTACCCCGAACATAGGCTAAGAGGGTTGGGTTTGCTAACTTATAACATTTTTAAAACCTTTGCGCAGTGCCTCCACTCAGGGTGCTTTACATGGGTGAGATGGTACTGGGTGTAGCCCCCTGAGCTGCTACACCACCCACGATGACCAGTTACCTTCCCCAGACATGCCCCAATACACAGTTCCCCACATTTCCACATTTTGAATTAAAGGCTCTCTCTAATAATATGCTCACACAGGATTTCAAACAACAACAACAAGATATTTATTTTGGGGGGTTATAAAGGCGCTAGGAAAGGGAAACAGGAGGAGTAGAGGTTATCTTACCGTATTTACACATGTACAGAGATCATTTTGCATTTTGCTGGTAAACCCTCCAGCTGGGTGGCTACAGATTAAAGGCAGACATAAATCACATTTTACCATTCGACTTAAGACATCCAGAGCCCTGGCTATCTAGCTGCTGATAAATCAGATGTTAAACATAATTATTAATATTACCCACACTGGTACCAGTCCCAGATACAGCAGAAACCCCGCAATCTCATACCATACTGGTTAAACAGATACCCCAGTCCAAGATGTTGCAGGCCTGATAGAGTTGCAGCTGGTCGAGGTGGCCGACTATTAATTTGAGGGTGGGGGCAACTTGGAAACAGATTTTTGTAAAGCAGCAAATTACTATTTACAACCACAGCAGGGATTGCCCTGCACTTTAGCAGATAAAGCAGGGATTGCCCTGCACTCGCAGACTTTTGAACATTCCAGAGCAAACTATGTGGATCTTACATCCAGAACATTCAGCACAATATTTGGAAGTCCCATCCAAAGCCATAAGGGTGATGCTTCTGTCAAGCATCCTAAACGCAGTTTAAACACGGTCACATCCAGTACTTTATATATCAAAAGGCATCCATCCAGAGTAAGTTGGCAACAACACTTTTATCAAGCATCCCATACTTTAGTCACAGGCAGTCACATCCAGTACATTCTATATACCAAGAACATTATCCACAAGCGGAGTCCTATCCAGCACGTCTAGCCATTTAACACTTATACCAAGCACTCTTAGACGAAATTCTATGCAGACACAGGTACATTCTCTTTAAGGTATCTTAGACATTAATATGCTCTAGGGCCTCCTGTCTCATGAAGTGGCAAGCGTGTCTTGGCAGACAGCTCCACGATGGCAGGACTCTAAACCATAGCTACACATTTATATGATTCACTAAGCCCAGCATCTTGCTGCATCTGCAACTTAGCCATTTGGGCCACAGACAAGATGCATTCATTACTTGAACTAGGCAGTCTCTTATGGGGTTAGTAGCCCAGACTGATGACTTCAATACTTCATACTTAACAGACACATCCTTAATGGGACATGGAGCCCCAAGATTACTTGTTTAACTTCCCCAGCACCGGGGGCACAAGGGTACCACCAGGTCCTCCACGAGTTTCATCCACAATCGAAGGCATCCTGAAGACTTCTTCAGCTCTCTCACCGCTGAGATACTTGGTCAGTGCTCTCACCACTGCATGATGTCATCTGGTCTGGTCAGCGCTCTCACCGCTGCTGAACATCTGATTCTTCGGTCCACATCTTTCCCTGACGTGGGAGGGAAGGCTAGCCTCTGGAGGACAGTACTGCAACCTCCAGACTAGCTGTTGCAGAGAGCACAATTACTGTAACTAGTTAACTGTTAACTGAAGAAAATAACAAATGCCCTCTGAAGACTGAAAGGACTGAATTAAGTGGCCCAGGCCTGAAGGTATGGCTGGAGCCTGAGCCCTCCCCCCATGGGGGGGCTCCCAGCAGGCTGGAGCCTGCTCTGCTGCTCTCTCAGCTCTGAATCTCTGAATGAATCTCTCAGACAAACTGGCAACATTGTCTCTTTATAGAGCTCCTAGCTCGACTCCTGATTGTTAGCAGGGATGGGGTGACATGTCTCTAAGTTGCTGAAGAACCTGTCAATCAGAACACCCGAGGCACAATTGGGTTGTGGAATTTGTGCCAAAAATAATGTCCCTGTAAGCCCCCATAAGCACTTGGATGCTTTCCCATGAGATACAGTGAATGTCCCACAAGTCTTGGCTTTCTATTGCTGCAATTCCAATTGGCTGTACTGCTGGCAATGGCTGCTTAACCCACTGTCCCTTATAGCAGATTAGATACAGTCCTGAATAATGTCCTGGTGCAGCCAGAAAGAAGTAATTATTTGCCCCAAATGCCACACAGTTCTATAGCTTAACGGCTGCACTTGTAGTCGCTGCACAGATAAAGAATGTGGCTCCTTTACTTTTTCTGTCGCTACTTTGCTTTTGCAAGCTCCCCCTGCAGCAGCTGACAGACTGACACATAGAGTCCCACAACACTGGAATTGCCAAGGAAACAGTATTAGTTTTAACTTTAAACACTTTTTCCCACATGTACAACATATTCCCAACAAGCAGCAACAGTTCCATTATTTAAAACATTTTAATTCTTTACTTTGCGGCTGGAGCTGAACATAGCTACCCTGGAGGCAGCCAGAAAAATTAGAAGCCAAGTCAGGAGAAGGGCAGAACAAAACGGGCTAAGGTAAACCCAGACTAGCATTTCTAGGAACCCCATTTGCAAGGGGGTTACATAATGATCACTAAGAGCATCAAGCAGTGTGTCCGAATGGATTACCCTGTGAAGATGGGAGGTGACAGCCCAGTCTATGAGAGTGTGGTTATGGGATTTGTGGTTTAGGCGAGTAGGTTCTGTGATTAATTGGGACAGGTTAAGGCAACTATTTCAGTATGAGTCTTATCTAGGGTGGATGACAACCAGTTCAGGTTTAGATCTCCTAACAGGTAGCTCACCTGAGGAGGTAAGGGACTCAATAGGTGTGATTAGATCAGTGGCTACAGACTGGTGTAGTCCAGGATGGCAATATGCTCCTGCAATAAATATTGGTATGGAAAAGGGTAGAGATTGTCTAATGATGAGGGCTTCATAGGCATTGGGGTCAGTGGTAAATAGAACAGTAGTGGTTTAGAGAGAGGAGGAGGAGGAGGAGGACTAGATAGCTATGTCCCCACCCCAACCAGTGTGGACCAGGTGGGTAATGGCATATCCAGAAATTGTGACAGAAGCATCAGGAATTTTGTTTGTTAGCCAGGTCTCTGATACAATGAGGATGTCTGCGTTGAGGGATCCTACAGGTGGGAGTAGCAGGTCAAGTTTAGGGAGGAGACTGCGACTGTTAATGTGGAGGATTTTTAGGCCATGGGGGAGTGAAACTGGGGTTGGAGCAGAGGCTGAGGAGGGGAGAGTGAATGGAGTAGGGGCTTTACTGAGTGTTGGACCCAGGTTGGGATATATGTTTCCTGATGAGAGGAGTAAGAGAGAGATGATGATGAAATGCAGCTTGGTACTCTTGAAACAAGGTTTGTTGGATGGTTTAGGGGAGCAAAGTGAATAACTGAAGGTGGAGAACTGAAATTTAAGGATGCACAGTAAAGTAAAGGAGAAAAGTAAAGACATGAGTGGGGTGGAAGGCCATGTAGAGAAATGGGTCCAGGTATGATAAAAAGGTGTTGGAGCTGCCACTTGTTGAAGCAGGGGGTTAGCAGGGCATTAGGGTTTGCAAGGGAATTGTGGTGGAGAGTGGAAGTATTTAGTAATTGAAGGGACAGAAGAGAGACCAGGTGAAAAGTATGAGGAAGAGGCGCAAGGGAGTGATTCAGAAAGAGATCATGTTTCCTGTTTTAGAGAATGGCTTAAATGGGGGAGGGGGCTGGGTCACAGAGGTGCAGAGCTGAAGGAAAAAGAAGGAGGGCAATAGATGGGCTTAATCTGGGGTCTGGGTCACAGGCATAGAGAGGACGAAGAAAGCTGGGGGCAGGACGGGTCAGCGCTGACCTCCAAAGAGAGGTAAGTAATCTGCACTAAGTAGACTACAATGGGACAGTAAGGCTTATGTTCCCCTAGTGGCTCAATGCTATAATGAGCAAATGGGAAAATCAATACTTGAAAGGAAAACAAAATTAATCCATCTAAACAGATGATAAAGCAGGCTGTCCTATAGATATGCTTAAAAAATAATTAAACCAGGTAAATCAGATATAAAACAGGCTGAAGAGGTTCACACAATCAGAGGAAGAACACAAGTAAAAAGTTGTCAAGTTCAGAATAGGCAGAAATAAAGAGAGCAGTGGCGTCTAGCACAGTCTGAGAGGTACGGATCCGACGTACCTTCTTTTGTGAGTGGAGAAGATGGCAGGAGCTCCAGGTGGCATGGGGTGGGGTTCCAAAGCTGGAAGTAGAAAAGGGAGCTGGGAGTTAAAATACTGAGATGAGGGGTTTGGTAGGAGACTGTCATAAAATACAGAAATCAGATAACAGGCTAAGAGAAAATAAGAGAGAGAGACACACACACACACACACACACACACAAAGGGGCTAGGTTTCAGATGAATTAACTTTAAACTCTTAAACTGCAATACTGTCCCATAAGTAATACAAAAACATTAAAAATTAATTTATTTAGCCAACATGAATCTCTCTAAACAGATGATAAAGCAGGCTATCCTTTAGATACGCTTAAAAATAATTAAACCAGGTAAATCAGATATAAAACAGGCTGAGGAAGTTCACAGAATCAGAGGAAGAACACAAGTAAAAATTCGCCAAGTTCAGAATGGGCTGAAGAAAAGGGGGCTGTACGGTCTAGCGCAGTCTGTGTGGACCGGGTTCAGCGTACCTTCTTTTGTGAGTGGAGAAGATGGCAGGAGGTCTAGGTGGCACTGGGTGGGGTTCCAAAGCTTCTTTTGTGAGTGGAGAAGATGGCAGGAGCTCCAGGTGGTGCAGGGTGGGGTTCCAAAGCTTCTTTTGTGAGTGGAGAAGATGGCAGGAGCTCCAGGTGGCACAGGTGGGGTTCCAAAGCTTCTGTGTGGAGAAGATGGCAGGAGCTCCAGGTGGCACAGGGTGGGGTTCCATAGCTTCTTTTGTGAGTGGAGAAAATGGTGGAAGCTCCAGGCAGCATGGGATGGGGTTCCAAAGCTTCTGCTGTGAGTGGAGAAGACGGCAGGAACTCCAGGCGGCATGGGGTGGGGTTCTAAAGCAGGACATTTTAATTTAATATTAAATATTAGACCCTACCCCCTAAATAAACCCTGTTATTGATTAAGCTGCATTTATTGTTTGCTCTTGTAACCCCCAGCCAACTGAACTGGGAGGAACTCAAAGGAAATGCCCGGCTCTATCTACTGGAAAGTCAGATCAGTTTGGGCAGTGAAGAGACAAGGAGTTGGGTGCTTCTTCGGTGTGTAGTTTTAGCGCAGGAATCGCGTGTAAGGCCCTAAGTTTTGGTCTGCAGCTTGTGTAAGCGCCTGTTCAGACTGAATACGACCTGTGAAGAGAATCAAAGAGATCTGAAGAGTAGAAACCAGGCTCACCCTGTAGAACACTGGAGAAATTGCTGAATCACGCTCGGTCTGTCAGGAACTGAATCTGCTGTGTGTTCTCCCTGGTATTGTGCAGTAATTGCGATCGGGATAGGGAAGCAGCCTGCCTGGTATAGTACTTTTCTTTTACATATAAATGTGTGTAGTGCTTGTGGGGAATCGCGTTTCAAATCCCCTGTACAGTGAATTGAGTGCATGAAGCTGGAGGTAAACCTCAGCTTAATCCAGACTACATCCACTTGCTCTGAACTGCAGTGGGGTCCAGTCATAAGGACCTGTCCACATGGTCTGCTCCTCCTGGCAATCCAGGACAATCTGCCTTCCATCCAGTTCCCATCATTGAGTCTGTGAGTACAAAGCAGGGTAGCTCCCTACCATCTGTTTATCAAATTGCAAGTGTGTCATCTAATTGTTGTTTTTTTTTTCACTTCTTCACGAACTGAACCAACCGGCTCTGAATTTCAATGTGGGTATTGTGCCAGTGTTTTTCCATCACAGGGCCCCAACCAGCTGCACCAATCCTGGCTAGCCCCCCCCCCCCATCCTGGGTACCCAGTGAAAGTGGCAATTTGGGACTCTGAACATGCGCACAGTACTGTGACTATTAATGTGTTTAACCTAATTAACCTGATTTCCCCCTGTCCTTGTTACAGCTCCTTAAATAAATCAGATCTGTTTGTTTCAGCAAAGTTACACCTACTTGGGTATTCATTTATGTTGAAGTATTGTACTGTGGTTTTTACACTGTGCCATCTTTGTTTTACAGGGGGTCCCCAGAGTCCAGTCGACAGAGCCAGTCCTGGGGGTAAGTGTACATTGTGAAGATATTCCTGATGCATTGTGTGGGTCACTAGTGGGAAGAACGAGGGGTTACAGTGTCCCAGAGGGCTGTGACCAAGCTAGTTTAACTACTGCAAACCCTGACCTCTGGGTGGTGGCACTCGCTATTGGACCTAGGCCCGTCACCCTGTTAGTAGTTAAGCAGGCAGGGGTAGTAGCCCTTGGGATAGTGCCAACTAGGGGTTACATCTTGGAGGCACCACTGGGATTAGCGTACCCTAGTGGCCACATTAACGAATCACTGGTAAAAATAAATGGGTACCCCGACAGAAGTGACTGTGCACCGATTGGTGGAGTGGTGCACTGGGGAGGAGATCGACCCCCAAAATGCTATGCTTATCCTGGACATCCCCCTGGGTATCAATATGGACACTGTACAGGGGGTACTTTCCAAGGTGGAGGGTTTACAAAACCCTGCGGTGGTGGGTCGACATGCTAATCTGCTCACCCACACTTTCCTGGCCCTAGTAGAGTGTAAGGATCTCATAGATAGCTCCAAAGTGCCACAGGCTATTACTCCAGAGGGAGCCCTCACTGCCTGGAGAGTGATAACTAAGGACAGTAAAGACCCGGGGGGGGGTGAGCCCTCCCCCACTATCTGAAACTTTTGAGGAGAAATTTGCTAAATAGTTGCTGGGGGAAGGAAAAACTGTGGAGGACTTGAAGGAACTATTCTTGCCACCTGGGGGTGTTCCTCCCCCAACACCCTCTCCCACTCCAGTACCCGTTATGGTGGTTGAACCAATGCAGGCTCCTATTCCTGCACCTACCATTAGTCATGACTCTTACCGAAGGTTGAGGATCTTCTCTGGCACCCTCCCCACCCCTCAAGGGGAGGATGACTGAGAGACCTGGATAGACTATGTTGCCCCTCAAGTGCAAGAATAGCAATGCTCGGAAGCCAAAAAGTGAAAGAGGGTTAGTGAGAGCCTTCGAGGTCCTGCCCTGGCTACCATCTGTGCTAAACAGGCCAGTAACCCTGAAGCGACTGCCCAGGATTATCTTGAGGCCTTGGAGAATGTGTATGGGAGCCCAGATTCTGATGAGGACCTGTGGTGGAGAGTAAGAAATGCACAGCAGCATCAAGGGGAGTTGTTGTCTGTGTATGTATCTCGGCTGGAAAAATTGTTGCAAGAATGCCTCAGAAAGGGTAGTTTGCCCGCGATTGAATTGGACCGAACCAGGCTGAACATGATCCTTAAGTCTGTCCCCTTCTCAGAACTGCTGTTGCTTCAGTTACGCCTGGCCAATCAACTGGAATCCCCACCCTCATATGATGAGCTAATGAGAGAAATTTGAGGAGTTGAGAAAAGGTGACCTCAGAGGGACTTGCACCAATAGATGCTGCTACGACCCGAGTGACTGAGGGTGACCCATCAAGTGAAGTTCAGGGGCAGAGGCTGGCAGTTAATGAGTGCTCTGAGAAGGAAATATACATGCCACAATGGGGCAAACGTCTGAGAGAGATTAGGAAAGTAACAGACAGTCCCATTATGAAGGCCATTCCTACCAGTGCGGGCACTGACACCTGCCCGACCGCTGCTGCTATGGGGGTGGGGGTACCCACCCATACATCTCCTGCTGACAACAGCTCAAAATTCGATGTCTTGACCATGGAACTGGGGAAATTGACGAGATGTCTCCAAATGCTTATCACGCCGCAGACAGAGATGGCACCAAGTTTTCCAGTTAGTAGTACCCCCGCCCTGGATCCCTGTGTGATGCCTCAGCCCACTCAAACTCCAGAAAGTATGTTTTGTTATAATTGTGGGAAGGATGGGCACATGAAGAGAGAATGCTGGTCCCCAAAAGACACATTCAAAGTTGTATATAGGCTACAAAGAGAGCTTCGGAGAACAAATCAGCGGTTAAGAGGTGCACGAAATGATCCCAGTGAGGGTCCCAAAAATGCTAACTCACGTCCCTTTGTGGCAAGATCAGTTGCCCAGGTCCCCACTACCACCTCTCCAGACTGGTCCAGAATAGTGGGTCCCTCAATAGAGACCACTGTAAAGGTGAATGGAGCGTCTACAAGAACTGTATTAGACAGTGGCTCCTAAGTGACAATTATGTTCCAGGACTGGTATCAGAAGCATTTGTCAGATGTGCCCTTACAATCATTAGAAGGACTGCATGTATGGGGGTTAAGTGAGAAGGCCTATCCCTATTCTGGGTATATATAAATTTGGCTGTCTTTCCCCACCTCCATGGCTGGAGTGGCTGAACAAGTAGAGATCTCGCCTTAGTGTGTCCCCCCACTGGACTGTATGATGGGGTCCCTTTGTTGATTGGAACAAATGCTCATATGTTTGGATGGCTGGCACAGTTGTGTTATGAAAAACAGGGGTCAAGGACTAGTAGAGCTTTAAGAATTCCGGCCTTGATCAAGAAGGCCTATGAGGCACAGAGAGATGCTGAAAAAGTAGAACAAGAGGAACCAGTTGGAATTGTCTGGAAGAAGGATCCTGAGTCTCTGATCCTGACGCCAAATGCCCAGTGTACCTTACAGGGAGAGGTCCATATCAGAAAGGATGTCAAGAATAAAATATTAATGTTGGATGCACCAGGCAATGGAAAATTGTCAGATGGACTGCTGGTCAAGCCTAGTATTTTGCCTGCTGGAGCCCATGCTTATGCCAGAAGGGTAATGGTTCAAGTTCATAATGTGTCTGACAGAGAGATTCAAGTAAACAGAGGTTGTACCCTGGCTAATGTGTATTGTGCAGACACTGCAGTGCTACCCAGTAGCAAGAGTTCAGGGAAGAATGACAGAGTAACGCCTGACTTGTTTGATTTCAGTGACTCCCCATTGACAGCTGAATGGAAGGTGAGGATCAGTGAGAAGCTTGCCCAGAGAGACCAGGTGTTTTCTTTAAAGGAATGGGATGCAGGATGCATGCAAGGAGCTGAGCACCATATCTGGCTGCATGATGAAAGGCCATTTCATGAGAGGTCTCGACACCTGGCACCTGCTGAAATAGATGATGTGAGACGGCATCTGCAAGAGATGCTAGCTGCTGGTGTAATACAAGAATCCAGAAGCCCGTATGCTTCCCCCATTGTGGTAGTGAGAAAAAAGAATGGGACAGTAAGGATGTGCGTGGATTATCACACTTTAAACTGGTAGACTATCCCTGATCAGTACACAATGCCCCACATTCAGGATGCTTTGGACTGGCTAAATGGGAGCAAGTGGTTCTCTGTGCTGGATCTTCGCAGTGGGTACTACCAGATCCCGATGGCCCCAGAGGACTGTGAGAAGGCAGCCTTTATCTGTCCGCTTGGCTTCTATGAATTCATAAGGATGCCTCAAGGGATTTCAGGCACCCCAGCCACTTTTCAATGATTGATGGAGCGTGCAGTGGGAGACATGAACTTACTAGAGTGCCTGGTATACCTAGATGATGTTATTGTGTTTGGCAGTTCACTAGAGGAACATGAGAGCAGATTATTCAAGGTGTTGGACTGACTGGAAGACTTTGGCCTTAAACTGTCCATTGATAAGTGTCAATTCTTTCAAACATCAGTAAAGTATGTGGGACACATAGTATCCACAGAGGGAATAGAGACCGACCCAAGTAAAGTTGAGGCCTTGACCTCCTGGCCACAGCCCAAAAATCTAAAAGAACTGCAAAGATTCCTGGGATTCTGTGGATATTATAGGCGTTTCATCAAGGACTATTCAAGAGTGATCCGCCCTTTACTTAACCTTACTCAAGGGTATCCCCCAACCCACAAAAATTACAAAAAGTCAGCCCCCTCGAGACTGAAAGAGTGTATTTTCGTCCAAGTGAAGTATTTGGGGCCTGCTGGACTCCTGATTGTGAAACTGCTTTTCATGAGATCATATATCAACTTACCCATGCTCCAGTGTTGGCCTATGCCAATCCAACAAAACCTTATGTCCTGCACACTGATGCTAGCTTGCAAGGGTTGGGGTCTGTGTTGTACCAAGAGCACAAGAATGGCCTGAGACCAGTAGCCTTTGCCAGTAGAAGCCTGACCTCATCCGAAAAGAACTATCCTGTGCACAAGTTAGAGTTCCTAGCTTTGAAGTGGGCTATTGTTGACCAGTTCCACGAGTACTTGTATGGGGCTAAGATACTAGTAAAAACTGACAATAATCCTTTGACCTATGTGCAGACTTCAGCTAAGTTGGATGCCACTGGCCATAGGTGGCTTTCTGCATTATCTGCATATGACTATGCTGTTGAATACAGAGCAGGCCTGAACCACATAGATGCTGATGCTCTCTCCTGGAGGCCTGTTCCCCAGAATGAGGGGTCAGACTGCCAGAACCTGATATTCGAGCACTCTACCAGAAGTTTGACAGGGAGGAACAAATGTCCACGGACGCAGTGGACTGTATATTGTGGATTGTTTGGGACCCTCTAAGAATTGCATACCTGCTGCTTATTGCCACTTTTCTGCAATAGATATTGGTGCACTGCCTCAGCTGGACAATGACAGTATTCGGCGGGCTCAATCCCGTGATCCCATGATCAAATCAGCTTTAGAAGCCCTCTATGCAGGGAAAGACGTGTCCAAATTACGTTCCACTGATTTGAGAACTGCATTGTTGTACAAAGAAGGTCCTAAGTTGAAACTGATCAATAGACTGTTATACAGAGTAACAGTTGACAGAGGAGGACAAGTAGACCAACAACAACTAGTGCTGCCCACTGCCTTTCGAGACTCATTACTGAGGTCCTTACACAACCACATGGTGCACCTTGGTATAGACAGAACACTTGACTTGGTGAGATCCAGATTCTATTGGCCTAAGATGGGGCTGATGTGGAGCAACACATTCAAACTTGCAGTCGCTGCTTACAGAGGAAAGCTTTGCCCCAGAGGGTTGACCCCTTGTTAACATCACCACCAGTGCACCCATGGAGCTGGTCTGTATTGATTTTCTGAGTTTGGAGTCAGATCAAAGAAATGTTAGTAATGTGCTGGTGGTCACTGACCATTTTACGAGATATGTCCAAGCTTTCCCCACCAAGGACCAGAAGGCATCGACTGCGGCAAAAGTACTTGTAGAAAACTTTTTTGTTCACTGTGGGGCTCCACAAAGAATTGATTCTGATCAAGGGAGAGACTTTGAGAGTCGTCTGATCAAAGAGATGCTTTCTCTGTGGAGAGTGCGAAAGTCCAGAACCACCCCTTACCACCCCCAGTGGGACCCACAGCCTGAACAGTTCAACCGCACCTTGCTAGATATGCTAGGCATCCTCCACCCAAAGGACAAGCCTAGATGGAGCCAAAAAATTAGCACCCTGGTACACGCCTACAACTGCACCAAAAGTGATGCCACTGGGTTCTCCCCCTACCGCCTGATGCTTGGAAGAGAAGCTCGACTGCCAGTAGATGTGTGCTTTGGGGTTTCTCCTGATGGGGTTCAAGCTGACAACTATTTACAGTATGTGCAAAAATTAAAGGCCCAGCGAAATCATACGTACCAACTAGCTCAAACCATGGCTGCCAAAAGAAATCTGGCCAACAAAGAAAGGTACAGTATGATAAAAAGGTGAAAGCACAGGAACTCCAGGAGGGAGATCGGGTATTGCTAAGAAATCTGGGACTGAATGGCAAACATAAGATTGCTGATAGATGGCACCATCTCCCTCACATTGTAGTGGGCAAACTAGATGATCTGCCAGTGTACAAAGTAAGGCCTGAGAATAATTCAAAAGATGTGAAAACAATGCATAGAAATCATTTACTGCCCATTGGACAAATCTTGATTGAGTCTGAGCCCTCAGAAAATGCTGCCTCTGGACCAGTGACTAGAGCTACTGCTAAGAAAAAATCAAGAAAGTCTGCACCTACAGAAGCTGAGTTAAAGTGTCCCCTCCACAAGTCCCAGTTGAGCATGACTGTCAGTCCATATCAGAGGAAAGTGAGTGTGACTTTGAATACAACCCTTCTTACAAACTGAGTCAATTGTTTTGGGGCAATCCTAGTCAATACTGAAGATGAAGCTGGGCCTTCTGGACTGTCTAAGCCCCAGCTTTGTCCCTGAAGCCAATGGTCCCAGAAAGTGAAGTGCAAAGCATCAAGTCAGATGATATGGAATCATTGTATATGATTGAACTGTTTGAGCTTTCAAGGGAGGAAAATGATGGACTGAAACAGACTGGTGATATACCAGAACAAGAAGAGTATTTTGAGTGCCCTGACGGTTCACTGCCAGTGTCCAAAAGCTCTCCATGTGAGCCTAGTGTTGTGGACTCAGAGATTGTAACTCCTGGAGCTGAGAATGCCCCAAGTTCTAGCCTCTCTACTCCAATGGAGACTCCCCTGACAAGTGAGGACAATGCTGAAAATGAGGCTCAGAGTGAAGAGACTGTAACAGTTCCCCCTAGAAAGTCTGGTCAAGTTGTAAAGCCTGTGGTGCACCTCAGTTATGATTCCGCTGGAAGGCGGTGGACTTGCTCTCCAATGTTGTCCATAAAGGAGTGTATGTGTCCCTGAGCTCATTGCCCAAACTGAACATCAGTGCTAACTCCAAGTTACTTGTGTTGCCCTCTAGGTATGGTGCCCCTGCCCCATCCAGCCCCAAGGTAGCTGATAGGGAAGGGCCCCCTCTGCTCGGGTTTCATGTACAAGAGGTAATAACCTGAGTTATGATACAATGTGTGTGTAATACTGTGTAAAGAGTGACGTACTGCAAAGTTTCAGAAATGTGTTTCTGGTAAGGTGACATGTTGACTGATGATTACATGTATGAGCCTAATGTGATACTGATGCAAATGTATATGGTTGCAATTGAAACTTATGGGGTACTTGCTTGTGCGCGGACTCCAAGTCTTTTCCAGGCCAGGAAGGGTGTAACCCCTGCAAATGGGGATTCCCAAAAGACTCCAGGAGCTTGCTTGAATGCTCCAAGCCTGGATGGTGTGACGTCTAAGCCGTTTATCTGTGGTGCTTTTAGAGCCTCTGGTACTGTCTCTTTAAAGAGCTGTCTACCTGCAGACATAATTAATTTGGATGGGGTCTGTGTGTTTCTCTGCTCGAGTCCCACTGAGGCTACTGCAAGTCGCTCCATTTCTGCCATCGCTAAGTGGGCAGAAGGAGCACTCTTCACAGATGTAATTGTTTGCTTGTAACCTGTTAGAGAAATAATGAAAATGCAGTTTTTTTTAACCTGCTTTCTTGTAGCAAGGACAGTGCAGAATAGCTCCCTTATGTTGGTTCTGAACTGCTGAATTGGACCAATCATTGTGGGGATCTTTTAAAATGGAGCCTGCTCTGGGCGAATCAGAACTTGAACTCTCCTCTATAGCCAGCCACAATGGGACTATATGGCAGATGCCTCTGGGAACTGTAGTTTGGACTTCGGCGCCTTTTTGTACCAACAGGGGGAGTCTGATTGTGAGTGACAGCCAAACCAGCCAACTGAACTGGGAGGAACTCAAAGGAAATACCCGGCTCTGTCTACTGGAAAGTCAGATCAGTTTGGGCAGTGAAGAGACAAGGAGCTGGGTGCTTCTTCGGTGTGTAGTTTTAGCGTGGGAATTGTGTGTAAGGCCCTAAGTTTTGGTCTGCAGCTTGTGCAAGGGCCTGTTTGGACTGAATCCGACCTGTGAAAAGAATCAAGGGATCTGAAGAGTAGAAACCAGGCTCACCCTGTAGAAGACTGGAGAAATTGTTGAATCGTCACTTTCGGTCTGTCAGGAACTGAATCTGCTGTGTTCTCCTGGTATTGTGCAGTAATTGCGATCGGGATAGAGAAGCAGCCTGCCTGGTATAGAACTTTCCTTTTACATATAAATCTGTGTAGTGCTTGTGGGGAATCGCGTTTCAAATCCCCTGTACAGTGAATTGAGTGCATGAAGCTGAGTAAACCCCAGCTTAATCCAGACTACATCCATTTGCTCTGAACTGCAGTGGGGTCCAGTCACAAGGACCTTGTCCACATGGTCTGCTCCTCCTGGCAATCCAGGACAATCTGCCTTCCATCCAGTTCCCAGCATTGAGTCTGTGAATACAAAGCAGGGTAGCTCCCTGCCATCTGTTTATCAATTGCAAGTGTGCCATCTAATTGTTGTTTTTTTTCATTTCTTCACCGAACTGAACCAACCGGCTCTGGATTACAATTTGGGTATTGTGCCAGTGTTTTTCCATCACAGGGCCCCAACCAGCTGCACCAATCCTGGCTAGCCACCCCCCATCCTGGGTACCCAGTGAAAGTGACAATTTGGGACTCTGAATATGCGCACAGTACTGTGATTATTAATGTGTTTAACCTAATTAACCTGATTCCCCCTGTCCTTGTTACAGCTCCTTAAATAAATCAGATCTGTTTGTTTCAGCAAAGTTACACTGACTAAGGTATTCGTTTATGTTAAAGTATTGTACTGTGGTTTTTGCACTGTGTCATCTTGTTTTACACGGTTCCCCAGAGTCCAGTCGACAGAGTCAGTCCTGGGGGTAAGTGTACATTGTGAAGATATTCCTGATGCATTGTGTGGGCCACTAGTGGGAAGAAAGGGGGTTACAGTGTCCCAGAGGGCTGTGACCAAGCTAGTTTAACTACTGCAAACCCTGACCTCTGGGTGGTGGCACTCGCTATTGGACCTAGGCCCGTCACCCTGTTAGTAGTTAAGCAGGCAGGGGTAGTAGCCCTTGGGATAGTGCCAACTAGGGGTTACACTCTGAATTTATTGCATGCTTAACAGTTATTGCATTTTAAGGTTATAAGACAAATAGTGAACTGTTGATTTGGGAGGTGATATTCTGTATGCTAATCCCCTGATATTGGGTGATACCCTATTTTAGTTTCCTGATAGGAAGCCCCCGGCACCAACTCTACCAGCTAGCCCCTGCTAGCTGGAGGCACCACTCTACTTATATGGACTCTGGTTAACAGTGTATGACCCTGGGCAGGCAGTATAGCGCAGTGGTTTAAGGCTCTGAGCTGCAAAGCTGGTGACATCCAGGAAACCAGACTTGGGTTTGAATCCCACAGCTTCCACTTGCATACTGTATAACCCTGAGCAAGTCACTTAACTTCCCTGTGCTCCCAGGTTGCACCTGTAAAAAAACTTTCAGCTTAGTGTGTTTCACTGGGTTAAATAACAAACAAAAAAAACTGTCTTAAGGCCTGAAGGTTCCAATTTACAGCAAGAAATATCGGGCTGCACCAGACCTGTGGTACGGAAGTTACAAAAGAATTATGTAAGATTTGGTCATTTAAATTCTTCATTAAAACTTTTCTGGCAAATGTTGAGTAATTTTACATTATTACTTTAAAATAACTAATCCCTCTGTAGTAGTGGTTGCCAGCTCAAATGGTAGCACTTCTGACATTTCAGGTAAGCATTCAGAAGTACAGCAGCATAATGTGTATGTGACTGTATTTTGTGCTTGCAGTTGTGGAAATGCTTAATCCCCCTCGAATTCCACTGCAGGAAATATTTACATCTTGCTGACCTTTAACCCTGCTAAGTAAAACAGAGCAGCAGTGGCCTTACAGTGGTGTTTTCATTCAGAAAAAGTCAAGGTATCACAAGGAAGACAGAGTGCTTCTCAGCTGTACCTGTGTCTCTGAGCCAGTGTGAACTCCTGGAGCTGCCACTGTAGTGGATGTCAATTTGGGTGCTCGTACAAAACACTTAAATTCAGGGCAACCAGCTCAGGGTATAAAGGAGAGGAATAAAATAAAGAGTGGCCCATTTATTTTTGTCTGGTTAACAGTAAACCTGATTTTGCCTTGCTTACTGTGCACTTGATGACTTACTTTATTTTGGAAACAATTAGAAATGAACAACAAATGTTTTGTCTGTACCGAGGGGAATATGTCTCTGTCATGCTTCATGGCACATACTTTGTTTAGCACAAGCCTGACACATAAAATTAGGTACACTGGCAAGAAAACCAAAATCGAAAAGACAAAGGAGCCTGCAGTGACAAACATTGCCTTGGAAACCATGGTAACTGATAAAAGGTGAAGCAAAGGAAATGTTTTTCTCAGAAAGCATCATGAGGAGAGGGAAGGAACACACAGACCCTTAAACAAGACAGGAACTTTAATGCTCAGAGTAGTCTCTGTTTACATATTGTTTGTCAATGGTTTTGACCAAAAGGTTGTCAGCAGGACACTCTATACCTATAATCTTCTAACAACACTGTCCATACTGATCACACAGGCTGAATTCCATTCAAGGCATGCTTATGGATACAGATACACATACTGTCCTGTACATATAGATACATGTATCAGTCTATACATAAGGAATAACACAACAACAGGTTGTGTGGTGTTTCTGTGATACCCCAGGCCCAAGGCCTTTAACCACCCAGGAAGTGCAGTTATTAAAAAACAGCACACACCATGGAGTGTGACATTAAACTTACCAACTCAGATGTGCTATAAATATTCTTTATTTAAATGTGTGTGAGTAATAGAGAACCCACTCTAAGGTGTGTGATCGCGCTCTGATATACGCATGCCGTGGTGTGCATTGTTACGCACAAGGCTGCAGGCCGAGTGCGTCAACCACCCAAGACATGTGTATATCGGAGCGCAACTGCATACCCTAGACTGAATTATCTATCTTATAAAATGGCAAAATTGTTTTGGAGGGGGATGAAAGTGCAGGTGTGCGGTTATGCTCTGATATATGCATGGTCATGTGATGTGTTTTAACCAATCAGCAAACATGATTTTTCCTACCCATTTTATAAATTAAATTATAACCTTTCTAGCCATATTGTGCTTTGTTCCTGAACCCTGTGTTACTTATCTGCTGCAGCTTTGCCAGTTTCATGGCCAGGTCACTATGATAAATGAAAATGTGTTCTTAATGTTTTTTTTTTCTTTTCCCCTGGTTTAATAAAGAATTTAACTGGGGAGGGGGAGCAGCAAGGAACCAAGTAAGATGTGTTGTCTGGGATCTCTGACTTTTCAATGCTTTAATCTTGACTAAAATCAACTTTTATACAACTCTTAGTCAACAACTTACTTTTCCTGTGGTACAGTATACAGTCCAGAACCTCGACATAAGCAAAACTATAAAGAAAGATGCAAGCGAAGACTTTGTTAAGCCTGAATCCGGTCAGACATTGACAGACCATGAGGCTATGGGGTCATCTGAAGTGATGCCATCATCAGAGTTGCTGGAGGATAGCTTGGCTTACATTAGCCACAGTGTGAAGATGCTTTGCAAAAGAGCAGCGGACTTGCACAAAAAGTCGATGCCTGTAATAACCGTATGGTAAGACTGAAGTAGGACATGGTGGAAATGACAAAAAAAAAACATGACAAAGCACAAGAATGGTGGCTAAAGCCCCAGTTCAACATCAGACGCCACGCTGTCCTACTGAAGGTGTGTCTGTAACATCTTGTGAATATGGCCCAGGAGTCCATGTGCACGCAGGGACTCCCAGAGAAGAAAGGGCCTAGTCTTTTACCTATTGTCCAGTAATGGCTGATCAATCGACTGGCCTGGGTGCTACCACAAATGCCCTGCTCACTGAAAAGATATGAGACCTGATATTCAAAGATTAGTGCACCTGCAAATAGGATTTGCAGGTGTGCTAATCAAGGTATGCTAGTGCTTCCAGCTGGCCCATATTCAGAAGCCCTGGGAGTGCCAGTGCAATCCCACAGTGCTGAAGTGCAACAATACTGCTGCATATAAGCACATGAGAGCATCCCCCCATGCATATAGGTGCAGCGGTATCTTCAAGGGTTTGCGGCAGCAGTAAATAGCCCCAAAGTGGCACTATTTACTGCCTTCAAAAACCACCTCAACAGTGTGCCCCCACCCTCCCAAAGGCAGGGTGGTTGGGGGTGTACTAGACAACAGGGAATGTATTACGTTACAGAGAATGGGCAATCAGAGGGTGAGGGTGCCACTAGGAAATGAAGTGCACCGTATGTGCACTCACTGACAGCTCATATGGTGGCTGACCGAGGAGGTGAGAGGAGGACTGTGCTGACCACCATACTGGGCAACACAGGTTGCCGAAGGACTCAGGGATAAGGGTATGTGTGGGGTGGTGGTCTGTGGTGAGTGGGCAGTATGGGTGGGGGACACTGGACCACCATTGAATACTTTTATGTTTGTTAACGGGTGATTGGAGGGGCAGGGGGAACCACTGGACACCAGGGATAGATAAGATAGTACAGAGTGAACTATCAGGGGTGGGGGGTGCCACTAGCCATCAGGGAATGCTTTACATTACAGAGAAGAGGTGATCTGGGGGTTGGGGCACCACTAGACACCAGGGAATGCAGTACATTACAGAGAAAAGTCAATCGGGGTGGGGGTGCCACTAGCCACCAGAGAATGCATTACATTACAGAGAACAGGTGATCGGGGGTGTGAGGGTACCACTAGATAACAGAAATTTGTCCAACAAACACAGGATGGGTGCTAATGAGCAGCAGCAGCACTATGCAATTAGCCCACTGGAATGCTTCACTGAAGGAACGGAATTCATTTTGAAACATAATGGCCCCGATATTGAAAAGAAAAGCACAAGCGTGGTGCTAACACTTGCACTTCACTTGCACTACTGCCAGACCTGGAGGCTGCTATAGTCAATCAGATAGTGGACTGGCACTATCTGACTGAATATTGGACTGTGTCAGCGCAATGCTAAGTGAAACTGTGCTGCCCCAACACAGACCTGGGCTGTATATAGCCCATAGGGAATAGCACTAACCAGAATGGATAGTACTGAGACCCCTGTGGGCTATATTCAGCCACAACATGCAAATGAACCATTGGGCATGCAAGGCACTAAAGAGTCATTTGCATGGTGCACAGCAGCCCATTAGCACCCATCCTGAGGGTGTCTGACACATTCTCTGGTGTCTAGTACATTAGTTCTCAGACTTTGTAACAGTTAGCCTCCCCCAAGGCATGCAAAAGATCTCGAGACTACCCAAAATATTGAAATAGTCTTGGGCCTCCCCAAAGAAAAATAGCATACTTTGCACAGCACATCAGGAATAAGGTGAAACTCCATCGAGTAGTTGGCTCTCATTTTATTCAGCTTATTGTAACCCCCCCCCCATAGCCCCACTCCCTGGGCCAGCCTACTTGATCCGCTTGTAACCCCCCTACAAATGGGGGTTCCCAAAAAGTATTCCTTGAGCTTGCCTAAATGCTCACTGCCAGGCTGGTGTCCTGCGTTTTAACAGTTTAAATGTGATTACCAGAGCTTGTATAGCCTCTGTGTACTGTCTCTTTAAGAGTTGCCTAATTGCAGCTTAAGTAATCTGAGGGAGCTCTGTTGAAAGATGTAACTATTTACTGAAAATCATTTAGAGGATAATGATAATGTGCTTTGTCTAACCTGCTTTCTCTGTAGCAAGGACTGTTTTGTTTGTCTCCATTATCTTGGTCCTGGACTGCAAATTGGACCAAACAGTACTGGTGGGACCTAAAATGTAGCCGGACTACAGGAGCTGTCTGAAATTCAAAATCTGTAGGAACTTTAGTTTGGAGTTTTTTTGCACCTTTTTTGCAACTGAAGGGGGAGCTCTTGCTTTGACTGACAGCCAAATCAGCCAACCAAATCTTTTGGATCTTGGGGAAGTCCCGGGCTGCTTGCAGTTTTCAGTTAGAACTCAGCTAGAAGCTGAGCAAGAAGGAGCTGAAGTAATTCTGAGCAGAAATCCTGAGTGGATTTGCATGGGAGAACTGGGAAAAGGCTGAGTGTTTGCCCAGTATGTCTGCCTGCTGCTCCTGAGAGGAGAGAAGAGAATTATTTTGACTAAATCCAAGTTTGTGTGACTAAAGTAAGTTACTGAATTGGGCCAGGCTCAGCCTGAAGAAGAACGAATATTTTACTGAATGCGATCGGCCTGTCAGGTTCCAGCTACCCCTAAGCTCCCGTGTGCAGAGACTGCACTGTGTCCCGGGAGCGCTTTGCCTGTACAGTAGAATTCCATACATGTAAAATGTGCTATGAGCTGCTAGTGGCTGTGAGTTAGTTCCCCACTGTGTGAACTGTGTTCTGCTTGCTGGAAGCTGTATCCAGCCCAAAATGGACTGCTCCGGAACTTGTCTCCATGCAGTCTGGGCTTTGCCAGATTGGCCCAGCCAGACTATCCACTGCACAGAGAAGCATCGACGCAGAGACCTGCCTGGGGATCAGCCCCCTGCTCTACACTTGAACAGGAATGATGCCTCTGCAGGCTTTGTGGGCCCTGCTTTCTTCTGGCGCTCCAGATCAACCACCTGCAGTCTCGATTTTCATCCAGCCTGTGTCCAGTCTTGGGTATCATGAGTAAATACCAGGGTAGCTCCCTACAACAACAGCTTAATCTGAGTGTGTCATCTGATTGTCTTGTTGTTTCATTTCCTTTATGAACTGAGCCCTCTGGTTCCAGATTACAGATACTGTGTACTGTGCATGTTGTGTTTTCCATCACAGGGCCGCAACCAGCTGCAACCCCGGGCAACTGTCCTGGCTAGCCCATCTCTTCTCTACCTGGGTACCCAGCATAACTGCTTGATTGATATAACCCTTAAGCTAATTAACCTGATTTTGCCCCTCCCTTGTTCAAGTCCCCTGAATGAATCAGATCTAACTTTTTCAGCATGTAATCTGACTGTGGTTCCAGTTTGTGCTCAAAGTCAGAGCCGTAGGAAGGCATTTTGGTGCCCTGGGCAAGGGACTAATTTAGTGCCCCCCCATCCAGAAAACAGCCGGGGGTCTGGGGCTTTTCATGAGGTAAAAACATAGTTTTGGTATATGTTCCTACCCCTAATTTCAGGGAAAATGTTGTTCTCATGGAATCTGAGGGTGTGTGAGACTCTGGCTGGCTGGCATCAGAGTGTGAGCTGTAAAATGAAGTTCTCTTTGCTGATCAACCAACAAATAAAATGTACTAGTCTACACTTGCCTGATGCCAGCTAAGGTGGCAGAGGGAGGCTAACTGAATAAGAAGAAACAAATCTTGATTGATTTAATTGTATTGTATGTATTGGGTATTGTATATCTATGCTCGTCTTAAATACAACTGACTGCAGTATCTATAAGTGCTGCTTCCCAGTGCTGGCTGCCTGGCCTGCTGCAGCTTATTCTTCAATCAGTAGCAGCCTAGCAGGTACTGAGTACTAGGATAGTAGTAGGGGTCCCTGGTTGACAGGGAGTCAGGGCAGTGGAGTCAGAATGAAGAACTGTCTCAGGTCTGGAGGCTCTGTCTGCCCTGGGACTGGGATGAGAAGGCCCACTGCCAACAGCCACCCACCTGGAGTATTAGGAAAGCAGTGTGGGAGCCTGTCTGCCCTGTAACTGGAGCAGCTAGAGCCAGGCCTGCCAGCAGGCCAACTAACAACTTCCATCCAAGGCAAGGCAATGCTTCATTTTCTACAGCAAGACTGGTGTGGGTGGGGTGGGTATAACGGAAGACATAAAAAAAAAAAAACAATGGTAATGGAATGGGAGTGCAAGGAATGGGTCAAAAGGAGGAGAAAAATTAAAACGTATAACATGTGGGCGGGAGGATGGTGCCCCGCGGCCTGCGCCAGAGAAGTCAGCCCAATTTAGGAAAGCAACAACTCCCAGTAACTCCCAAAAGAAACTCACAAGAAAGCACTGTATGGGAGTGTGATTATAAAACTTAGCTTAACAACATGCTGAGCAAAAAAATTCACTGTGGACAGTACAAGTTAAAACTTCTTTCACATGGACGGTCACAAAAGTGAACTGAACGCACTCCTCGATCATGAAATAATACACAGCAGCCGCCAGCCAGTCAGCTGAGCCAGCCCAGTAATCAAATTCAAAGCAGATTTCCTGAGTTTGCATTTTTTCCAATCTAGTACCCCACACCTGGCGCCACTGCTGCCACATACACCATAATTCATCTCACTGACACACAATATGACACAAGTTCTCATTTTAAAAAAAAATCATTTTGGGTCACACACAGGATGGACGTGGATGGAAATGAAAAATGCTTGCTGTTGCTTTTACTTAATGCAGTCCAGTCAGACTACTACATTATAGACATCACAGAAGACAGTAGTGCATTGCTTTCACAAATCCAACATCTCTCTGTCTCTTGATCTCATCTCTCCTCTCTACACTCTATAGTTTATTGCTGTTTTTTGCTGCTAGTCTCTTTCTGTCTCATCTCAACAAACTACTGTATCTCCAGCCTCTATTTAACCGCCTCTCAGTGCCACGTGCTTGCAGCGTTCCACCCAGTACCTTTTATACTAATGGGTTGGGCGGCGGTGGCCCACCAGTTTCTCTTTCTCTGTACCACCATCACATGATTATACTGTCTGCAGCAGATGGTGCAACCTTGTGACACCCCCCCAATTTGCTGATCTTTGGTCCACAGATGCGCCCCTGCTGACAGCCAGTTGTAATTTCAAAACCAAAATATATATATATAAAAAAAAAAGAAACCTTAAAGCAACAGCACAAGTGAATTAAAAAGTGAGCTTTAGACTTGAAAACTGCACCCCTCAGAGGCTTGCGCCCAGGGCGAGAGCACCACCCGCCCCACCCTTCCTATGGCACTGCAAAGTACTGTACTGTTGCTATTTGCTGTGCTTAACCTTGTTTTACAGGGGGTCTCCAGAGTCGAGCCAGAGGAACCAGCCCTGGTGGTAAGTGCAAACAGTGTGGGTACTTGTGTGGTGTACCAGGGGTATTGTGAAAGTGATTATTGTAGAGTGTTCAGGCCACTAGAGGGGAAAGAGGGGGGGTTACAGTGTCCCGGAGGGCTGTGCCCAGGTTAGTTTGACCACTACCAACCCTGACCTCTGGGTGGAGGCACCCGTTTCAGAACTCAGGCCCCTTAACCTGCTACTAGCCAAGCAGGCAGGGGGGTAGTAGCCTTTGGGATAGCACCACCTAGGGGTTACACGCTATTTTGACTCTTGTATCTTTGTTACCCCCCTTGTTGCAATACCTTCATAGGTCAGATTGCTTTCTTTGTTTCCCCTCTATCTGGAATAACCTTCCTACCAACCTCTGCATCGTCTGCTTTACCCTGCTGACAAGCAACTTTCTAGGGATCCTTTTTCTTCCTCCTGCTCTTACTCCTACTACCTCTCTGCTTAACCCTTGGATTTTAGCTGTTCTGCAGCAAGTCTAATTGGTCAATTGTTACCTCTCATTATTTGTTCATTGTTCCTATTTTTTGCACTATTGTTGATTTTGTATTGTTTGACTGTTTTACAGTTACCCCTTGAATTGTATTCACTCCCTACCCTTCCCAGGTACACCTGACATGAGCCTTGGCTCAGTGTACCTTTCCTGGTCACTGATTTGTAAATAAATACAGAAATACACCTACTATTATCCTCTTTCAGTTTGCATCAACCCTTCACACAAAATACCTTAAACTCCAAATGTAAATGCAGTACTTTTTCAGACTTGCTTGAGCCTCCCCTGGAACAGGTTGAATCCTCTCCAAGGAAGCTGGCCTCACCATTTGAGAAACACTGTTCTAGTAGCATCCCCCACCCCAGATTGCCCATCATACATTCTAAAATGCAGTCCTTGGAGTCTAGTGGCACCAATACCTCCTGATCACCCGTCATACATTCTGGAATGTAGTCTCTGGTGTCTAGTGGTAACCCCACCCCCGATCATCTGTTCCTTATTATGTAGTATTATTCCTGGTGTCTGGTGGTTTCCCTGACTCCCCGATCAACCAGTCATACATTCTAAAATGCAGTCTCTGGTGTCTAGTAGCACCCCCATCCCCGATCACCTGTCTTACATTCTAAAATTCAGTCCCTTGTGTCTAGTAGCACCTCCCCCCCACACACACACACACACGATCACCCATCATAAGTCTAAAATACAGTCCCTGGTGTCTAGTGGCAACCCCCACACCGCAATCACCCATCATACTTTCTAGAATGCAGCCCCTGCTATCTAGTGGTACCCCCACCTTGATCATCCATTCCTTATTATGTAGCATTATCCCTGGTGTTCAGTGGTTCCCTCACCCTCAATCTCCCATTGACATAAGAACATGTAATCATTAGCAGTCCAGTGTCCTCCCACCTGCCCAACCTACTCACAAACCACCACCCCTCACACACACCCTTACCACTGTGATCAGTGACATCCAGTGGATCTCGATACAATGATTGGCGTTACCTTTCTTACACTTCCTCAGCCAGATGCTATATGAGCTCTCAGTGGCATGTGTACAGTACAAGTGTACAGTAGTTGTACTGTATGCATGCCGCTAACAGCTTATATGGTGGCTAGTTGAGGAAGTGAGAGGAGGGCTATGCTGGTTGCCATATCAAAATCCACTGGACATCACCTTTCACACCAGTAAGGGTGTGTGTGATGGGTGGTGGTTTGTGACCGGGTGGGATGGGTAGGGGGGACACAGGACCACCAATGATTATGTGTACTTATGTCAACAGCTGATTGGGGTGGGGGGAACCACTGGACACCAGGGATAATGCTACATATTAAGGAATGGGTGATCAGTGGGTGAGGATGCCACTAGACACCAAGGACTGCATTTGGGCATTATGACACATGACTGTGGGGTGGGGGTGCTGCTAGGCACCAGGGACTGCATGTTAGACTGTAAGGATGGGTGATCGGGGTGGGGTGCCAGTAGACACCAGGAAAATATTAAATATTTAAGGAAACAGTGATGGAGGGTGAGGGTGCTACTAGACACCAGGAAGACATAAATTTTGAAGATGATGGTGATCAGAGGGTGGGGTACCACTACACACCAGGGAAAGATTAAAGCTTTAAGGGACAGCATCGAAGGGTAAGGCCAACTAGACACCACGGAAAGATTATCTCTTTACAGAGATGGCAATCAGAGGGTGGCGGGTGCCACTAGACACCTGAGAAGCGTAATTTCTTGACTGGGATGGTGATTGGAGGGTGAGGGGTGCCACTAGACACCAGGAAAAAATGTAATCTTTAAGGGGACAGCAATTGGAGGGTGGGGGTGCCACTAGGCACCAGGGAAAGAGTAAATATTTAAGGGAATGATGATCAGAGTATGTGGGGCACTACGAGACACCAAGGAAACAGCAGCTCACTGCTCTCGCTGCAGTCCACAGCATGAGTTCCAGCTGTGGCTGCAGAATTCAAGAAAGTCCCACTGGTCTCATACAGAGAATGTGGGTGAATGGCTCCTCTCGCTAAGCTGGGCACCCTGGATTTTAGGTGCCCAGAAAAGGTATTTCTGGAAAATGTAAAACAAACAAACAAACACTGCAGCTGTAAGGAGAGATCCAATTACCTTTTTGTATAGAAAAGATGTTGTCTTCTGATGAGCCCAGCTCCTATGGTAAGAATCTCCTGGCGAAACCAAAGGGATCCTCTCCCTCTACCCCTCTGGTCAGCCTACCATCCAGACATTGTGCACCCGGGCCTGGTTCTCAACTGTCAAGCCATTGACATAGCAATGAGTTTTCTTTAAGAAGTTTAGCAGTCATGTCAATGGTCCACAACACAGATGCCTTGGATCACGCTGTAGTTTGCTCGTAAGCGTTTATTCTGGTTTCAAGATTTGTAAACCTTGGTTTGAGGGTATAGAACTTTTGATCCAAGTCCTGCACTGTATGAATCAGGCTAGGGTGGTATTAACTGTAGCAAGTGTCATTTCCCCCAACGGAGCAGTAAGTAAGGTGGAGGATGAGGCCTGCTGTTGCGTCTTCTCTCCATGCTGCTGACCTTTCTGTTTAAAAAAGTCCACACTAGCTACAGCAGCATTTCTAGTTTTGCCCATATTCAAACTAATACTGTGACAGATGTCCAAAGTATTAAAAGCTGCTAAAAATACCACTACTGTAAATATTGAAATAAATAAAATACTTTCCTCTCTTGGGCACTCGAGGAAGACACATCTTTCCTTGGAGGCTATTCAGTATCGCCCCCCGGAGCACCTTCTTGAAGATCAAGCCTGGCAGATGGTGGGGGATCGACACCAGAATGAGAGACAGAAGGCCTCACTGACTATAGCTCCCAGATGATCAGTGAATTTAGGGACCACAAATGATCCTACACCCAGCACTTCACACCAAGACACCCAGAGCAAATGAAGACAACAGAGGAGAGAGACAGCCCATTGCACTGCACAGGACAGTGCCTGAAAAAAATAACCCAGATGTTTCCTTTCTACCTCCCTCCAGTAGGAGCCTAATCTAGACCCTCTAGTCCAGCCCTCACAGTAGACACAAGGATTATGCTCACATGGTGCCACCCTCATCCTCTCCAAAGGCCACAAGAGATAACCCCGCACCTCCCCCTGAACAAACTGTAGGTACAATTCCTGTTGTTACTTTGGGCAACCACTCACCTTGTTATTGACTGAGCCCTGAAGTGAGAGGAGCAGCAGTGCCTGATGGCCCCAGGCAAGGTGGAGAATGGCTTTTACTGCTCCTCTTCTGAGAACTTAAATCCCCGGACACCAAGACACTTCACAGGGCTGAAGAGCAAACTCCACACTTGCTCTACTGTGCTTGGCATCACCTGCTGCCAACTCTACAGGAGGGAGGATGTGGGTAACACATTGCTTATCTGGGAACTGCTAGGTAGCACAGGTTCTAGACTTTCAAAAGGATAGCCTGAATTACCCTGATGGACGGCTCCCTGAGCACTTCCCTGAGTGTCTTATTTTGGTTGTCTATGCATTGCTAGGAGGTGGTATGACCATGACCTGTTTTACTAGAAAAGCTGGACAAATGCTAATCATATGTAATCTGGGATAACTGAATTGGTCATCGCGGGAAGGGAGGAACTGTGTTTTCATGGGGGAGGGCACTGTCACTGGTGGGAACGACACCATTTCCACAGGGTGCTGCTGGTTACAGTCAAGGGGAACCTGGGAGAACAGTCGGCTACAACTCCCACAGTATCAACAGGTTTAGCACCACTAACACACAGTGCAGACCACTGCTGCCCCCTAATGGGCAAGCCTCACACACAGCTGCTGTACGGAGATGTTCCTGGCTAATTAGCCTGAAATGCAAGCCATGGAGTCAACTGAGTGAGCAATCCAGCTTGTTATACTAACCTTGAAGTACCAGTTTGCTGTAACTAGTTCTCACTGTTTTTACAGATTATATGGTGTTTATTGTTATTTCTTACTGGCAAATGTTCATATGGAAGAAGGGAGGAAGCAATCCAGTGAACACGGCGACCGCACATGAGCGCTTACGAAAATGGCGACTCAGTTACAGTGCCTGTGTTCAGGGCTACCTGGCAGGGTAGTGACCGGACACCTGGGTGGGCGAGGTAGGGCAATGGGAAGAAACGCACATATATGCGCGTGCACATGCGTGGTGGGGGAGAAGAAGGGGAAGGAAGGTATGTGGGAAGGAGTGTGGAGGGCAGCTACTGAGCTGGTCCGCTAGTATGGTGGGGAGGATGGTCAGTTGGAAGGTGCAGGGTTCAATCCGACATGTTTTTTTTTAAGTATTTCAGCCCCCCAGACATCCACCCCCCCCGAGGTTAAGAATCCTTTACTAGGGGGGTGTGGGGGTGCAGCCCCCCGCATTAAAACGAAATCCATAGATATTGGGTGCCCTCTTGCCATTTTCCATGAGTGTGCATCGCTGAAATTCATTTTTGGCGATGTACACATGCCCAAACGGCAATTGCTATTCCGCGATCACCGTTATTACGTAGAACTGGGAGGAAGACCTTTATTTAAACATGGGGATCTGAAGGTGGTAACTTATAGCGTTAAAGGACTGCACAGCCTACTAAGCACAGCAAGAGTTTTTAGGAGCTGGGGCAAATGGGAACCATATTAGCACTGCTCTAGGAAACTCACCTGAGTAGGGTAGAACATGAAAACTTAAATGCAAGTGGGTAGGAGAGGCATATGCATTGACCTATACAGAGCACCCGAACAAGCGAGGAGTAGCATTATTGATCAGATGGAATGCCCCCTTGGTGATCCAGGAGGTGATTTAGGATGACAGTGGTAGGAGCATAAAAATAGAAGATATCTCTACAGAGGGACCCCATGTATCACACTGAATTTGTATGTTCCCAACGAGGATATGGAACAGGTTGTATTCTTCTGGAAGCACCTCCTGAACACAGTATGGGAACTTAGTAGGCTTTATATCATTGGGGGAGATCTCAATTGCACATTACCTCTGCGGCTGGACAGGTCTGATAATGGGGCAGCCCATAGGGGCCAATCAGGGTCCACACTCAAGAAGGTGCTGCACTAACTAGGGTTTGCTGATGCATGGAGATATGTGAACCCCAAAGTGCGGGACTAAACATTTTATTCTAACTTCCATAAATATGCATACAGCTGGAATACGTCCCAGTCCTGAAGGACTGGGTGCATACCATTACCTCCTCACACATAGTCTTTATTACTATGTCTGACTATTCACCAAGTTTGGTGGACCTGGAGGTACTGCTGCTCCTTAAGACCCCCAGCTGAACCCAGGTCCAGAAGCAAGCCTGGATCGTCAGAGGCCAGCCAGGGGAGGAAGATTGAGCATCTCAGAGGACACTGTCTTCCTCCAGGAAAAGAAGACTGTGTCCTCCCTATGATTCTCCCACCTGGGTCACCACTGGTGGCAATGCAGCAGAACAGTGATGGATGCGCAGAATGCATCCTGACCAGATGTCTGCTTGGTCCTAGCCCACGAGGCACTCAGGAAGAGGGTCTTACGAAGAAAAAAGCCTCTCTAGCCTGAAGCAGTATGATGCCACCTCTCTCTGTAGGCTCCACACTGCTGACTTGGCTCCCAACCAAAACCCAGCTCTAGCTCCTCCCATGCTTGGGGAACCCCAGGGGTGCCACCACTGGGGGTAAACCAGTTGGGTACTGATCTGGTCGGAAAGTAAGTCCCGAGGACAGCAGATGACAGGGCTGGGAGAGAGAAGGTAGCCAAGGTCAACAAAGCAGGGATGAAGAAAGTACAGTAAATTCAAAAACCAAAAGACCCCAGCTGGACACTTAATGTGTCCCTGCTGAATAGACAGGGCTTTCAGAGTCTGATAGGGTACAATTGCAGACTATTTAATCCACAGCAAGGTAGAAGATACCTCTGTGGGGGCCTGGTGGAATGGCCTAAAAGTCATGGTTACAGGAAGAATTATTACTTACACCTCTAACTTAAAGGAGGAAAGAGAGAGAAACAACCTCTAGAATTAGAACAGAAAATTTATGGCATAGAATGTAAACCCAAGATATCCTCAGATCTAAGTCAGGACCCAGAAAGGGCCAAAATTCTTTACACAAAGCCATTGTTGCTTCAGTTTGTGATTGACACTACCTGGGGGGACTTGGGGAAACATATCATAGGCCAACTTTACCAGATATTACAGGAAGCCCTAGGCGACTCAACACTAACAATTTTAAACAAATGGAATATTGAACTAGGGTTGGAGGTGTCAGAGGAAGACTGGCTGAGGTTCACTCCCTCGGCTATCAGAATCACATGCTCCTTAACATGGAGAGAATATGCCTGGAAATGCTCCTACCGTTATTTTAGATCACTGGCAATTTTAATCAAATATATGCCAGCAGACTTTGGTAAATGCTGGAGGGGATGCAATTATAGGGAAGCAGACTTGAGACATGTTCTGTGGCTCTGTCCTTTGTTAATGCCTTTTTGGTGTGCCCTGCAAAACGAGATCTGGGACAGCCTGGGAGAACCGGTTGAACTAACAGTGGAACTGGTACTCCTGTCCATTTTGCCACAATGAAAGAAACCTCTTCTACCAATATTTTTGCTCACAGTAAAAAAAAGCAATCACACAAAAATGGATGTCAACGCACATTCCGTCAATCTCTGATTGGAGAGCGATGGTAACAAATATTTATCAAATGGAAAAACTGACAGCATCTATACATGACCAATTAGATAATTTTTTAACAAAATGGCAAAAATGGCATTGATATATGGCACAACTGGACCCAGACTTTGTCCTCTAGGCGCCGTCCGGTTCTCGGGGGTAATCTCATCAGGGGAGGGAAAGTGTCATCAACAAGATATCTGTATTTCCTGTTTCCTTATTTTCACGTTAAGCTTGCTCGCATCACCGGAAGGAGCGTATTGGGAGAGTAGCACTTGGAAGTGTGCCTCTCCCACCAATGCACTGCTCAGTTGAGCAGGTGTGGCGATCCAGCACCAATGGGTGCAGCAGCTCAGTATGACAACGGTGCTCTTTGCTTCAAGAAAAACACGCTGCCATACTGGCGCTCTCAGCGCACACGCTACCTCCCCAGCACATCCGCCGCGCCCCCCAAGCTCCGTGCCACGCTGGGAGCCCACCCCAGCGTGGCAAACATTGTTTGCCGACGGGTGCCCAACTCTCGCCGGCTCCACGACCCCCCAAAGCCATACTGCTGCACGCTGGGAGCCCACCCCAGCGTGGCAAACCGCTTGTTTGGATTGCGGCGCGGGGTGCCCAATCCCGGTGGCTCCCTGCCCCAGCGTGGTTTGCTGGAGGGGTGCTCAATGCCCGTCCAGCTCCTCGGCCCCACACACATCTTCTGCCATGCTGGGAGCCCACCCCAGCATGGCAAACGTCCCTCGTGATCTTTTTTCTTTTTAACCTGTAAAACAAAACGGTCCCACAGCTGCCTCCTCAGCCCCCCACAACCCGCACCACCACTGTGCACCCAGCCTCCCACACCCCCACCCCATACTTACCTCCGACTCTGGCGTGGCGATCTTGTGGACCGGGAACACGTCTACACTCTTCAAAGCCGACCGCGAACTGAGGAAATGCCGGTAAGCTCTATAATGGGCTAGACGGGGGATTTCAACTTTATTGCATATCTCAGTCGTTTTTTGGAATTTTTGCACCAAATTTTCAACATGGGGTTTTTGGGACCCCTTCTCATGAATGATGTCACTGTCATGGTGTTATTCGGGCCCGAAGGGTGATTTCGCAGGCACTGCGCAGTCACTGCATGAAATCACCCTTTGGCCTCAGATAACACCATGACAGTGTTATCGATGAAGAATAAAACCATGTGGATTGCAAAACAAAAATGACTGTTCTGACGTCGTTCGCGAGTTCCTACGCAGAGCTTGTAAGTTGTGAATTTTCAATATTTTCACTCCAGATTTTCAACATTGCCATTTTATCACACCTTCTTGTGGTTGTACAGCTGTCATTTTCACATCTCACCCAAAATGTGTTTCCGCCCATGTAGCGCACAATGAGGCAGTCAGTTAGCGAAATCAATGTATGGAACACATTAGGAAAATCACAGTGACACTGTTCATGAGCACAGGTCTTAAAATGGCTATGTTGAAAATTTGGTGAAAAAATTCCTTAAAATGACTGTTTTACGAGCGTGCGTTGCGTCGTTCCTATGCACGCTCGTACATTTGCGAATTTTCAATATTTGCACTCCAGATTTTCAACATTGCCATTTTACCACACCTCCTCATGACCAGTACAGCTATCATTTTTCACATCCTGCCCAAAATGTGTTTCTGCCCATGTAGCGTGCAACGGCGCAGTTGGTGTGCGAACTGAATGTATAGAACACATTAAGAAAATCACAGTGACACTGATCATGAGCAGAGGTCTTAAAATGGCTGTGCTGAAAACTTGGTGAAAAAATTCCTAAAAATGACTGTTTTATGAGTCTGCGTTGCACAGTTCCTACGCATACTCGTAAGTTTGCAAATTTTCAATATTTTCACTCCAGATTTTCAACATTGCCATTTTACCACACCTCCTTATGAGCACTGCAGCTGTCATTTTTCACATCTTGCCCAAAACTTGTTTCCGCCCACGTAGCACACAATGGCACAGTCGGTGTGCGAATTCAGTGTATGGGACACATTAAGAAAATCACAGTGTCACTGTTCATGAGCAGAGATCTTAAAATGACTATGTTGAAAATTTGGTGAAAAATTCCACAACAACTGTTTCACGAGCGCATTGTGCAGTTGCTACGCGACGCTCGTAAGTTTGCTATGCGAATTTCCAATATTTTCACTCCAGATTTTCAACATTGCCATTTTACCACACCTCCTTATGAGCAGTACAGCTGTCATTTTTCACATCCTGCCCAAAACGTCTTTCCCCCCATGTAGTGCACAATGGCGCAGTCCGTGTGCGAAATCAATCTATGGGACACAGTAAGAAAATCACAGTGACACTGTTCATTAGCACAGGTTTTAAAATGGCAATGTTGAAAATTTGGTGAAACAATTCCTAAAAATGACTGTTTTATGAGCGTGCATTGCACAATTCCCATGCACACTCGTAGATTTGCCAATTTTCAATATTTCCTCTCCAGATTTTCAACATTGGCATTTTACCACAGTTCCTTATGAGCAGCACAGCTGTCATTTTCACATCCTGCCCAAAACGTGTTTCCGCCTATGTAGCACACAATGGGGGTAACAAACAGGTCATGCTGACAATTTATTGTGCAAATACCAGCAATCGCACAGGGCACTAGGGTAAAGCACCATACATGCCAAACACCACTGCAAATACCTGCAAGCGAACGTTCGGCATTGACAAATGCTTGTTTATTACCAGTAATCACTTAGTTCTCCTATTTATAAAAGAATGCGAAAATATCTTATATTTTTTAAGATGACTTTGATATAGGTATTAATACATTTGTTCGATGTCATGAATGATGACTGCTATCCGATAAGCAGATTGAAAAGGTATGGCTGACTTTCCTTTTAACATGCTGCTATGTCAAACAATAATTTGTGCGACTTACAGAAACTGTCAATAAAAATATATTTAAAAAAAAAGATATTCTTACACGATGATCATAACAGACAAAAGCTTGCAACCCTTTTAAAACATAAAATAGAAGGTGAAATAAGGTGTGCTAGATAAAGATTCTATGAGGCTGGCAACAGGGCAGGGTGCCGTTTGATGTGGTAAATCCAAAGACTACAGCTAGTGGGGCAATACTTCAGCTAAAAAAAAAGACTTCTGCCAATGTACAGTATGAAATGCATCCTCGGTGCATAGTTGACCAATTCTCAAGTTATTATAAAGAACCGTATACTGGTATAGATATTCAGCATAGACAGATTAAACAGAACAATTTCTTTAGTAATTTGGGGCTCCCTACCCTGTCAGAAGAGGCTCAGGTGAGCATAGATAGGCCTGTCACTGAGGAAGAGCTACACAATATCATCCATAACCTGAAAACTAATAAGTCCCCAGGCACTGCTGGCATTACTGCCGAGTTTTATAAAATGTTAGGGAGGCATTGTCACCACTCTTGACAAGAGTATGTAACCTGGTCACCGTGTATACAACAGTTACAACCCTTGCCTTGTGGACTCAAGAAGCAAGGCTGAGGGCCTTGGGCTCTATTTTGACTAGAAAGGAGGGTTCATTCCCAATAGAAATTAATTAGTGCAGTGCCTCCACCCAGGGATAAAATAAGTTTTAAGTTTAAGTTTATTATTGTCTAGTCGAAACACCATTACAATAAAAGTGCAATATATGCAAAAGTGATACCAGATACAATATAAAAGTATAAAGTGCACTATCCATACTGTAGCAGGTCATAGTACAATATCCATAATATATATACATATCATAGTAGTGCAGACATATTAAACATACAATACTATATTCAGCTGGCAAATTGCCCCTAGTAATCACTGAATAGACATACAGTTGCTGCAGCTCCAGTAAATCAATGTTTTAAACATATTTTGTTTATGATTTGAAGGTAATCAGCAACTTTACTTATAACCTGTTCATCTTTAGAAGTAAACATGATGGTTAAAAGAGTATCCGTGTCTTGTGATTCCATTGTTTCCCATAGAGGTACTAATCAGATACGTCTTGGCCTAGAGTACCATTTACAACTAAACATGACGTTGCAGATTTTCATACTTGAGCTTATTGCATGAACATTGTTTCAGTCTGTTCTATTAGATTACAAAGTCTAGCTTTTAAGATATTGCTTTTAAAAACCTCTGATATATTGTTTGCAATCTTCTTTTGGAAGGATCTGTCACTCCCTATAAGCCAAGGGGAGATTCTGAGCAGTTCCGGCCATCAGGGCACCGGTGACAGTGCACCCATCATTAGGGCGCCAAATAACGGAATTCACCATCCCCTTCCCGAGGTCCACTCTCCCCCCAGAGTTAGAATATTTAGAAATTACAGTGTGAGATGGGCAGCCCCCCACATGGGGTGCATGCAAAAAGAGGGGACAGCGACTTTCAAATGTGGGGCCCTAATGACCGGGCGCACTGCTGCTGGTGCCCTGAATAGGTGGAACTGATTCTGAGATGACTTCTTTTTCTGTATCAATAACATGACTAATGTTTACAGTCTTATTTTTATGTATACTTTGGGACTAAGCAAAATTCCACTTTTAACATATCTATCCAAAAAACCCAGGGCACAGAGAGTAAGATCAGAATCAAATCAAGTCAAATCAAATCACTCTTTATTTAAATAGCACCTTTCAGTATCAAGGCACTGCATAAATTGCATCAGCAAATATTAAAACAGAGAGCAATATAATTATCTAAAAATTATTCAGTCTGGGAAGGCCAGTGAGAATAAATAAGTTTTTAGCATGGATTTAAGGCACGGGGTCATTATATGCATAAGACATAATGCATATGCTAGTGTGCTGATTTGTCTGTGAGGCATTATGTCATTGTTCCATGGGGGCTCTCTACCCACACCCCCTGTTATGGGGGCTGTGCCCCCGGACCCCCCCCACTACAGATTCTCAACTCCGGTGGGGGTCCAACTCGGGGAGCGCACAGGTCCAGGTTTGCCATAATGCTGTACACTACTAAAGGAGAAGTGGAAGCTGAGGTTCAATGCAGGGAAATGCAAGGTACTCCACCTGGGGGCCAGAAACCCAGGCCAAGTGTACACCCTGGGGGGGGAAATGCTACAAGTCTCGATGGCTGAGAGGGACCTGGGGGTGGTGGTGGATGTCAAGATGAACAACTCTGAGACTTGTAGGAGGGCAGCAGCCAAGGCCAACATGATGCTGGGATGCATCGCTAGGGGGATCACCTCAGAAGGAGGAAGTGATACTCCTCTGTATAACTGCTTGGTGAGGCCGCACCTTGAGTACTGCGTGCAGTTTTGGAGGCCACACTTAAAGCGGGACATTAACCTCCTGGAGAGGGTCCAGAGGAGGGCAACCAAAATGATTTGGGGCTTGGGGGACAGGACCATGAGGAGAGGCTCAAAGAGCTAAATATGTACACATTAGAAGAGAAGGGACCGAGGGGACATGATAGAGTCTTTAGGTACATGAAAGAGGATAAATAGGGGAGGAACAGTCAGGGTGCTTCGAAGGAAGGAGGAAGGGGCCACTAGAGGGCATGGGTGGAGGCTGGAGGGGGAAGATTCAGGGAGAGAAGGAGGAGGTTCTACTTCACTGGGAGGGTGGTGGAGCCATGGAATGCACTGCCTAGGGGGCTAGTGGAGGCAGAGACAGTGGAGGGGTTCAAGAGGGGGTGGGACAGGTACAGGGGAAGGGTTCTGGAAGCAAAATCCAATGCAGCAAGAATATCCGGAACTGGGAAGGGAGAAGCCAGAGAAGGTGAGAGGGACAGCAAGGTCAGCACCCAGGCTGGGGACTGACCAAACGAGCAGACACGAAAGACCGTTAGGCCTATTCTGCTGGCATTTTAGTATGTTAGTATGTTAGAAGACTTCTGTATATTTATGATTTGGATATGTCTGATGTATTTATTATACATTACATCAAGTTCTGTACATATGTCAATAAGAGATCAGCCATTTCTTCTGTTGCAATACATATTGAGAGTTTGAGGCTCTGACACAAGGCAGTAAAATGTCAAGCAAGCCTCCATTTACATGCAAGCGAGTCACTTGTATACAGCCCTCCCATTCCATGATGTCACTGCAGCAACAGTGCAGAACAAAACATAAGGGTATCAATGCTGTCTAGCCTGATTTTAGTTTAAGTTTGCAATGGCTTAAGGCAGTTCTGCCATGCAACTCACACAAGGAGTAGTACTTGTAGCTTTAATACTGCATGTGTAGAGCAAATACATCTAACAGTATTTCATTCACAGGAAACAAAAGCTGTTTCTGTTTACTGCTCATTTCTCTCTGTGAGACAGTTGTAACATGCTGTGGAAAGCAGTAGACTGAATCAATCAATCAACCAACCAATCAATCAATCAAGCAGTCAATCAGTCACTCTGTATTGAACCAGGTGAACATCCTTGAGAAGATTCATTACAAGGTGAGCCTGGGCAGTTTGCCAAAGGATCACACAAGACTGACTTATACACATCCCCTTTCAGCAGCCTGAAAGTGGAGAGCTAGATCATTTACTTTATAAAGTGTATTGTTTTACATTTCAAATGTTCCTTAAATCTGAGTTTCTGACTGGAAATACCAGGGCACAGAATGCATATGACATGGGAGGAGTGAGCTAAGCAAATACAGAGCACTGCAAACACTGAGACTGATTCGTTTCTTTACCTACAACAGCTGAGGTGTAGGCTGAATCTGATTTGTGAAACATCCTACTTCAAATGCTGGCATTACAAAGCGGGTGAGGCAGCACAGCTTATCCTTAGTACCTTGAAAGTGAAGTGCTGTGTAGCTCTCACATCACTGCTAACGATTTATAATGGGACTTAGGGCACTTTTTAAGTCATGGACCTGAGGGGCCATCACAGTTTCCAAGGAGATATGGGGAACTTCTTAAGGGTTAGAGAGTAAGGGACTCTAGTAGGATTTGAACCAGAGTCCTCCAATGTTTGTGCTTTAACTACTAGATTATCCTTCTTCCATATGCTGCAGCTGATGCTTTCCTGGTAACCTATTCCTTGTTATAGCTGAATTCTTTATTGCCTTATTGCCTTACAGCAGCCATCCAATCACTGACTGCTTAGTTACAAAGGGAAGGGGGCCTATTTGCAAGGTTGTTTCTCACTGCTGGTGTCAATCAAAACATAGAATGCTAACACACACACACAACATAATGCAACAGCTGTATAATACCACTTAAACTCTTGCTGTACCCAAAGTCATTTATTGGGTAAACTGTTTTTGCTAACAGAAACAGTAGGCGCTTTTACACTCAGGTTTATGTAATGGAATAACTGTTACGGAAACAGTATTCCGTTACATCCCTTATTAATGTAAAGTGCATCTATTTCGTTCCATAGGTGAACGTTCGTCCAAACCGCAATCTCTTCTTTTCCCGATTTGCACCGTTGTGTTCCATTTTGTTGGGCTGTGTAAAACAGCCATTCTGAAGTGGTGCACAAACAGCAATAGAGCAGCAAGCTCTGTGGGGATGCCGAAACACAAATGGAGGTGGGAGCTGCCGGAAAACTCGCAGAGTGTAAAGAGATCCTAAAAACGCAATAGAGCACAATGGTGCCAAAGGTAATGCTCATTTCATTTTAAAAACCTGTGTGTAAAAGCACCTAGTAACACAACATATACAGGCACTTCTTTACATGAATACTGTATATACCTCAAATCAGTGCTGCATCACACTCACATGGTCCTAGTCCCTATTAGACCTGCACTTCAGGATGTGCACAACACTTACAGGGTTCCTCCATTACTCAAGTGGGGAACCAAATATTGTGTGTTGGTTTACTGGTGGAACTGCATTTAGTGCAGCACCATTATCTGTTGCTCTGATGACATCATCCTCCAGCAACATTGATGGTAAAATGGAGGACAAACACACATTGATAAATTTTGGGGCTGTATATTTTATTTATAATCTAGATTTGGACAGCAATAGGACTGCTGGCAACTGGAGGAGCACACAACAGTTACACATAAGGAGTTGGGAAAATATTGGTGTGAAACTAAGGGAGACTTCCCTTTAAGCGTGCAACATTATGACCGGTACATGGATTTAAAACTACTGATGGTCAGGCATTCTCTTAACCGATGAGGCAGAGAACTCCACAGGGTTGGTGCTGCAAATGAAAATGCATGAGCTCCAGATGTTTTAAGGCGAGCTCGAGGAATCTCTAGCAATCCCTAGTGAGTGGATCGAGAGGGTGCTTAGGAAGTTACTCTCCTCAGCCAATCAGACTGTCTACAACCCATTGCTTGCCATCTGTGTTTTTCTAGTTAAACATTTAAAAGGTAATCTGTGAGATGGTAATCAAGTAATTCTAATTCAAAAGTTTATTCTATTTATCGAGGCTAAGTCCTTGTGACTTGTTGTACCAAGTTCTGCCCTCAGGAGTTGGGCTGGAGCGAGTTACCCACACCCATCTGAGGATCTATATAATTTGTTTAGGGGTATCTCTAGAGCCTCATACTTGGGAGGGTCCCATATTTCAATTTGATAAAGAGCTTGTGAAATATACTTTGCTCTAAAAGCCTCCAGTAAGGGTTTAATACTGTCACCACCATACTATTAAACCTAGAGAGTGCCCCTGCTGTTTGGCATAGTTTTTTTTTGTTGTTGTTGTTGTTGCTTTATTTTTATCTCCCTACCTTCTGCTGGGGTGGTCCTATGGTTCCCCTAATCTGGCCCTGTCCTGGAGGATCCTACATCAGGCGCCATGCCTGAGCTGCAACCTCCTCACCCTCACTCTCTCTAAGGCCACATCGCGGACCCCCTCGTGGAAGATTAAGAGGTCGGGACCAGAGGGAGCTCCTGGGAGTGCCTGATGCAGTACCGCGGGGCAGGCCTTCATGTGCTCTGGAGAATCAGTGGTATTTGTTCACTGTAGTTCTTCCACAGCCCAGGCATGCAATGATGCCAGTGATGCTACGTGCGCTACCACCACCACATCACCGTCTGCCAACACTGTCCCCTCTAACACGCTGTGACTCGCACTCTCCCCTAGCCACCGCCAGGAGCAGCATATGTGCAGGTACTCCACCCCATCCTCCCGGAGGAGGAGAGCAGTCCCACGAACGCTCAATTCTCCTTCCCCTGGTCGACCCCCCGCACAACCCAGACCACTCAACCCGAAGTCGCCGGTGTAGCGCCGAGGTGGTGTCCAGCACTAACCTCAACACCACCAGGCTGGTGTTTGGCATAGTTTAAAGAAATTTCTCCTGTGTGTTTGGCCCAAAGACCATTGTTTGCAAAAGTAAGGCCTAAATAAGAATAGGTAGGTAGGTAGTTTTATTGTTCACAAGTTAGGTCATTACAAGAGATAACTTACAAAAGAGACATTAAAACATGTACAATTTTCTAAATTCTTCATACTATTGCATAATCAACATTTAGAAACAGAATTTACAAGCATGTTATTAACCCTTTCAATATGACCATTCATTTTTAATCAATAGTCCTCCCAAAATTTCTCAGTTCATTAACCTTCTCTTAACCTTTTCTTTGTTCCTAACTTTCATGTGAAATTTAATTTGTTTGAACCAAGAATAAAAACTTGCTTTATGGTCAGAGAGAATAGACAATAGAGGTTGCAGGATAGACGGGGTGAGGTAGAGGCACTGTGGGTTACCCTTGAACCCAGCAAGGCACAGCAATACGCACAGAGGTGATCTACAGGCCTCCATCACAGGGGGAGGAGGTGAACAGGGAGCTAGTGGATGAAATACTCATGATGGCAACTAAAGATGAAGTTCTGCTGCTGAGGGATTTCAATATGCCTGATGTGGATTGGACCACCCAGGCGGCTGCTTCAACCAGAAGCAGAGGCGTCCTAGATTCCCTGCAGGGGGCAAGTCTCAGGCAGCTAGTGTTTGATCCCACCAGAGACTCCCACCAGAGACAGGACAATTCTGGAGCTAGTACTGACCAATGGGGACACAATCGCAGATGTCCGGGTAATAGGACAACTGGGGTCCAGCGACCACAGCATAGTGAGATTTACAATGGAGACAGGGACACAGTCAAGTCACTCAAAGGTGAAGGTTTTAGATTTCAGGAGGACAGATTTCACTGAAATGGGGAGATGTATTAAAGTAACACTGGAAAAAAGGGAGGTTAAGGGGGGGGGCTGAAGAGCAGTGGGGGCACCTAAAAGGAGCCATAGTGGAGGTGACGAACCAATGTGTCAGATTGGTATCCAAAGGCAAGAAAAGAAGGAAGCCAGTATGGTTCTCGAAAGAGGTGGTAGACAAAATAAAGGCTAAAAAGGCAAGGTTCAGGAAATATAAGGAAACCCAAAGGGAGGAAGATAGGGAGGTGTACCTAGGTGTGTAAGAGAAGCAGGAAAGGCTGTTAGAAGTGTGAAGGTACAAACTGAGGAAGGATTGGTGCAGCAGGTGAAGAAGGGGACAAGACATTCTATAGGTACATCAGCGAAAAAGAAGAAAAGCTGGGGGATTGTAGAATTCAAAGGGGATGAAGGAGAGGTGTATGGAGGAGACCTTGAAAACATGGAAATATTGAATAAATACTTCTGTTGGGTATTTATAGCGGGGAGGGTCAGTGACCACACTTGGGCAACAGATACGGAGGGGGGAGGAGAGGTGGACCCCAGTCCGTTCACAGAGGAGAGAGTCCTGCAGGAGCTCATAAAACTGAAGGTGGACAAAGTCATGGCACCAGATGGCATACACCTGAGGATGTTAAGGGAGCTGCAAAGAGAGCTTGCAGCGCCTCTGGCAGTCTTGTTCACTGAGTCACTCAACACGGGAGTGGTCCCAGAGGATTGGAAGAGGGCAAATGTAGTCCCTCTGCACAAAAGCAGTAGTAGGGAGGAGGCTGGGAACTATAGGCTGGTCAGCCTCACCTCAGTAATGGAAAACATAATGGAGGCACTGTTAAAGAAAAGTGTGGCACATTGGGAATCCAACAATGCCCAGGATCCGAGGCAACAGGGATTCGCGGCAGAAGGTGGTGTCAGAAAAATCAGAAAGATTTTTGACTGGGTGATGAAGGGCGTAAATCGGGGTGGGGGAGATGGATATCACCTACCTAGATTTCAGCAAGGCCTTCAACACCATCCCACACAGAAGGCTGGTTAACAGGATGGATAGTCTGGGTATGGGGCACAAGGTGGTAGACTGGGTTAGGAACTGGCTAACAGACAGGAGGTAAAGGGTGGTGGTAAATGGGATCCAGTCTGGGGAGAGGGGGGTGACCAGTGGGGTACCTCAGGGACCAGTCCTTGGGCCAGTCCTGTTTAATGTCTTCATTAGTGACATTGCGGAAGGGTTGGAAGGAAAGGTCTGTCTGTTTGCAGATGACACCGAGATCTGCAACAGTGTAGATACTCCTGATGGGGTGGAAAAAATGAGGAGGGCTCTGGAAAAGTTTGAAAAATGATCTGAGGTGTGGCAACTGAGGTTTAATTCAAAGAAGTGCAAAATAATGCACATATGAAGAAGGAACTCTGGGGAGAGCTACAGGATGGGGTGGAATTGTTGACTATCACCAAGAAAGAAAGGGACCTGGGGTTATCATTTCAGATGACCTAAAGATGTCTAAGAAGAATAATCAGTATTTATATAGCACTTTCATACGGTGTATCCCAAAGTGCTTTACAAGCAATGCTAGACTGGCAGTGAAGTGGCTGAATGTGCAGTGGCAGCCATATTGCTCATCAGCACCCACACAATTGCATGAACTGGTTTTATGGGAAGAGGAATGTTGGGCAGGACACTGGGAATGTCCCCTACTCTTTGCGAAGAATGCCCTGGGTTCTTTTATTTTCACATGGACACCCACCAGGACAGCATCAGGATGGGTAGAAGGGACCTCGGTTTAACATCTCATCTGAAGAACAGCACACCCCAGCAGTACAGCACCCCCCCAATACTGCACTTAAGTGCCAGCATTCTTGGTACGAGTCCAATCCCAGTGTGGGATGGGAACCCACAACCTTCTGGTCCATAGGTGGATGTGTTACCAACTGAGCCATGCTAACAGCTGTCTAAGCTGAGTACAAAGGCTGCAGGGAGGGCCGGTGGCATGCTGGGGTGCATAGGCAGAGGTATCACTAGCAGAAGGAGGGAGGTAATGATGCCATTGTATAAACACCATTGAGGCCTCACCTAGAGTACTATGTGTAATTCTGGAGGCCGCACCTTCAGAAGGACATTGACAGGGTGGAGGCACACCTGAGAAGGGCGACTAAGATGGTACGGGACTTGCACCAGAAATCATTGAGGAGAGATTAGGGACATCAACAGGTACTCACGGGAGGAGAGGGAGAGTGGGGGATATGGTAGAAACATTCAAGTACCTTAAGGGTATAAACAAAGAGCAGGGGAGCCATCTTCCAATATAGGAGGAGTGAAAGAACAAGGGGGCATGACATGAAATGGGAAGGTGGCAGGTTGAGGGGAAATGTGAGGAAGGTTTTCTTCACAGAGAGGGTGGTGGATGCTTGGAATTGTCTGACACAGGAGGTGGTGGGAGCATGCGCAGTGGAGGGATTTAAACATGCCTGGGATAGGCACAAGGGAATCTTAGAGTTGGGAGGGGGTTGTGGAAAGCCACTGACCAGTTAGGGTCAGGGCCGCTAACAAGTGTAGGGCTTACAGGCAGACTGGATGGGCCTAGCGATCCTTATCTGCTGACAATTTCAATGATCCTATGTTTCTATGTTTTATTTTAATTTATTCTTAGTTGATATCTGTCAGCATAAGCCATTAATAAATCCAGTTTGTGCCACAGTCCTGATCTTGTTAACGCTGGTAAAGAACCAAGTCATTGTCGTGTGCTAGTGCCAGACAACTGGAGTTTCAATTTCGGGAGTCTGTTGCTGATTCGTCTAACTGTATGAGCAATTTATTAAGATAAATACAAAAAAGAGTAGGCACTAGTACACAGCCCTGCCTGACACCCATGTTTGTCGGGAGGGTAGCTGAGACCTGCCAATTAATGTCTTGTCTAATCCATGCCCAGGCATTAGAATATAGTTCTCTAATAATACTAATAAAGTTTGGCTCTATACCCCAGTGTAACATAAATTCCCAAAGAGAACGTTGTTAAATAGTATTGAAGGTGGAACTAAAATCACTGAAAGCTACATATAACTTTTCTTTTCTAAGGACTACATATTTTTCATGCAGATGGTTCAGAATAAAGCAGTTATCAGCGGTATAGTAACCAGCCCTGAAACCAGCCTGAAATACCAAGAGGCCCCTCAATAAGTCTATTTGTGCTAATAGTCTAGACAGTACTATTTTTGCAAATATTTTCCCAGCTATGTCTAACAAGGAAATAGATCTGTACATCTTGGAATCCTTTTTATTCCCTTTTTTTATAGATAAGATTGTAGCACCTTTCCATGCATCAGGAATTGCTCTATCAAGACTACACAAATTAAAATAAGGAAGAAGAATCTTGGTCCAAAGTGACTGAGCCATCAGGTATACCTCAGGGTGAATTTAGTCCGGACCAGGGGCTTTGTTCTTTTTGACGGCTACAATTGCCAGATACATTTCTCTTGGTTGGAATAAGAAGAAATCTGACCGATAAGTTAGGCTGCCCTAGACAGGTGTATCATTACTGACTTCTGGATTGTAAAAATACTTGTATTATAGCTACCCATTGTTCTAATGGAATGTAAGAATCAATTTCATACTTGCTGTTATTTGAACTTTTGCCACCGATAGCCAAAAAAATTGTATACCCTTGTGATTTGTCATTATGCAACATGTAGCACCATTGTTTATGGTAGAATTTACTTTGTTGTTTTCAGAAATACTTTGTATTTTCCTAGCTTTATTTAGTAACTTGTAGTTGTTCTTGTCCATGGAGCCTTTTATAATCCTTATTAGTTGGGAAAGAGCAGCTTTTGCCTTCTTACAGTCCTGGTCATACCAAGAGGTACCTGTGTAAATGAGCTGTTATTAAGGCCAGTTTAGAGTAATTTTTCCAATGAGTGTAGCAGTCTACAAGTTTCTCATTAAGAATTGAAAAATGATGGCGGCCCAGTGGCACTGAGGCTGAGGCACTGGACACCACACCTCACGCTATGCCAGCGACCCAGGTTGGGAATGGACTCGGGCCGTCGAGTCGGATGGAGGAGGAAGATTAAGCGTCCCAATGGATGCTGTCCTCCTCCAGGGATGGGTTAGCGGGTTGCTCCACAGCACCCGTAGCTCCTCTGCTGGTGGAAGCACAGTCGGTAGGGAAACATGACTCTCCAGAGTCAGGGGAGGGAGGACACTGTCAGGTTCTTGATGATGGCATGCGTCAGCATGTCATTCATCTGGACAAATGTCCTCTGTGCTGACATCCTCAGAGGATAGAGAGAAAATAGGGAAAAAATGAATACCCCCAGCCGAACAAGCAATGTGTGAAACCAGGGGGATCCTGGTGGTAGGACCTGGCGGATGGAGTAGGAGGGTACAAGGCCCCTCTGAAGCAGAGGAGCCAGGCAAGTATAAAAAGAAAAATTGAAAATGATTTAGGATCCATACCTGATCCACATGTGGAGACAGCAGTTCACCCAGAAAGCTTATTAACTCTTCCTTCAGCCCTAGATTCCACCTAATTTTGGAGAAGTTTCTTATCTCTGTAAGTTGACTCAAAGCTGAATGGGCCCTAATAACAGATTCCACTTTTGCACTTCCCATTCTAGAGCTACAGGAAGATGATCAATATCACCCCTGACAACTACCTGCTAAAAGTCCCAAATTTTCACTGAGCCATTCCAGAGTAGCAGGTCTCTAGCAGATGGATTGGTAGTGCTATGGAAAGTGGGATTTCCAGAAACATCAACTTTAATTCTGCCATTTACTGGAGATAGGTTATGGATTTTCAATTGTTCTATCAATTTGTGGCCCGTCCTATTAATTTCAAAATCTGAGAAGGATCTTACATAAGGAAAATTGTTTAATCAGGAGTAGCACACTAAGCCAAAGCTTGTTTCCAGATGCAACCTGGGAGCACAAGGAAATTAAGTGAGTTGCTCAGGATCACACAGTATGCACCTAGGTGGCTGTGGGATTCAAACCCAGGTCTCCAGATGTTCAGCTCAGAGTCTTAACCCACTGCGCTATACTGCCTCTTATAAGTTGAGGTCTCATCACATAACCAATTATTCATATCACTATCAAAATATCCATCATATTTACCAATTCTGGCATTGAAGTCACTGCAAAGTAGGATATCCACAATGCTAGTTTGCTCACAGGTCTTAAATAGCAGGGCCCCTAAATCCCCCCAGATTTAGGTATTATAATATTTAGAAGTGGGAAGTGGGATGTAAGTATTTACCAGACAGAATTTTAACTGCGCCACTTCAATAATAAATACTTGTGCAAATGAAGTATCACATACAAAGACAGCTTTTAGCTCTTTGTCTATTTTAAACCAAGACACTAATACTCCTGACGCACTGCCAGACTTGACTACTTTTTTACCTGGGGGTTGATAACAACAATACCCATTAAATGTAGCATCCATTTCCTGATTATGCCATGTTTTCTGCATGCATGTAATGTTAAATTTTCTTATGAAATGACACCAATCATAGCCTGCAAATTTCACTGTTAAACCTGATATGTTCCAAGATACTAGTGAGTATCTAGAGCCCAGTTCTATGTAGGTGCAGGAACTGTTGTTATTATCCTCTGCAATAAACCCCTTTTTTAGTAAATAATTCTGATCAGTTAATACTGCAAATCTATTACTAGATGAAACATTAAGCAAGGGGGACTGAACTATAGGAGTAGTTATATTTCAGGATAGCTGTACATCCATTATATTACAATCGGGGACATTGGGAGGGTGCAGGAGAGTCTCTGAGGGTAGATTTCCAGTCCTCTCGACAATATGTAGACCCAGCTTATCAAAAACATTCAAGTTACTCAGGATCTTATTGTATAAACTTCTAAAGTTAACTGAGAATAAAACCTGATCGTATTCTAGGGGAGGCAGTATAGCACAGTGGTTTAAGGCTCTGAGCTGCAAATCTGGAGACCTGGGTTTGAATCCCACAGCCCTCAATTACATACTGCGTGACCCTGAGCAAGTCACTTAACTTCCCTGTAGCTCCCAGGTCGCACCTGTAAACAAGCTTTCAGCTTAGTGTGCCACTCCTGGTTAAACAATTGAAAAAAAAAAAAAATATATATATATATATATAGGCCCAGATATTCAAACTGCGCCAGTGCTGCGCTTAAGTCCACTCGCGCCCCATGTGCAGAGCGTGATATTCAAAACTGCGTGGGCCAAGATGTGCCCACGGCCAATGACTGAATATTGCACCACCTGCACCATAGCGCAACAAGAGATGCTCAGCGGAGCAGTCCAGATGTGCCATAGCACAACCAGGAATGCCCCCTGCAGCAGGGCAGCAATGTAACAGCACAACCAGGGATGCAGGGACCCACCACCCATGCCACAGATGGGCAGAGAAACACACAGCAGAACAGACATTGTCCCACACACCCACTGCACAACCGGGGGAGAGCTGTAATAACTACTGGCCCATGGATACCAGCAACCAACCCACAGCTGGGCCATGGTGCCCCAGCACACCCCCTGGCAAGCTGTGACCGGCACACAAGGAGGGCCAACCACCCATCCCACCAATGCAGAGCACACCCTGCACCATGATCCCATACACCTGCCCAGGAGTAGCGCCCAACAGTGCAGGACACCCATGCATGCCACCACCCCCACTGTGACAATGCAACCCTGTGCACCATGGAACCATGCAAGGCAGCCCCACCATGAGCCCCTGCAGTGGGCGGCAGCAGACAGCGATGCAACAGATGCATACACAGTGCCGCCCTGCATGTCCCCCCCGAGGTACAGCTGAGAGACTGACCATGTGTCAGCACACGAGGTACCCCACATGTGACAGGGCATGCCCCAGACCCCACCTCCAGTGATACAGCACCCTGCACACCCTCCCAAGGACACATTCCATCCCAGCACTGGCCACAACAGCCATCACAGACACGCACAGTGTAGCATGGAGGCATGCACCACACAGGATGCAACACAGTGCATGGACAAACACCCACCCATACCCAAGAGCACACCAACACAGGGACTCAGTAACGGGTCAACCAAGCCACTGGTGTGTGGCCACGGCTGACGTGTACACATGGCCAGCACCCCTACATTGCACGGGTGTGCCAGCCACCCTGCACAGGCACCATGAAGCTGTATGCCACCAGCATGCTGCCAGAGCACAGGTGACAGACACTGGAGCACATCCCCTGCAACAGACACAAGCGACAGCATGGAGGGGGGACAACAACAGCGGAGGCCACAGTGCCACTGGAGACAGAAGTGCACCATACTGGCGATGGAAGGCAACCTGGCATTGTGCCGGGTACAGTTGTTATCCAGCATGGACAGCCACCACTGACACGCCAGCAGACCGTGCATATCACAGACATGTAAGGGTGTCAGCTGCACAAGCCATGGATGGTCTGATAGGGGTGCCATGCACACAGTGCAGGCCCCGTGGACCACTGCACACAGGCATCCAGTGCACAGAGTACAACACACAAACCACAGACAGTGACTGATCCCCCTGCCCACACCATAGGCGGTTCACCTCTGCACACACACACATGCCCATGCGTGCACCACCCCTGATGCCATGCACACCACTGCAGCTGAGCACCTGTAGCCCGCTGCAAATCAGAGACCACCACAGTTGTCATAGCAAAATGCATATATTTAAAAGATGTAACAAAAAACTATTTACATATATTTACAAGGGGGGGCCACATAACAGGTGGGGGCGGTTAAGGGGCACGGGTGAACATATGGGAGAGGGAAGAAGGGGTGTGAGGGTGGGTCAAAGGGGGGAAGGTGGTAGTCGGAGCATGGGGACATCAACGTGCGCCCCGGTCCTCCTCATCATGGCACCAACGTCTGCTTCTCCTCCTCCTCCTCACCCCGTGGTGGTGGATTCGATGAAGCAGCTCCAACGTCTCCCTCACCACCTGGAGCAGCTCACGGATACCCCTCTGTATCTCCTGGAGTCGCCTTCCACCTAGGACAAGGGAGCAGAGTCAATAAGTGTGACTGTCCAGCCCCCTGCAGCCCACCCATTGTGCATGGCATACAGCCAGGTGCCACACCCCTGTGATGGTGTGTGACCACCCACAGTGACTGTGTCCACAGGACCTGCCTACCCAGGCAGCCACAGCCATGTGGACCACTGCACACACCCACCGCCCATGTCCTGCACAGCACCACCATGACTGTACAGTGACTTGGCTATGTGGTGTGAAGGCAGTGCCACAGCCATGTGCCCAGTGCACGCATGGACCACCATTGACGCACTCCCAGATATGCAGTGCCATTGGACAGTGCTGACTGTAACAAGTTGCGTGCATGGCAGTGGTGTCAGTGGATGGTGGCCATGCCCCACTGCCTGCCCAGTTATACAGCATGCAATAGTAATCATGGATGTAAGGCACTCACCATCGTCAGGCTGGTCCACGTGCCGCTGACCACCATCATCCCTCCTGGCCCGCTGCTCCTACATGCGGCGCCTCCGGTCCCGGTTCTGCCGGCGTTCTTTGGGCCCTAAGGTGCAAACATGGAGAGAGGAACATCAGTACAATCTGGTAGCAAATTCCCCCCGTCCCCATGTGTGTGCAATCCCACACAGCCATACCCATCCACCCCACACCCCGATACCACCACCATGGCCAACACCAGATGCCCCCCCATGTGCCGGACACATGCAACCGTGATACCCGTATGGACGATAATAGTGTATGGATGTTGCACCTACCTGGCCATGGCACCATGCCCCTCCTGGCATGTGCCCGCAGGCAGGCAAGCAAGTCCAGGTCCCTGTGCCTTAGGTCCCCATAACGATGGCGGCACTGGTGTGCCGTGCACCCCATACCGGTGGCCTCATCCAGGGAGTTGGCCACCTCCTGCCAGACCGCACTCCTGGCCCTGTCCAGGGGTGCCTCTCCATACAAAGCCCCAGCATGGGGCTCACTATAACCACCAGGTTGGCTAGCTCAACCTGGTTCCAAATGACTGCTGCGCCTCTCTGCCATCTCTGCTGTGTAGTTGAATCAAATGGTGCTCGGCAGTGCGTTCCTGCCCGTGCAGATGCTGCACACTACAGTGCTGCCATTCCCTATCGTGCTGTCACCGAACAGCGCAATAGTGGTGCATCCATGCCTGATGCATGGTGCCTAGGGGGCAAAGGTCAGGCACAGGGTCAAGGGTCTCTGGCGCACAGACAGCCACAGCGCGATTGGAACCCAATGCATGTAGCATGATTGGGTGCCTGTGTGTCACCTCCTGTAGTGGCCTACAGCTCTGTTGCCCCAGTGCGCCTATGACGCCCCTGTGCCACAGCGCCATATATGTGAACAGCGCTCTAGCACCACTGGTACAATGGTGGCCGTGCTCTGCATTGCCTCCCATGCACAGCACGTCAGCAGCACAGCAGGCACCTGCATCATCACCCCGGGCATGCGCAGTTAGGTGTGTACTGCGCATGTCACAGAACCGTGCCCTTGGCTCAGCATGTTCAACACAATTGCACAAAGTGCAAGCGCGCAATATTTAGCCGGCATATGCAAATCATCTAATCAGCCATTCAATGGTGCAGTCACTGCATTTGCATCCACTAAAGATGTGCCTCACCTCATTTGCATGGGTTGCGCTATAAAAATCGACATTGGTCTGCACTGGCCATAGTCGGTTACTGCAGTCTATTACGTGTGAGTTGCATGCTGTTTGGGAGTGTGGACTGTGGTGTTTGGGACATGCCTGGACTGCACAGTCACAGGTAACACCTGTCATTCTCACAGGATGAATCATGACCGATCATGTGGTGGAGGAAGAGGAACAGAGTCGTGGGAGGAAGAGAGCCAAACTTCACAAAGGCAGAGACAGATGCCCTGTTTGAGGCCTACCTTGACCAGGAGCCACTTCTCAGCAGGCGCCAGAGGAACACCACAGGCCCATGCTGCTGCATGGGAGGAGGTGGCGCGTGCTGTCAACCTGCATGGCAGCCACCAGCGCTCCGTGCAGGAGTGCAAAAAGAAGATGGGCATGGACAGGTGGAGAATTAAAGAGAAGGTGGCTGTCATCAGGGCAGCACGGTCTGTGACAGGTGGGGGACAGCTGGAGGTGCAACGCCTGACCCCACAGGAAGAGCGGGTTGCTGGCAGCATGCAGCGTTGTGCCATTGAGGGTGTTCTGGGTGGTGGATTCCAGATGGGTGGTAGCCCGTCACTGCATGGTAGGTCATGGTCTGTCTATTGGGGGAGGGAGCAGGGTAGGTCACATGCAGTAATGCTACTTTTTTCCTTACAGCTCCTGAGCATCTACATGAGTCAGCGGTGGTGGCTTCTCCACTGAGGCCAGTATCATGGAGATGGAGGAGGCCCATCCACCTCACAGGAATACTGGGGTCAGGGTGACAGTGGGCCCGCCTGAACGTCCGGACTGATGTTGGTGGAGCAGGTGCAGAGGAAGCCCTGTCTGTGTCCCAGCATGCCAGCATCCATGGATGCCAGCATGCTGAGACTCGGGCTGGTGCCAGATCCATCACCGATGATGATGGAGCTAACGTCATGGGCAGTGACACGTGTGGGCCACAGGATGGCCACACAGCAGGTGACATCGCGGCCATGGCTGTGGGTGGTGCCACCGTGGAGGCCTGCATGTCATCACAGTCCCAGCCTGTGCTTGTCTGCACCAGTGGGGCAGAACTGGTGTGTGTCCAGGACAGTGGGACTGTTGCGGCCACTGCGGCGGCACCATTGAGCCCTGGGGAGCGGCAGCCGGAGGGGCAGTATCAGCTGTCGGCCAATGGCCATGGGGGTACAGTGTCAGGGGGCGGCGTCAGTGCACCACCTGTGGACATGCCCAGGCCTGGCCCTGGTGTGCACCACCCACCCTCAAGGGGTGATGAGCATCAGGGCCGCGAACACCGAGGGACAGCATGCCAATCAGGCAGATGACCTCTTAGATGAGCACACCCACATACTGCAAGCATCAGTCAATCAGCAGATGCGGCTTGTGGCGGTGGTGGATGCACTGAGTGCAGCTCTGTGCCAGGCAGAGGAGCGGCGCAGCAAAGACACTGCTGTGCTTCTGGCAGGGATAGACCAGTTGCGGGAGGATGTGACCACTGCCATTGACAGGCAGACACAGGCATTCACAGTTGTCATGGCCACAATGGGCACACAGTTATTTGCCAACGTGTCACAGACACCACGCAGTGCAATGTCTACCCCCCCATTTCCGGCGTCATGCAACACCATCCTTGTTGACACTGGGTTCAGCTGTGGGCATCCCGAGCATGCCTGGTGCAGGCATGTTCAGTGTGCTGCAGACCCCTGCATGAGCACAGTCACGTTCACGCAATGGAACCCCTGGGAGACTTCAGTGCCACCCCATGAGGCCAGTGGTCAGCCTGTCACTGCTGACATGTCTCGGCAGGGCCGCCAATGCATCCGTGGTGGCTGTGGCACTGTGGCGCATGACTGACCTGTCTCCCTGCATGGCTACTGTCTGATGCTGCCCTGTGTACATTGTATCATTCAGCGGGAAATGCACGGGTGGGGTACCTGCCCTGCACGCACACATCGCCCCATCTGCACACCTCCCGCTGCTGTCCACTGTAGCGTGTGCATGATGATGCTCGCGCTGCACTGTACAACCACTGTGCAATGGTGCCCAACATCTGACACATGCACAATGACAGGCAGTGGGCGTGGTGGTCTGTGGGCGTGTGTATGGCTGGGGTGGTGGTCTGAGTCAGCGTGCCTCCTACCCTTTGTACATGTCTTGTGAGGTGTGTGTGTGTGTGTGTGTGTGTGTGTGTATGACCGCGTGCCATGTTAGACCTCGCCCATCCCTGGCGGTGTGTGCGGTTCCATGCTCGGCCACTTCCCTTGACAGCATGCACCCCTGGTGTGTGTCCATGCATGTTTGTGGGTTGTGCCTTTGCCACTGGTGGTTGCACATGGTCCCATGACTTACCTGGGTTGGCTGAAGTGCTCCTCTGTGATGGTGTCCCAGTGCAGCTGTGCCAGCTGGAGCAGTTGGGGGTCCCATCGCCCAAGGGGGGAGCTCCCATCACCATCTTCACCAGCGTCCTCATCGTCCCCATTGCTGTCCCCCTCTTCGACCTGTACAGCTATCCCACAGTCGTTGGCCATGTTGTGCAGAATGCAACAGGCCAGGAATAACCCGCAGGCCTTTGAGGGGCTGTACTGTAGGGCACCACCGGAGGTGTCCAGACAATGGAAACATGCCTTCAGCATCCCGAACACCCGCTCAATGACATTGCGTGTGGTGGCATGTGCCTAATTGTAGCATTGCTACGATGGGGTCGCAGGCCACCGGTATGGTGTGAGCAGCCAAGAACGGAGTGGGTATCTACTGTCACCTATGTGTAGAGGGTGGAGGTTAGTTTGGTGATCAGCGTCACCCTGCCTTGGGCCATGTAGGCCACTACCCATGTCACCTCTGACCATGCCCCTCCCAAGCTCTATGTTTTCCCATGTGGTTTGCATACTCACCCACTAAGTGGCCAGTGGGGATGTCCCCACTCTCGAATCTGTGGCACAGTGCTGACTGGTGCCAGATGAAGGCATCATGTGCTCCCCCAGGGTGCGTGGCACAGACAATGATTTTGCACCCCCTGGCATCGCACACCACCTGGCACTTGATGCTTACATAGTCCTTCCGATTGATATATGCAGCCCCCTCGGGGCCAGGTGGTGTGCGGATAGCCACATGGGTGCAGTCTATTGCCCCTAGCATGCCAGGCATACATGCTACCCTGTGGAACTCCTGTATGTTTGCTGTGCGCTCCACCGGTGTGCTGGGGAAATGGATGTACTCCGCAGCATGTGGCAGCAGTGCACTGAGGAATTGGGTGAGATGGCATGATGTGGCTGACTGGGTTATGCCTGTGGTGTCCCCTGTTGGTCTCTGGAAGGTACCCGTGGCGAGCAGTCACATCCAAGCTGTCACTTTAGTCTCCACTGACAGAGCATGGCTCCGTCGTGTGGGTGCTTGCATCACATCACTGCACAGCTCACAGAAGCCACCTCAGAATTGCCCAATTCGGGTGGAACCGGACCATGATCTCGGTGTCGCTGTACAGCTTGAAGCTGGTGCGGTACTGCCTGTTGGGGGCATACCGCCGGACGGCCCTTCCACGGCCACGCCTCCTGCTGCCTGCCTTCTCACCCCTCATTACTGCCTCCATCTGGATGGTGGCACTGGCCATGTCCCTGGCTTGTGTCCCCCGTAGCTGTTCTGTGTTCCCCCACTGTTCTGGCTGCTACTTCCCCTGCACTGGGAATACCTTCCTGTGGTGGCTTCAGTGCTGTGTGGCACTTCCCCCTTCTGCATTGTCTTTGGCTGTGGCTCCCCACACCTTCCCTGTCCCTGTGGGTTCAGGGTGCCCTTTCCCTGTCCTGCCCTGTGTGTCTGTCCTGCCCTGTGTGTCTGCCTAGTGGAGCCACATGTGCCTTCCCTGTACTGTTCTTGCACCTCTCCCTTGTTCCTCTTTATTTTGGCTCATTTCCGCTATCGCGTAACTTCCGCTTGCTCCCCTATTGCGCATAGCGCATGTTGTTGAATAGCACACTGCACCATTTATGCATGGTTCCTCCCCCTTCAGTTGTGCATGCATTCATCATCATTGCGCTCTTGCTCAGCATGATTTGGGGGGCGCATCTGCCTCCCACTGAATATCGCAGAATGGTGCATTTTCGGACTTGCACTGGAGCAACCCTATTGCGCATGGCGCAACCCTTTTGAATATCTGGGCCTTATATTCTAAATCCTTCCCAGCCTAAAGCATGGAAGTTAGATCCTCTTTGTGCAATGGGATCTTTAATAAATGTTCAAACAGTTCCCTTACAATATTTTTAAGGTTATAGTTGTTCTTCTTTGGGAACCTATGGAGACCATATAGATTCAGGGAAAAGCCTATCTCCTTGTTATTCTTAATGTCTCCAGGAACTACTGGTAGTTTATTGGTCTTGGGACTATGTAAGACAGCACTATCAATTACATGTACTCCTGCATCATTCAAAAAAGGGCATTTTCCAAAATTATGTCAGCAGCCTCTTTGTCTTGTAATGAAACATAAATTTGGCCATCCTTATTCTCTTGAACCCATCTGTGAGCATCTAGAATTTTAACAATGGCTGGGGTACCTGTAGAAATGTGTGAATAAATCATACAAATATTTCTTAAGTTTCCTTTTGTTTTCATTGGGATTCCCTTAAAGCCAAAGACACTAATCTGAGCAATTACATTAGGTGCTGACATGAATTTTGGATTTTGTGTCTCTGTTGACATATAACAAGTTATAGCCAGCTCTATCAATATCCAAATATAGTTAGCAACCCTTGGAAAGGAACAAAAAATATACAATCAGAGCTAGATTATTTTTGTTGTTTAAAACTTTAACATAGTCATTACCATCCAATTCAGTCCCTATCTCTGCCCCTCAGAAGGTGCACAATCCTGTCTTTAATTGCAGGCTGTGACATTGTGTTGTCAATTTTTAAGCCATGCAGGCATAGGATAGCACATTCATCAATACCAATCAGTTTAGGTTTATCCTGTCTATTCAAAGGACACAGGACCTTCTCCTGAGGAGGTGTTATTTTTCTATATTAGCTTGGCAGAATTACAGGTCCATTGGACCCTTGGGCACTATTCCAGTTCATAGAAGGATCGAGTCTAGAGCCATAAGGCCATTTGGACTCAACAATTTACCCTAAGAAGGAGTATTTTCTTTCCCCATATGCTCATCTAGGGATGCTTTGAAGCTATCAGTTGATTTGCTCATCACCACATTGCGTGGAAGCTTGTTCCAAACAGTGACTACTCTTTGATTAAACCACTGACTACATGTATTTGTTTTATAAAATTCCCCGTTCAACTGATATTGGTGAAATCTACTGCCTCTAGTTGTGTTCATAACAAGGCCGATAGATTCCCATAAATCCCCATTATTTAGAGCTCTGCATAACAAGCACAAATCACCTCTAAGTCTCCTATATTCTAAACTATACAACCCTAGTTGCTTCAGTCTGTCTCCATATTGTACATCCTTTAGTTGGCCAATATTTCTGGTAGTTCTTCTCTGTATTTTCTCCATCATTTTAATTATTCCAATCTTGTCTTAGGGCTTTTAATTCTGCCCCAGAATTGGACACTGTATTTAGTATTTCACTCATAGTTGTAACGTTATTGTTCAGGCTGTATTATCTCTCACTTGGAGCTGTCACTACTGGGGGCACTCCTGACAGGAATCCTATCCCCATTTGCACTACTGGTAGATGTGTGGGTTCACTGTTATGGAGCCGATTCTCCTTGTGGGATGCATTTGTTTTTATAGATTCATCTGTTATGGTTCCCTGCTTCAGCTGCTTCTTAATACTATTTTATGTTTGCTTGCACGCATGTGCAAGAAACATAGTGCCATCGGAGATTTGGAGGTGTCACCTCCTCCTCAATTCAGGCACTGTGCTGGCAGGGCGCAGCCCCACCAAACCAATGCATTTTGGAGCTGTCTATGACACGCTCCAAAATGCAGTGTCCTCACATTTGAAAGGGGGAGCTACGGCTTGAGTGAGCAGCAATGAAGCTGCTCGCGGCAGCTTCCCCCAGCCGCAGGCATGCGCCCCCGCACGCAGCGTGATGCCGACGGGTGCCCAATCCCGCTGACTAGAGCTGCATCGTCTCCTCCCCCAGTAGTTGATGCCACGCTGAGCCCACCCAGCGTGGCAAACAGTCATTTGCTGATGGGTGCCCAATCCCCGTCAGCTGAGCGCCCAAAGTCCTTGTGCAGCCTGGGAGCCCACCCAGCGCTGGCAAACGCCCCAAGAGGTTTTTTATTTTGTTTTGCCGACGGCGGTGCCCAATCCCCATCGGCTGAACAGCCCCCAAAGTCCTTGTGCCACGCTGAGAGCCCACCCCAGAGTGGCAAGCAGTCCACAAAGTCTTTTTTTTTGTTTTAACCTGTAAAACAAAACGGTCCCTCAGCGTGTCTCCCGAACCCCTCCCACCGCACCACCCACTGCGCACCCAGCCTCCCCACCCCTCACCCCATGCCTCCGGACTCGGATAGCGATCCTCGGTGGACGGGGAACAGTCTGCACTCTTCAAAGCCGACCCTTGAACTGAGGAAATGCCGGTAAGCTGTATAATGGGCTAGATAGGAGGTGTCAACTTTATTGCATATCTCAGGCATTTTCAGGAATTTTGGCACCAAATTTTCAACATGGGGTTTTTGGGACTCCTTCTCATGATTGATGTCACTGTCATGGCGTTATTCGGGCTCGAAGGTGATTTCGGCGCAGTGACTGTGAAATCAACCTTCAGGATAAATACCACCCAACGTGACATCATTCATGAGAAGGGGCCCAAAACCCTCATGTTGAAAATTTGGTGCCAAAATTCCAAAATGACTGTTGTTAGCAGCGAGCATTGCACAGTTCCTCGCAGAGCTCGTAAGTTGCAAATTTCAATATTTTCACTCCAGATTTTCAACATTGCCATTTCACCACACTGTCTTATGAGTAGTACAGCTGTCATTTTTCACATCTCACCCAAAATGTGTTTCCACCCTTGTAGCGCAGAATGGCGCAGTCGGTGTATGAAATCAATGTACGGGACAAATTAAGAAAATCACAGTGACACTGTTCATGAGCAGAGGTCTTGAAATGGCTATGTTGAAAATTTGGTGAAAAAATTCCTAAAAATGACTGTTTTACGAGCGTGCGTTGCGCAGTTCCTACGCACGCTCATAGGTTTGCGAATTTTCAATATTTCCACTCCAGATTTTCAACATTGCCATTTTTCCACACCTTCTTATGAGTAGTACAGCTGTCATTTTTCACATCTCACCCAAAACATGTTTCCACCCACGTAGCTGCACAATGGCGCAGTTGTTGTCATGAACTCAGTGTATGGGACACATTAAGAAAATCACAGTGTCACTGTTCATGAGCAGAGATCTTAAAATGGCAATGTTGAAAATTTGGTGACAGAATTCAAAAATGACTGTTTTACGGTGTGCGTTGCACAGTTCCACTGCGCTTCGTAGGTTTGTGAATTTTCAATATTTCCACTCCAGATTTCCAACATTGCCATTTTTCCACACCTTCTTGAGCAGTACAGCTGTCGCTTTTCACATCCTGCCCAAACGCAGTCTACTTCATGTAGCTTATTAAATGGCGCAGTCGGTGTCAAACTCAATGTATGGAACACATTAACAAAAGCACAGTGTCACTGTTCATGAGCAGAGGTCTTAAAATGGCTATGTTGAAAATTTGGTGAAAAAATGCCTAAAAATGACTTTTACGAGCGTGCGTTGCACAGTTCCTATGCATGCTCGTAAGTTTGCAAATTTAATATTTTCACTCTAGATTTTCAACATGTGCATTTTATTAAACTTCCTTATGAACAGTACAGCTGCAATTTTTCATATGTCACCCAAAATGTGTTATCGCACATGTAGTGCACAATGGTGCTGTTGGTGTGCGAAAGCAATGTTTAGGACAGATTAAGAAAATCACAGTTACACTGTTCATGAGCAGAGGTCTTAAAATGGCTATGTTGAAAATTTGGTGACAAAAGTCCATAAAATGACTGTGTTACGAGTGAGCCTTGTGCAGTTTCAACGCATCCTTGTTAGTTCATGACTTTGTAATATTTTCAGTCCAGATTTTCACTAGTGGCATTTTTCAACACTTCCTTATGAACAGTACAGCTGCTATTTTTCACAACATGGCCGAAGTGTGTTTTCACACTGTCAGTGCAGAGATGCGTGGTCGCTGTGGGAAATCATTGTTTGGCACAGATAAAGAAAATCACAGTGACACTGTTCATGATCGGAGGCACCAAAATGCCTGAGTTGACAATCTGCTATAAAAATATCCCCAACCTACTTATATAGCAGTGTGGTTGCACAGTTTCTATGTCACCTTCATTGACTTCACCATTTTTAAATATTTTTACTACATTTTGCAACATAGCCATTTTTACACCTCCCATGAAAGAGTACAGCTGTCATTTTTACATCCTGTTCGAATATTTTTGCACCTGTGGTGCAAATCCCGTAGTCACTGTGCATAAGCAGCTTTCGGCTACTAAACTGATATTCCCCTATTCATGAGGTGGGGTCACAAAACAAACATGTTGAAAATTTGGAGTTAAAATACCAAGCGAATGCCTGAGGTGTTAGGCTTTTCAACTAAATCGCTAACCCTATAGAGAATGACAGGAATCAGGGGTGTGACTTGGGATTCTTGCCTGTGATGCTCATGCCATTCCACACCCTGCAGTCACTGAGAGGCATCGAGGTATGCCTTGGACTCTTCGACCCCAAACTTCACCCCATTCTCTATATCGCACCCATCTCACTGTATTTCCTAATGAAATGGGGTGCGCATAAGGGCCCAAAGACCCCAAGGAACACGCAGTTGACACTTGTCAGTCTCTGCAGAGTGGGGTGTGGTGAAATGGCGTGGACGTTATGCCTGACGACCCAAATGCACACCCCAATGCCTGTCACACTCTCTGCAGGGTGGTGGTGGGGTTGGCTTCAGTTCAATACTTCACTGCCATTCCTATTACGCAGCTCTGTAACTTCTACACTACCACTGCCAATGCCAGTAAGCAAACATTCAGCATTGACAAATGTTTGTTCTTCTATGTTTTACTATTTTTGTTTTTGGAAGGGAAGCTGGGATGACAATGGAGGGAAAATCTGGTCTAGCTTTATCATCCCAGGAAGTGATACATGAGGATTCATGTTGGGGAAAATGTCATTTAAATTGAGCAAAATATCTTCAAGCCTGAAACTATTTATGGTAATATTTTCTTTGATTGTATTGTATGCAACATAGTGGTTAAGCATAATATTAATGATGTCATCACTTAAATTGCAGGGATAATAGCTAAGAGGCTCCGTTCCCAAGCCCAGATCCTTGACTTATCCCTGGGCAACAAGCTATACAAGGGAGATGACTTATCATTCTTATTAAGACCATTTAATTTTTTAAAGTTTCCTATAGTTACTTGTAAATCCTCTATCACTTCCTTAAGTTTCTCATTTTTCTGGGAAGAGTTAGTTCTGAATTTAGTCTGGTCAGATGTAGCTTCAGCTAATGTAAAATCTGATGAGTACAAAAAACTGAGACATTGAATTCAGATTACTAACAGCAGGGTATACTTCCAAGTTAATAATATCAAGTCTTGCCTTCTCGCTGCCTACTGCTGATGGCAGAACCCTATCAGGACATCTAATTGATTCAGAAACTTCTGCTGATTTGTTTGAAGACAGCTGAGTATTATGAGAACTCATCAAGGTTAAAAATGTTAAGGGGAAGTTCAACATAAGCTATCTGAATCTAGTTTTTCTTTTACTAGCACCCCCGCCCCATGATTCCCAGATATCATGATTACCTTTTCCTCCTTTTTGTTTTCTAATTTATCAAAATGCTCATTTATTTTGGCCTGTTTTGTGCCCTTCTTGGATGATTTAACTGTTTTATTATTTTGCCCATTTTAGATTTAAGTGATTTGGAAGGCTTATTCTGGCAGCTATCCTGGCTGCTATTCAGGAGCTAACAGGATCAGCAAAGCTGGGGGACATCAAGCATGAGTCAAATATTTCATTACCAATATCAATACCAAAGTTAGCAGCCTGTTTTCTAGTCAGAACCATGACAGCTTAAATAGCTTCTCAATTAATTAAGTTGTAGCAATACCTCCCATGCACAGTCACCGGGTTCAGTTAGCTAACCAGAGCCTTATCTTATAAAGACTAATCTAGCTATCTAATTATGAAGACTATTCTAATTAGATACTGTTACTGCTGCTTACGTTACTAGGGGACTTTCAATCTATGAGTAAGGTCTAAGAGCTTTTAATAGATCTAGGCGCTTTTAAAATATCAGATCAGAGCATCAATAAAATATTACAAGAGATAATGCAATGAATAATTTAGTGAGGTAGTCCTTCAGCACTTTATGCAGAGCTGGAAAAGTTCTTTTCATGTACCAGAAGGCATTAACAGAGATTATGGGCCTTGTGCTTCCCTAAACAAACAAACAAACAAACAAACAAAAAGTAGCACCATCCAAGTTCAAAAAAGTATGTAGCTTGTAAGAGACCCTTCCCGGTTATATTAATGTGAAGTGATACTGAAGAGACTGGTACACATGTGATCTGTGCTCCTTATAAAACACAGGGCTTCTCAATATTTTCCACAAATGAAGTCCTAGGCTAGGTATGTTAGGTAGTACAAGCTGTACTCCAGGACTGTTGTACCAAAGAGGGCTGTGACTTTCTTAGTAAAAGCAGAATCACCTAACCATGTTCACAGGGTGAAAAGATTTTCAGACCACTCCACTTTAAAGACATATAATCCACCCTCACTCCACCTGCTTCTGCTCAGGTAAAATCTAATCTCTTGGTGTCAGTGGAGCATGCACTTTTATACCTAGATACCTGGATCTAGGGTGCAAATTTAAAATGCAAGCCTTTTAATTTAATTAATATAAATGTATGTATACATGTTAAAAAGAAAAAAAGTCTGTAAAGCACAGGCAGTGTGAATGTGAAAAGAGAAAAAGCTTCTGGCGTGAATAAAATATTCAGTAAGTGAAGCCATTAGAAATCCAGGGTCTTAAAAATATAAAAACAGTAAATCCAACTCCCAAAGGCAAATTTTATTTTGATTTTATTTATTGAAAAGCTTCACCAGGAAAGGCACACTGGTGACAATGTTCATTTCCGTGTGCATCCAAATTCAGAGCAATAGTACAAGACACTGGACGGATTCACAAGGTTGGATGCAGCTGCAACAATAGCAGCTTGCGCCAACCATCTACATCCTGGTCCTGTGCCCAATTCAGTAGCAGAAGGGTCCCGGGCTGCATCCTGCAGCTTGCAGTATCAGTCAAGGAAGGGCCCTTGGCCCCAGAATGCTGCAAGCACTGGGACAGGCCAGCATGACAGAATCACGCCCACTGGGGAAGCATGAGATGGGTCCTGTGCCCCTCATGCCAAAAGTTCCCACACAGTCCCAACAGTCCAGTGTGGGCAATCGCTTCCCCAAGCCCAATAATGCCAACCTACATGCCCCAATGGGCTATTGTAACACCCTTCCCCCACCGATGCCCAATCACCGCACCTCGCAATGCCTACTCCCCCCCTTCCCAACTGTGGGAAGGGCATCACCTGATAATCCTGGTGGTCCAGTGCCCCCACCCCACCTGACCATGCCAGCCCATCCCTCCCCCCCACACACACACACGGGGTGAGTTGATGACTGGCACAGCCACTTCTTACCACCAGAGGCTGAGCCACTGACTGGAGTTTGCGAGAGCATGTACAGTGAATTATCACGCTCTGTGAATGGCGGCTGCTTTGGCATTCAAGGGAGCATGTATACATACTGTACACTCTCGCAAAGCTCAGCCGGTGGCTGGCTGTGGTGGTGAGAGGTAGGCTGTGCCAGTCATCAACTCACCCACCGGGTGTGTATTGGTGTGGGGCTGGGGGTGTGGGGTGGGCTAGCACTGTGGCTGGGGGGGTGGTGGAGGGTCACTAGGCCACCAGGGCAGTTACGGGTAGTTGGTTCCATGCACTACCACTCACAGGTTGGCATCTGAGGGGGTGAACAGGGATTGGGGGTCAGAAATCCTATAAGGGCTTCAATGTATGTGGAGTGTGTTCAGGACTGGGAGGGGCATGGCCCACATTGACATCTGTCCCCTACTGGTTGGGATTGGGGCAGGGAGTTCTATGCATGGGGGGTATGGGCATGTGGGGGGTGTTGGATGACTGGGAATGGGGCTGTTGGAGAGCTGTAGCCCATGAAGGCTGTCAGGTGCTCCGATGGTGGCACAGTGGCAACACCCAGTGGATGGCAAAGACCACTTACGCCAGCTTTTAGCTGGCGTAAGTGTTCTTTGACAGTTATTCAACAGTGGTTGTCTCTGAATCCTGATTTGGGTACTTAGCAGCCACCCTACCTGAATAGGGTGCAATGATGCCATAAACCCCTTACACCATGTCTCAAGGGGTTTATGACTATAAACCCACTTCGATGCGGCGCTGCAGAATGTCGCAGCTGCCTTTCTGAATCCCACCATGGCACAACTCATGAAGCAAGTGCTACTTGCACCATTTCCTGAGTTGCCTTTTGTGAATCCAGCCCACTGGGCGTGAGAAAAATAGAAAATGTCAGTTCAGAACTGCTGACATAGATTCCAATTCAGCATGGGTTACAGTGTGTACCGCCCTCCACAGGGCTTTCCCACTGGCCGGCAACGAGTGTGGGCTATCCCCCTGTTAAGATTCCAAGCTACCCTTGTCAGTCAGCAGAACAGAGTATGCTGTGCTGCAAAATACTAGCAGCACAAGTCAGTCTGGAAAGGACTTGGAAATGTAAAGCCTCGATGGCACAGCACAGGCACCAGTGGTATACCTGTTCCAAGATCGGCAAAAACACATCAAAACAAGTCCCTGCTACTGCCGTTCCTCCACAATGACACAGTGTAGAGCTACTCACTCACACCTCCATTGGGAGTCAGAAATACTGTGGTTCATACTATGGCTCATACTATGGCATAAAGAGCTGAGTAAGGCAGTAAGCCCATATACGCTCCTGTTACTAGATGTAATAGCAAAGAGAGTTTCCATTTAAGATATATTTGTCCAGTTTCTGTTTAAATTCAGCTTTAGTTTTACTACATAGAAATCACTCCCTATCACTGTTGTCCAAGGGATAAAATAAAGTGGGCTAGATATCTGACTGGTACAACCCCCGGGACGCTATACCTACTCACCTCCCCTCACAGCCACCCCACACTTGGAACAGCAACAAACAGAGAAATGTTTCAATATGCATGCAGTTACTAACTGAAGATGATAATATGCTCACGAGACAAGTTAATAATAATAAACAATTTATTAAAAGGGGTAGGGGAATAAGGGAATGCAGAATAAATGACTGTTGGAAGATGTCATATGACTAATAAAAGCATAAGCAACAACAATAACCATAACTGGTAACAGTGCCCCCACAACAGCAAACACACAGACTGGCCCACCTCCCCACTGGTGCCATTGCCCCCCAGTATCCTGTCTGGGTACCCAGCTGAAGAGTCAGTGCAGGTCTGATTTGTTGCAGCTGGTTGGCCAGCACTGGTGCACTTTTAAATAAACAGAAACATTTAAAGAAACTACATACAATCTCCCCAGCGCAGGGTAGCCCTGAATTACTCATGGTTCTGGAATACTAGTCTCTGAATTCTGCAGGCTGAAATTACTTCAGACCGTGGTTTTGGGTCTCTGGCAGCTCTCTGGGTCTCTTGCAGCTCTGTGGGGATGCTTACAACTTTCTGGAAGTCTTGCAGCTCTGTGGAACTCTGGATGGACTAGTCTAGGGACCAGGGCCACACACCTCACCCACACATCCAGGCATCCAGCCCTCAGGGTGAGGTGATAGGCAGTGCCTGGCTCTGCCACCACCCGGTTGATTCCCCAACTGTCCAACAGCAGGAACCTTCTGGATCTCAAGAATGCATCTTCAACACTTTCAGCCACACTGCAGGCTGGCAGCAGTGGCACAAAAATTCACCAGGGATACTATTTTTCAGTCTCTGCAGCTTACGTATCAGTCTCTCAGGATCTCCAAGGCTCAGGTTTTTGTTCAGCAAAACCTCCCTCCACTTTAAATACTGACTTTCCAGAAGATGGGAATCAAGCAGGCACTCCCTGGGTTATTTGCTGTGGAAGCCCCAGGCAGGCCTCCAAAGTTTCTCAGAACACACAGTTAGAGCCTCCTCACTCACTGGAGACTCCTGCAGACTGCACTAAGCTGATACTGTACCTCCCCCCCCCCCAAGGTCTCAGGAGATCAGAGTCCAAATTTGTCAATCAGTCTGTCAGTTCATCAAATTAGTATGCAAATGTTCATTCAGTTTCTGATTGGCTACGGAAAAGGAGCAATACACAGTCCCTCCTTCTCTCCGAAGCCCCCACTGTAGTTCGGCTCCTTGAACTCTCATAGGCTACAGAGCAGGTAAAGGGTAACAAAGATAGCTGCAAATAAAAACAGTCTATGCAGTTTATTTTATTTAGTTTTGTTGACTGGGAAAGGAGGACTAGACAATTCTGCCTGTTTTCAGCTTTATCTCGGGAGGGATACAGATGGATGCCAACTGACACTGAACCAGATTAAGCTGTTGGTGGTATTTTAAATGGATGGGGAAAATTTGACCAGGACATCAGGAAATTCCCTGCTCTTTCAAGAAGTGCGTGGGATCTTTAACATTTACCTGAACAACTACCACCAGAAGAGGCAGACAGGACCTCGGTTTAATGTCTCATCCGAAAGGCGGCACCTCAGAAGTGCAGCACCCCCCTCATGCTACACAACAGTGTCAGTATTGCGATTTAACCCAAGTGCCTGGTGTGGGGATAGAACCCACAGCCTTCTGATCTTCCAGCCTCAGAGGCAAGTATGGAACCTGCTGAACCACTGACACTACATTTACACAGATTCCCATCTTTAAGTTCATATTGCAGGACTCATACATTGTTTTAACATTAATTGTCCCCAAAGTTTAGTAGCTGCCCATCTGCTCTATTGTCCAGGGGCAGACTGATGCAGGACAGGATCCCATTCTGCTTATCGCTCCAAAGCGCTGTCCTCCCAGGTGGCAGGCAGAGCATTCATTCATAATACAGCCTTGGCTACTCTTAGAGACGGTGCTTAATAGCACCATTGCCAAGTTTTTATTTTTTTCTCACTCTCCCCCTCTCCTGTGTGACTCCAGAACCCCCACATGTATCTTTTAGGGTACCACAGGTTGGAACACACAGAGGAGACTTTGGCATGTGCCTCAGGAGTGGCTCTAGCAACTGAGTGCCATAGCGCTAATAGAATCTGCAAGTGGACCATGGCAGCTCATACACTCGAGCAGGAGCTAGCTTAAACATATGCATACAGAGCTGCACGGCAATCCACTGAATTGTTCAGCACTCACTGCACTGTACCACTGAACTGGTGGCTTTACTTTGGAACACAACTCATCTGGTCTTCTACAGAAAAGCAGGCACAGAGGGGCCAGCCGGAGCAATGAAGGGGGTCACCATGGACTGGGAATAGTGGGACCAGGTGGCTGGAGGATCAAACAAGGTAATCCCTACCTGAGGGGGGGAGTTGAAAGTATGTTGTGAGGTGCAGGAGGAGGAGGGGCCCTGTCATCATGGTCCAAAGCCCATATTTTAGTAATCAGTAAACCAGGACAAGAACTCGGCCTCGCAGTTCATAGAGGCTGATATCCCTTCTCAGTGTAGACCAAAAGATCCTTATGGCCATTCTAGCTAATACAATGAAAGAATATGTGGGGGGCCTGGTCCACCATGATCAAATTAGCTTTATTAAAGATTTCACTATATGCTGATGATGCTCTGTTTTATTATTATTTATTATTAGAGTAATCCAGAAAGATCCATTCCAGAATGGTGCAGTCTGCTGGAAATCTATAAAAGCGCTATCAAGGCATAACATTAATTATGGGAGTAAGAGGCCCTGAAACTGAAGGGCCACTATCCTGAGCAATTTGCAGGTACCTTTTCTTTTACTTGAGCTAAGGACAAAAAGGTTCGATATCAGGGGTGAAATGTACTATGATCCGCCATCAATTATTCCATTTAAATTATGATGCCCTATTACAGGACATTACCAGTGACATACAGAAATGGTCAATCCTTCCCTTCTCCCTAGCCAGGTGAATAAACATCCTGAAGATGAACATCATGTGCAGACTTCTGTTTCTAGTCCATATTATATTAAGGGCAACACTATGCACCAGTCCCCTGAGGGCAGTGCTTTACATTACCAGATTGATCAGGAACAAGACCTGCATTATAGCGGACTTGATTTCCTCGAATCAATCTGGCTTGCACCGAGACTTGGGTTGGTGACGATGCTGCTCAGTTTTAGAAGGCCACTGTTCCCCGGGTATACGGTGGTACCTCTTGCCCCCAGGTATAGCATGAGGCGGGGAAATAGCTATCTGTTTTAGAGCTGAACTCGGCTTCACCGTGCAGCCAATGAGAAAGCCAGGATCCTTTGAATGTGTGGCTGTGCTTGGGGATCCGGGCGTAGGTTGCAGGACTCTCCTAATCTACTGCCCCCATGGGATGGCAGGTGAATTCTTGCAGGAGGTATCCGATTTCATCATTGGTGAAATGTTGGGGTCCCCCAGATGTTTAATTCTTCGGGGACTTCAATGTTTAGGCCAACGACAAAACTTCTAGGTTAGGTTATAACTTTTCCAGGTAATGTCAACCCTGGGCTCTGTCGAGGAAGTTTCCTCCGTGACCCACAAAGCGGTCACATGCTGGACCTGGTTTTCTCACTGGAGCTTGAGGTTACTAACCTGAAGATTGATCGTGTCATTTGGTCCAATCATTGCATGGTGGAGTTCTGATTTGGGCCCCCTCAGAGCCCTCCCCTGCGGGGTTGATTAGCTACTGCCCTTTGAGGGGTTTGACCCTGGAGGGCTTTCTGGCGGTGGCCAATCTATCTAGTGTGGGTACTGCTTATGTAGGGGATATGGGTGAAGCCATCACACCTTTAATAAGGTGATGTCAACAGCACTCGACTCTCTTGCACCGATCCGTGTATGATCCAAATCCTCTCACTTGAGGTCCCCTTGATTTGATAGGGAGCTCAAGGTGATGAAGATTTTGGGTTTGAGGTTAGAGCACTGCTGGCAGAGGTCTGGGTCAAAGGTGAACAGACTAGCCCTACGCTCCCATTATGGTGAGTATCAGGAGGCAATCACCCATAAGAAGGCAGCATTCCTGTTCAGGGAGCTTGCTGCTGGGAGGAATCGACCAACCGAGCTCTTTTGGGCTGTGGACAGGCTCTTAAATCCTGCCTGTCTACAGCCCAAGAAAGCTTTTCCGATGCAATATGCAAAATGTTTGCTCGCTTCTTCTCAGACAGGGTGTCCACCATCCAGCTGGGTGTACTACCTTGGACCTAGGCCCGTCACCCTGTTAGTAGTTAAGCAGGCAGGGGTAGTAGCCCTTGGGATGAGTGCTAACTAGGGGTTACATCTTGGAGGCACCACTGGGATTAAGCGATACTAGTGGCCCGTGCTGAATCACTGGTAAAATAAATGGTACCCGACAGAAGTGACTTCTGTGCACCGATTGGTGGGTGGTGCTGGGGAGGAGATCGAACCCAAAATGCTATGCTTATCCTGGACATCCCCTGGTATCAATATGGACACTGTACAGGTGGGTACTTTCCAAGGTGGAGGTTTACAAAACCTCATGTGGTGGGTCGACATGCTAATCTGCCCACCCACACTTTCCTGGCCCTAGTAGAGTGTAAGGATCTCATAGATAGCTCCCAAAGTGCCACAGGCTGTTACTCCAGAGGGAGCCCTCACCTGCCTGGAGGTGATAACGGAGACAGTAAAGACCGGAGACCCTCCCCACTATCTGAAACTTTTGAGGAGAAATTTGCTAAATAGTTGCTGGGGAAGGAAAAACTGTGGAGGACTTGAAGGAACTATTCTTGCCACCTGGGTAGTTCTCCCCAACACCCTCCTCCACTCCGGTACCCGTTATGGTGGTTGAACCAATGCAGGCTCCTATTCCTGCACCTACATTAGTCATGACTCTTACGAAGGTTGAGGATCTTCTCTGTACCCTCCCCACCCCTCAAAGGGAGGATGACTGAGAGACCTGGATAGACTATGTTGCCCCTCAAGTGCAAGAATAGCAATGCTCGGAAGCCAAAAGTGAAAGAGGTTAGTGAGAGCCTTCGAGGTCCCGCCCTGGCCACCATCTGTGCTAACAGGCCAGCAACCCTGAAGCCGACCGCCCAGATTATCTGAGCCCCGGAGAATGTGTATGGGAGCCCAGATTCTGATGAGGACCTGTGGTGGAGAGTAAGAAATGCACAGCAGCATCAAGGGAGTTGTTGTCTGTGTATGTATCTCTGCTGGAAAAATTGTTGCAAGAATGCCTCAGAAAGGGTAGTTTCCCATGATTGAATTGGACCAACCAGGCTACACATGATCCTTAAGTCTCACTCTTCTCAGAACTGCTGTTGCTTCGCAGTTACGCCTGGCCAATCAACTGGAATCCCCACCTCATATGATGAGAGCTAATGGAGAAATTTGAGGAGTTGAGAAAGGGTGACCTCAGAGGGACTTGCACCAATAGATGCCCTTTCGGGCCGAGTGACTGAGGGTGACCATCAAGAGTGAAGTTCAGGGGCAGAGGCTGGCAGTTAATGAGTGCTCTGAGAGGAAATATACATGCCACAAGGGCAAAATGTCTGAGAGAGATTAGGAAAGCAACAGACAGTCCCATTATGAAGGCTATTCACCAGTGCGGCACTGACACCTGCCCGGAATGGCTGTTGCTATGGGGGTGGGGTACCCACCATACATCTCCTGCTGACAACAGCTCAAAATTCGATGTCTTGACCATGGAACTGGGGAAATTGACGAGATGTCTCCAAATGCTTATCACGCCGCAGACAGAGATGGCACCAAGTTTTCCAGTTAGTAGTACCTCACTCTGGATCCCTGTGTGATGCCTCAGCCCACTCAAACTCCAGAAAGTATGTTTTGTTATAATTGTGGGAAGGATGGGCACATGAAGAGAGAATGCTGGTCCCCAAAAGACACATTCAAAGTTGTATATAGGCTACAAAGAGAGCTTCGGAGAACAAATCAGCGGTTAAGAGGTGCACGAAATGATCCCAGTGAGGGTCCCAAAATGCTAACTCACGTCCCTTGTGGCAAGATCAGTTGCCCAGGTCCCCACTACCACCTCTCCAGACTGGTCCAGAATAGTGGGTCCCTCAATAGAGACCACTGTAAAGGTGAATGGGCCGTCTACAAGAACTGTGTTAGACAGTGGCTCCTAGTGACAATTATGTTCCAGGACTGGTATCAGAAGCATTTGTCAGATGTGCCCTTACAATCATTAGAAGGACTGCATGTATGGGGGTTAAGGAGAAGGCCTATCCTCATTCTGGGTATATATAAATTTGGTTGTCTTTCCCTACCTCCATGGCTGGAGTGGCTGAACAAGTAGAGATCTCGCTTAGTGTCCCCCCACTGGACTGTATGATGGGGTCCCTTGTTGATTGGAACAAATGCTCATATGTTTGGATGGCTGGCACAGTTGTGTTAATGAAAACAGGGGTCAAGGACTAGTAGAGTTTAAGAATTCGCCTTGATCAAGAAGGCCTATGAGGCACAGAGAGATGCTGAAAAAGTAGAACAAGAGGAACCAGTTGGAATTGTCTGGAAGAAGGATCCGAGTCTCTGATCCTGGCTTTCAAATGCCCAGTGTACCTTACAGGAGAGGTCCATATCAGAAAGGATGTCAAGAATAAAATATTAATGTTGGATGCACCAGGCAATGGAAAATTGTCAGATGGACTGCTGGTCAATTTCAGTATTTTGCCTGCTGGAGCCCATGCTTATGCCAGAAGGGTAATGGTTCAAGTTCATAATGTGTCTGACAGAGAGATTCAAGTAAACAGAGGTTGTACCCTGGCTAATGTGTATTGTGCAGACACTGCAGTGCTACCCAGTAGCAAGAGTTCAGGAAGAATGACAGAGTAATGCCTGACTTGTTTGATTTCAGTGACCCCCATTGACAGCTGAATGGAAGGTGAGGATCAGTGAGAAGCTTGCCCAGAGAGACCAGGTGTTTTCTTTAAGGATGGGATGCAGGATGCATGCAAGGAGCTGAGCACCATATCTGGCTGCATGATGAAAGGCCATTTCATGAGAGGTCCCGACACCTGGCACCTGCTGAAATAGATGATGTGAGACGGCATCTGCAAGAGATGCTAGCTGCTGGTGTAATACAAGAATCCAGAAGCCCGTATGCTTCCCCCATTGTGGTAGTGAGAAAAAAGAATGGGACAGTAAGGATGTGCGTGGATTATCACACTTTAAACTGGTAGACTATCCCTGATCAGTACACAATGCCCCACATTCAGGATGCTTTGGACTGGCTAAATGGGAGCAAGTGGTTCTCTGTGCTGGATCTTCGCAGTGGGTACTACCAGATCCCGATGGCCCCAGAGGACTGTGAGAAGGCAGCCTTTATCTGTCCGCTTGGCTTCTATGAATTCCTAAGGATGCCTCAAGGGATTTCAGGCACCCCAGCCACTTTTCAATGATTGATGGAGCGTGCAGTGGAGACATGAACTTACTAGAGTGCCTGGTATACCTAGATGATGTTATTGTGTTTGGCAGTTCACTAGAGGAACATGAGAGCAGATTATTCAAGGTGTTGGACTGACTGGAAGACTTTGGCCTTAAACTGTCCATTGATAAGTGTCAATTCTTTCAAACATCAGTAAAGTATGTGGGACACATAGTATCCACAGAGGGAATAGAGACCGACCCAAGTAAAGTTGAGGCCTTGACCTCCTGGCCACAGCCCAAAAATCTAAAAGAACTGCAAAGATTCCTGGGATTCTGTGGATATTATAGGCGTTCATCAAGGACTATTCAGAGTGATCCGCCCTTTACTTAACCTTACTCAGGGTATCCCCAACCCACAAAATTACAAAAGTCAGCCCCCGAGACTGAAAGAGTGTATTTTCGTCCAAGTGAAGTATTTGGGGCCTGCTGGACTCCTGATTGTGAAACTGCTTTTCATGAGATCATATATCAACTTACCCATGCTCCAGTGTTGGCCTATGCCAATCCAACAAAACCTTATGTCCTGCACACTGATGCTAGCTTGCAAGGGTTGGGGTCTGTGTTGTACCAAGAGCACAAGAATGGCCTGAGACCAGTAGCCTTTGCCAGTAGAAGCCTGACCTCATCCGAAAAGAACTATCCTGTGCACAAGTTAGAGTTCCTAGCTTTGAAGTGGGACTATTGTTGACCAGTTCCACGAGTACTTGTATGGGGCTAAGATACTAGTAAAAACTGACAATAATCCTTTGACCTATGTGCAGACTTCAGCTAAGTTGGATGCCACTGGCCATAGGTGGCTTTCTGCATTATCTGCATATGACTATGCTGTTGAATACAGAGCAGGCCTGAACCACATAGATGCTGATGCTCTCTCCTGGAGGCCTGTTCCCCAGAATGACGGGGTCAAACTGCCAGAACCTGATATTCGAGCACTCTACCAGAAGTTTGACAGGGAGGAACAAATGTCCACGGACGCAGTGGACTGTATATTGTGGATTGTTTGGGACCCTCTAAGAATTGCATACCTGCTGCTTATTGCCACTTTTCTGCAATAGATATTGGTGCACTGCCTCAGCTGGACAATGACAGTATTCGGCGGGCTCAATCCCGTGATCCCATGATCAAATCAGCTTTAGAAGCCCTCTATGCAGGGAAAGACGTGTCCAAATTACGTTCCACTGATTTGAGAACTGCATTGTTGTACAAAGAAGGTCCTAAGTTGAAACTGATCAATAGACTGTTATACAGAGTAACAGTTGACAGAGGAGGACAAGTAGACCAACAACAACTAGTGCTGCCCACTGCCTTCGAGACTCATTACTGAGGTCCTTACACAACCACATGGTGCACCTTGGTATAGACAGAACACTTGACTTGGTGAGATCCAGATTCTATTGGCCTAAGATGGGGCTGATGTGGAGCAACACATTCAAACTTGCAGTCGCTGCTTACAGAGGAAAGCTTTGCCCCAGAGGGTTGACCCCTTGTTAACATCACCACCAGTGCACCCATGGAGCTGGTCTGTATTGATTTTCTGAGTTTGGAGTCAGATCAAAGAAATGTTAGTAATGTGCTGGTGGTCACTGACCATTTTACGAGATATGTCCAAGCTTTCCCACCAAGGACCAGAAGGCATCGATCATGCAAAAGTACTTGTAGAAAACTTTTTTGTTCACTGTGGGGCTCCACAAAGAATTGATTCTGATCAAGGGAGAGACTTTGAGAGTCGTCTGATCAAAGAGATGCTTTCTCTGTGGAGAGTGCGAAAGTCCAGAACCACCCCTTACCACCCCCAGTGGGACCCACAGCCTGAACAGTTCAACCGCACCTTGCTAGATATGCTAGGCATCCTCCACCCAAAGGACAAGCCTAGATGGAGCCAAAAAATTAGCACCCTGGTACACGCCTACAACTGCACCAAAAGTGATGCCACTGGGTTCTCCCCCTACCGCCTGATGCTTGGAAGAGAAGCTCGACTGCCAGTAGATGTGTGCTTTGGGGTTTCTCCTGATGGGGTTCAAGCTGACAACTATTTACAGTATGTGCAAAAATTAAAGGCCCAGTGAAATCATACGTACCAACTAGCTCAAACCATGGCTGCCAAAAGAAATCTGGCCAACAAAGAAAGGTACAGTATGATAAAAAGGTGAAAGCACAGGAACTCCAGGAGGGAGATCGGGTATTGCTAAGAAATCTGGGACTGAATGGCAAACATAAGATTGCTGATAGATGGCACCATCTCCCTCACATTGTAGTGGGCAAACTAGATGATCTGCCAGTGTACAAAGTAAGGCCTGAGAATAATTCAAAGATGTGAAAACAATGCATAGAAATCATTTACTGCCCATTGGACAAATCTTGATTGAGTCTGAGCCCTCAGAAAATGCTGCCTGGACCAGTGACTAGAGCTACTGCTAAGAAAAAATCAAGAAAGTCTGCACCTACAGAAGCTGAGTTAAAGTGTCCCCCTCCACAAGTCCCAGTTGAGCATGACTGTCAGTCCATATCAGAGGAAAGTGAGTGTGACTTTGAATACAACCCTTCTTACAAACTGAGTCAATTGTTTTGGGGCAATCCCCTAGTCAATACTGAAGATGAAGCTGGGCCTTCTGGACTGTCTAAGCCCCCAGCTTTGTCCCTGAAGCCAATGGTCCCAGAAAGTGAAGTGCAAAGCATCAAGTCAGATGATATGGAATCATTGTATATGATTGAACTGTTTGAGCTTTCAAGGGAGGAAAATGATGGACTGAAACAGACTGGTGATATACCAGAACAAGAAGAGTATTTTGAGTGCCCTGACGGTTCACTGCCAGTGTCCAAAAGCTCTCCATGTGAGCCTAGTGTTGTGGACTCAGAGATTGTAACTCCTGGAGCTGAGAATGCCCCAAGTTCTAGCCTCTCTACTCCAATGGAGACTCCCCTGACAAGTGAGGACAATGCTGAAAATGAGGCTCAGAGTGAAGAGACTGTAACAGTTCCCCCTAGAAAGTCTGGTCAAGTTGTAAAGCCTGTGGTGCACCTCTGTTATGATTCCGCTGGAAGGCCGGTGGACTTGCCTCTCAATGTTGTCCATAAAGGAGTGTATGTGTCCCTGAGCTCATTGCCCAAACTGAACATCAGTGCTAACTCCAAGTTACTTGTGTTGCCCTCTAGGTATGGTGCCCCTGCCCCATCCAGCCCCAAGGTAGCTGATAGGGAAGGGCCCCCTCTGCTCGGGTTTCATGTACAAGAGGTAATAACCTGAGTTATGATACAATGTGTGTGTAATACTGTGTAAAGAGTGACGTACTGCAAAGTTTCAGAAATGTGTTTCTGGTAAGGTGACATGTTGACTGATGATTACATGTATGAGCCTAATGTGATACTGATGCAAATGTATATGGTTGCAATTGAAACTTATGGGGGTACTTGCTTGACGCGGACTCCAAGTCTTTTCCAGGCCAGGAAGGGTGTAACCCCCCTGCAAATGGGGATTCCCAAAAGACTCCAGGAGCTTGCTTGAATGCTCCAAGCCTGGATGGTGTTCGGCGTCTAAGCCGTTTATCTGTGGGTGCTTTTAGAGCCTCTGGTACTGTCTCTTTAAGAGCTGTCTACCTGCAGACATAATTAATTTGGATGGGGGTCTGTGTGTTTCTCTGCTCGAGTCCCACTCGAGCTACTGCCAAGTCGCTCCATTTCTGCCATCGCTAAGTGGGCAGAAGGAGCACTCTTCACAGATGTAATTGTTTGCTTGTAACCTGTTAGAGAAATAATGAAAATGCAGTTTTTTTTAACCTGCTTTCTTGTAGCAAGGACAGTGCAGAATAGCTCCCTTATGTTGGTTCTGAACTGCTGAATTGGACCAATCATTGTGGGGATCTTTTAAAATGGAGCCTGCTCTGGGCGAATCAGAACTTGAACTCTCCTCTATAGCCAGCCACAATGGGACTATATGGCAGATGCCTCTGGGAACTGTAGTTTGGACTTCGGCGCCTTTTTGTACCAACAGGGGGAGTCTGATTGTGAGTGACAGCCAAACCAGCCAACTGAACTGGGAGGAACTCAAAGGAAATACCCGGCTCTGTCTACTGGAAAGTCAGATCAGTTTGGGCAGTGAAGAGACAAGGAGCTGGGTGCTTCTTCGGTGTGTAGTTTTAGCGTGGGAATTGTGTGTAAGGCCCTAAGTTTTGGTCTGCAGCTTGTGCAAGCGCCTGTTTGGACTGAATCCGACCTGTGAAAAGAATCAAGGGGATCTGAAGAGTAGAAACCAGGCTCACCCTGTAGAAGACTGGAGAAATTGTTGAATCGCACTCGGTCTGTCAGGAACTGAATCTGCTGTGTGTTCTCCCTGGTATTGTGCAGTAATTGCGATCGGGATAGAGAAGCAGCCTGCCTGGTATAGAACTTTCCTTTTACATATAAATCTGTGTAGTGCTTGTGGGGAATCGCGTTTCAAATCCCCTGTACAGTGAATTGAGTGCATGAAGCTAGAGGTAAACCCCAGCTTAATCCAGACTACATCCATTTGCTCTGAACTGCAGTGGGGTCCAGTCACAAGGACCTTGTCCACATGGTCTGCTCCTCCTGGCAATCCAGGACAATCTGCCTTCCATCCAGTTCCCAGCATTGAGTCTGTGAATACAAAGCAGGGTAGCTCCCTGCCATCTGTTTATCGAATTGCAAGTGTGCCATCTAATTGTTGTTTTTTTTTTCATTTCTTCACGAACTGAACCAACCGGCTCTGGATTACAATTTGGGTATTGTGCCAGTGTTTTTCCATCACAGGGCCCCAACCAGCTGCACCAATCCTGGCTAGCCCCCCCATCCTGGGTACCCAGTGAAAGTGACAATTTGGGACTCTGAATATGCGCACAGTACTGTGATTATTAATGTGTTTAACCTAATTAACCTGATTCCCCTGTCCTTGTTACAGCTCCTTAAATAAATCAGATCTGTTTATTTCAGCAAGTTACACTGACTAAGGTATTCGTTTATGTTAAAGTATTGTACTGTGGTTTTGCACTGTGTCATCTTGTTTTACACGGTTCCCCAGAGTCCAGTCGACAGAGTCAGTCCTGGGGTAAGTGTACATTGTGAAGATATTCTGATGCATGTGTGGGCCACTAGTGGGAAGAAAGGGGGTTACAGTGTCCCAGAGGGCTGTGACCAAGCTAGTTTAACTACTGCAAACCCTGACCTCTGGGTGGTGGCACTCGCTATTGGACCTAGGCCCGTCACCCTGTTAGTAGTTAAGCAGGCAGGGTAGTAGCCCTTGGGATAGTGCCAACTAGGGTTACACTCTGAATTTATTGCATGCTTAACAGTTATTGCATTTTAAGGTTATAAGACAAATAGTGAACTGTTGATTTGGGAGGTGATATTCTGTATGCTAATCCCCTGATATTGGGTGATACCCTATTTTAGTTTCCTGATAGGAAGCCCCCGGCACCAACTCTACCAGCTAGCCCCTGCTAGCTGGAGGCACCACTCTACTTATATGGACTCTGGTTAACAGTGTATGACCCTGGGCAGGCAGTATAGCGCAGTGGTTTAAGGCTCTGAGCTGCAAAGCTGGTGACATCCAGGAAACCAGACTTGGGTTTGAATCCCACAGCTTCCACTTGCATACTGTATAACCCTGAGCAAGTCACTTAACTTCCCTGTGCTCCCAGGTTGCACCTGTAAAAAAACTTTCAGCTTAGTGTGTTTCACTGGGTTAAATAACAAACAAAAAAAACTGTCTTAAGGCCTGAAGGTTCCAATTTACAGCAAGAAATATCGGGCTGCACCAGACCTGTGGTACGGAAGTTACAAAAGAATTATGTAAGATTTGGTCATTTAAATTCTTCATTAAAACTTTTCTGGCAAATGTTGAGTAATTTTACATTATTACTTTAAAATAACTAATCCCTCTGTAGTAGTGGTTGCCAGCTCAAATGGTAGCACTTCTGACATTTCAGGTAAGCATTCAGAAGTACAGCAGCATAATGTGTATGTGACTGTATTTTGTGCTTGCAGTTGTTGAAATGCTTAATCCCCCCCTCGGTTCCACTGCAGGAAATATTTACATCTTGCTGACCTTTAACCCTGCTAAGTAAAACAGAGCAGCAGTGGCCTTACAGTGGTGTTTTCATTCAGAAAAAAGTCAAGGTATCACAAGGAAGACAGAGTGCTTCTCAGCTGTACCTGTGTCTCTGAGCCAGTGTGAACTCCTGGAGCTGCCACTGTAGTGGATGTCAATTTGGGTGCTCGTACAAAACACTTAAATTCAGGGCAACCAGCTCAGGGTATAAAGGAGAGGAATAAAATAAAGAAAGTGGCCCATTTATTTTTGCTGCTGGTTAACAGTAAACCTGATTTGCCTTGCTTACTGTGCACTTGATGACTTACTTTATTTTTAGGAAACAATTAGAAATGAACAACAAATGTTTTGTCTGTACCCGGAGGGGAATATGTCTCTGTCATGCTTCATGGCACATACTTTGTTTAGCACAAGCCTGACACATAAAATTAGGTACACTGGCAAGAAAACCAAAATCGAAAAGACAAAGCGAGCCTGCAGTGACAAACATTGCCTTGGAAACCATGGTAACTGATAAAAGGTGAAGCAAAGGAAATGTTTTTCTCAGAAAGCATCATGAGGAGAGGGGAAGGAGCACACACAGACCCTTAAACAAGACAGGAACTTTAATGCTCAGAGTAGTCTCTGTTTACATATTGTTTGTCAATGGTTTTGACCAAAAAGGTTGTCAGCAGGACACTCTATACCTGCCAATCTTCTAACAACACTGTCCATACTGATCACACAGGCTGAATTCCATTCAAGGCATGCTTATGGATACAGATACACATACTGTCCTGTACATATAGATACATGTATCAGTCTATACATAAGGAATAACACAACAACAGGTTGTGTGGTGTTTCTGTGATACCCCAGGCCCAAGGCCTTTAACCACCCAGGAAGTGCAGTTATTAAAAAACAGCACACACCATGGAGTGTGACATTAAACTTACCAACTCAGATGTGCTATAAATATTCTTTATTTAAATGTGTGTGAGTAATAGAGAACCCACTCTAGAGTGTGTGATCGCGCTTCGATATACGCATGCCGTAGTGTATTGTTACGCACAAGGTTGCAGGTCGAAAAGGCCAACCACCCAAGACATGTGTATATCGGAGCGCAACTGCATACCCTAGACTGAATTATCTATCTTATAAAATGGCAAAATTGTTTTGGAGGGGGATGAAAGTGCAGGTGTGCGGTTATGCTCTGATATATGCATGGTCATGTGATGTGTTTTAACCAATCAGCAAACATGATTTTTCCTACCCATTTTATAAATTAAATTATAACCTTTCTAGCCATATTGTGCTTTGTTCCTGAACCCTGTGTTACTTATCTGCTGCAGCTTTGCCAGTTTCATGGCCAGGTCACTATGATAAATGAAAATGTGTTCTTAATGTTTTTTTTTTCTTTTCCCCTGGTTTAATAAAGAATTTAACTGGGAGGGGAGCAGCAAGGAACCAAGTAAGATGTGTTGTCTGGGATCTCTGACTTTTCAATGCTTTAATCTTGACTAAAATCAACTTTTATACAACTCTTAGTCAACAACTTACTTTTCCTGTGGTACAGTATACAGTCCAGAACCCTCACATAAGCAAAACTATAAAGAAAGATGCAAGCTTAAGACTTTGTTAAGCCTGAATCCGGTCAGACATTGACAGACCATGAGGCTATGGGGTCATCTGAAGTGATGCCATCATCAGAGTTGCTGGAGGATAGCTTGGCTTACATTAGCCACAGTGTGAAGATGCTTTGCAAAAGAGCAGCGGACTTGCACAAAAAAGTCGATGCCTGTAATAACCGTGTGGTAAGACTGAAGTAGGACATGGTGGAAATGACAAAAAAAAAAAAACATGACAAAAGCACAAAGAATGGTAGCTAAAGCCCCCAGTTCAACATCAGACGTCACGCTGCCCTACTGAAGGTGTGTCTGTAACATCTTGTGAATATGGCCCAGGAGTCTCATGTGCACGCAGTGGGACTCCCAGAGAGAGTAAAAGGGCCTAGTCTTTTACCTATTGTCCAGTAATGGCTGATCAATCGACTGGCCTGGGGTGCTACCACAAATGCCCTGCTCACTGAAAAGATATAGGACCTGATATTCAAAGATTAGTGCACCTGCAAATAGGATTTGCAGGTGTGCTAATCCAGAATTGTGCTGGTGCTTCCAGCTGGCCCATATTCAGAAGCCCTGGGAGTGCCAGTGCAATCCCACAGTGCTGAAGTGCAACAATACTGCTGCATATAAGCACATGAGAGCATCCCCTCATGCATATAGGTGCAGCGGTATCTTCAAGGGTTTGCGGCAGCAGTAACTAGCCCCAAAGTGGCACTATTTACTGCCTTCAAAAACCACCTCACATAGGCCCCACCCTCCCAAAGGCAGGGTGGTTGGGGTGTACTAGACAACAGGGAATGTATTACGTTACAGAGAATGGGCAATCAGAGGGTGAGGGTGCCACTAGGAAATGAAGTGCACTGTGGCACTCACTGACAGCTCATATGGTGGCTGACCGAGGAGGTGAGAGGAGGACTGTGCTGACCTGTACTGGGCAACACAGGGTTGCCAGAAGGACTCAGGGATAAGGGTATGTGTGGGGTGGTGGTCTGTGGTGAGGGCAGTATGGGTGGGGGACACTGGACCACCATTGAATACTTTTATGTTTGTTAACGGGTGATTGGAGGGCAGGGGAACCACTGGACACCAGGGATAGATAAGATAGTACAGAGTGAACTATCAGGGTGGGGGTGCCACTAGCCATCAGGGAATGCTTTACATTACAGAGAAGAGGTGATCTGGGGGTGGGGGCACCACTAGACACCAGGGAATGCAGTACATTACAGAGAAAAGTCAATCGGGGTGGGGGTGCCACTAGCCACCAGAGAATGCATTACATTACAGAGAACAGGTGATCGGGGGTGTGGGGTACCACTAGATAACAGGGAATTTGTCAACAAACACAGGATGGGTGCTAATGGGCTGCAGCGCACTATGCAAATTAGCCCACTGGAATGCTTCACTGAAGGAACGGAATTCATTTTGAAACATAATGGCCCCGATATTGAAAAGAAAAGCACAAGCGTGGTGCTAACACTTGCACTTCACTTGCACTACTGCCAGACCTGGAGGCTGCTATAGTCAATCAGATAGTGGACTGGCACTATCTGACTGAATATTGGACTGTGTCAGCGCAATGCTAAGTGAAACTGTGCTGCCCCAACACAGACCTGGGCTGTATATAGCCCATAGGGAATAGCACTAACCAGAATGGATAGTACTGAGACCCCTGTGGGCTATATTCAGCCACAACATGCAAATGAACCATTGGGCATGCAAGGCACTAAAGAGTCATTTGCATGGTGCACAGCAGCCCATTAGCACCCATCCTGAGGGTGTCTGACACATTCTCTGGTGTCTAGTACATTAGTTCTCAGACTTTGTAACAGTCAGCCTCCCCCAAGGCATGCAAAAGATCTCAAGACTACCCAAAATATTGAAATAGTCTTGGGCCTCCCCAAAGAAAAATAGCATACTTTGCACAGCACATCAGGAATAAGGTGAAACTCCATCGAGTAGTTGGCTCTCATTTTATTCAGCTTATTGTAACCCCCCCCCATAGCCCCACTCCCTGGGCCAGCCTACTTGATCCGCTTGTAACCCCCCTACAAATGGGGGTTCCCAAAAAGTATTCCTTGAGCTTGCCTAAATGCTCACTGCCAGGCTGGTGTCCTGCGTTTTAACAGTTTAAATGTGATTACCAGAGCTTGTATAGCCTCTGTGTACTGTCTCTTTAAGAGTTGCCTAATTGCAGCTTAAGTAATCTGAGGGAGCTCTGTTGAAAGATGTAACTATTTACTGAAAATCATTTAGAGTGATAATGATAATGTGCTTTGTCTAACCTGCTTTCTCTGTAGCAAGGACTGTTTTGTTTGTCTCCATTATCTTGGTCCTGGACTGCAAATTGGACCAAACAGTACTGGTGGGACCTAAAATGTAGCCGGACTACAGGAGCTGTCTGAAATTCAAAATCTGTAGGAACTTTAGTTTGGAGTTTTTTTGCACCTTTTTTGCAACTGAAGGGGGAGCTCTTGCTTTGACTGACAGCCAAATCAGCCAACCAAATCTTTTGGATCTTGGGGAAGTCCCGGGCTGCTTGCAGTTTTCAGTTAGAACTCAGCTAGAAGCTGAGCAAGAAGGAGCTGAAGTAATTCTGAGCAGAAATCCTGAGTGGATTTGCATGGGAGAACTGGGAAAAGGCTGAGTGTTTGCCCAGTATGTCTGCCTGCTGCTCCTGAGAGGGAGAGAAGAGAATTATTTTGGACTAAATCCAAGTTTGTGTGACTAAAGTAAGTTACTGAATTGGGCCAGGCTCAGCCTGAAGAAGAACGAATATTTTTACTGAATGCGATCGGCCTGTCAGGAGTTCCAGCTACCCCTAAGCTCCCGGTGTGTGCAGAGACTTGCACTGTGTCCCGGGAGCGCTTTGCCTGTACAGTAGAATTCCATACATGTAAATGTGCTATGAGCTGCTAGTGGGTTGTGAGTTAGTTCCCCACTGTGTGAACTGTGTTCTGCTTGCTGGAAGCTGTATCCAGCCCAAAATGGACTGCTTCCGAACTTGTCTCCATGCAGTCTGGGCTTTGCCAGATTGGCCCAGCCAGACTATCCACTGCACAGAGAAGCCATCGACGAGAGACCTGCCTGGGGATCAGCCCCCTGCTCTACACTTGAACAGGAATGATGCCTCTGCGACTTTTGTGGGCCCTGCTTCTTCTGGCGTTCCAGATCAACCACCTGCAGTCTCGATTTTCATCCAGCCTGTGTCCAGTCTTGGGTATCATGAGTAAATACCAGGGTAGCTCCCTACAACAACAGCTTAATCTGAGTGTGTCATCTGATTGTCTTGTTGTTTCATTTCCTTTATGAACTGAGCCCTCTGGTTCCAGATTACAGATACTGTGTACTGTGCATGTTGTGTTTTCCATCACAGGGCCGCAACCAGCTGCAACCCCGGCAACTGTCCTGGCTAGCCCATCTTTCTCTACCTGGGTACCCAGCATAACTGCTTGATTGATATAACCTTAGCTAATTAACCTGATTTTGCCCCTCCTTGTTCAAGTCCCCTGAATGAATCAGATCTAACTTTTTCAGCATGTAATCTGACTGTGGTTCCAGTTTGTGCTCAAAGTCAGAGCCGTAGGAAGGCATTTTGGTGCCCTGGGCAAGGGACTAATTTAGTGCCCCCCCATCCAGAAAACAGCCGGGGGTCTGGGGCTTTTCATGAGGTAAAAACATAGTTTTGGTATATGTTCCCTACCCCTAATTTCAGGGAAAATGTTGTTCTCATGGAATCTGAGGTGTGTGAGACTCTGGCTGGCTGGCATCAGAGTGTGAGCTGTAAAATGAAGTTCTCTTTTGCTGATCAACCAACAAATAAAATGTACTAGTCTACACTTGCCTGATGCCAGCTAAGGTGGCAGAGGGAGGCTAACTGAATAAGAAGAAACAAATCTTGATTGATTTAATTGTATTGTATGTATTGGGTATTGTATATCTATGCTCGTCTTAAATACAACTGACTGCAGTATCTATAAGTGCTGCTTCCCAGTGCTGGCTGCCTGGCCTGCTGCAGCTTATTCTTCAATCAGTAGCAGCCTAGCAGGTACTGAGTACTAGGATAGTAGTAGGGGTCCCTGGTTGACAGGGAGTCAGGGCAGTGGAGTCAGAATGAAGAACTGTCTCAGGTCTGGAGGCTCTGTCTGCCCTGGGACTGGGATGAGAAGGCCCACTGCCAACAGCCACCCACCTGGAGTATTAGGAAAGCAGTGTGGGAGCCTGTCTGCCCTGTAACTGGAGCAGCCAGAGCCAGGCCTGCCAGCAGGCCAACTAACAACTTCCATCCAAGGCAAGGCAATGCTTCATTTTCTACAGCAAGACTGGTGTGGGTGGGTGGGTATAATGGAGACATAAAAAAAAAAACAATGGTAATGGAATGGGAGTGCAAGGAATGGGTCAAAAGGAGGAGAAAATTAAACACGATAACATGTGGGCGGAGGATGGTGCGCTCTGCCTGCGCCAGAGAAGTCAGCCCAATTTAGGAAAGCAACAACCCCAGTAACTCCCAAAGAAACTCACAAGAAAGCACTGTATGGGAGTGTGATTATAAAACTTAGCTTAACAACATGCTGAGCAAAAATTCACTGTGGACAGTACAAGTTAAAACTTCTTTCACATGGACGGTCACAAAAGTGAACTGAACGCACTCTCGATCATGAAATAATACACAGCAGCCGCCAGCCAGTCAGCTGAGCCAGCCCAGTAATCAAATTCAAAGCAGATTTCTGAGTTTATGTTTCCAATCTAGTACCCCACACCTGGCGCCACTGCTGCCACATACACCATAATTCATCTCACTGACACACAATATGACACAAGTTCTCATTTAAAAAAAATCATTTTGGGTCACACACAGATGGACGTGGATGGAAATGAAAATGCTTGCTGTTGCTTTACTTAATGCAGTCCAGTCAGACTACTACATTATAGACATCACAGAAGACAGTAGTGCATTGCTTTCACAAATCCAACATCTCTCTGTCTCTTGATCTCATCTCTCTCTACACTCTATAGTTTATTGCTGTTTTTGCTGCTAGTCTCTTTCTGTCTCATCTCTCAACAAACTACTGTATCTCCAGCCTCTATTTAACACGCCTCTCAGTGCCTGCGTGTTGCAGCGCCCACCCAGTACCTTTTTATACTAATGGTTGGGCGTGGTGGCCTACCAGTTTTCTTTCTCTGTACCACCATCACATGATTATACTGTCTGCAGCAGATGGTGCAACCTTGTGACACCCTCTCAATTTGCTGATCTTTGGTCCACAGATGCGCCCTGCTGACAGCCAGTTGTAATTTCAAAACCAAAATATATATATATAAAAAAAAAAACCTTAAAGCAACAGCACAAGTGAATTAAAAAGTGAGCTTTAGACTTGAAAACTGCACCCCTCAGAGGCTTGGGCCCAGGGCGAGAGCACCACCTGCCCCACCCTTCCTATGGCACTGCAAAGTACTGTACTGTTGCTATTTGCTGTGCTTAACCTTGTTTTACAGGGGGTCTCCAGAGTCGAGCCAGAGGAACCAGCCCTGGTGGTAAGTGCAAACAGTGTGGGTACTTGTGTGGTGTACCAGGGGTATTGTGAAAGTGATTATTGTAGAGTGTTCAGGCCACTAGAGGGGAAAGAGGGGTTATAGTGTCCCGGAGGGTTGTGCCCAGGTTAGTTTGACCACTACCAACCTCCTGACCTCTGGGTGAGGCACCCGTTTAGAACTCAGGCCCTTAACCTGCTACTAGCCAAGCAGCAGGGGGTAGTATTTTGGGATAGCACCACCTAGGGGTTACACGCTATTTTGACTCTTGTATCTTTGTTACCCCTTGTTGCAATACCTTCATAGGTCAGATTGCTTTCTTTGTTTCCCCTCTATCTGGAATAACCTTCCTACCAACCTCTGCATCGTCTGCTTTACCCTGCTGACAAGCAACTTTCTAGGGATCCTTTTTCTTCCTCCTGCTCTTACTCCTACTACCTCTCTGCTTAACCCTTGGATTTTAGCTGTTCTGCAGCAAGTCTAATTGGTCAATTGTTACCTCTCATTATTTGTTCATTGTTCCTATTTTTTGCACTATTGTTGATTTTGTATTGTTTGACTGTTTTACAGTTACCCCTTGAATTGTATTCCACTCCTACCTTCCCAGGTACACCTGACATGAGCCTTGGCTCAGTGTACCTTTCCTGGTCACTGATTTGTAAATAAATACAGAAATACACCTACTATTATCCTCTTTCAGTTTGCATCAACCCTTCACACAAAATACCTTAAACTCCAAATGTAAATGCAGTACTTTTTCAGACTTGCTTGAGCCTCCCTGGAACAGGTTGAATCCTCTCCAAGGAAGCTGGCCTCACCATTTGAGAAACACTGTTCTAGTAGCATCCCCCACCCCAGATTGCCCATCATACATTCTAAAATGCAGTCCTTGGAGTCTAGTGGCACCAATACCTCCTGATCACCCGTCATACATTCTGGAATGTAGTCTCTGGTGTCTAGTGGTACCCCCACCCCCGATCATCTGTTCCTTATTATGTAGTATTATTCCTGGTGTCTGGTGGTTTCCCTGACTCCCCGATCAACCAGTCATACATTCTAAAATGCAGTCTCTGGTGTCTAGTAGCACCCCCATCCCCGATCACCTGTCTTACATTCTAAAATTCAGTCCCTTGTGTCTAGTAGCACCTCCCCCACACACACACACACACGATCACCCATCATAAGTCTAAAATACAGTCCCTGGTGTCTAGTGGCAACCCCACACCGCAATCACCCATCATACTTTCTAGAATGCAGTCCCTTGCTATCTAGTGGTACCCCACCTGATCATCCATTCCTTATTATGTAGCATTATCCCTGGTGTTCAGTGGTTCCTCTCACCTCAATCTCCCATTGACATAAGAACATGTAATCATTAGCAGTCCAGTGTCCTCCCACCTGCCCAACCTACTCCCAAACCACCACCCTCACACACACCCTTACCACTGTGATCAGTGACATCCAGTGGATCTCGATACAATGATTGGCGTTATTTTTCTTACACTTCCTCAGCCAGATGCTATATGAGCCTCAGTGGCATGTGTACAGTACAAGTGTACAGTAGTTGTAATTGCATGCATGCCGCTAACAGCTTATATGGTGGCTAGTTGAGGAAGTGAGAGGAGGGCTATGCTGGTTGCCATATCAAAATCCACTGACATCACCTTCACACCAGTAAGGGTGTGTGTGATGGTGGTGGTTTGTGACCGGTGGGATGGGTAGGGGGACAGGACCACCAATGATTATGTGTACTTATGTCAACAGCTGATTGGGGTGGGGGAACCACTGACACCAGGGAACGCTACATATAAGGGAATGGGTGATCAGTGGGTGAGGATGCCACTAGACACCAAGGACTGTATTTGGGCATTATGACACATGACTGTGGGGTTGGGGGGTGCTGCTAGGCACCAGGGACTGCATGTTAGACTGTATGATGGGTGATCGGGGTTGGGGGTGCCAGTAGACACCAGGAAAATATTAAATATTTAAGGAAACAGTGATGGGAGGGTGAGGGGTGCTACTAGACACCAGGAAGACATAAATTCTTGAAGATGATGGTGATCAGAGGGTGGGGGTACCACTACACACCAGGGAAAGATTAAAGCTTTAAGGGGACAGCAATCGAAGGGTGGGGGGTGCCAACTAGACACCACGGAAAGATTATCTCTTTACAGAGATGGCAATCAGAGGGTGGCGGGTGCCACTAGACACCTGAGAAGCGTAATTTCTTGACTGGGATGGTGATTGGAGGGTGAGGGGTGCCACTAGACACCAGGAAAAAATGTAATCTTTAAGGGGACAGCAATTGAGGGTGGGGGTGCCACTAGGCACCAGGGAAAGAGTAAATATTTAAGGGAATGATGATCAGAGTATGTGGGGCACTACGAGACACCAAGGAAACAGCAGCTCACTGCTCTCGCTGCAGTCCACAGCATGAGTTCCAGCTGTGGCTGCAGAATTCAAGAAAGTCCCACTGGTCTCATACAGAGAATGTGGGTGAATGGCTCCTCTCACTAAGCTGGGCACCCTGGATTTTAGGTGCCCAGAAAAGGTATTTCTGGAAAATGTAAAAACAAACAAACAAACACTGCAGCTGTAAGGAGAGATCCAATTACCTTTTTGTATAGAAAATATGTTGTCTTCTGATGAGCCCAGCTCCTATGGTAAGAATCTCCTGGCGAAACCAAAGGGATCCTCTCCCTCTACCCCTCTGGTCAGCCTACCATCCAGACATTGTGCACCCGGGCCTGGTTCTCAACTGTCAAGCCATTGACATAGCAATGAGTTTTCTTTAAGAAGTTTAGCAGTCATGTCAATGGTCCACAACACAGATGCCTTGATCACGCTTGTAGTTTGCTCAAGCCGCTTATTCTGGTTTCAAGATTTGTAAACCTTGGTTTGAGGGGTAGAACTTTTGATCCAAGTCCCGTACTGTATGAATCAGGCTAGGTGGTATTAACTGTAGCAAGTGTCATTTCCCAACGGAGCAGTAAGTAAGGTGGAGGATGAGGCCTGCTGTTGCGCCTTTCTCCCATGCTGCTGACCTTTCTGTTTAAAAAGTCCACACTAGCTACAGCAGCATTTCTAGTTTGCCCATATTCAAACTAATACTGTGACAGATGTCCAAAGTATTAAAAGCTGCTAAAAATACCACTACTGTAAATATTGAAATAAATAAAATACTTTCTCTCTTGGGCACTCGAGAAGACACATCTTCCTGAGGCTATTCAGTATCGCCCTGAGCACCTTCTCTGAAGATCAAGCCTGGCAGATGGTGGGGATCGACACCAGAATGAGAGACAGAAGGCCTCACTGACTATAGCTCCCAGATGATCAGTGAATTTAGGGACCACAAATGATCCTACACCCAGCACTTCACACCAAGACACCCAGAGCAAATGAAGACAACAGAGAGAGAGAGACAGCCCATTGCACTGCACAGGACAGTGCCTGAAAAAAATAACCCAGATGTTTCCTTTCTACCTCCCTCCAGTAGGAGCCTAATCTAGACCCTCTAGTCCAGCCCTCACAGTAGACACAAGGATTATGCTCACATGGTGCCACCCTCATCCTCTCCAAAGGCCACAAGAGATAACCCCGCACCTCCCCCTGAACAAACTGTAAGTACAATTCCTGTTGTTACTTTGGGCAACCACTCACCTTGTTATTGACTGAGCCCTGAAGTGAGAGGAGCAGCAGTGCCTGATGGCCCCAGGCAAGGTGGAGAATGGCTTTTACTGCTCCTCTTCTGAGAACTTAAATCCCCGGACACCAAGACACTTCACAGGGCTGAAGAGCAAACCCACACTTGTTCTACTGTGCTTGGCATCACCTGCCGCCAACTCTACAGGAGGGAGGATGTGGGTCACATATGCTTATCTGGGAACTGCTAGGTAGCACAGGTTCTAGACTTTCAAAGGATAGCCTGAATTACCCTGATGGACTGCCCCTGAGCACTTCCTGAGTGTCTTATTTTGGCTGTCTATGCATTGCTAGGGAGGTAGGCGACCATGACCTGTTTTACTAGAAAAGCTGGACAAATGCTAATCATATGTAATCTGGGATAACTGAATTGGTCATCGCGAGGGAGGAACTGTGTTTTCATGGGGAGGGCACTGTCACTGGTGGGAACGACACCATTTCCACAGGGTGCTGCTGGTTACAGTCAAGGGGAACCTGGGAGAACAGTCGGCTACAACTCCCACAGTATCAACAGGTTTAGCACCACTAACACACAGTGCAGACCACTGCTGCCCCCTAATGGGCAAGCCTCACACACAGCTGCTGTACGGAGATGTTCCTGGCTAATTAGCCTGAAATGCAAGCCATGGAGTCAACTGAGTGAGCAATCCAGCTTGTTATACTAACCTTGAAGTACCAGTTTGCTGTAACTAGTTCTCACTGTTTTTTTACAGATTATATGGTGTTTATTGTTATTTCTTACTGGCAAATGTTCATATGGAAGAAGGGGAAGGGAAGCAATCCAGTGAACACGGCGACCGCACATGAGCGCTTACGAAAATGGCGACTCAGTTACAGTGCCTGTGTTCAGGGCTACCTGGCAGGGTAGTGACCGGACACCTGGGTGGGCGAGGTAGGGCAATGGGAAGAACGCACATATATGCGCCAGGCACATGCGCAGTGGGGAGAAGGGAGGAAGAAGGGAAGGAGTGGTGGAGGGCAGCTACTGGAGCTGGTCCGCTAGTATGGTGGGGAGGATGGTCAGTTGGAAGGTGCAGGGTTCAATCCGACATGTTTTTTTAAGTATTTCAGCCCCCAGACATCCACCCCAGGTTAAGAATCCTTTACTGGGGGTATTGGGGTGCAGCCCCCACATTAAAACGAAATCATAGATATTGGGTGCCCTCTTGCCATTTTCATGAGTGTGCATCGCTGAAATTCATTTTGGCGATGTACACATGCCTAAACGGCAATTGCTATTCAGCATCACCGTTATTACGTAGAACTGGGAGGAAGACCTTTATTTAAACATGGGGATCTGAAGGTGGTAACTTATAACGTTAAAGGACTGCACAGCCCTACTAAGCACAGCAGAGTTTTTTAGGAGCTGGGGCAAATGGGAACCATATTAGCACTGCTCTAGGAAACTCACCTGAGTAGGGTAGAACATGAAAAACTTAAATGCAAGTGGGTAGGAGAGGCATATGCATTGACCTATACAGAGCACCCGAACAAGCGAGGAGTAGCATTATTGATCAGATGGAATGCCCCCTTGGTGATCCAGGAGGTGATTTAGGATGACAGTGGTAGGAGCATAAAAATAGAAGATATCTCTACAGAGGGACCCCATGTATCACACTGAATTTGTATGTTCCCAACGAGGATATGGAACAGGTATTTCTTCTGAAGCACCTCCTGAACACAGTATGGGAACTTAGTAGGCTTTATATCATTGGGGAGATCTCAATTGCACATTACCTCTGCGGCTGGACAGGTCTGATAATGGGGCAGCCCATAGGGGCCAATCAGAGTCCACACTCAGAAGGTGCTGCACTAACTAGGGTTTGCTGATGCATGGAGATATGTGAACCCCAAAGTGCAGGGACTAAACATTTTATTCTAACTTCCATAAATATGCATACAGCTGGAATACGTCCCAGTCCTGAAGGACTGGGTGCTTACCATTACCTCCTCACACATAGTCTTTATTACTATGTCTGACTATTCACCAAGTTTGGTGGACCTGGAGGTACTGCTGCTCCTTAAGACCCCCAGCTGAACCCAGGTCCAGAAGCAAGCCTGGATCGTCGAAGGCCAGCCAGGGGGAGGAAGATTGAGCATCTCAGAGGACACTGTCTTCCTCCAGGAAAAGAAGACTGTGTCCTCCACTATGATTCTCCCACCTGGGTCACCACTGGTGGCAATGCAGCAGAACAGTGATGGATGCGCAGAATGCATCCTGACCAGATGTCTGCTTGGTCCTAGCCCACGAGGCACTCAGGAAGGGGTCTTACAAGGAAGAAAAAGCCTCTCTAGCCTGAAGCAGTATGATGCCACCTCTCTCTCTGTAGGCTCCACACTGCTGACTTGGCTCCCAACCAAAACCCAGCTCTAGCTCCTCCCATGCTTGGGGAACCCCAGGGTGCCACCACTGGGGTAAACCAGTTGGTACTGATCTGGTCGGAAAGTAAGTCCCGAGACAGCAGATGACAGGGCTGGGAGAGAGAAGGAGCCAAGGTCAACAAAGCAGGGATGAAGAAAGTACAGTAAATTCAAAACCAAAAAGACCCCAGCTGGACACTTAATGTGTCCCTGCTGAATAGACAGGGCTTTCAGAGTCTGATAGGGTACAATTGCAGACTATTTAATCCACAGCAAGGTAGAAGATACCTCTGTGGGGGCCTGGTGGAATGGCCTAAAAGTCATGGTTACAGGAAGAATTATTACTTACACCTCTAACTTAAAGGAGGAAAGAGAGAGAAACAACCTCTAGAATTAGAACAGAAAATTTATGGCATAGAATGTAAACCCAAGATATCCTCAGATCTAAGTCAGGACCCAGAAAGGGCCAAAATTCTTTACACAAAGCCATTGTTGCTTCAGTTTGTGATTGACACTACCTGGGGGGACTTGGGGAAACATATCATAGGCCAACTTTACCAGATATTACAGGAAGCCCTAGGCGACTCAACACTAACAATTTTAAACAAATGGAATATTGAACTAGGGTTGGAGGTGTCAGAGGAAGACTGGCTGAGGTTCACTCCCTCGGCTATCAGAATCACATGCTCCTTAACATGGAGAGAATATGCCTGGAAATGCTGCTCCCGTTATTTTAGATCACTGGCAATTTTAATCAAATATATGCCAGCAGACTTTGGTAAATGCTGGAGGGGATGCAATTATAGGGAAGCAGACTTGAGACATGTTCTGTGGCTCTGTCCTTTGTTAATGCCTTTTTGGTGTGCCCTGCAAAACGAGATCTGGGACAGCCTGGGAGAACCGGCTGAACTAACAGTGGAACTGGTACTCCTGTCCATTTTGCCACAATGAAAGAAACCTCTTCTACCAATATTTTTGCTCACAGTAAAAAAAGCAATCACACAAAATGGATGTCAACGCATATCCGTCAATCTCTGATTGGAGAGCGATGGTAACAAATATTTATCAAATGGAAAACTGACAGCATCTATACATGACCAATTAGATAATTTTTAACAAAATGGCAAAAATGGCATTGATATATGGCACAACTGGACCCAGACTTTGTCCTCTAGGCGCCGTCCCGGTTCTCCGGGGGGGGGGTGATCTCATCAGGGGAAGGGGGAAAGTGTCATCAACAAGATATCTGTATTTCCTGTTTCCTTATTTTTACGTTCGCTTGCTCGCATGCGGAAGGAACGTATTGGGAGAGTAGCACACTTGGAGGTGTGCCTCTCCCACCCAATGCACTGCTCAGTTGAGCAGGTGTGGCGGTCCAGCACCAATGGGTGCAGTAGCTCAGTATGACAACGGTGCTCTTTGCTTCAAAGAAAACACCGCTGCCATACTGAGCGCTGCCCTCGCCACACGCTACCTCCCCCGCACATCCGCCACGCCGCCCTCCAAAGCTTTGCCGCTGGGAGCCCACTCCCAGCGTGGGCAACATTGTTTGCCGACGGGTGCCCAACTCTGGCCGGCTCCACGACCCCCCAAAGCTATACTGCTGCCACGCTGGGAGCCCACCCCAGCGTGGCAAACCGCTTGTTTGGATTGCCGACGGGGTGCCAATCCCGTGGCCTCGCCTCAGCTGTAGTTTGCTGACGGGGGTGCTCAATGCCCCGCCAGCTCTCGGCCCCCCACACATCTTCTGCCATGCTGGGAGCCCACCCCAGCATGGCAAACGTCCCTCGTAGTCTTTTTTTCTTTTTTAACCTGTAAAACAAAAACGGTCCCACGGCTCGCCTCCCAGCCCCCCACAACCCGCCACCCACTGTGCACCCAGCCTCCCACACCCCCACCCCATACTTACCTCCGGACTCTGGCGTGACGATCTTCGGTGGACCGGGAACACGTCTACACTCTTCAAAGCCGACCGCGAACTGAGGAAATGCCGGTAAGCTCTATAATGGGCTAGACGGGGGATTTCAACTTTATTGCATATCTCAGTCGTTTTTTGGAATTTTTGCACCAAATTTTCAACATGGGGTTTTTGGGACCCCTTCTCATGAATGATGTCACTGTCATGGTGTTATTCGGGCCCGAAGGGTGATTTCACAGGCACTGCGCAGTCACTGCATGAAATCACCCTTTGGCCTCAGATAACACCAAGACAGTGACATCATTGATGAGAAGGGGTCCAAAAACCCCATGTTGAGAATTTGCAAAAATTCCAAAAATGACTGTTTTATTTACATGACGCTATGCAGTTCCTACGCAGGCTTGTAAGTTCGCAATTTTCAATATTTTCTACCCAGATTTTCAACATTGCCATTTTATCACACCTTCTTGTGGAGTTGTACAGCTGTCATTTTCACATCTCACCCAAAATGTGTTTCCGCCATGTAAGCGCTACAATGGGCAGCTATTGTAAATCAATGTATGGAACACATTAGGAAAATCACAGTGACACTGTTCATGAGCACAGGTCTTAAAATGGCTATGTTGAAAATTTGGTGAAAAAATTCCTAAAAATGATTGTTTACGAGCGCAGGCTAGGCCGCTCCTATGCACGCCTGCATATCATGGAATTTTCAATATTTGCACTCCAGATTTTCAACATTGCCATTTTACCACCTCCTCATGACCAGTACAGCTATCATTTTCACATCCTGCCCAAAATGTGTTTCTGCCCATGTAGCGTGCAACGGCGCAGTTGGTGTGCGAACTGAATGTATAGAACACATTAAGAAAATCACAGTGACACTGATCATGAGCAGAGGTCTTAAAATGGCTGTGCTGAAAACTTGGTGAAAAAATTCCTAAAAATGACTGTTTTATGAGTCTGCGTTGCACAGTTCCTACGCACACTCGTAAGTTTGCAAATTTTCAATATTTTCACTCCAGATTTTCAACATTGCCATTTTACCACACCTCCTTATGAGCACTGCAGCTGTCATTTTTCACATCTTGCCAAAACTTTGTTTCCCACGTAGCACACAATGGCACAGCGGTTAAGAATTCAGTGTATGGACACATTAAGAAAATCACAGTGTCACTGTTCATGAGCAGAGATCTTAAAATGACTATGTTGAAAATTTGTGAAAAATTCCACCACAATAACTGTTTCACGCGTGCATTGTGCAGTTGCTACGCGACGCTCGTAAGTTTGCTATGCGAATTTCCAATATTTCACTCCAGATTTTCAACATTGCCATTTTACCACACCTCCAGAGCAGTACAGCTGTCATTTTCACATCCTGCCCAAAACGTCTTTCCCCCCATGTAGTGCACAATGGCGCAGTCCGTGTGCGAAATCAATCTATGGGACACAGTAAGAAAATCACAGTGACACTGTTCATTAGCACAGGTTTTAAAATGGCAATGTTGAAAATTTGGTGAAACAATTCCTAAAAATGACTGTTTTATGAGCGTGCATTGCACAATTCCCATGCACACTCGTAGATTTGCCAATTTTCAATATTTCCTCTCCAGATTTTCAACATTGGCATTTTACCACAGTTCCTTATGAGCAGCACAGCTGTCATTTTTCACATCCTGCCCAAAACGTGTTTCCGCCTATGTAGCACACAATGGGGGTAACAAACAGGTCATGCTGACAATTTATTGTGCAAATACCAGCAATCGCACAGGGCACTAGGGTAAAGCACCATACATGCCAAACACCACTGCAAATACCTGCAAGCGAACGTTCGGCATTGACAAATGCTTGTTTATTACCAGTAATCACTTAGTTCTCCTATTTATAAAAGAATGCAAATATCTTATATTTTAAGATGACTTTGATATAGGTATTAATACATTTGTTGATGTCATGAATGATGACTGCTATCCGATAAGCAGATTGAAAAGGTATGGCTGACTTTCCTTTTAACATGCTGCTATGTCAAACAATAATTTGTGCGACTTACAGAAACTGTCAATAAAAATATATTTAAAAAAAAAGATATTCTTACACGATGATCATAACAGACAAAAGCTTGCAACCCTTTTAAAACATAAAATAGAAGGTGAAATAAGGTGTGCTAGATAAAGATTCTATGAGGCTGGCAACAGGGCAGGGTGCCGCTTGATGTGGTAAATCCAAAGACTACAGCTAGTGGGGCAATACTTCAGCTAAAAAGACTTCTGCCAATGTAAGTATGAAATGCATCCTCGGTGCATAGTTGACCAATTCTCAAGTTATTATAAAGAACCGTAGATACTGGTATAGATATTCAGCATAGACAGATTAAACAGAACAATTTCTTTAGTAATTTGGGGCTCCCTACCCTGTCAGAAGAGGCTCAGGTGAGCATAGATAGGCCTGTCACTGAGGAAGAGCTACACAATATCATCCATAACCTGAAAACTAATAAGTCCCCAGGCACTGCTGGCATTACTGCCGAGTTTTATAAAATGTTAGGGAGGCATTGTCACCACTCTTGACAAGAGTATGTAACCTGGTCACCGTGTATACAACAGTTACAACCCTTGCCTTGTGGACTCAAGCAAGGCTGAGGGGCCTGGGCTCTATTTTGACTAGAAAGGAGGGTTCATTCCCAATAGAAATTAATTAGTGCAGTGCCTCCACCCAGGGATAAAATAAGTTTTAAGTTTAAGTTTATTATTGTCTAGTCGAAACACCATTACAATAAAAGTGCAATATATGCACAAAGTGATACCAGATACAATATAAAAGTATAAAGTGCACTATCCATACTGTAGCAGGTCATAGTACAATATCCATAATATATATACATATCATAGTAGTGCAGACATATTAAACATACAATACTATATTCAGCTGGCAAATTGCCCCTAGTAATCACTGAATAGACATACAGTTGCTGCAGCTCCAGTAAATCAATGTTTTAAACATATTTTGTTTTATGATTTGAAGGTAATCAGCAACTTTACTTATAACCTGTTCATCTTTAGAAGTAAACATGATGGTTAAAAGAGTATCCGTGTCTTGTGATTCCATTGTTTCCTATAGAGGTACTAATCAGATACGTCTTGGCCTAGAGTACCATTTACAACTAAACATGACGTTGCAGATTTTCATACTTGAGCTTATTGCATGAACATTGTTTCAGTCTGTTCTATTAGATTACAAAGTCTAGCTTTTAAGATATTGCTTTTAAAACCTCTGATATATTGTTTGCAATCTTCTTTTGGAAGGATCTGTCACTCCCTATAAGCCAGGGAGATTCTGAGCAGTTCCGCATCAGGGCATCGGTGACAGTGCACCCATCATTAGGGCGCCAACAACGGAATTCACCATCCCTCCCGAGGTCCACTCTCCCCAGAGTTAGAATATTTAGAAATTACAGTGTGAGATGGGCAGCCCCCCACATGGGGTGCATGCAAAAAGAGGGGACAGCGACTTTCAAATGTGGGGCCCTAATGACCGGGCGCACTGCTGCTGGTGCCCTGAATAGGTGGAACTGATTCTGAGATGACTTCTTTTTTCTGTATCAATAACATGACTAATGTTTACAGTCTTATTTTTTATGTATACTTTGGGACTAAGCAAAATTCCACTTTTAACATATCTATCCAAAAAACCCAGGGCACAGAGAGTAAGATCAGAATCAAATCAAGTCAAATCAAATCACTCTTTATTTAAATAGCACCTTTCAGTATCAAGGCACTGCATAAATTGCATCAGCAAATATTAAAACAGAGAGCAATATAATTATCTAAAAATTATTCAGTCTGGGAAGGCCAGTGAGAATAAATAAGTTTTTAGCATGGATTTAAGGCACGGGGTCATTATGTCGCAAGACATAATGCATATGCTAGTGTGCTGATTTGTCTGTGAGGCATTATGTCATTGTTCCATGGGGGCTCTCTACCTCACACCCCTGTTATGGGGGTTGTGCTCTGACCCCCCACTACAGATTCTCAACTCTGGGGGTCCAACTGGGAGCGACAGGTCCAGGTTTGCCATAATGCTGTACACACTACTAAAGGAGAAGTGGAAGCTGAGGTTCAATGCAGGGAAATGCAAGGTACTCCACCTGGGGCCAGAAACCCAGGCCAAGTGTACACCCTGGGGGAAATGCTACAAGTCTCGATGGCTGAGAGGGACCTGGGGGTGGTGGTGGATGTCAAGATGAACAACTCTGAGACTTGTAGGAGGGCAGCAGCCAAGGCCAACAGGATGCTGGGATGCATCGCTAGGGGGATCACCTCCAGAAGGAGGGAAGTGATACTCCCTCTGTATAACTGCTTGGTGAGGCCGCACCTTGAGTACTGCGTGCAGTTTTGGAGGCCACACTTAAAGCGGGACATTAACCTCCTGGAGAGGGTCCAGAGGAGGGCAACCAAAATGATTTGGGGCTTGGGGGACAGGACCTATGAGGAGAGGCTCAAAGAGCTAAATATGTACACATTAGAAGAGAGAAGGGACCGGGGGGACATGATAGAGGTCTTAAGGTACATGAAGAGGATAAATAGGGGAGGAACAGTCGGGGTGCTTCGAAGGAAGGAGGAAGGGGCCACTAGAGGGCATGGGTGGAGGCTGGAGGGGGGAAGATTCAGGGAGAAAGGAGGTTCTACTTCACTGAGAGGGTGGTGGAGCCATGGAATGCACTGCCTAGGGGGCTAGTGGAGGCAGAGACAGTGGAGGGGTTCAAGAGGGGGTGGGACAGGTACAGGGGAAGGGTTCTGGAAGCAAAATCCAATGCAGCAAGAATATCCGGAACTGGGAAGGGAGAAGCCAGAGAAGGTGAGAGGGACAGCAAGGTCAGCACCCAGGCTGGGGACTGACCAAACGAGCAGACACGAAAGACCGTTAGGCCTATTCTGCTGGCATTTTAGTATGTTAGTATGTTAGAAGACTTCTGTATATTTATGATTTGGATATGTCTGATGTATTTATTATACATTACATCAAGTTCTGTACATATGTCAATAAGAGATCAGCCATTTCTTCTGTTGCAATACATATTGAGAGTTTGAGGCTCTGACACAAGGCAGTAAAATGTCAAGCAAGCCTCCATTTACATGCAAACGAGTCACTTGTAATACAGCCCCTCCCATTCCATGATGTCACTGCAGCAACAGTGCAGAACAAAACATAAGGGTATCAATGCTGTCTAGCCTGATTTTAGTTTAAGTTTGCAATGGCTTAAGGCAGTTCTGCCATGCAACTCACACAAGGAGTAGTACTTGTAGCTTTAATACTGCATGTGTAGAGCAAATACATCTAACAGTATTTCATTCACAGGAAACAAAAGCTGTTTCTGTTTACTGCTCATTTCTCTCTGTGAGACAGTTGTAACATGCTGTGGAAAGCAGTAGACTGAATCAATCAATCAACCAACCAATCAATCAATCAAGCAGTCAATCAGTCACTCTGTATTGAACCAGGTGAACATCCTTGAGAAGATTCATTACAAGGTGAGCCTGGGCAGTTTGCCAAAGGATCACACAAGACTGACTTATACACATCCCCTTTCAGCAGCCTGAAAGTGGAGAGCTAGATCATTTACTTTATAAAGTGTATTGTTTTACATTTCAAATGTTCCTTAAATCTGAGTTTCTGACTGGAAATACCAGGGCACAGAATGCATATGACATGGGAGGAGTGAGCTAAGCAAATACAGAGCACTGCAAACACTGAGACTGATTCGTTTCTTTACCTACAACAGCTGAGGTGTAGGCTGAATCTGATTTGTGAGGAACATCCTACTTCAAATGCTGGCATTACAAAGCGGGTGGGGGGGCAGCCACAGCTTATCCTTAGTACCTTGAAAGTGAAGTGCTGTGTAGCTCTCACATCACTGCTAACGATTTATAATGGGACTTGGGGCACTTTTTAAGTCATGGACCTGAGGGGCCATCACAGTTTCCAAGGAGATATGGGGAACTTCTTAAGGGTTAGAGAGTAAGGGACTCTAGTAGGATTTGAACCAGAGTCCTCCAATGTTTGTGCTTTAACTACTAGATTATCCTTCTTCCATATGCTGCAGCTGATGCTTTCCTGGTAACCTATTCCTTGTTATAGCTGAATTCTTTATTGCCTTATTGCCTTACAGCAGCCATCCAATCACTGACTGCTTAGTTACAAAGGGAAGGGGCCTATTTGCAAGGTTGTTTCTCACTGCTGGTGTCAATCAAAACATAGAATGCTAACACACACACACAACATAATGCAACAGCTGTATAATACCACTTAAACTCTTGCTGTACCCAAAGTCATTTATTGGGTAAACTGTTTTTGCTAACAGAAACAGTAGGCGCTTTTACACTCAGGTTTATGTAATGGAATAACTGTTACGGAAACAGTATTCCGTTACATCCCTTGTGTGTAAAGTGCATCTGTTTCGTTCCATAGGTGAACGTTCGTCCAAACCGCAATCTCTTCTTTTCCCGATTTGCACTGCCAGGTTCCATTTTGTTGGGCTGTAAAACAGCCATCTCTGAAGTGGTACAAACAGCAATAGAGCAGCAAGCTCTGTGGGGATGCTGAAACACAAATGGAGGTGGAGCTGCCGGAAAACTCGCAGAGTGTAAAGAGATCCTAAAACGCATATAGAGCACAATGGTGCCAAAGGTAATGCTCATTTCATTTTAAAACCTGTGTGTAAAGCACCTAGTAACACAACATATACAGGCACTTCTTTACATGAATACTGTATATACCTCAAATCAGTGCTGCATCACACTCACATGGTCCTAGTCCCTATTAGACCTGCACTTCAGGATGTGCACAACACTTACAGGGTTCCTCCATTACTCAAGTGGGGAACCAAATATTGTGTGTTTGGTTTACTGGTGGAACTGCATTTAGTGCAGCACCATTATCTGTTGCTCTGATGACATCATCCTCCAGCAACATTGATGGTAAAATGGAGGACAAACACACATTGATAAATTTTGGGGGCTGTATATTTTTATTTATAATCTAGATTTGGACAGCAATAGGACTGCTGGCAACTGGAGGAGGCACACAACAGTTACACATAAGGAGTTGGGAAAATATTGGTGTGAAACTAAGGGAGACTTCCCCTTTAAGCGTGCAACATTATGACCCGGTACATGGATTTAAAACTACTGATGGTCAGGCATTCTCTTAACCGATGAGGCAGAGAACTCCACAGGGTTGGTGCTGCAAATGAAAATGCATGAGCTCCAGATGTTTTAAGACGAGCTCCGGGAATCTCTAGCAATCCCTCGTCGGTGGATCAGAGAGGGTGCTTAGGGAAGTTACTCTCCTCAGCCAATCAGACTGTCTACAACCCATTGCTTGCCATCTGTGTTTTCTAGTTAAACATTTAAAAGGTAATCTGTGAGATGGTAATCAAGTAATTCTAATTCAAAAGTTTATTCTATTTATCGAGGCTAAGTCCTTGTGACTTGTTGTACCAAGTTCTGCCCTCAGGAGTTGGGCTGGAACGGAGTTACCCACACCCAATACGGATCTATATAATTTGTTTAGGGGTATCTCTAGAGCCTCATACTTGGGAGGGTCCCATATTTCAATTTGATAAAGAGCTTGTGAAATATACTTTGCTCTAAAAGCCTCCAGTAAGGGTTTAATACTGTCACCACCATACTATTAAACCTAGAGAGTGCCCCTGCTGTTTAGTTTTTTTTTGTTGTTGTTGTTGTTGCTTTATTTTTATCTCCCTACCTTCTGCTGGGGTGGTCCTATGGTTCCCCTAATCTGGCCCTGTCCTGGAGGATCCTACATCAGGCGCCATGCCTGAGCTGCAACCTCCTCACCCTCACTCTCTCTAAGGCCACATCGCGGACCCCCTCGTGGAAGATTAAGAGGTCGGGACCAGAGGGAGCTCCTGGGAGTGCCTGATGCAGTACCGTGGGCAGGCCTTCATGTGCTCTGGAGAATCAGTGGTATTTGTTCACTGTAGTTCTTCCCACAGCCCAGGCATGCAATGATGCCAGTGATGCTACGGTGCACGCTTCCACCCACCACACATCACACGTCTGCCAACACTGTCCCCTCTAACACGCTATGACTCGCACTCTCCCCTAGCCACCGCCAGGAGCAGCATATGTGCAGGTACTCCACCCCATCCTCCCGGAGGAGGAGAGCAGTCCCACGAACGCTCAATTCTCTTCCCCCTGGTCGACCCCCGACAACCCGAGACCACTCCTGAACCCGAGTCGCCGGTGTAGCGCGAGGTGTGGTGTCCAGCACTTCAACCCTCAACACCACCAGGCTGGTGTTTGGCATAGTTTAATAGAAATTTCTCCTGTGTGTTTGGCCCAAAGACCATTGTTTGCAAAAGTAAGGCCTAAATAAGAATAGGTAGGTAGGTAGTTTTATTGTTCACAAGTTAGGTCATTACAAAGAGATAACTTACAAAAAGACATTAAAACATGTACAATTTTCTAAATTCTTCATACTATGTGCATAATCAACATTTAGAAACAGAATTTACAAGCATGTTATTAACCCTTTCAATATGACCATTCATTTTTAATCAATAGTCCTCCCAAAATTTCTCAGTTCCTTAACCTTCTCTTAACCTTTTCTTTGTTCCTAACTTTCATGTGAAATTTAATTTGTTTGAACCAAGAATAAAAACTTGGCTTTTATGGTCAGAGAGGGAATAGACAATAGAGGTGCAGGATAGACAGGGTGAGGTAGAGGCACTGTGGGTTACCCTTGAACCCAGCAAAGGCACAGCAATACGCACAGAGGTGATCTACAGGCCTCCATCACAGGGGGAGGAGGTGAACAGGGAGCTAGTGGATGAAATACTCATGATGGCAACTAAAGATGAAGTTCTGCTGCTGAGGGATTTCAATATGCCTGATGTGGATTGGACCACCCAGGCGGCTGCTTCAACCAGAAGCAGAGGCGTCCCAGATTCCCTGCAGGGGCAAGTCTCAGGCAGCTAGTGTTTGATCCCACCAGAGACTCCCACCAGAGACAGGACAATTCTGGAGCTAGTACTGACCAATGGGGACAATCGCAGATGTCCGGTAATAGGACAACTGGGGTCCAGCACCACAGCATAGTGAGATTTACAATGGAGACAGGGACACAGTCAAGTCACTCAAAGGTGAAGGTTTTAGATTTCAGGAGGACAGATTTCACTGAAATGGGGAGATGTATTAAAGTAACACTGGAAAAAAGGGAGGTTAAGGGGGGGGGCTGAAGAGCAGTGGGGGCACCTAAAAGGAGCCATAGTGGAGGTGACGAACCAATGTGTCAGATTGGTATCCAAAGGCAAGAAAAGAAGGAAGCCAGTATGGTTCTCGAAAGAGGTGGTAGACAAAATAAAGGCTAAAAAGGCAAGGTTCAGGAAATATAAGGAAACCCAAAGGGAGGAAGATAGGGAGGTGTACCTAGAGTGTGTAAGAGAAGCAGGAAAGGCTGTTAGAAGTGTGAAGGTACAAACTGAGGAAGGATTGGTGCAGCAGGTGAAGAAGGGGGACAAGACATTCTATAGGTACATCAGCGAAAGAAGAAAAGCTGGGGGGGATTGTAAGATTCAAAGGGGATGAAGGAGAGTGTATGGAGGGAGACCTTGAAAACATGGAAATATTGAATAAATACTTCTGTTGGGTATTTACTATAGCGGGGGAGGGTCAGTGACCACACTTGGGCAACAGATACGGAGGGGGGAGGAGAGGTGGACCCCAGTCCGTTCACAGAGGAGAGAGTCCTGCAGGAGCTCATAAAACTGAAGGTGGACAAAGTCATGGCACCAGATGGCATACACCTGAGGATGTTAAGGGAGCTGCAAAGAGAGCTTGCAGCGCCTCTGGCAGTCTTGTTCACTGAGTCACTCAACACGGGAGTGGTCCCAGAGGATTGGAAGAGGGCAAATGTAGTCCCTCTGCACAAAAGCAGTAGTAGGGAGGAGGCTGGGAACTATAGGCTGGTCAGCCTCACCTCAGTAATGGAAAACATAATGGAGGCACTACTTAAAGAAAGAATTGTGGCACATTTGGAATCCAACAATGCCCAGGATCCGAGGCAACAGGGATTCGCAGCAGAAAGGTGGTGTCAGAAAAATCAGAAAGATTTTTTTGACTGGGTGATGAAGGACGTAAATCGGGGTGGGGGGGAGATGGATATCACCTACCTAGATTTCAGCAAGGCCTTCAACACCATCCCACACAGAAGGCTGGTTAACAGGATGGATAGTCTGGGTATGGGGCACAAGGTGGTAGACTGGGTTAGGAACTGGCTAACAGACAGGAGGTAAAGGGTGGTGGTAAATGGGATCCAGTCTGGGGAGAGGGTGACCAGTGGGTACCTCAGGACCAGTCCTTGGGCCAGTCCTGTTTAATGTCTTCATTAGTGACATTGCGGAAGGGTTGGAAGGAAAGGTCTGTCTGTTTGCAGATGACACGAGATCTGCAACAGTGTAGATTACTCCTGATGGGGTGGAAAAAATGAGGAGGGCTCTGGAAAAGTTTGAAAAATGATCTGAGGTGTGGCAACTGAGGTTTAATTCAAAGAAGTGCAAAATAATGCACATATGAAGAAGGAACTCTGGGGAGAGCTACAGGATGGGGTGGAATTGTTGACTATCACCAAGAAAGAAAGGGACCTGGGGGTTATCATTTCAGATGACCTAAAGATGTCTAAGAAGAATAATCAGTATTTATATAGCACTTTTCATACACGGTGTATCCCAAAGTGCTTTACAAGCAATGCTAGACTGGCAGTGAAGTGGCTGAATGTGCAGTGGCAGCCATATTGCTCATCAGCACCCACACAATTGCATGAACTGGTTTTATGGGAAGAGGAATGTTGGGCAGGACACTGGGAATGTCCCCTACTCTTTGCGAAGAATGCCCTGGGTTCTTTTATTTTCACATGGACACCCACCAGGACAGCATCAGGATGGGTAGAAGGGACCTCGGTTTAACATCTCATCTGAAGAACAGCACACCCCAGCAGTACAGCACCCCCCCAATACTGCACTTAAGTGCCAGCATTCTTGGTACGAGTCCAATCCCAGTGTGGGATGGGAACCCACAACCTTCTGGTCCATAGGTGGATGTGTTACCAACTGAGCCATGCTAACAGCTGTCTAAGCTGAGTACAAAGGCTGCAGGGAGGGCCGGTGGCATGCTGGGGTGCATAGGCAGAGGTATCACTAGCAGAAGGAGGGAGGTAATGATGCCATTGTATAAACACCATTGAGGCCTCACCTAGAGTACTATGTGTAATTCTGGAGGCCGCACCTTCAGAAGGACATTGACAGGGTGGAGGCACACCTGAGAAGGGCGACTAAGATGGTACGGGACTTGCACCAGAAATCATATGAGGAGAGATTAAGGGACATCAACAGGTACTCACCGGAGGAGAGGAGAGAGTGGGGGGATATGGTAGAAACATTCAAGTACCTTAAGGGTATAAACAAGGAGCAGGGGGAGCCATCTTCCAATATAGGAGGAGTGAAAGAACAAGGGGGCATGACATGAAATGGGAAGGTGGCAGGTTGAGGGGAAATGTGAGGAAGGTTTTCTTCACAGAGAGGGTGGTGGATGCTTGGAATTGTCTGACACAGGAGGTGGTGGGAGCATGCTCAGTGGAGGGATTTAAACATGCCTGGGATAGGCACAAGGGAATCTTAGAGTTGGGAGGGGGTTGTGGAAAGCCACTGACCAGTTAGGGTCAGGGCCGCTAACAAGTGTAGGGCTTACAGGCAGACTGGATGGGCCTAGCGATCCTTATCTGCTGACAATTTCAATGATCCTATGTTTCTATGTTTTATTTTAATTTATTCTTAGTTGATATCTGTCAGCATAAGCCATTAATAAATCCAGTTTGTGCCACAGTCCTGATCTTGTTAACGCTGGTAAAGCCAAGTCATTGTCGTGTGCTAGTGCCAGACAACTGGAGTTTCCAATTTTCGGGGAGTCTGTTGCTGATTCGTCTAACTGTATGAGCAATTTATTAAGATAAATACAAAAAAGAGTAGGCACTAGTACACAGCCCTGCCTGACACCCATGTTTGTCGGGAGGGTAGCTGAGACCTGCCAATTAATGTCTTGTCTAATCCATGCCCAGGCATTAGAATATAGTTCTCTAATAATACTAATAAAGTTTGGCTCTATACCCCAGTGTAACATAAATTCCCAAAGAGAACGTTGTTAAATAGTATTGAAGGTGGAACTAAAATCACTGAAAGCTACATATAACTTTTCTTTTCTAAGGACTACATATTTTTCATGCAGATGGTTCAGAATAAAGCAGTTATCAGCGGTATAGTAACCAGCCCTGAAACCAGCCTGAAATACCAAGAGGCCCCTCAATAAGTCTATTTGTGCTAATAGTCTAGACAGTACTATTTTTGCAAATATTTTCCCAGCTATGTCTAACAAGGAAATAGATCTGTACATCTTGGAATCCTTTTATTCCCTTTTTATAGATAAGATTGTAGCACCTTTCCATGCATCAGGAATTGCTCTATCAAGACTACACAAATTAAAATAAGGAAGAAGAATCTTGGTCCAAAGTGACTGAGCCATCAGGTATACCTCAGGGTGAATTTAGTCCGGACCAGGGGCTTTGTTCTTTTTGACGGCTACAATTGCCAGATACATTTCTCTTGGTTGGAATAAGAAGAAATCTGACCGATAAGTTAGGCTGCCCTAGACAGGTGTATCATTACTGACTTCTGGATTGTAAAAAATACTTGTATTATAGCTTACCCATTGTTCTAATGGAATGTAAGAATCAATTTCATACTTGCTGTTATTTGAACTTTTTGCCACCGATAGCCAAAAGAATTGTATACCCTTGTGATTTGTCATTATGCAACATGTAGCACCATTGTTTATGGTAGAATTTACTTTGTTGTTTTCAGAAATACTTTGTATTTTTCCCTAGCTTTATTTAGTAACTTGTAGTTGTTCTTGTCCATGGAGCCTTTTATAATCCTTATTAGTTGGGAAAGAGCAGCTTTTGCCTTCTTACAGTCCTGGTCATACCAAGAGGTACCTGTGTGTAAATGAGCTGTTATTAAGGCCAGTTTAGAGTAATTTTTCCAATGAGTGTAGCAGTCTACAAGTTTCTCATTAAGAATTGAAAAATGATGGCCGGCCCAGTGGCACTGAGGGCTGAGGCACTGGACACCACACCTCACGCTATGCCAGCGACCCAGGTTCGGGAATGGACTCGGGCCGTCGGGGGTCGGATGGAGGGAGGAAGATTAAGCGTCCCAATGGATGCTGTCCTCCTCCAGGGATGGGTTACCGGGTTGCTCCACAGCACCCGTAGCTCCTCTGCTGGTGGAAGCACAGTCGGTAGGGAAACATGACTCTCCAGAGTCAGGGGAGGGAGGACACTGTCAGGTTCTTGATGATGGCATGCGTCAGCATGTCATTCATCTGGACAAATGTCCTCTGTGCTGACATCCTCAGAGGATAGAGAGAAAATAGGGAAAAAATGAATACACCCCCAGCCGAACAAGCAATGTGAAACCAGGGGGATCCTGGTGGTAGGACCTGGCGGATGGAGTAGGAGGGGGTACAAGGCCCCCTCTGAAGCAGAGGAGCCAGGCAAGTATAAAAAAAGAAAAATTGAAAAATGATTTAGGATCCATACCTGATCCACATGTGGAGACAGCAGTTCACCCAGAAGGCTTATTAACTCTTCCTTCAGCCCTAGATTCCACCTAATTTTGGAGAAGTTTCTTATCTCTGTAAGTTGACTCAAAGCTGAATGGGCCCTAATAACAGATTCCACTTTTGCACTTCCCCATTCTAGAGCTACAGGAAGATGATCAATATCACCCCTGACAACTACCTCGCAAAAGTCCCAAATTTTCACTGAGCCATTCCAGAGTAGCAGGTCTCTAGCAGATGGATTGGTAGTGCTATGGAAGGTGGGATTTCCAGAAACATCAACTTTAATTCTGCCATTTACTGGAGATAGGTTATGGATTTTCAATTGTTCTATCAATTTGTGGCCCGTCCTATTAATTTCAAAATCTGAGAAGGATCTTACATAAGGGAAAATTGTTTAATCAGGAGTAGCACACTAAGCCAAAGCTTGTTTCCAGATGCAACCTGGGAGCACAAGGAAATTAAGTGAGTTGCTCAGGATCACACAGTATGCACCTAGGTGGCTGTGGGATTCAAACCCAGGTCTCCAGATGTTCAGCTCAGAGTCTTAACCCACTGCGCTATACTGCCTCTTATAAGTTGAGGTCTCATCACATAACCAATTATTCATATCACTATCAAAATATCCATCATATTTACCAATTCTGGCATTGAAGTCACTGCAAAGTAGGATATCCACAATGCTAGTTTGCTCACAGGTCTTAAATAGCAGGGCCCCAATCCCCAGATTTAGGTATTATAATATTTAGAAGTGGAAGTGGGATGTAGGTATTTACCAGACAGAATTTTAACTGCGCCACTTCAATAATAAATACTTGTGCAAATGAAGTATCACATACAAAGACAGCTTTTAGCTCTTTGTCTATTTTAAACCAAGACACTAATACTCCTGACGCACTGCCAGACTTGACTACTTTTTACCTGGGGTTGATAACAACAATACCCATTAAATGTAGCATCCATTTCCTGATTATGCCATGTTTTCTGCATGCATGTAATGTTAAATTTTCTTATGAAATGACACCAATCATAGCCTGCAAATTTCACTGTTAAACCTGATATGTTCCAAGATACTAGTGAGTATCTAGAGCCCAGTTCTATGTAGGTGCAGGAACTGTTGTTATTATCCTCTGCAATAAACCCTTTTTTAGTAAATAATTCTGATCAGTTAATACTGCAAATCTATTACTAGATGAAACATTAAGCAAGGGGGACTGAACTATAGGAGTAGTTATATTTAGGATAGCTGTACATCCATTATATTACAATCGGGACATTGGGAGGGTGCAGGAGAGTCTCTGAGGGTAGATTTCCAGTCCTCTCGACAATATGTAGACCCAGCTTATCAAAAAATTCTAGTTACTCAGGATCTTATTGTATAAACTTCTAAAGTTAACTGAGAATAAAACCTGATCGTATTCTAGGGAGCAGTATAGCACAGTGGTTTAAGGCTCTGAGCTGCAAATCTGGAGACCTGGGTTTGAATCCACAGCCCTCAATTACATACTGCGTGACCCTGAGCAAGTCACTTAACTTCCCTGTGCTCCCAGGTCGCACCTGTAAACAAGCTTTCAGCTTAGTGTGCCACTCCTGGTTAAACAATTGAAAAAAAAAAAAAAAATATATATATATATATATAGGCCCAGATATTCAAACTCGCCATGCTGGCCCTTAATCCACTCGCGCCCATGTGCAGGCGTGATATTCAAAACTGCGTGGGCCAAGATGTGCCTCGCCAATACTGAATATTGCACCACCTGCACCATAGAAAGAGATGCTCAGCGGAGCAGTCCAGATGTGCCATAGCACAACCAGGAATGCCCCTGCAGCAGGGCAGCATGTAACAGCACAACCAGGGATGCAGGGACCCACCACCCATGCCACAGATGGGCAGAGAAACACACAGCAGAACAGACATTGTCCCACACACCCACTGCACAACCGGGGGAGAGCTGTAATAACTACTGGCCCATGGATACCAGCAACCAACCCACAGCTGGGCCATGGTGCCCCAGCACACCCCCTGGCAAGCTGTGACCGGCACACAAGGAGGGCCAACCACTCCATCCCACCAATGCAGAGCACACCCTGCACCATGATCCCCATACACCTGCCCAGGAGTAGCGCCCAACAGTGCAGGACACCCCATGCATGCCACCACCCCCACTGTGACAATGCAACCCTGTGCACCATGGAACCATGCAAGGCAGCCCCACCATGAGCACCTGCAGTGGGCGGCAGCAGACAGCGATGCAACAGATGCATACAGTGCCGCCTGCATGTCCCCCGAGGTACAGCTGAGAGACTGACCATGTGTCAGCACACGAGGTACCCCAATGTGACAGGGCATGCCCAGACCCCACCTCCAGTGATACAGCACCTGCACACCCTCCCAAGGACACATTCCATCCCAGCACTGGCCACAACAGCCATCACAGACACGCACAGTGTAGCATGGAGGCATGCACCACACAGGATGCAACACAGTGCATGGACAAACACCCACCCATACCCAAGAGCACACCAACACAGGGACTCAGTAACGGGTCAACCAAGCCACTGGTGTGTGGCCACGGCTGACGTGTACACATGGCCAGCACCCCTACATTGCACGGGTGTGCCAGCCACCCTGCACAGGCACCATGAAGCTGTATGCCACCAGCATGCTGCCAGAGCACAGGTGACAGACACTGGAGCACATCCCCTGCAACAGACACAAGCGACAGCATGGAGGGGGGACAACAACAGCAGAGGCCACAGTGCCACCGGAGGCAGAAGTGCACCATACTGGCGATGGAAGGCAACCTGGCATTGTGCCGGGTACAGTTGTTATCCAGCATGGACAGCCACCACTGACACGCCAGCAGACCGTGCATATCACAGACATGTAAGGGTGTCAGCTGCACAAGCCATGGATGGTCTGATAGGGGTGCCATGCACACAGTGCAGGCCCATGGACCACTGCACACAGGCATCCAGTGCACAGAGTACAACACACAAACCACAGACAGTGACTGATCCCCTGCCCACACCATAGGCGGTTCACCTCTGCACACACACATGCCCATGCGCGCACCCCTGATGCCATGCACACCACTGCAGCTGAGCACCTGTAGCCCGCTGCAAATCAGAGACCACCACAGTTGTCATAGCAAAATGCATATATTTAAAAGATGTAACAAAAAACTATTTACATATATTTACAAGGGGGGGCCACATAACAGGTGGGGGCGGTTAAGGGGCACGGGTGAACATATGGGAGAGGGAAGAAGGGGTGTGAGGGTGGGTCAAAGGGGGGAAGGTGGTAGTCGGAGCATGGGGACATCAATGTGCGCCCCGGTCCTCCTCATCATGGCACCAACGTCTGCTTCTCCTCCTCCTCCTCACCCCGTGGTGGTGGATTCGATGAAGCAGCTCCAACGTCTCCCTCACCACCTGGAGCAGCTCACGGATACCCCTCTGTATCTCCTGGAGTCGCCTTCCACCTAGGACAAGGGAGCAGAGTCAATAAGTGTGACTGTCCAGCCCCCTGCAGCCCACCCATTGTGCATGGCATACAGCCAGGTGCCACACCCCTGTGATGGTGTGTGACCACCCACAGTGACTGTGTCCACAGGACCTGCCTACCCAGGCAGCCACAGCCATGTGGACCACTGCACACACCACCGCCCATGTCCTGCACAGCACCACCATGACTGTACAGTGACTTGGCTATGTGGTGTGAAGGCAGTGCCACAGCCATGTGCCCAGTGCACGCATGGACCACCATTGACGCACTCCCAGATATGCAGTGCCATTGGACAGTGCTGACTGTAACAAGTTGCGTGCATGGCAGTGGTGTCAGTGGATGGTGGCCATGCCCCACTGCCTGCCCAGTTATACAGCATGCAATAGTAATCATGGATGTAAGGCACTCACCATCGTCAGGCTGGTCCACGTGCCGCTGACCACCATCATCCTCCTGGCCCGCTGCTCCTACATGCGCGCTCCGGTCCCGGTTCTCCGCTCTTTGGGCCTTCAAGGTGCAAACATGGAGAGAGGAACATCAGTACAATCTGGAGCAAATTCCCCGCTTCCCATGTGTGTGCAATCCCACAGCCATACCCATCCACCCCACACCTCGGCTACCACCACCATGGCCAACACCAGATGCCCCCTGCGTGACGACATGCAACCGTGATACCTGTATGGACGATAATAGTGTATGGATGTTGCACCTACCTGGCCATGGCACCATGCCCTCCTGGCATGTGCCCGCAGGCAGGCAAGCAAGTCCAGGTCCCTGTGCCTTAGGTCCCCATAACGATGGCGGCACTGGTGTGCCGTGCACCCCATACCGGTGGCCTCATCCAGGGAGTTGGCCACCTCCTGCCAGACCGCACTCCTGGCCCTGTCCAGGGGTGCCTCTCCATACAAAGCCCCAGCATGGGGCTCAACTATAGCCACCAGGTTGGCTAGCTCAACCTGGTTCCAAATGACTGCACGCCTCTGCGCCATCTCTGCTGTGTAGTTGAATCAAAATGGTGCTCGGCAGTGCGTTCCTGCCACGTGCAGATGCTGCACACTACAGTGCTGCCATTCCCTATCGTGCTGTCACCGAACAGCGCAATAGTGGTGCATCCATGCCTGATGCATGGTGCCTAGGGGGCAAAGGTCAGGCACAGGGTCAAGGGTCTCTGGCGCACAGACAGCCACAGCGCGATTGGAACCCAATGCATGTAGCATGATTGGGTGCCTGTGTGTCACCTCCTGTAGTGGCCTACAGCTCTGTTGCCCCAGTGCGCCTATGACGCCCCTGTGCCACAGCGCCATATATGTGAACAGCGCCGTAGCACCACTGGTACAATGGTGGCCGTGCCCTGCATTGCCTCCCATGCACAGCACGTCAGCAGCACAGCAGGCACCTGCATCATCACCCCGGGCATGCGCAGTTAGGTGTGTACTGCGCATGTCACAGAACCGTGCCCTTGGCTCAGCATGTTCAACACAATTGCACAAAGTGCAAGCGCGCAATATTTGGCCGGCATATGCAAATCATCTAATCAGCCATTCAATGGTGCAGTCACTGCATTTGCATCCACTTAAAGATGTGCCTCACCTCATTTGCATGGGTTGCGCTATAAAAATGCGACATTGGTCTGCACTGGCCATAGTCGGTTACTGCAGTCTATTGCGGTGAGTTGCATGCTGTTTGGGAGTGTGGACTGTGGTGTTTGGGACATGCATGGGACTGCACAGTCACAGGTAACACCTGTCATTCTCACAGGATGAATCATGACCGATCATGTGGTGGAGGAAGAGGAACAGAGTCGTGGGAGGAAGAGGAGCCAAACTTCACAAAGGCAGAGACAGATGCCCTGTTTGAGGCCTACCTTGACCAGGAGCCACTTCTCAGCAGACGCCAGGGAACACCACAGGCCCATGCTGCTGCATGGGAGGAGGTGGCGCGTGCTGTCAACCTGCATGGCAGCCACCAGCGCTCCGTGCAGGAGTGCAAAAAGAAGATGGGCATGGACAGGTGGAGAATTAAAGAGAAGGTGGCTGTCATCAGGGCAGCACGGTCTGTGACAGGTGGGGGACAGCTGGAGGTGCAACGCCTGACCCCACAGGAAGAGCGGGTTGCTGGCAGCATGCAGCGTTGTGCCATTGAGGGTGTTCTGGGTGGTGGATTCCAGATGGGTGGTAGCCCGTCACTGCATGGTAGGTCATGGTCTGTCTATTGGGGGAGGGAGCAGGGTAGGTCACATGCAGTAATGCTACTTTTTTTCCCTTACAGCTCCTGAGCATCTACATGAGTCAGCGGTGGTGGGCTTCTCCACTGAGGCCAGTATCATGGAGATGGAGGAGGGCCCATCCACCTCCACAGGAATACTGGGGTCAGGGTGACAGTGGGCCCGCCTGAACGTCCGGACTGATGTTGGTGGAGCAGGTGCAGAGGAAGCCCTGTCTGTGTCCCAGCATGCCAGCATCCATGGATGCCAGCATGCTGAGACTCGGGCTGGTGCCAGATCCATCACCGATGATGATGGAGCTAACGTCATGGGCAGTGACATGTGGGCCACAGGATGGCCACACAGCAGGTGACATCGCGGCCATGGCTGTGGGTGGTGCCACCGTGGAGGCCGCATGTCATCACAGTCCCAGCCTGTGCTTGTCTGCACCAGTGGGCAGAACTGGTGTGTGTCCAGGACAGTGGGACTGTTGCGCCACTGCGGGCGGCACCATTGAGCCCTGGGGGCGGCAGCCGGAGGGGCAGTATCAGCTGTCGCCAATGGCCATGGGGGGTACAGTGTCAGGGGCGGCGCCAGTGCACCACCTGTGGACATGCCCAGGCCTGGCCCTGGTGTGCACCACCCACCCTCAAGGGGTGATGAGCATCAGGGCCACGAACACCGAGGGACAGCATGCCAATCAGGCAGATGACCTCTTAGATGAGCACACCCACATACTGCAAGCATCAGTCAATCAGCAGATGCGGCTTGTGACGGTGGTGGATGCACTGAGTGCAGCTCTGTGCCAGGCAGAGGAGCGGCGCAGCAAAGACACTGCTGTGCTTCTGGCAGGGATAGACCAGTTGCGGGAGGATGTGACCACTGCCATTGACAGGCAGACACAGGCATTCACAGTTGTCATGGCCACAATGGGCAATACAGTTATTTGCCCACGCCACAGACACCACGCAGTGCAATGTCCACTCTACTCGCCGCGCGCCATGCAACACCATCCCTTGTTGACACTGGGTTCAGCTGTGGCATCCCGAGCATGCCTGGTGCAGGCATGTTCAGTGCTGCAGACCCCTGCATGAGCACAGTCACGTTCACGAATGGAACCCTGGGAGACTTCAGTGCCACCCATGAGGCCAGTGGTCAGCCTGTCACTGCTGACATGTCTCGGCAGGGCCGCCAATGCATCCGTGGTGGCTGTGGCACTGTGGCGCATGACTGACCTGTCTCCCTGCATGGCTACTGTCTGATGCTGCCCTGTGTACATTGTATCATTCAGCGGGAAATGCACGGGTGGGGTACCCGGCTCTGCACGCACACATACGTTCCATCTGCACACTCTCCCGGCTGCTGTCCACTGTAGCGTGTGCATGATGATGCCTGCGTTGCACTGTACACCACTGTGCAATGGTGCCCAACATCTGACACATGCACAATGACAGGCAGTGGGCGTGGTGGTCTGTGGACGTGTGTATGGCTAGGGGTGGTGGTCTGAGTCAGCGTGCCTCCTACCCTTTGTACATGTCTGTGTGAGTGTGTGTGTGTGTGTGTGTGTGTGTATGACCGCGTGCCATGTTAGACCTCGCCCATCCCTGGCGGTGTGTGCGGTTCCATGCTCGCCACTTCCCTTGACAGCATGCACCCTGGTGTGTGTCCATGCATGTTTGTGGGTTGTGCCTTTGCCACTGGTGGTTGCACATGGTCCCATGACTTACCTGGGTTGGCTGAAGTGCTCCTCTGTGATGGTGTCCCAGTGCAGCTGTGCCAGCTGGAGCAGTTGGGGTCCCATCCCGAGGGGAGCTCCCATCACCATCTTCACCAGCGCCCTCATCGCCCCATTGCTGTCCCCTCTTCGACCTGTACAGCTATCCCACAGTCGTTGGCCATGTTGTGCAGAATGCAACAGGCCAGGAATAACCCGCAGGCCTTTGAGGGGCTGTACTGTAGGGCACCACCGGAGGTGTCCAGACAATGGAAACATGCCTTCAGCATCCCGAACACCCGCTCAATGACATTGCGTGTGGTGGCATGTGCCTAATTGTAGCATTGCTACGATGGGGTCGCAGGCCACCGGTATGGTGTGAGCAGCCAAGAACGGAGTGGGTATCTACTGTCACCTATGTGTAGAGGGTGGAGGTTAGTTTGGTGATCAGCATCACCCTGCCTTGGGCCATGTAGGCCACTACCCATGTCACCTCTGACCATGCCCCTCCCAAGCTCTATGTTTTCCCATGTGGTTTGCATACTCACCCACTAAGTGGCCAGTGGGGATGTCCCCACTCGAATCTGTGGCACAGTGCTGACTGGTGCCAGATGAAGGCATCATGTGCTCCCCAGGGTGCGTGGCACAGACAATGATTTTGCACCCCTGGCATCGCACACCACCTGGCACTTGATGCTTACATGTCCTTCCGATTGATATATGCAGCCCCTCGGGCCAGGTGGTTGCGGATAGCCACATGGGTGCAGTCTATTGCCCCTAGCATGCCAGGCATACATGCTACCCTGTGGAACTCCTGTATGTTTGCTGTGCGCTCCACCGGTGTGCTGGGGAAATGGATGTACTCCGCAGCATGTGGCAGCAGTGCACTGAGGAATTGGGTGAGATGGCATGATGTGGCTGACTGGGTTATGCCTGTGGTGTCCCCTGTTGGTCTCTGGAAGGTACCCGTGGCGAGCAGTCACATGCAAGCTGTCACTTTAGTCTCCACTGACAGAGCATGGCTCCGTCGTGTGGGTGCTTGCATCACATCACTGCACAGCTCACAGAGCCACCTCAGAATTGCCCAATTCGGGTGGAACCGGACCATGATCTCGGTGTCGCTGTACAGCTTGAAGCTGGTGCGGTACTGCCTGTTGGGGCATACCGCCGACGGGCTCTTTCCACGGCCACGCCTCCTGCTGCCTGCCTTCTCACCCCCCATTACTGCCTCCATCTGGATGGTGGCACTGGCCATGTCCCTGGCTTGTGTCCCCGGTAGCTGTTTCTGTACCCCCACTGTTCTGGCTGCTACTTCTGCACTGGGAATACTCTTCCTGTGGTGGCTTCAGTGCTGTGTGGCACTTCCCTTCTGCATTGTCTTTGGCTGTGGCTCCCACACCTTCCTGTCCCTGTGGGTTCAGGGTGCCCTTTCCTGTCCTGCCCTGTGTGTCTGTCCTGCCCTGTGTGTCTGCCTAGTGTGAGCCACATGTGCCTTCCTGTACTGTTCTTGCACCTCTCCCTTGTTCCTCTTTATTTTGGCTCATTTCGCTATCGCGTAACTTCCGCTTTGCTCCCCTATTGCGCGCATAGCGCATGTTGTTGAATAGCACACTGCACCATTTATGCATGGTTCCTCCCTTCAGTTGTGCATGCATTCATCATCATTGCGCTCTTGCTCCAGCATGATTTGGATACGTACTCCCACTGAATATCGCAGAATGGTGCATTTTCGGACTTGCACTGGAGCAACCCTATTGCGCATGGCGCAACCCTTTTGAATATCTGGGCCTTATATTCTAAATCCTTCCCAGCCTAAAGCATGGAAGTTAGATCCTCTTTGTGCAATGGGATCTTTAATAAATGTTCAAACAGTTCCCTTACAATATTTTTAAGGTTATAGTTGTTCTTCTTTGGGAACCTATGGAGACCATATAGATTCAGGGAAAAGCCTATCTCCTTGTTATTCTTAATGTCTCCAGGAACTACTGGTAGTTTATTGGTCTTGGGACTATGTAAGACAGCACTATCAATTACATGTACTCCTGCATCATTCAAAAAAGGGCATTTTCCAAAATTATGTCAGCAGCCTCTTTGTCTTGTAATGAAACATAAATTTGGCCATCCTTATTCTCTTGAACCCATCTGTGAGCATCTAGAATTTTAACAATGGCTGGGGGTACCTGTAGAAAATGTGTGAATAAATCATACAAATATTTCTTAAGTTTCCTTTTGTTTTCATTGGGGATTCCCTTAAAGCCAAAGACACTAATCTGGGCAATTACATTAGGTGCTGACATGAATTTTGGATTTTGTGTCTCTGTTGACATATAACAAGTTATAGCCAGCTCTATCAATATCCAAATATAGTTAGCAACCCTTGGAAAGGAACAAAAAATATACAATCAGAGCTAGATTATTTTTGTTGTTTAAAACTTTAACATAGTCATTACCATCCAATTCAGTCCCTATCTCTGCCCCTCAGAAGGTGCACAATCCTGTCTTTAATTGCAGGCTGTGACATTGTGTTGTCAATTTTTAAGCCATGGAGGCATAGGATAGCACATTCATCAATACCAATCAGTTTAGGTTTATCCTGTCTATTTACACAAGGACCTTCTCCTGAGGAGGTGTTATTTTCTATATTAGCGCTTGGCAGAATTACAGGTCCATTGGACCCTTGGGCACTGTTCCAGTTCATAGAAGGATACGAGTCTAGAGCCATAAGGCCATTTGGACTCAACAATTTACCCTAAGAAGGAGTATTTTCTTTCCCCATATGCTCATCTAGGGATGCTTTGAAGCTATCAGTTGATTTGCTCATCACCACATTGCGTGGAAGCTTGTTCCAAACAGTGACTACTCTTTGATTAAACCACTGACTACATGTATTTGTTTTATAAAATTCCCCGTTCAACTGATATTGGTGAAATCTACTGCCTCTAGTTGTGTTCATAACAAGGCCGATAGATTCCCATAAATCCCCATTATTTAGAGCTCTGCATAACAAGCACAAATCACCTCTAAGTCTCCTATATTCTAAACTATACAACCCTAGTTGCTTCAGTCTGTCTCCATATTGTACATCCTTTAGTTGGCCAATATTTCTGGTAGTTCTTCTCTGTATTTTCTCCATCATTTTAATTATTCCAATCTTGTCTTAGGGCTTTTAATTCTGCCCCAGAATTGGACACTGTATTTAGTATTTCACTCATAGTTGTAACGTTATTGTTCAGGCTGTATTATCTCTCACTTGGAGCTGTCACTACTGGGGCACTCCCTGACAGGGAATCCTATCCCCATTTGCACTACTGGTAGATTGTGTAGGTTCACTGTTATGGAGCCGATTCTCCTTGTGGGATGCATTTGTTTTTATAGATTCATCTGTTATGGTTCCCTGCTTCAGCTGCTTCTTAATACTATTTTTATGTTTGCTTGCACGCATGTGCAAGAAACATAGTGCCATCATCGGAGATTTCGGAGGTGTGTCACCTCCTCCTCAATTCAGGCACTGTGCTGGCAGGCGCTAGCCCGTACATAACCAATGCATTTTGGAGCTGTCTATGACACGCTCCAAAATGCAGTGTGCTCCATTTGAAAGGGGAGCTACGGCTTGAGTGAGCAGCAATAGGCTGCTCACGCCGCAGCTTCCCCCAGCCGCAGGCATGCGCGCCGCACGCAGCGTAGGCCGACGGGTGCCCAATCCTCGCTGACTAGGCTGCATCGTCTCCTCCCCCAGTAGTTGATGCCACGCTGAGCCCACCCCAGCGTCGGGCAACAGTCATTTTGCTGATGGGTGCCCAATCCCCGTCAGCTGAACGCCTCAGTCTGTTGTGCCACGCTGGGAGCCCACCCAGCGTGGCAAACGCCCCAAGAGGTTTTTTATTTTGTTTTGCCGACGGCGGTGCCCAATCCCCATCGGCTGAACAGCCCCCAAAGTCCTTGTGCCACGCTGGGAGCCCACCCCAGAGTGGCAAGCAGTCCACAAAGTCTTTTTTTTTTTTTGTTTTAACCAAACAAAACGGTCCCTCAGCGTGTCTCCGAACCCCCTCCTGACCGCACCACCCACTGCGCACCCAGCCTCCCACCCCTCACCCCATACTTACCTCGGACTCCGGCGCAGCATCTTCGGTGGACCGGGAACACGTCTGCACTCTTCAAAGCCGACCGCGAACTGAGGAAATGCCGGTAAGCTGTATAATGGGCTAGATAGGAGGTGTCAACTTTATTGCATATCTCAGGCATTTTCTGGAATTTTTGCACCAAATTTTCAACATGGGGTTTTTGGGACTCCTTCTCATGATTGATGTCACTGTCATGGCGTTATTCGGGCTCGAAGGTGATTTCGGCGCAGTGACTGTGAAATCAACCTTCAGGATAAATACCACCCAACGTGACATCATTCATGAGAAGGGGCCCAAAACCCTCATGTTGAAAATTTGGTGCCAAAATTCCAAAATGACTGTTGTTCGCGGCGAGCATTGCACGGTTCCTCACTAAGAGCTCGTAAGTTCACAAATTTCAATATTTCACTCCAGATTTTCAACATTGCCATTTCACCACACTGTCTTATGAGTAGTACAGCTGTCATTTTCACATCTCACCCAAATGTGTTTCACCCTTGTAGCGCAGAATGGCGCAGTCGGTGTATGAAATCAATGTACGGGACAAATTAAGAAAATCACAGTGACACTGTTCATGAGCAGAGGTCTTGAAATGGCTATGTTGAAAATTTGGTGAAAAAATTCCTAAAAATGACTGTTTTACGAGCGTGCTTGCGTTCTTACTCATGCGTCATAGGTTTGCATTTTCAATATTTCCACTCCAGATTTTCAACATTGCCATTTTTCCACACCTTCTTATGAGTAGTACAGCTGTCATTTTACATCTCACCCAAAACATGTTTCCACTCCACGTAGCAGCATAATGGCGCAGTTGTTGTCGCGAACTCAGTGTATGGGACACATTAAGAAAATCACAGTGTCACTGTTCATGAGCAGAGATCTTAAAATGGCAATGTTGAAAATTTGGTGACAGAATTCCTAAAATGACTGTTTTACGATGTGCGTTGCAGGTTCCACTGCGCTCGTGGGTTTTGTGAATTTTCAATATTTCCACTCCAGATTTCCAACATTGCCATTTTTCCACACCTCTTATGAGCAGTACAGCTGTCGCTTTTCACATCCTGCCCAAACGCAGCCTACTTCATGTAGCTTATTAAATGGCGCAGTCGTGTGCAAACTCAATGTATGGAACACATTAACAAAAGCACAGTGTCACTGTTCATGAGCAGAGGTCTTAAAATGGCTATGTTGAAAATTTGGTGAAAAAATGCCTAAAAATGACTTTTACGAGCGTGCGTTGCACAGTTCCTATGCATGCTCGTAAGTTTGCAAATTTAATATTTTCACTCTAGATTTTCAACATGTGCATTTTATTAAACTTCCTTATGAACAGTACAGCTGCAATTTTTCATATGTCACCCAAAATGTGTTATCGCACATGTAGTGCACAATGGTGCTGTTGGTGTGCGAAAGCAATGTTTAGGACAGATTAAGAAAATCACAGTTACACTGTTCATGAGCAGAGGTCTTAAAATGGCTATGTTGAAAATTTGGTGACAAAAGTCCATAAAATGACTGTGTTACGAGTGAGCCTTGTGCAGTTTCAACGCATCCTCGTTAGTTCATGACTTTGTAATATTTTCAATCCAGATTTTCACTAGTGGCATTTTTCAACACTTCCTTATGAACAGTACAGCTGCTATTTTTCACAACATGGCGGAGTGTGTTTTCACACTGTCAGTGCAGAGATGCGTGGTCGCTGTGGGAAATCATTGTTTGGCACAGATAAAGAAAATCACAGTGACACTGTTCATGATCGGAGGCACCAAAATGCCTGAGTTGACAATCTGCTATAAAAATATCCCCAACCTACTTATATAGCGGTGTCGTTGCACAGTTTCTATGTCCCTTCATTGACTTCACCATTTTTAAATATTTTTACTACACATTTGCAACATAGCCATTTTTACACCTCCCCATGAAAGAGTACAGCTGTCATTTTTACATCCTGTTCGAATATTTTTGCACCTGTGGTGCTAAATCCCGTAGTCACTGTGCATAAGCAGCTTTCGCTACTAAACTGATATTCCCCTATTCATGAGGTGGGGTCACAAACAAACATGTTGAAAATTTGGAGTTAAAATACCAAGCGAATGCCTGAGGTGTTAGGCTTTTCAACTAAATCGCTAACCCTATGGGAATGACAGGAATCAGGGGTGTGACTTGGGATTCTTGCCTGTGATGCTCATGCCATTCCACACCCTGCAGTCACTGAGAGGCATCGAGGTATGCCTTGGACTCTTCGGCCCCAAACTTCACCCCATTCTCCTATATCGCACCCATCTCACTGTATTTCCTAATGAAATGGGGTGCGCATAAGGGCCAAAGACCCCAAGGAACACGTGACGCTTGTCAGTCTCTGCAGAGTGGGGTGTGGTGAAATGGCGTAGCCGTTATGCCTGACGACCCAAATGCACACCCCAATGCCTGTCACACCCCTGCAGGGTGGTGGTGGGTTGGCTTCAGTTCAATACTTCACTGCCATTCCTATTACGCAGCTCTGTAACTTCTACACTACCACTGCCAATGCCAGTAAGCAAACATTCAGCATTGACAAATGTTTGTTCTTCTATGTTTTACTATTTTTGTTTTTGGAAGGGAAGCTGGGATGACAATGGAGGGAAAATCTGGTCTAGCTTTATCATCCCAGGAAGTGATACATGAGGATTCATGTTGGGGAAAATGTCATTTAAATTGAGCAAAATATCTTCAAGCCTGAAACTATTTATGGTAATATTTTCTTTGATTGTATTGTATGCAACATAGTGGTTAAGCATAATATTAATGATGTCATCACTTAAATTGCAGGGATAATAGCTAAGAGGCTCCGTTCCCAAGCCCAGATCCTTGACTTATCCCCTGGGCAACAAGCTATACAAGGAGATGACTTATCATTCTTATTAAGACCATTTAATTTTTAAAGTTTCCTATAGTTACTTGTAAATCCTCTATCACTTCCTTAAGTTTCTCATTTTTCTGGGAAGAGTTAGTTCTGAATTTAGTCTGGTCAGATGTAGCTTCAGCTAATGTAAAATCTGATGAGTACAAAAAACTGAGACATTGAATTCAGATTACTAACAGCAGGGTATACTTCCAAGTTAATAATATCAAGTCTTGCCTTCTCGCTGCCTACTGCTGATGGCAGAACCCTATCAGGACATCTAATTGATTCAGAAACTTCTGCTGATTTGTTTGAAGACAGCTGAGTATTATGAGACTCATCAAGGTTAAAAATGTTAAGGGGGGAAGTTCAACATAAGCTATCTGAATCTAGTTTTCTTTTACTAGCACCCCCCCCCCATGATTCCCAGATATCATGATTACCTTTTCCTCCTTTTTGTTTTCTAATTTATCAAAATGCTCATTTATTTTGGCCTGTTTTGTGCCCTTCTTGGATGATTTAACTGTTTTATTATTTTGCCCATTTTTAGATTTAAGTGATTTGGAAGGCTTATTCTGGCAGCTATCCTGGCTGCTATTCAGGGAGCTAACAGGATCAGCAAAGCTGGGGGACATCAAGCATGAGTCAAATATTTCATTACCAATATCAATACCAAAGTTAGCAGCCTGTTTTCTAGTCAGAACCATGACAGCTTAAATAGCTTCTCAATTAATTAAGTTGTAGCAATACCTCCCATGCACAGTCACGGGTTCAGTTAGCTAACCAGAGCCTTATCTTATAAAGACTAATCTAGCTATCTAATTATGAAGACTATTCTAATTAGATACTGTTACTGCTGCTTACGTTACTAGGGACTTTCAATCTATGAGTAAGGTCTAAGAGCTTTAATAGATCTAGGCGCTTTTAAAATATCAGATCAGAGCATCAATAAAATATTACAAGAGATAATGCAATGAATAATTTAGTGAGGTAGTCCTTCAGCACTTTATGCAGAGCTGGAAAGTTCTTTTCATGTACCAGAAGGCATTAACAGAGATTATGGGCCTTGTGCTTCCCTAAACAAACAAACAAACAAACAAACAAAAAGTAGCACCATCCAAGTTCAAAAAGTATGTAGCTTGTAAGAGACCCTTCCCGTTATATTAATGTGAAGTGATACTGAAGAGACTGGTACACGTGTGATCTGTGCTCCTTATAAAACACAGGGCTTCTCAATATTTTCCACAAATGAAGTCCTAGGCTAGGTATGTTAGGTAGTACAAGCTGTACTCCAGGACTGTTGTACCAAAGAGGGCTGTGACTTTCTTAGTAAAAGCAGAATCACCTAACCATGTTCACAGGAGTGAAAAGATTTTCAGACCACTCCACTAAAAGACATATAATCCACCCTCACTCCACACCTGCTTCTGCTCAGGTAAAATCTAATCTGCGGGTGTCAGTGGAGCATGCACTTTTATACCTAGATACCTGGATCTAGGGTGCAAAATTTAAAATGCAAGCCTTTTAATTTAATTAATATAAATGTATGTATATACATGTTAAAAAGAAAAAAAGAGTCTGTAAAGCACAGGCAGTGTGAATGTAAAGAAAGAGAAAAGCTTACGCGTGAATAAAATATTCAGTAAGTGAAGCCATTAGAAATCCAGGGTCTTAAAAATATAAAAAACAGTAAATCCAACTCCCAAAGGCAAATTTTATTTTGATTTTATTTATTGAAAAGCTTCACCAGGAAAGGCACACTGAGCGGCAATTGTTCATTTCCGTGTGCATCCAAATTCAGAGCAATAGTACAAGACACTGGGACGGATTCACAAAGGTTGGATGCAAGCTGCAACAATGGCAGCTTGCGCCAACCATCCCTGCATCCTGGTCCCTGTGCCCAATTCAGTAGCAGAAAGGGTCCCGGGGCCTGCATCCTGCAGCTTGCAGTATCAGTCAAGGAAGGGCCCTTGGCCCCAGGAATGCTGCAAGCACTGGGACAGGCCAGCATGACAGAATCACGCCCACTGAGGGAAGCATGAGATGGGTCCTGTGCCCCCATGCCAAAGTTCCCACAGTCCCAACAGTCCAGTGTGGGCAATCGCTCCCCCCAAGCCCAATAATGCCAACCTACATGCCCCAATGGGCTATTGTAACACCCTTCCCCCACCCGATGCCCAATCACCCGCACCTCGCAATGCCTACTCCCCTCTTCCCAACTGTGGGAAGGGCATCACCTGATAACTCCCTGGTGGTCCAGTGCCCCCAACCCCCACCTGACCATGCCAGCCCATCCCTCCCCCCCACACACACACACGGGGTGAGTTGATGACTGGCACAGCCCACTTCTTACCACCAGGGCGAGCCACTGACTGAGTTTGCTGAGAGCATGTACAGTAATTATACGCACTCTGTGAATGGCAGCTGCTGGCATTCATGACATGCTGGACATACTGTACACACTCTCGCAAAGCTCAGCCGGTGGCTGGCTGTGGTGGTGAGAGGTAGGCTGTGCCAGTCATCAACTCACCACCGGTGTGTATTGGTGTGGGGCTGGGGGTGTGGGGTGGGCTAGCACTGTGGTTGGGGGTGGTGGAGGTCACTTAGCTACCAGGGCAGTTACGGTAGTTGGTTCCATGCACTACCACTCACAGGTTGGCATCTGAGGGGTGAACAGGGATTGGGGTCAGAAATCCTATAAGGGCTTCAATGTATGTGGAGTGTGTTCAGGACTGGGAGGGGCATGGCCCACATTGACACCTCTGTCCCCTACTGGTTGGGATTGGGGCAGGGGAGTTCTATGCATGGGGGGTATGGGCATGTGGGGGGTGTTGGATGACTGGGAATGGGGCTGTTGGAGAGCTGTAGCCCATGAAGGCTGTCAGGTGCTCCGATGGTGGCACAGTGGCAACACCCAGTGGATGGCAAAGACCACTTACGCCAGCTTTTAGCTGGCGTAAGTGTTCTTTGACAGTTATTCAACAGTGGTTGTCTCTGAATCCTGATTTGGGTACTTAGCAGCCACCCTACCTGAATAGGGTGCAAATGATGCCATAAACCCCCTTACACCATGTCTCAAGGGGGTTTATGACACATAGGCCCACTCGATGCAGGCAGCCTGCAGAATGTCGCAGGCTGCCTTTCTGAATCCCACCATGGCACAACTCATGAAGCAAGTGCTACTTGCACCATTTCCTGAGTTGCCTTTTGTGAATCCAGCCCACTGGGCGTGAGAAAAATAGAAAATGTCAGTTCAGAACTGCTGACATAGATTCCAATTCAGCATGGGTTACAGTGTGTACGCCCTCCACAGGGCTTTCCCACTGGCCGGCAACGAGTGTGGGCTATCCCTGTTAAGATTCCAAGCTACCCTTGTCAGTCAGCAGAACAGAGTATGCTGTGCTGCAAAATACTAGCAGCACAAGTCAGTCTGGAAAGGACTTGGAAATGTAAAGCCTCGATGGCACAGCACAGGCACCAGTGGTATACCTGTTCCAAGATCGGCAAAACACATCAAAACAAGTCCTGCTACTGCTGCTCCTCCACAATGACACAGTGTAGAGCTACTCACTCACACCTCCATTGGGAGTCAGAAATACTGTGGTTCATACTATGGCTCATACTATGGCATAAAGAGCTGAGTAAGGCAGTAAGCCCATATACGCTCCTGTTACTAGATGTAATAGCAAAGAGAGTTTCCATTTAAGATATATTTGTCCAGTTTCTGTTTAAATTCAGCTTTAGTTTTACTACATAGAAATCACTCCCTATCACTGTTGTCCAAGGGATAAAATAAAGTGGGCTAGATATCTGACTGGTACAACCCCCGGGACGCTATACCTACTCACCTCCCCTCACAGCCACCCCACACTTGGAACAGCAACAAACAGAGAAATGTTTCAATATGCATGCAGTTACTAACTGAAGATGATAATATGCTCACGAGACAAGTTAATAATAATAAACAATTTATTAAAAGGGTAGGGAATAAGGAATGCAGAATAAATGACTGTTGGAAGATGTCATATGACTAATAAAAGCATAAGCAACAACAATAACCATAACTGGTAACAGTGCCCCCCCTACAGCAAACACACAGACTGGCTTACCTCCCCACTGGTGCCATTGCCCCCAGTATCCTGTCTGGGTACCCAGCTGAAGAAAGTCAGTGCAGGTCTGATTTGTTGCAGCTGGTTGGCTAGCACTGGTGCACTTTTAAATAAACAGAAACATTTAAAGAAACTACATACAATCTCCCCAGCGCAGGGTAGCCCTGAATTACTCATGGTTCTGGAATACTAGTCTCTGAATTCTGCAGGCTGAAATTACTTCAGACCGTGGTTTTGGGTCTCTGGCAGCTCTCTGGGTCTCTTGCAGCTCTGTGGGGATGCTTACAACTTTCTGGAAGTCTTGCAGCTCTGTGGAACTCTGGATGGACTAGTCTAGGGACCAGGGCCACACACCTCACCCACACATCCAGGCATCCAGCCCTCAGGGTGAGGTGATAGGCAGTGCCTGGCTCTGCCACCACCCGGTTGATTCCCCAACTGTCCAACAGCAGGAACCTTCTGGATCTCAAGAATGCATCTTCAACACTTTCAGCCACACTGCAGGCTGGCAGCAGTGGCACAAAAATCACCAGGGATACTATTTTTCAGTCTCTGCAGCTTACGTATCAGTCTCTCAGGATCTCCAAGGCTCAGGTTTTTGTTCAGCAAAACCTCCTCCACTTTAAATACTGACTTTCCAGAAGATGGGAATCAAGCAGGCACTCCCTGGGTTATTTGCTGTGGAAGCCCCAGGCAGGCCTCCAAAGTTTCTCAGAACACACAGTTAGAGCCTCCTCACTCACTGGAGACTCCCTGCAGACTGCACTAAGCTGATACTGTACCTCCCCAAGGTCTCAGGAGATCAGAGTCCAAATTTGTCAATCAGTCTGTCAGTTCATCAAATTAGTATGCAAAATGTTCATTCAGTTTCTGATTGGCTACGGGAAAAGGAGCCAATACACAGTCCCCTCCTTCTCTCCGAAGCCCCCACTGTAGTTCGTGGGCTCCTTGAACTCTCATAGGCTACAGAGCAGGTAAAGGGTAACAAAGATAGCTGCAAATAAAAACAGTCTATGCAGTTTATTTTATTTAGTTTTTGTTGACTGGGAAAGGAGGACTAGACAATTCTGCCTGTTTTCAGCTTTATCTCGGGGGAGGGGGGATACAGATGGATGCCAACTGACACTGAACCAGATTAAGCTGTTGGTGGTATTTTAAATGGATGGGGAAAATTTGACCAGGACATCAGGGAAATTCCCCTGCTCTTTTCAAGAAGTGCCGTGGGATCTTTAACATTTACCTGAACAACTACCACCAGAAGAGGCAGACAGGACCTCGGTTTAATGTCTCATCCGAAAGGCGGCACCTCAGAAGTGCAGCACCCCCCTCATGCTACACAACAGTGTCAGTATTGCGATTTAACCCAAGTGCCTGGTGTGGGGATAGAACCCACAGCCTTCTGATCTTCCAGCCTCAGAGGCAAGTATGGAACCTGCTGAACCACTGACACTACATTTACACAGATTCCCATCTTTAAGTTCATATTGCAGGACTCATACATTGTTTTAACATTAATTGTCCCCAAGTGTTTAGTAGCTGCCCATCTGCTCTATTGTCCAGGGGCAGACTGATGCAGGACAGGATCCCATTCTGCTTATCGCTCCAAAGCGCTGTCCTCCCAGGTGGCAGGCAGAGCATTCATTCATAATACAGCCTTGGCTACTCTTAGAGACGGTGCTTAATAGCACCATTGCCAAGTTTTTATTTTTTCTACTCTCCCCACTCCTGTGTGACTCCAGAACCCCACATGTATCTTTTAGGGTACCACAGGTTGGAACACACAGAGGAGACTTTGGCATGTGCCTCAGGAGTGGCTCTAGCAACTGAGTGCCATAGCGCTAATAGAATCTGCAAGTGGACCATGGCAGCTCATACACTGAGCAGGAGCTAGCTTAAACATATGCATACAGAGCTGCACGGCAATCCACTGAATTGTTCAGCACTCACTGCACTGTACCACTGAACTGGTGGCTTTACTTGGAACACAACTCATCTGGTCTTCTACAGAAAAGCAGGCACAGAGGGGCCAGCCGAGCAATGAAGGGGTCACCATGGACTGGGAATAGTGGGACCAGGTGGCTGGAGGATCAAACAAGGTAATCCCTACCTGAGGGGAGTTGAAAGTATGTTGTGAGGTGCAGGAGGAGGAGGGCCCTGTCATCATGGTCCAAAGCCCATATTTTAGTAATCAGTAAACCAGGACAAGAACTCGGCCTCGTAGTTCATAGAGGCTGATATCCTTTCAGTGTAGACCAAAAGATCCTTATGGCCATTCTAGCTAATACAATGAAAGAATATGTGGGGGCCTGGTCCACCATGATCAAATTAGCTTTATTAAAGATTTCACTATATGCTGATGATGCTCTGTTTTATTATTATTTATTATTAGAGTAATCCAGAAAGATCCATTCCAGAATGGTGCAGTCTGCTGGAAATCTATAAAGCGCTATCAAGGCATAACATTAATTATGGGAAGTAAGAGGCCCTGAAACTGAAGGGCCACTATCCTGAGCAATTTGCAGGTACCTTTTCTTTTACTTGAGCTAAGGACAAAAAGGTTCGATATCAGGGGTGAAATGTACTATGATCCGCCATCAATTATTCCATTTAAATTATGATGCCCTATTACAGGACATTACCAGTGACATACAGAAATGGTCAATCCTTCCCTTCTCCCTAGCCAGGTGAATAAACATCCTGAAGATGAACATCATGTGCAGACTTCTGTTTCTAGTCCATATTATATTAAGGGCAACACTATGCACCAGTCCCCTGAGGGCAGTGCTTTACATTACCAGATTGATCAGGAACAAGACCGCAATTATAGCGGACTTGATTTCCTCAGTCAATCTGGCTTGCATCACCGAGACTTGGGTTGGTGACGATGCTGCTCCAGTTTTAGAGGCCACTGTTCCCTCGGGTATACGGTAGTACTCTGCCCCAGAGTGTAACGTAGGGGCGGGGAAGTAGCTATCTGTTTTAGAGCTGAACTCGGCTTCACCGTGCAGCCAATGAGAAAGCCAGGATCCTTTGAATGTGTGGCTGTGCTTGGGGATCCGGGCGTAGGTTGCAGGACTCTCCTAATCTACTGCCCCCATGGGATGGCAGGTGAATTCTTGCAGGAGGTATCCGATTTCATCATTGGTGAAATGTTGGGGTCCCCCAGATGTTTAATTCTGCGGGGACTTCAATGTTTGGGCCAACGACAAAACTTCTAGGTTAGGTTATAACTTTTTCCAGGTAATGTCAACCCTGGGCCTGTCGCAGGAAGTTTCCTCCGTGACCCACCAAAGCGGTCACATGCTGGACCTGGTTTTCTCACTGGAGCTTGAGGTTACTAACCTGAAGATTGATCGTGTCATTTGGTCCAATCATTGCATGGTGGAGTTCTTGTTTGGGGCCCCCCCTGAGAGCCCTCCCCTGCGGGGTTGATTAGCTACTGCCCTTTGAGGGGTTTGACCCTGGAGGGCTTTCTGGCGGTGGCCAATCTATCTAGTGTGGGTACTGCCTATGTAGGGGATATGGGTGAAGCCATCACACCTTTAATAAGGTGATGTCAACAGCACTCGACTCTCTTGCACCGATCCGTGTATGATCCAAATCCTCTCACTTGAGGTCCCCTTGATTTGATAGGGAGCTCAAGGTGATGAAGATTTTGGGTTTGAGGTTAGAGCACTGCTGGCAGAGGTCTGGGTCAAAGGTGAACAGACTAGCCCTACGCTCCCATTATGGTGAGTATCAGGAGGCAATCACCCATAAGAAGGCAGCATTCCTGTTCAGGGAGCTTGCTGCTGGGAGGAATCGACCAACCGCTCTCTTTTGGGCTGTGGACAGGCTCTTAAATCCTGCCTGTCTACAGCCCAAGAAAGCTTTTTCCGATGCAATATGCAAAATGTTTGCTCGCTTCTTCTCAGACAGGGTGTCCACCATCCAGCTGGGTGTACTACCAGTAAGCCATAACATGGCCGACAGCAGTTGCCTTGGGCATCTGGAGAGCACTCAGCCTGGTTGGGGAGAGTTTAAACCAGTGGAGGCAACTGAGGTCACTTGGATTGTTCTTGGGCTGAAGTACACATATTGTGAACTGGACCCGGTGCCGACTCATTTCTTAATGAGATGTGTTTATGCTGTTGGCTCGGTGTTCACCTTGATTATCCAGTGCTCGCTCTCGGAGAGGGTCTTCCCAGATGCCTTGAAGGAGGCATTGGTCAGGCCCCTTCTGAAGAAACCATCTTTGGACCCTGATGTCAAGGCAAATTACCATCCAATCTCCAACCTCCCATTTTTAGGGAAGGTTGTTGAGAAGGTTGTGATGCTTCAGCTTGAGGCACACCTTGTGGCCTTTGATTTGTACAAGCCCTTCCAGTCAGGGTTTCGGGTGAGGCATAGTACGGAAACCACATTAGTTCGGGTGCATAATGACCACCTCAGGGTGAGAGAGCGAGGTGAGGGGACAACTCTCATTCTCCTCAATCTCTCTTCAGCTTTTGACACAGTAGACCATTGTGTGTTGCTTGACTGCCTGAGAGAATTCTGTGGACTCACCAGCACTGTCATCTGCTGGTTTGAGTCCTTTCTTACGAATAGGAGGCAACAGGTAGTGATGAAGAATTCTTCGTCCTCCCCTAGCCTCCTGTCTCGTGGAGTTCCTTAGGGTTCAGTCTTGTCACCAGTGTTGTTTGCTGTGTATATGCTGCCCCGGGTGAGCTCATTAGACAGTACAGTTTAGGTTTTCTTTTCTATGTGGATGACACCCAGCTGTATCTTTCCTTCACCCCTGAAACATCAAATGCAGTGGAAGTGCTAAATGCATGTCTCGCTGAGATCAATGACTGAATGGCCTCCAGTTGGTTGTGACTGAACCCCGATAAGACAGAAGTACTTGAGGTAGAGTCGAACAGAGGGCATGATAGGAGGGCCTCAGGTGCAGAGACAAGCTTGTTCCTGGGATCTGTGCCTTTAAAGACCTCCTCTAAGGTGTGAGATCTTGGTGTGACCTTTAACAGCGGATTTAAATTTGAAGCTCAGGTGTCATCCACTGTTCAAACCAGCTTTTACCATCTTAGGAATATCGCCAGGATCAAGCCCCTAGTTCCGCCTCTGGATCTCCCCATCTTGGTGCATGCCTTTGTGACATCAAGGCTTGACTACTGTAATGCACTCTACCTCGGGGTTTCTGGTGGTATCCTTCACAGGCTGCAGCTAATGCAGAATGCAGCTGCCAGGTTGCTGACTGGGCAGTCAAAGTACTGCCATGTCACCCTGGTGCTGCATGAACTGCACTGGCTGCCACTCAGGTAGATGATCCTTTTCAAGGTGGGCTTGCTCAAATTTAAGGCTCTACATGGATTGGGCCCTGGCTACCTGTCTGACCTTCTATCACCCGCTGCCTTGGTCTGCTCCTTCTACTCCTCCTCTGGGGCCGCCTTGCAACTCCCAGGACGAGGTTGAAAACTGCCGGTGACAGAGCAATTAGTGTTGCTGGCCCCATCCTGTGGAATTCACTGCCACCATCTATATGGGAGGCCCCTTCAGTGGAAGTATTTAAGGCCTGCCTCAAGACCCACCTTTTTAATCTGGCCTCCCTGGACACTCTGTATTAAATTTTAGTTCAGGATAGACCACGCCAGTACTGTTTTAATCAGATTCTATTTATTCATTTGTCGCGGGTTGTTTTATTGTTGATAATTTTACCATTTGATAGTTGTACTGTTTGTGTACAGCACCCAAAGTCTATGGGATTGGGTGCCTAGAAAAATAAAATTTGTCTTCCCTTGCCTTGCCTATTCCAGGTCATCCCCATCAAAATCCCAGAGCTATTCTAAAAAAAACTGTGTAAACTCCAGATGAGGTTTGTTTGGAATGAGGGGGCATAGAGTTACACAAAAAGCTTCTAGAACAGCCCTGAGACAGCGGAGGTCTAACTTATGGTACTATTATATAGCTGCCCCACCTGCTCCCGGTAATAGCTTGATTGAAACAGAAAGAAAGCATGGGATGGTATGAGCTTAAAAATATCTCCTCCTGCCCCTCTTTGTGCATTACCCTTTGTTAAATTTACCTCAGAGGTATGGAAGCAGTTGACAAACACTTGGACTCAGCAGACACCCAGGACACTCCAAAAAGACCAGGCTAGTGGCACAGATACCAAATTCCCCAGGTCCACTAACTACTATAGAAGGTGACCCAGAATTTCACTTGCCAAGGCTTGATAGTGACTTTAAAAGGTGGAACCACAAAGCATTAACTCATTACACAAGCCAGATGTTCCAGGGTGACCAATTGGCAACATTTGAGCTTTTAAAACTAACTCTTTGGTTGGACCAAACTAACTTTTATCAGTTTCTCCAGTTAAGGCACTTCCTTTTATTTATTTATTTGAGTTTTGGTAACCAGGTAAGTCCACTGAGACAATTGCAGTCCCTTTTTCAGGGGCAGCCCGGAAGTGCAGTATGTATACAGTACAGTGCTTTAACATAGCAATGACAGTTACAATGGAAAAATTGACATACAGCATTCGGTGATCCACAGGATTATGATACAAACAGATACAACCACAGGTATATGAGATAACAAGCAGGTAGATTACACAGTAGTACAACAAGTACATGACACATTCAAGAGAGTGCACTACAATATATAATTGTTAGCTAATAATATCAGATACAAGAGAGCTAACCAATATCAGTTATGTTTAAAGGTGAGGCACAGGGGCAATGTAAGAAGCCAGGGTTGAGGAAAAGCAAGGACAAGAAGTAGGACTGCAAAACATACAAATTTATTTATTTATTTATTTTAACATCAGTTTAACAACCTTTGAGCCAGGGGCTCATTTACAAAGGTACCTCGTCAAAAGATTGAACAACGAAAAACATACACTAGACAAGTTGCAGGTCAGCAGTACAGTTCAACAGTATGGTACAGTCAGATTACAGGTATAGGGGGACATAACATTGAATTAACAGCAGATTCAGATAATCAAGTTCGTGATATAACAGTGAGCTAAACAGCAAATTCGAATAATCAAATTCAGTATATGCAGCTAAGGGTAGCTGACTTGAGTGGAGGTCCCGCGGGGTTTGGGGGAGGGCTGAAGATGGGGGGGTGCAGCTCAGAGAGCTTTGTCAGTAGGTAGGGGAGGGGCAACTTCAGGTGCAGTGGCAGGAGTGTGAGTTAAGCAAGTGACTTCTCAGGCTGTATTTAAAACAAGCTAATGAGGGAGCCTCAGTGATGCTAGCAGGGAGGGAGTTTACCCAGTGGGTGCTCAATAGGGGAAGGCCCTTTGGCCCTGGGAGGTCCTAGCCCTTGGAACGACCAGAGCAGTTTTGCAGGAGCTGCGTGTGCACACCGTGGGGTTAGTACGGTGAACAGAGTTAGCTAGGCCAGGGGGGGAGAGACCATGGAGTGCTTTATAAGTAAGTTGGCAGGTTTGGAACATGAGGCGTTCATCGAGGTTGAGTATGGTGGCCATGGAGTACAGTAGACAGGTGTGGGTGAGGCGATGGGCACTGGTAATAAGTCGGCATGCTTTGTTGAGCATAAGGCGACTTCTGGAGGGCAGTCGGTTCTGCTGCGCCATATAGACCGGAAGGCCATAGTCAATTATGGATAGAACCGAGGAAGTGACTGCCAGGCGAAGAGTGTCAGTGGGGAGGCAGTTTTTGTGTCGGTAGAGGATACCCAAACGTGCATTGGAGGCAGTGGTCAGGGCAGAGATATGGTCATGAAAGGTAAAGGCAGAGTCAAAGATTATACCAAGGTATTTATAGGATTGTACAAGTTCTACAGGGAGATTATGGTGGAGTGGACAGTGAGAGGAAAGTTGCTGGACTTATTTTGGGGTGAGAAAGAGCATGGATTTGGTTCTTTGAGGTTGATGACAAGACGGTGCTCAGAGAACCATATCTCCACAGAGTTGAAGGCAATTTGAAGGGAGTTCTGGAGTGCGACAGGGTTACTGTCAGAGGCAAAGAGTACTGCGTCATTGGCATAGAGTAGGACATTTCCTGCACACATGTTGGGCAGAGAGTTGAGATAGAGGGAGAAGAGTAAAGGACCGAGGATGGAGCCCTGAGGGACTCCCGAGTGGATAGAGCAGGTGCTGGAGAGGGTGGCACCCACCTTCACACGTTGGGAGCGGTCGGACAAGTAGCTGGCGCACCAGGAGACTGGACCGGGGCAAAGCCCACACAGGCAAGAGGTAGCTAACAGGAGAGGATCTGCGACAGTATCAAAGGCTTTGATAAGTCGAGCAAATACTGCACTCATGAGGGAGCCTGCATCCAGAGGGAGGAAGGAAGTTAAGCAAATTCCAGGAGTGCAGTATTGGTGCTATGGACCGGCTCTGAACCCATGCTGCTCAGGGCAAAGGACATCATACTTAGAGAGGTAATCTGAGATTTGGACAGCTACAATTTTCTCTAAGGCCTTAGAGAGGGGAGAGAGGATAGAAATAGGCCGGAAGTTACCAGCAAGCGTCCTGTCACCACCCTTGTGAATAGGGGTAACAGTGGCGACCCTCCAGACAGAGAGGAATTGCCCTAGGCAGAGGGACTTATTAAAGAGGCAGGTGATAGGCGAGATGACCTGATCCAGGACCTGACATAGGAGGCAGGGATCAAGAGAGTCATTACCAAGAGTATTGCACTTTAGAGCTTTAAGCAGGTAAGGCCTGACTTCTTGAGTGGTGACACAGCGAAGGTGAAAAGGAGGGCGAGAGAGGGAAGGGGCGTGCAAGGGAGGAGGGGGACTGAAAAATTGCCAGGAGCACTGAGCCAAGGTCTGTAAAGGAATTATTGAGGTGGGTAGCAATGAGGCAGGGTCTGCAGAGATAGTCCCATTGATGTCAAGGGAGCGATGGTGGAGGTGAGCGTGCACCACCATTTAGCAGCTTCACATTGTCCCAGAAGGACCTGGGGTTCCCCATGAGGAGGTAAGGAGGCTTGTAATACTTGGCCTTAGCTTTATGGATGGCCCAAATACACTTATTTCGGCAGCTGCGTAGGCATGTCTGTCTGCAGGGCGGCCAGTTTCAACAGCGATGTGCCATGGTTATCCCGCTGCCTAAGAAGAGTGCGTAAGGCAGGGTGACCTAAGGTGTGTCTTACTTTGGACCTCAGAGAAGTTAAGGTGCAAAGATGTCACAGGCAGAGTTAAAGGTTCGGACAAAGAAGGCAAGAGCCTTATCAATGTCGGGGAGTTTAAAAGCGGGACCAATCAGTGCAGCCAAGGTAGAGTTTAGGTCTTTCAGCCCACCAGGTCTTAGACGTCATGGCGAGTGGTATGAACAGCGGACTTAGGCAGGGAGGTAATCCAGTCAAGAGAACCGGAGAGTGGTCACTAAGGCAGTCTGGGAGGATTTGAAGGTTGTGGACGCTGGATGGCCTGTTGGTGAGGACCACATCCAGAAGAGTGCTAGTTCCCTACTAGGATTTATTCTAGTAGGCTGAGAGACTAGTTGGCAAGATCAATAGCAGCAAGCCTCACGGGAGGCAGAGGATGTAGGGCTAAGCCAGTTGACGTTCAGATCACCAACCAGAACGATCAGATGAGCGGGTAGGAAGGAGAGATAGTCAATTAGAGGACCAGTGCCAGCACTTGGTTTTTGGGGGTATGTAGGCGCAGTCAGGACCGTGACTTGGGCGGGGTCAGGTGAAAATTTTAGAGTTAGGGCCTGGGCGTTATGGTCAAGGATAGGGGGAGGAAGGGTTAATCCAGAGATGGTGTCTTTAACATAGATGGCACATCCCCCACCCCTCCTACCGAACCGGTCCAGCCAGTGTAGGGAGTAGCCTGGGAGGGAGACTTGGGCATTGGCAGTGGATTTAGTCAGCCAAGTTTCAACCAAGGCTACACGCCTGGTTTCTGAACAGTCACCAGCATTGTAGGGAGCCCAGTTTTTGAGGAGGCTGTATACATTCATGAATGCTATACTGTAAGTCCGTGGGTTTCGGGGAACCATTGAAGACAGGCCCTGGGTTTGGATGGATATTGCCAGACAGGAGCAGGAGGAGGAGGAGAGCAGCCCTAGGGAGCAGGTGGCAGATGGACAGTTTACGCCGACTAGGGGCATGGGTATATGGGAGTAAGGTGGTACTGGGGGTTGGTAGGGTAGCACAGACTGGGAAAGCTAGTGTGATAAGATACAAGAGTGGACTAAAGGGGTAGGAGAAGGGGTAGCCAAGAGGATGGTGGTAACTAGGGGAGGGAGTAGGGTGTGTGAAGGAGGAGGGGTGGCCCGGAGCCGAGGAGGAGAGGAGGGCAGCTGGAGGCATGGGAGTAGCTGGTGAGTGGGCATAGGGTAACCCAGGGGAAGGTAAGGAATATTACAAGAAGGGGAGGGAGTGAGGGACAGGCTGGACAGGGGAAGACAGGCATGCTCAAGGTGGGGCGGGGATTGACGAGAGATACAGGTAGGAACACGGTGGGAGAGAGTAGTGTGGACAGGAACAGGAGCTCCAGGGGGACGTACAGCGGGATAGTAAAGGGAGGCTGCCAAGAAGCTTAGCTTGGGATGTGGGGAATTCAGCGCCCACTGGTGGTCTGCGGGTATAACCTGCAAATGGAGAAGTGGGGACTTAGTATATGGGACACAGGAAGTGATGCCACAGGAAGTGACGTAGTCGGCGACAGCCAATATAACAAGATACCTTACTGCACTTGAAGAATTTTTCTTCTGGACAACCAGGCTGAAAGAAGGAGCTAAATCAAATTTTCAGTTCTGTCAACCTTTATTAAAAGCAGGTGTAAATTGTCAGACAAAATTAGGTCCAACTGGAAAACTGAATCTGGTGACCTGCTTCCCATAGAACACTAGAATCTCAACTGGTGGGAGTTTAGATGGAAAGTTTACAGCAGATTATTCCATGTTCCCACTTTAAATCAGCATTTTAACAGGCAGAGCTCCCCACTCTGCTACAGAAACTACAGCCTGACAGGACTCACCTGTAAATCTTTTGGCACTGCCCGACGTTAGTCGACTTCTGGAGAAAAATAAAAACAGAGCTAGATCAGATATGGAACAAACAACTGCCCCATAGTTTCAAGTCCATGATTTTAGGACTTCCTCTGAAGGAAACAGGCTCACACAAAGAGAGGTAGCTTTATACTCTAATGTGCATGGTGGCCCTTAAATACATTACACCGCACCGGTTCTCCTTGACTCCAGCCCCCATCCCCCCCCCCAGAAGTGGGTGAATAGAGATCTAGAATACAAGAGGTGCATACAAAGAAATGCATAACAGCTGAACTAAACATGAATGTAGACAAAACACCTCTCCATGGGCCACATGAGACACCTATCAGATAACCTGGAACACACCAGAAACAGACCCAGAGGTGGACAGGGGAGATGAGCCTGAGATCACTGACTAGCACTGGAGAAACCAGTAAATAGTGTCATCCACCCTGCTCCCCTTTCACCGAAGGATAATTAAGGAAGTATCCCCGATATAGACAGGCTCGCACACACTTAAGACAAAACACAAGTAGACAATGAAAACACCACATAGTTCGTGTTTGGTTCTAATTGTTATAACCATTGTATTATACAGTTGTTATATTCAGTGGGCCAGATATTCAAACTGGCCCCAATAGCAGGAGCAAGCACAAGTCAATTGCGCACATGCGCAACAGATGTAATATTCAAACGTGGAGCAAGTCAAATTGCGCAACCAGCCAACGTCTGAATATCGCACAACCTGCGCCATAGCGCAATCAGGAAGGGGAAGCTGAACACATATGTTGCGCCATAGCGCAACAAGGCCAGCCCAGCTGAGCAGTCTAGAGGTGCCATAGCGCAAGCAAGGAGCCCCCCCAGCAGCAGAGCAATGGAATTGCACAACCAGGGAGGTAGGCAGGGACCCACCACCCATGCCACAGACGGGCACAGGAACACACTGCAGAACTAACAACACACCCCCACACCCGAAGCACAGCATCACTGGTGGAGGGACAGAATATCCACTGGCCCATGGGGACAAGCCAACAAAGCACAGCTGGGCCATGGCATCCCAGCACACCCACTGGCAAGCAGAGACTGCCACACAAAGTGGCCAGACAACCCAAGTGTACAACAGCCCCCCCCTGTGCACAGCACACCCTGCACTGGAACCCCAAGACACCACCCATGAGCGGTGACTGTGACCGGTACTGCCGGAATCACCATGCCCCCCCAGCACAATGCAACCTGCAGGTACCACAGAACCATACAAGCCAGACCACCAGGAGCTCACAGCGGTGTGGCAGCACATGGCCAGACCGGCTGAAAGCCACCACCACACCAGGGACACCCCCCCATGCACACACACACACACAATCCCAGGACAACACCACACCAGATGCCATGCACACCACTGCAACTGAGCACCTATAGCCAGCTGCAAATCAGAGACCACCACGGTATTCATAACAAAATATATATATATTTCTAATCAATAACACAATAACAACAGGAACAACCATAACTATATACAAATATATACAATACAGGGGTGGGGTTACGGGTACAAGGTAGGGGGGGGTGTGGGGCAGGGGTGAAGAACTTGGTGAGGGAAGGCAGGGTGGGAGGGAAGGGTAAAGGGGGTAGGTGTGGGGCAGCTACTGCCTGCCAGGCTGCATATCAGCAGGCTGCCTCTGTCCCTGTGGTCTCCTCCGGGGTCGGACACCTCTCCGGTTCATCTCCCTCAGAATGTGCAGGGACTCAGTGGACAGCTCCAGCAGGCGGTGGATGGCCTGCTCAATTCTGCGCAGGACCCGGACACCTAGGGCAAGGGAACAGAATCAATGGCTATGACTGTCCACAACTCTGAAGCCCACCCAATATGCATGGCACACAGCCAAGTGCCCCACCCCTGTGATGGACTGCACACACTCACAGTGACCGTGCATGGGCCAAGCCCAACCAGGCAGCAACAGCCATGTGTGCCACTACACGCACATCCCACCCATGCCCAGCACAGCACAACCAAGGCAGTACAGTGACATGGCTACATGGTGGGAAGGTAGTGCCACAGCCATGTGCCCAGTGCATGCATGGACCACCAGTGACGCACACACAGACATGCAGTGCCACTGGACAGTGCTGACTGTCACACGTCGTATGCATGGCAGTGTTGTCCATGGATGGTGGCCATGCCCTCCCCCCCATAGCACGCAATAGCATTCATGATGTAATCTCCACCTCACTGCCGCTGCTGCTGCTGCGGCGGTTGCTGCTGCTGGCCCACACCGCTGCCATGCCTGCAGGCCACCTCGCAGCACCCTCTGTGCCTCATCCCGGCCCTCCTCCCCTCCATGCCTGTGGGAAACAAATGTTGAGAAACACATTAGTGAGATCCCAAAGCAGACAGCCCCTGCCCCTAATAAGTGTGCCTGCCCACACAGCCAGACCCATACATCACACACCTGCAAACACTGTCACAGCCAACCATGGACCAACCCTCCCCCATGCTCTGGCCACAAAACACAGTGTTACTCCTGCGGACAATACAGGTGCATAGACGGCTCACCCACCTGGCCTAGGCACAATGCCCCTCCTGGCATGTGACCTCAGGCGCGCCAGCAGTGCCCGCTCCCTCCTGCGCAGGTCACTGTACCGGTGCCTGCACTGCTCCGGTGTTCTGCGCCGCCCAGTGACCTGCTCCAGCTCGGTGGCCACCTGCTGCCACACATGGGTGCGGGCCATGTCTAGGAGCTCCTCCCCAAACAGTGGCCCATAGTGAGGCTCCACCACGGCCACTAGGTTGGCCACCTCCAAGCCACTCCACTGGGGAGCTCTCCTGCGTGCCATGTCTCCAGGTTGATAGTAGGCGATATGGCGCTCCACAGCACGGCAACCCCACGTGGAAATGTTGCGTAATACAACTCCATCTGTCCCTATCGTGCTGTTCATACAGCGCCATCGGTCCCTATCGTGCTGTTACCGAACAGCGCGATAGAGCTGCAGACATGCCATATGTACAGCGCCAAGGGGGCAAAGGTCGGGCACAAAGTCATGGGTCTGTGGCGCAAGGCCACGCACAGCACCATCGGACGTCTACACATCCAGCGCGATCGGTCGCCTGCATGCCAGTGCCACAGTGGACTATTGTGCAGTTGTGCCACAGCGCCATGTGGTGACCAGCGCTGTAGTGCCACTGGCACAATGGTGGCCGTGTCCTGAATTGCTGATCGCACACAGCACGTCATCAGAGCAGCAGATGCCTGTGTAAGCTACCTGGGCATGCACAGTGCGGTGTACTATGCAGTCACAGAACTGCGCCATTGGCTCAGCCGGCTCAACCGTATTCGCAAAGCACAACAGCGCGATATTCAGCCGCCATATGCAAATCATCTGATCAGCCATTCAATGGTGCAGGGCGCGATTTGTATCTCATTAAAGTTGCTCCACCTAATTTGCGGCATTGCGCTATAAATGTGCGACAGTGATCTGCAGTGGCCATATTCGGTTACTGCAGGTGATAGGTGGGTTGCATGCTGTGTGATGTTCTGGACTATGATCATGGGATATTGCTGTATACTGCACAGTCACAGGTGTCCACTTCCACCCATACAGACTGTGACATGGCCGAGCAAGGACTGGGTGAGGAGGATGATGGTGGGCGGAAGAGGAGGCCCAACTTCACTAAAGCTGAAACAGAGGCACTCTTTGAGGCCTACCTGAAAGAAGAGCCACTACTCAGTGGACGGTGGGGAACCCCTCAGGCCTGTGCTGCTGCATGGGAGGGGGTAGCTCACGCCATAAACCTGCACAGAAGCCACCAGCGCTCCATGCAGGAATGTAAGAAGAAGATGGGGACCGACAGGAGAAGGGTGAAGGAGAAGGTGGCAGCCCTCAGGGTGGCATGTGCTGCCACAGGTGGGGGCCAGCCAGATGTGGTGCAGCTGACCCCAGCAGAGGACCGTCTTGCTGCATCCATGCAGCGCAGTGCCATCGAGGGCATTCCAGGAGGTGGCTTCCAGACAGGTGGTAGCCCATCACTGCACGGTATGACATCGTCGGGGGGGGAAGGTGGATCCCATGCACTAACATGTTCTCACTTTCTGTTACAGATCCTGTGCATCTGCAGGGGACAGTGGTGGAGGGCCTGTGCACTGTGGACATCCAGCCAGAGTTGGAGGAGGGTCCATCCACCTCTGCTGGTAGCCGGCGTGCATTGCACCAGTGTGCATGCCTGGCTGCCATCTCCGATGTCGGTGAGTCAGGTGTGGTGGGGGGGTGCCCTTCCTGTGTCTCAGCGGTCTGGCATGCAAGCATGCCAGCATGCTGTGGCTGTGGTACAAACCTGCACCATTGATGATGCAATGACTGCTATGGGCAGTGACATGTGTGTGTCACATAATGGACACACAGCAGGACAGCTCACGCCCATGGACCTAGCTGGTTCCAACGTGTGTGCCAGCACATCAGCACAGTCCCAGGCTGTGCCTGTCAGCACCGGTGGAGCAGCACCAGTGGCTGTGCAGGTCTCTGGCACTGTTGTGGACACAGCAGTAGAACGACTGGTCCCTTGGGCACAGCAGTCAGAGGGGCAGCAGCAGCAGTCACCCACCGGGTCTGGGGGTACAGGGTTCAGCAGCGGCGTATGCACACCACCTGTTGACTTGCCCATACCTGGTCCTGGTGAACAGTGCCCACCCTCAAGGGGTGTTGAGCATCAGGCCCTTCCATACCCTGAGGGATAGGGTGCCGATGTGGCAGACGACCCGTTTGATGAGCACACCCGCCTGCTGTGGGCATCAGTACAGCAGCAGATGCGGGTTGCAACGTCCGTGGAGGCACTGTGTGTGGCTGTAGAGCGGCACAGCAGGGACAACGCGATGATCCTTGCAGGGATTGTCCAAATGCAGATGGATGTGACCACCGCCATTGACAGGCAGACCCAGGCATTGGTCGCTGTCGTGGCCGCATTTGGCACACAGTCAGGTGCCCCTGTGCCGCGCATGCCATGCAGTACGCTATCCACTCCCCATTCCCGGCATCGTGCGACACCCAGCCTGTCGACACCGGGTTCTGCTGTGGGCATCCCAGACACCCCTGGTGCAGGTATGTTCGGCATGCTGCAGACCCCTGTGCGGACAAGGTCATGCTCGCGCAGTGGGACCCCTGGTGGTCCATCAGTGCCACCCCATGTGGCCCATGCTCAGTCTGCCAGTGCTGCTGGGTCTCGGCAGGGCCACCCACGCATCCAAGGTGGCATGGCACAGTGCCACATGACTGACCTGTCTCCCAGTGCGGGCCCTGTCTGGTGCTGCCCTGTGTGCAATGTGTGTCATGGTGGGCAGTGCACCAGTGGGTGCCCTGCCCAACACGGCAACACACGGACCATCTGCACACCCACCCGACTGCTGTCCAAGGGTGCGTGTGCATGATGATGCCTGCATTGCACTGTACACCAAGGTGCAAGGGTGCCCAGCAACTGACACACGTACATGGACAGTACAGGTGGTGGGGGTTGCCTGTGGATCTGTGTGTTTGACATGTCTGTTCCTGCTCTGCTGTGCACCTGCCCCTGTGCATTTTGTGCCTGGTGTGTGTGTGTGTGTGTGTGTGTCTGTCCATGTAGCGTGTAACTATTCACCCCTCCCTGGTTGTGTGTTTGTGTTGCTGTACCTTTCCACTCCCCTCACCGTCATGCACCCCTGGTGTGTTACCCTGTGTGTATGTGGGTTGCACCCTGGACAGTGTTGGTTGCACATGTCCCCATGACTTACCTGTGTTGTGCGAAGTGCTCCTCTGTGATGGTGTCCCAGTGCAGCTGGGCCAGCCGGATCAGTCGGGGGTCATGCCGTCCAAGGGAGGGCTGCTCATCCCCATCATCACCGGCGCCACCAGCATCCCCATCGCTGTCCCCCTCCTCGACCTGTACGGCTATCCCTCAGTCTTTGGCCATGTTGTGCAGGATACAACAGGCCAGGAATATCCCAAAGGCCTTTGAGGGGCTGTACTGTAGGGCACCGCCGGAGGTGTCTAGGCATCAGAAGCATGCCTTCAGCATCCCAGACACCCGCTCGATGATGTTGCGTGTGGCGGCATGTGCCTCATTGAAGCATTGCTGCGATGGAGTCGTGGGGCACCGGTAGGGTGTGAGCAGCCAGGGACGGAGTGGGTATCCACTGTCACCTGTGTGGAGATAGTGGAGATTAGTGTCGTGTTCAGGACCATATTGCCCCTAGCCCTGTGTGCCACTACCATGGCACCTGTGGCTTGCCCACCTGTCCCCCAACTTTGCCGCTCCTACATGCATACTCACCCACTAGATGTCCTGTGGGGATGTCCCCACTCTCGAATCGATGGCACAGTGCAGACTGGTACCATATGAATGAATCATGTGCTCCACCAGGGTGCGTGGCACAGACATTGATGATGCACTCACTGGCATCACACACCACCTGGCAGTTGACACTGGAGAACCCCTTCCGGTTGTGATATGCGGCTCCATCGGGGTCAGGTGGTGTGTGAATAGCCACATGGGTGCAGTCTATTGCCCCTAGCATGCCTGGCATACGTGCTACACTGTGGAACTCCTGTATGATTGCTGTACGCTCTGCCGTGGTGCTGGGGAAATGGATGTACTCTGCAGCATGTGGCAGCAGTGCGCTGAGGAATTGGGTGAGGATGCGTGACGTGGCTGACTGTGTTATGCCTGTGGTGTCCCCTGTTGGCCTCTGGAAGGTACCCGTGGTGAGCAAGCACATGCAGGCTGTTACCTTTGTCTCCACTGGCAGAGCGTGACTCTGTCGTGAGGGTGCCTGCATCACATCACTGCACAGCTCACAGAGCCACCTCAGTATTGCCCTGTTCAGGTGGTACTGGCCCACAATCTCGACATCCGAATACAGCTCAAAGCTGATGTGGGCACGGTACTGCCTGTTGAGGGCGTACCGCCGACGGGCCCTTCCACAGTCACGTCCCCCTGCAGCATGCCTTCTCACCTCCCTCACTACAGCTTCCATGTGGAAGCTGGCACTGTCCATCTCCCTGGCTTGTGTCCCCCCCAGCTGTTGTTGTTCTGCTCCCCCCACTGTCCTGACTGCTACCTCCACTGCACCGGGTACACCTACTGGCCTCCGAACTCTGTGGCCCCACACGCCTTCAGCTGCCACTATTCTGTCCTGCCTACTCCCTGGCCTGCACTGGTTGGTGCTGTGGCCTGCTCTCTGTTGCTGCCTCATGAGCATTCCCTGTCAGGATCTTGCACCTCATCCTTGAGCCTTTTTATTTTGGCTCATTTCCGCCGTGGCACAACTTCCAGCTGATCCACTGTTGCGCATTGCGCAAGCATTTGAATATCGCATTGTGCACTTTATGCATGGATCCACCCCTTTCGGTTGCGCATGCCTTCATTTGCATTGCGCTGTTGCTCAGCATGTTTTCAGTGGCACAACTGCCTCCTGCTGAATATCGCAGAATGGTGCATTTTCAGACTTGCGCTGGCGCAACCCTATTGTGCATAAAGCAACCCTTTTGAATATCCCACCCAGTGTGTTTAAACTGGACAATAAGCATGCTGACATACCTAACAACAGATGGAATTACTGTAAACATCCAGTGAACTGTTCTTGTAAACTATCATACTGAATGCAATGCTACTAGATGTACCTTGTAATGGAATCCTGTTACCTAACTTAAGAGAAGCTTATTTACCTCTTACACTATCCAGGCTCTTTGAATAAAGCTGAGTTAAAAAAAAAGAAATTTCCCTTTAAGGATGGCATACCTTCCTTCCCTGTTCATTACCATACCCATTACCTTAAAAATAACTTATTTCAGAATCAGTATAGCTACTCCTTTCCTTTTGAGGAAAAGAGCATCTGCTGAAAACCAAAGTTTTTCTGTAGTTCATGTTCCTTTGAGTTCAAATGGGTCTTTTGCAATATTATAAAAGTTGTTTTGGACTTCTAAATAAAAGATAAAACTTTACTTTTTTGTCTGGGTTAGTTAAATCATTTACATTGTATGATAGTGTAGACCCCCCCCCCAGGAGGTATGTACTTTTAAAAGTGTCTACTGACCTCTAGTTTGTGCCAGCTTTCTATGACCTTCGAGGATTGGGTCAGCTGGGCTGACTTGGCATTCCAAAGAGGAGAAGTTAGTGGTTGATGCTGAAGACCAGGGACTGGTGATTGTCACTTGGTGGGAGAGATTCTACTGGCACCTTGTGCCAGCTCCCACTGTTCTGAAAGTTCTTCTGTAGAGCTTGGCATCAAGAAAAAAGAAGTACTTGTTCATGGTTGCTGCCGTCGAAGACAGTCCTTGGAAGGGGAGTGCTCCATCTCCAGCTGGAGAAAGACATTTTAAGAAAGAACAAGAGGTCTGTCAGAGAGGAGGTGGTCCCAGGGAATCCGGTGGACAAGGGATCTGAGGTGGAGGTGGAGGTGGTATGTATAACCTCGCACCAAAGAGGATGTACATTCCTGGAAGGCAATGGTTGCTAATACTAGGAGCCTAACCAACAAACTTTTTGAACTCACAGCCATCTTGGAACCAGAAAGGTTGGACTGGGTTACTGTAACAGAAATGTGGTTCACGGAAAACCACGGATGAGATACAGCCATCCCCAGTTACAATCTGTTCAGGAAAGATAAGGCAAAAAAAGAGGGGAGTGGCTTAGCCATTTACATTCAGGAGGAAATAAAAGCCACAGAAGTAAAAGGCAAACTGGGGACTTTGAGTCACTGTAGCTAAAATTAGACATGGGCAAGGGAAAACCCTACAGAATTGGCATCATGTACAGACCCCCAAATCAAGGAGATAAAGGAGACAAAGACCTAATAGAGGAAGTCCACAGAATGTCAGATAAAGGTGAAGTAATACTGGTGGGGGACTTCAACCTACCAGATATTAACTGGAACACACTAACAGCAGCAACAACAAGAAGTTGGGACTTCTTGTTGTCACTACAAGGCATGGGACTGTGCCAGCTTGCTAAAACCCCAAAAAGAGGGGAGATGCCATTCTCGATCTAGTCCTCACAAACTCAGAAAGGATAAAGGACATTGAAGTGGGATACCATATGGACAACAGCAACCATCGCATGGTAAGCTTTAAGGTACACATAACACAGGACACCAGCCACTCAAAGATAAAGGTGCTAGACTTCAGAAAGGCTGACTTCCAAACAATGAGGAGCAACATAAGTAGCTAGTTAATGGAAATAGAGGTTGAGGAGGTGAAGGTCATGTGGGGGAGTCTCAAGACAGCAATAAAAACTGCCACAGATCAATGTGCTAGATGGGTCAGCAAAACAAAAAGAAATCTTCTATGGTTTTCCAAGGAAGTGGCTACTACAGTCAAAGAAAAAAAGAAGGCGTACAGCATATACCAGGAAACCAAACCTGAGAAAGACTGGGAGTCATACAAGAAAAAAAATGAGACAGTCTAACAAATAAATTAGAAAGGCCAAAGCACAGACAGGGGAAAAGATGGCAGAAGGGGCAAAGGAAGGAGACAAATAATTTTTTAGATGCATTAGGGAATGTAGGAAGGCAAAGGGGGATAGTAAAGATTGCTACTGAAGAAGGGAAATGCACCAAACATGACCCAGAGAAAGCCGAAATCCTCAACAAATACAGTACTTCTGCTCAGTGTTTACCAAAGAGGACTCAGGGCATGGCCCAGCCCTGAAAAAATACAACACCCCTGGACCAGGGGTAGACACTAGTCCCTTTAAGAAGCCAACATACGGGAGGCGCTAAATAAACTAAAAGCAGACAAAGCCATGGGACCAGATGAGATGCACCCCAAAATCCTTAAAGAGCTGGGGGCAGAATTAGCAGCCCCTCTGGCACTTCTATTCATGAAATCCTTGAAGAGCCGAGTGGTACCCAAAGACTGGAAAAAGGCAATAGTGGTTCCACTTCACAAATCAGGTAGTTGCAAAGAGGCTAGTAATTACAGACCGGTGAGTCTCACATCTATAGTAGGGAAACTAATGAAGACTATACTCAAGCAGAAGATCACAGCATTCCTTGAAACTAGCAGCCAACAAGACCCTAAACTGCACGGTTTCACAGCAGGTAGGTCATGCCAGACAAATCTGCTCTAGTTTTTTGACTATACGCTACAAAAACAGTGGATAACCGTGGGGCAGTAGATATGGTCTACCTAGACTTTAGTACGGCCTTCGACTCAGTTCCACACAGAAGGCTGGTAAAGAATCTTGACCACACAAGGGTTGGTCCAGAAGTAGTCCCAGGGGTACTAAACTGGTTACAAGGCAGAATCCAGAGGGTACAGGTAAATGGAATGCAATCAATGGAAGGCAGGGTGACCAGTGGGGTGCCTCAGGGCTCAGTGCTGGGGCCTCTACTCTTCAAAGATTTTATAGCAGACATCACTGACGGACTGGAAGGGAAGGTGTGTCTGTTTGCAGATGACACCAAGATATGTTAGAGGGTGGATGCCTCAGTAGGAGTGAGTAAGATGGAAGCTGACTTCAAGAAACTAGAAGAATGGTCTAGAGTGTGGCAGCTGAGATTTAATGCCAAAAAGTGCAAGGTCATGCACATAGGAAAGAAAAATCAACAAAGGAGTATTACCTAGGAGGCAAAAAGCTGGTGGCCTCAAACCAAGAATGAGATCTGGGAATCATAATCTTAGACAACCTGAAGGTTAGTAAGCAGTGTGAGAAGGCAACATTGAAAACCAACAGAATGTTGGGCTGCATTGGGAGGGGAATCACGAGCAGGAAGAGGAAGGTGATACTACCACTGTATAGATCGCTGGTCAGGCCTCACCTGGAATACGGAGTCTAGTTCTGGAAACCTTGCCTCAGGAAGGACATTGACCTGGTGGAAACAGTACAGAAAAAGGCAACAAAAATGATTCAGGGTCTGCAGTACATGTTCTACGAGGTGACTTGGGGAACTGAATATGTACTCCCTGGAGCAGAGAAGAGAGAGAGGGGGGACATGATTGAAACATTCAAGTACATAAAAGGCATTAACAAGATACAGGCACAGGAACTTTTTCACTTCAAGAAGGGCTCCAGGACCAGGGCACATCATCTCAGGCTGCAAGGAGGAAGGTTCTCTACCAACACCAGGAAGTTTTCTTCACAGAAAGAGTGGTGGACGCCTGGAACAGCCTACCTCAAGACGTTGTTGGAGTCAACACTGTGGGGGGATTCAAGAATGCATGGGATAGACACAAGGGAACCCTGACTACAAAGGGCAACTAGAGTGTCAAAATAGGTCTAAAACAATGTGCAGAATAGATAGACCTAGCAGTCTCCTTCTGCCGTCCACGTCTATGTTTCTATTTACTCTACTGTACAGTTAATGTGACTGGTCTGGCACTCAGCAGTGCCACCCTCCCCAAGAGAGGAACAGTGACTGTCAAGTTACAAAATTCCTGTCAGGCAACAGAAATTTACCTGAGAGTTCAAAGTGTGGGCTGGATAGCCCCTAAAAGGTCAGTATAGTGCCAGTATGCACCAGATGTGATGCCCAGGTGGGCAGTGTCCCTGTTTTAAAAGGGGAAACATTGTGACAGAGGAGTAAAGGAATAGGCTCTGTGGCAAGTCAAAGTGTATTCAGAAGTCCCTCACTGGATCGTGTAGTGCTGCACAGTGTCAGTGCTGAATCAGTGAAGTCTTCAAAGTATGACTTAAAGAGCTAGTGTACTGCCTGGAAATTGCCTGCAATTAATTGTAACTTTCAGATGTAGTCAGCTATCACTTCTTACACCTCAAGTATGTTTTCTTTTCTGTTTGCTAATTAGAAGATTTTCTACCTGGCTGTACTGGGGTGAAGTGTGGAGCAGCACTCTGGGGAAAAAAAGTCAGTTCTGTTCCTTCCACTACATCAACACTGAGACCACACTGACTATGATATCACTAGTAACCACTGAGAACCATTTCTCACTGCCAGGTTTCACTTTCACATGAAGCAGCAGGGACTGGATCTCCCTGGTTACTAGTGATGTCACAGTTTTCTGCATTTTGATTGTTAGCTTGTGAAAGTCACTGCTCAGGCTGCAAGAATTGTGGTGCCTCAAAGTGTTTGGTCTCATTTCTGATGATATAGTGGGAGGAACAGAACTGACTTTTTTTCCTCCAGACAGAGTGCTGCTCCACACATCACCCCAGTACTGCCAGGTGGGAAATCTTCTAATTAGCAAACAGAAAATAAAAATATACTTCAGATAATTGAAGTGATAGCTGACTGCATCTGAAAATTACTAATAATTCCAAGCAGTACACTAGCTCTTTAAGAGGAAAAAATGGACTAGAAGATGCCTGGGATTGTCCCCCCCACCCCCGTTACTGCCTGGGATGGTAGATTCCAAGAGTTCTAGTGCCTCCACTGGGGCCAATTAGTGCCAATAAAAGTACCCCACCAGTGTTGAAGTCAATCCAGAGTAAAAGGGAATGTTCACCCTCTGGTGACCTAGTGACAGAGAATAGACTGTGCCAGTTGTACTACATGTCCAGAAGTGTGAGAATTTAACATCTTGGTGTGTGAGCTCAAGTCAGAGGAATAAACGGATCCTGTTTTGTTTTAACCCCATTTGGGCATTTGCCTTTGTTCTGTTTCCAAGTTCTGCCAATCCCTTCCTTCTGCAGCTCAGTTGACCTTGTTGCACATCAGTGAAGTCCTGGAGGTCGCCCCAGGCTCAGGAGGTCAAGTGATATGCAGGTTCTTTATGTAAGACCCCTCCCTGAACCACTGTTCCATCCATGTACCCCTAAACACTCGGAGAGTGACCTTACAATGAAATTACTGTATCTGGCAAGGTTATAGGTCACATCCACATTCCAGAAACTTCATATCCTAGTCACCATAAGACTTGAAAAGCCAGCAGGAAGGAGGAGTATATACCACCCCCTGTCACCATATACCTCCACAATACCAAACTATTCCCTCTTGTGGAATTAAGAAAATGAAAAAAAAACAATAAACACAGACCTGTACCAACTGGGCAACATAAACAACTTTGAACTGAAAAAGTTCTCTGTATGCTTTCAAGGTTGGGGCCATAAAAATAGATCCCAGCCCACCCCTAAAGTAACCACCTACCCTCCTTTAGATTTCTGGAGTAGGGTGGTGAACCAAACCCAAAAATCACATGGGTCACCCCCACAAGCCCTTTCCAGATATCTCTTATTAGGTCTCAAAAATCAGAAAAACCATCAAGGTCTGGATGAGTAAGCAGAACCAGACCTCCACCAGGGAACCCCCTCTCCTAAGCAGCTCTGTGGCTCCATTAAACTCCTTGTAACTTTGCTACTTCTGGTGGTAGGTGATATCAAGCTTTATCTAGGCCCTGGCCCCACCTCACCAAGGCTGCTTCCCAAAGGACCATGGGTTATCGATCTCAACATCCACAGCATCCTCATGAAGCCAAATCTTTTGCATCCCCTTATGGTCAACCTCCAACCAGATGTTTCTGTCATCTCGGAGTCATGACTCTCCTGCAGGGTCCAAGACTCTGCAGTGTACATACCTGGTTATACCATAGCTAGGCAGGATCATCCCAAGAGAGGTGGTGGTTTTGCGATCCACCTTTCTTCCAGCATCCAGTTTGCACCTGTGCTATTGGTCTCATTCCCCTTCATCTGTGAGCTGTTCTTCCTCAAACTCACCGTTCCCTTTACAGTCCCACTTTTCGCAGCAGAAGTGCAATGCTGTCCTAGACTGTTCTCTGCTTTGGTCACTGAACTCTTCTGCTCCATCTGCTTCCACTCCTCCTCTGGTAAGTTTTTGATACTTGCGGATATTAACACTAATTGGCTCTCCCCCTCTGTGCACAAACTTTGTCAAAGTGTTAAAGCCCTCCAGCTATTCCATACTAATTTCAGACCCACCCATCTTAATTGTAAATTGTTGAATCACACTCTTCTGGACTGGGTACTTCCCTCTCACACTCACCATACTGTGAATTCAGGTATCCTCCCAGAAACCCTCCGTGACTATCATATGGTCTACTGTGTGCACAAAAAAACTCCCCCTAAAATCATCCTCCTGCAGTCCTTCAGATCATTGGATTTATTCTCCCTCCACACTGATCTGTCAGTCACCAACTGGCCCCATATTTCTAGAGCCACCAACATCAACTTGGCCCTCAACTTCTTCCATATCATATTTCTGGCTGACTGGAGCCACGATCTCCACATCAGAAAAAACAGTTTCTGGGTTTTCTACCTTGCCTGGATCTCTGCCAAGCTGCTGGCCTGCCTTTAAGCTCATGATCTAGTCTGCTACCCTGTTACATTTATTTATTTATTGAATGTTGGTAACTGGGTAAGCCCACTGAGCCAATACAGTCCCTTTTTCAGGGGCGACCCAAATTGAAACAATAAAACATAAGTACAACATTTATGAGAGAACAAATACAATGAACAGTTTGCTACAATGATATACAATTACAGGTACAGTTACAAGGTGACCTTGGAGTCAGACCATGTTATAGCATGACAAACAAGCCATTAGACTAAGTGCATAGTACAAATTCTAAGCAGTACAGAAATTATCTGGAGAAGTAGATTAGCAGAAACAGGTGCAGGGAGTGGGGACAAGAAGATAGTGTGAAAGTGTGTGTTTGAAATTAGGGAGGGAGGTAGAGGGAAGAATCTTATGTGGGAGTGAATTCCAGGTAGATGTTGCTGTAAAGGCAAAGACCGCCTGCCAACCATCAGATGGGGGTTGGGAGGAACCAGGAGGGGGAAGACCATGGAGCATAGGGTGTGCTGAGTACATTTACGGTTGATGAGATCACTCAGGCAGGGTGGGGTATAACAATGAACCAAGTTAAGCGTAACATAGAAACATAGAAACATAGAAGTTGACAGCAGATAAGGACCGCAAGGCCCATCCAGTCTGCCCATTTCTTTTTCTGCCTTATAAATGTGCCATCAGCCTTTGCTCTGTCAGTGGCCTATCTATTCATACTCATTTGTATTGCTCCCTTATCAATCAATCAATCAATCAATCAAAATCTTTATTTATTCAGGCGAACATCATTGAGCGTAGCTCGTTTACAAGATGGACCTGAGTGGTCATAACAAAAAGGTTACAAATTATACACAAAACATGATACTGAATAAGCACAAATACAATCATTTATGAGAGAGACAGATATACAAATATTTACATATATACAAGGCAAAATGACAATGAACCTAAAACCTACTAAAGGAGAGAAACAAACAGTTTAGTCGGGATAAGGCTTGGGTAATGGGACTTGGGTGTGCATATATGTATGAAGTTTGGTGGGGAAACGAGCTAGAGGAATGATAGAAAATAGGGGGAGCTTAAAAAAAGGTAGTGAAGGAGAGAGGGGGGTGGGAGAGGGGTGTGAGCACTAGTCTTGTGGAAGCAGTTACGAATTGGGAATAGACTGGTGTACAGTTTTGTGAAGGTTGTTAATGGAATCAGGGTATCCAATTTCAATGTCTTTGAAGAGAATTCCAGGTAAGTGCCAGGGAATAGCTGATTGCAGCTCTTCCATATCGGGTGCAGGTGATAGGAATCTTCAGCATGATCAGTTTATTGATCCTCAGAGTGTAAGGCCTGGATGTGATCCGTTGAAACAGTCTGAAATGTAGGAAGGAGTTTGTTTGTCAGAGCTTTGTAGATCCAGATAGCAGCATTTTTTTCTTCTTTGTTGCAATGATGTCCAACTGACTGCATTGTAGAGAGAGCAATGATGGGTGCTGGAGGGAAGGTCTGTAATGAATCTAATTGCTCTATGATACAACGTGTCTAATTTGTTTAAAATGGAGAGGGAGCAGTGGCCATAGAGGAAGTCAGCGTAATCAATGAGGGACAGGAATGATGCTAGGATTAATCTTTGTTTGGAATCTCTGGTCAGGTAGTGTTTGATTCTATAGAATAGACCAAGTCTTTGCCTTAACTTTTTCAGGAGCTCTTCAATGTGGGTAGTATAGTCAAGTTTATTGTCTATCCATACTCCAAGATATTTGAATTTGTCTACATATTCCAGATTTTCACCAAGGATGGTAGAAAGTTGTGGGAGGGTGAATGATGGGACAGTGGAAGAGCAGTTCTTGGTGGCAAAGAACATAGCTTGGTTTTCTTGGCATTTAGTAGTAATTTCTTTTCTAATAGGTTGTGCTGAAGGAGGAGAATTCAGACTGTGAAGCTCAGAGCTTTTGATGGTGAGGATTGCTGACATAAAGTACAGTGTCATCTGCAAAAGGTGAATATTAGATTGTGAGAGATTGGAGTCAATATTGTTGATGTAAATGGCAAAAGATGGGACCCAGGATGGAGCCTTCGGTACACCTCTTAGGAGTGGTTTAGAGGTAGATAGGTCACCTTCATTTTTACCAGTTGTAATCTTCCGAGAGATAGCATCTGAACCATTTAAGGAGAGTGGGTCAAGGCCTATGGAATTCAGGAGGAGATTAGAAGTTCATGATCCACAGTGTCGAAGGCCTTGCTTAGATCCAGAAACACAGCACAGGTATTATTCTTTTGTCTAAGGCAGTCTGCCAATCATTTGTGACTTTTGCTAATGCAGAGATGGTGCTGTGCATTGATCTAAACCCAGATTGAGCTGGATTAAGGAGATTGTTGGTATCAAGGTAGGCAGTTAACTGAGAGTTTACCAGCTTCTCAAGCATCTTTGATAGTACTGGTAAGATGGAAATGGGCCTATAATTGTTGAGGTCCATGGGATCACCTGCCTTAAGTAATGGAAACACTTGAGCTGTCTTCCATATTGAGGGGATAGAACCAGTGGCAAGTGACAGATTGAAGAGGTGGGTGAGGGGGGCGGCTAAGGCATGCAGTGCTACTTTTAGAAAGTAGGGATCCAGGGAGTCTGCACCTGCACTTTTAGTTGTGTCTAGCTGGAGTAGAAGGTCTTCTACTTCTTTTAAGAGTATTGATTTGAATGAGAATGTGGAAGCAACCTTTTGTCCCTCAGTAGATTGTAAGTTTAGTGATGATCTTAATAGGTTTGCAGGTGAGGAGTCGAAAGCCAGGCCAGCTGTAGTGAAATGATCGTTAAAGGCATTCAAGATATTTTGCTTGTCAGTGATTTCAATACTATTTCGGGAATTTGGGTGGTAAGACAGGGTAGAAGTTTGACCTAGGATCCCTTTATGGTACCCCAGAACTTGGAAGGTTGTGATAGGAGGCATCCAATTCAGCTGTGAGAAGGCAGCCTTGGCATTTCTTACTTGTTTTGTGCAGGAGTTTCTGGCTTTTCTGAATTGAAGCCAGTCATTTGGATCCTTTGTCTTTCTTGCCCTTTTCCAGAGTTTGTCTCTGGCAAGCAGTATGGATTTAAGGTCAGCAGAGAACCAGCGACAGGATTTGAGTTTGGTTCTGACACTGGTGAGGAATGCATGTACATTGAGGGCACTTATGATTATATCATTTAAGATTTGAAGAGCTGTCTCTATTGAAGCTGTGAGATAGAATTCTTGCCAACGTTGGTGTAGCACAGATCATGGAGATATCCTGAAATATTAAAGTTCTTTTGACCTTCGTGGGAGGAATTTTGCAGGATTGGGTGGTGATTGTTGATCTAATGGCAGCTATGGGACAGTGGTCACTTATGTCACTGAATAGTACTCCAGCATGGGGATAATGATGAGGCTTATTTACCAACATAATATCCAGGAGTGTGCTGTTGAGATTATTCTTTGGGTTAATCCTTGTTGGTTCTTTGATTAATTGAGTGAATCCATAAGTATCACAGAAGGTTACTAGGGGTGCAGATGCATAGTTAGCCAATTTAAGTTCAGGTCTCCTAAGATGATGGTGTCTTTCAGGGCCTAGATTAAGTATAGATCCTAGGTGGGATAGGAGTTTGAGGCCCTGCAGGGGGGCCTGTAGCAACCAATCAGTTGAAAGGATGATGTGTTGGGAAGGTTATTTTAATTGACAAGCATTCGAATTCCTTTGGTTGTGATGTAGAATTGAGGCAGGATGCAGAGATGTTTGCTTTGACATAGATGGCTACCCACCGCCCCTGGATAGACGGTCAGATCTGAAGAGCTGGTAGTTGGAAAGGTGTATTTCACTGTCTTTTGTTGCCGATTTGAGCCATGTTTCAATATAACCAGAAAGTCAGGTAGGGTGTGTGCACCCAGGCCTGTATTAATGAGAACTTTTAGGAGGCTGCAGGCGTTGATGTGAAGAAAACTCAAGCCGTTTATGGAGGCTAGGTCAGATGGAGAGATAGAGCTTTCAGTGGGGCCAGGGTTGATTTCAACAGTGCCAACACAGATCAGCAGAAAGAAGATTAGCTTGATGAGGGCACCAAGTGATAGGAGTAATGAGTAGTCAGACGGTTTTTTCCTCTTCCTTGGGATCCAATGTATAGTGGGTGCTGATCCTGCTGCATGGTTATAGATTTTATCATAGAGTACCAGCTTAATGGACAGGCATAGGAGTAATTGTAGTACCAGTAAGGTAGCAGGGGATTGAGGAGTTCGAACTGGTTGTGAGCCTTTTGTGGGATTCCCAAGGATTGTTATGCAAAGCGGTAATATATGTATGTAGAGTTTAGGCATCCACTGGGGACAGTAGAGGACAATGTTGAGTGGTCGCCCTAAACACCATGGCATGGGTTCCAACAGTTATCTCTTCTGGATCCAAGGAAGGTGAGAGGCAAAGCAGCAGTAGTAGGCGCAGTAGCATGGTGGAGGGTAGGAAGGGTTAAAGAAACTAAGGTGATGTGAAGAAATAAGCTCGGAATTGGCTGGGAGATTAGCTATAGGCGGGGATAAGAGATTCAGGGAAGGTGTGTATAAAACAACACCCTGAAGAGGGGTGGGGGCGAGCAAAAATTTTGCGGCTTTCCTACCTTTCTAGCTGCCTCTCCCGGCCTCCTGGTTCCCTTGGCGTGTGCGGTGGCCACCCGCCCACTCATGCCTCGGAGCCCCACGGTCTCTGGGTGCTCGAGGGCAGGGCCGGCTAGAAAGGAGGGGACAGAGGAGAGGGCAGTCAGAAATAGCACTAGTAGCAGTGGCTTGCAAGAGGTGCTAAAAATATAAATTTGCACAACAAAGACTGGGTGGGTGGGGGGGTTAGCGCCTGAGCATCTAGCCCAACACAAACCTTCCAAAAGACTGTAATTACTGGTTTAACAAGCAAGAAGACATTTCCCAAAAGTACACAATAAAACAGTAAAAACAGCTCCTTTTTAGTGAATTTAAACTTTGCAATAAAAGAGCAGTAATCCCGACCAGATTTGGTGGTGCAAATACAGCAGAAGTCAATGGGGAAAGGTGCACCAATCAGAGGCAGGCAAAAGTCGGCGGTCGCCTTCCGATTGGCTATGCAGCTATTCCCGTACCTTTCTGGCTGTCTCTTGTCTTATGCCTATCCCATGCCTGTTTGAAGCCCTGCACTGTATTCATAGCCACCACTTCTTGAGGTTAGCCATTCCATGCATCCACCACCCTTTCTGTGAAAAAGAATTTCCTCACATTCCCCTTAATCGGCCCCCTCTAATCTCATGCTGTGTCCTCTTGTCCTGTTATTTTTCTTATATTTTAACATGTTAGAATCTTTCACCTTGTTAATGCCCTTAAGGTGTTTGAATGCCTCAATCATATCACCTCTCTCCCTCCTTTGCTCAAGGGTATACATGTTGAGCTCTGTTAATCTGTCCTCATATGTCTTCTGATGCAGTCCCTGCACCATTTTGGTTGCCCTTCTCTGGACTGCCTCAATTTGGTTAATGTCCTTGAAGCTGTGGCCTCCAATACTGCATGCAGTACTTCAGATGGGCCTAACCATGTGTCTTGTAAGAGGATTATTACCTCCCTCTTACGACTTGTGATACCCCTACTAATACACCCTAACACCCCCCTAGCCTTACCTACTGCTTTAGAGGTCTGCTTGGATGATTTCAGGTCATCAGTGATGATGATGCCCAAGTCTCTTTCTTCCTTTGTGACTGCTAGCAACTCCCTTCCCAGCCTATAGGTGGCTTCAGGGTTTCTCTTCCCTATGTGCATGATCTTGCACTTCTTTGCATTAAATCCCAGTTGCCACTCTTCTGACCATTTTGCTAGTTATCCAGATCTCTTCTCATTCTGCCCACCCCATCTGGATCATCTACTCTGTTGCAGATCTTGGTGTCATCTGCAAACAGACAAGCCTTACCCTCTAGTCCATCTGCAAGGTCACTAATGAAGATGTTGAAGAGAACTGGCCCCAGGACTGATCCCTGAGGTACCCCACTTGTGACTTGCATCTCTTCTGACTGTATACCATTTACCACCACTCTCTGTTTTCTGCCCGTCCAACCAGTTTGCCACCCAGTTGACCAACTTCTGACCCACCCGAGCCTACCCAGCTTATTTATCAATCTTCTATGTGGAACAGTGTCAAAGCTTTGCTGAAGTCAAGGTAGGCGACATCAACTGCTCCCCTTGGTCCACCACTCTGGTTACCCAGTCAAAGAAATCTATGAGATTAGTTTGACAGGACCTTCCTTTTGTAAACCCATGCTGTCTTGGATCCTGTGCCCCTATGGACTCCAGGTGTAGCACTATCCTTTCCTTAAGAAGTGCCTCCATAATCTTGCCCACTACTGAGGTAAGACTGACTGGTCTGTAGTTCCCTGCCTCCTCCCTGCTACCACTCTTGTGGAGCGGGATCACATGAGCCCTTCTCCAGTCATCTGGGACCTCTCCTGTGCTCAGAGACTCACTAAACAGTTCTGCTAATGGCTCTGCTAGTTCCATCTTTAGCTCCTTAAGTACCCTGGGATGTATGCCATCAGGTCCTATTACCTTATCCACCCTGAGCTTAGCAAGCTCTTGTAGGACCCTTTCTTTTGTGAAGGGAGTAGTGCTCACCTCCCCCCTGTGTCCATGTTGCTGAGCTGTGGGCCCTGCCCTACCTTCTCTTCAGTAAATACTGAGCAAAAGTATCTATTTAGGATAGATGCCTTTACAGGGTCCTCCTCCTCACTTGCTCCCTTTTCTCCATTAAGCTTAGCAATACCCCTCTGGACTTTCTTTTTCACTAATGTATCTATAGAAAGTCTTGTCACCTTCTTTTACTGTTCGTGCTAGTGTTTCCTCAGTTTGAGACTTTGCCTGCCTTACTGCCTTCCCTGCTTCCCTTAGGGAAGTTTGGTATGCCTCCCTATCTTCATCCCGCTGTGTTCCCTTATATTTCCTGAAGGCCAGCCTTTTGGCTCTGACCTTTTCTGCTACTGTATTTGAGAACCAAAGTGGTTTCCTTCTTCTTTTGCACTTCCTTTTCTGTCTAACACAATGGGATGTTGCTTCAAGTATTGCATCCTTAATGCTTGCCCACTTTGCCTGTACCCCCTCGCCTGTATTTCTTTTTGCCAGGGCTAGCTTAACTCTGTTGGCCATCTTATCAAAGTCAGCTCCTCTGAAGTCCCATATTTTTGCCTTGGAATGGGATGATTTAGATGTAGTAGCCAAATTGAACCATACCATGTGATGGTCACTGGCCTCCAGGTGACCTTCTACCTGGAGATCTGTGATCCCTTCCCTGTTAGTCAGTACTAGATCTAGGATAGCCCTGTCTCTTGTGGGTTGCTGTACCAGTTGTTTGAGGCCCTCCCCCTGCAGGGAATCCACTATGTGTCTAGTTCTGGCAGATGTTCCTGCTGGTATTGACCAATCTGTATCCGGCATGTTGAAGTCTCCCATTATCAGAACCTCCCCTTTAGCTGTCATGTTTTGTCTATCTTCTAACAGTAATGTTTCTATGTCCTCCCCCTGGTCTGGGGGCCTGTAGACAACCCCAGTTCTTATGGCTGTCCCATTTCCTGTTTCCAGGGTGACCCACAGTTCTTCTGGCTCCTTATGTGTATTCTGAATTTCTGTAGCTTTGATATTTTCATTGACATACAGGGCCACTCCTCCCCCCTTTTTGCACCTCGGTCTCTTCTGAACAATACATAGCCAGGTACTGAAGTCTCCCAAAGTGTGAGTTACTGGTAAACCATGTCTCACTAATTGCTACTATGTCCAGTTTAGCCTCTGACATTATTGCCTGCAGGTCTGGGATCTTATTTCCCAGGCTGTGAGCATTTGTGTACATGATTTTCCATTGGCCAGATTTGGTGTGTTAGTTGTTGGGTGAGGTTTGGCGTACCCTAATAAAGTCGTGGGGAGACAAACCTTTTTCTTACCTGGTGATGCAAATGAACCGCAAACATGCTGAATCCCTGTTTGACCACTAGCTGAGGGGGGAGGGGTGTTCTTCCCATTCGACGTATGGGGTGCTCTACCCCTCTCCCCATTTGCTAGTTTAAATATTCTGCAAAGACGTCAAACTTCTGCCCCAATGCACTGACTCCCTCCTTAGTCAGATGCAGTCCATCAAATTTAAAGAACTTTTACTCCCAGAACTGTTGCCAGTTCCCTACAAATCTGTGTCATTTTTCCTGGCACCATCCCTTGAGCCACGTGTTTAGCTCCCCTATCTCCCCTTCTCTGACCTTCCTTCCATCTGCTCCTCTCTCCCAGACTGGCAGGATCTCAGAGAAGGAGATACCGGATGAAATGGATGATAGTTTGTCACCCAGCCTGGTCAGGTGTTCCTTGATCTCCACTACTGACCGGCTGGCGAGATCATTAGCCCCTATGTGTACTAGGACATCAATGTTTTCTCCTGCTTTGTGAACAATTTTAGCAATGCAGTCAGTGTCTCTCCATGCTGATGTACCTGGGAGACATCTGACCATTACCCCTGGCTGGAGATGGGTATCAACTCCCCGAATCATGGAGTCTCCTATGATCAGAAGTTTTTTTGGATTTCCTTTTTGCTTTTTTTGTTTTGGTTCCTGATTTGGGTGAGTTTTGTTGTGCTAGCTCCTGTGCTGCAGTGTCCTGCTCTGCAGTGTCTTCTGCCTCTTTGTTTGATTTCAGAGATAGAGGCAGATACCTGTTTGTAGTGTTTATATGGTTTTTGGAGGTAAGGCACATTGTTGTATACAGGAATTTGTTCTCAAGGTGTGCCCAGCTTAGGGAGGAGAGAACTTCACAGTGATGAAGATGAGGGACGGAACCGAGAGCGCAATGCCTAATCCTTAAGTAGAGCTGATTGATATGTGCAAGAATGGATGCTTGAGCCAGCCTGGTGGCACTGAGGGTTGAGGCACTGCACACCACACCTCACATCACGCTGGTGACACAAGTTTGAAAATGGACTCGAGTCGCTTGGGGGTTAGCTGGAGAGGAAAGGATTGAGCATCCGGAGGACTGCTCTCCTTCCTTGGGGGAGGAGGGTTGGTGCTGTCTGCTGTCGACTGACACCCAGTGGTGGCTGGAGGTCAGTGCAGAGCGCAGATGCAGGCGCAAGGGGTTGGCCCACACTCAAGGTGATTGGCTGCCTTCGAGGAGGTGGAGGCAGCCACTCTGCCCATTGTACAGGGGTAGGTTGCAGGAGAAAAATTAGAGGAAAAACTGGGACCTAGCAGGACCCATGATGGCCCTGATCGCTCCTGTATGGCTGCCCCCCTGATTGTGGACCGCTGTGTTCTGGGGGGGGGGAGTTAGACAAGGACTCCTTGCCCTGGCCCTGCCACAGGAGGAAGCCGTGGGGGAAATTTAGGAGGGCTGGACAGAAACGGTCAGCGGGGCTGGAGGACGAACCTCACCGAGGGAGGGGTCCATAGCCCATGTTGGGTCTGCAGAGGCATAGAAAAATGATCCAATAAAAAAAAAAAGAATAAAGGCTCATGCTCGGAGGAGCAGTGGGGCACCATAACTTGGCAGGGGGATGAGAGTAGACTTCGTTATTTTTAGACATGAGGCCCGAGTCAGGAGGGGATGGAGGTGGTAAAGGAGACTAAGCTGTTGGTTGAAAGCTTTCAACAAAACATTGATATGGTTCTCAAACGTGAGTGAGTGGTACAGGGTGACCCACAGGAATTTAAAGGAAATAACTAGATCTAGGGTTTTCTATCCTTTGATCTGACTGCAAGGGGGTGCTGAGATGGATATACGGACCCCGAGTTATGAAAAAACATGGTCTTGGTCTACTTCGTGTTAAGGACCAGATGGTTATCATGAAACCATTCCTCAGAGACATGGAAATTGGATTCAAGTTCCGGTTTATCCAGCACAGGTCAGAGGATGAGCGATAGACAATTGCATCATCTGCACAGAGATGAACTGTGGCAGCTCCACAGTTAAGTAGCAGGTCATTTATAAATGGTGAAAATAATAGTGGCCCCAGTATGGAGCCCTGTGGGAAACCATGTTGGATTTGTCAAAATTCTGAGAGGGCCCCAGACCACTTGACCCTTTGGGAATGGTGTGGAAGGTAGTTACAGAGCCATGCCAGAGCAGCAGAATCAAGGCCCAGGGCATGAAGTTTACACAGTAGTAGATTGTGGTCAACTAGGTCAAAGGCCTTTGTTATGTCAACAAAGACCATGCCCATAACTTGACCTTGGTCCAAGACAGTGGATAGGTCAGTTGTAACTTTTATTAAAGCAGTCAGGGTACTGTGGTTCTTCCTGAAGCCATGTTGGTACATAGAGAGCAAGTTGTGTGATTCTAGATAGTCCTGGAGTTGATTATAGAGCATGTGTCCCTGTATTTTTGCAAGTGGGCACAGAATCAAGATGGGTCTGTACTTTTCAACTAAAGTATTTGGACCTCTTTTTGTGGATTGGGACTACCACTGCTACCTTTCATTTGTCAGGAACCATGCCTGTGAGGAAGGACCTGTTTATTAAGTTCCCTTACAGGTATGGTGATACCCTTGGCCCCAAGTTTTAGAAACTTAGATTCAAGGCTGTCATAACTAGGGAAACTTTCAGGCTTTAAGGCCAAAAGCAACCTGCATACCTCCTTGCTGGTAGCTAGTTTTAGATGGAAGGCAGGTCGTATTCCCAGGTCAGCAGGTGAAGGGAGGGAACAGGGGGGTAGTAGAGCAGTCAAAGCAGGAGGTATATTTATCAAGATCAATAAAGAATTTATTGAGACCACCTGAAATTGATAGGGGATCAGAGAGGACTTGGTCTTGGGCTTTGAGGGGAGCTGGGATGTACTGTAGTTTTACCTTTCATTAAAGTGTTAATTTGGTTCCAAAAGTTCTTTGGGTTGCTGAGGTGTACAGTCTGAAGTAATCTAATGTAATTTCGTTTTCCTTGCAAATGGAGTTCTTGCAGGCATTCCTAAGCTGTCTATAAGTAAGCCAATCTTTGCAGAGGCCACTTCCTTTGTAGACATGCCAGGCCTTGTCACGGGAGGGCACGAGTTTCCTTTGTTCAGAGGAAAGCCACAGAGCCTTGAGTCCCTTGATTCTTTGTTTCCTCAAGGGAGCATGACGATTAAGTATGGCAGAGAAGGTTGTGATGAAGTAATCTAGCACTTGATTGATATCCAATAGGAGGTTGATAGGTCCCCAGTCTGCACTGGTTAAGTCTTCTAGGAAAACCTGAGTATTGAAGAGGGACATGTCCCTAACACGTATTATTTTAGGGGGCAGGTTGGGGAAGTTGTTGCGCCAAACACAATAAGTTGGCGAGTGGTCGCTGATACTATCTGGGAGAATGCCCACTGACCTGACCTTGTGAGTGCAACTGGTAATTATCCAATCAAGCAGGAAGGGTTGCCTGATCTGGTATTTAACCTTGTGGGGCCGGTGATGAGCTTGGTGAGATTGGCCTCGGCCAGGATAGAGTGACTCCTTTTCATGGTAGGGTTTAACCAGTCAGTGTTAAAATCACCACAAATCACCAGATCACGTTGTGGGAGGTCTAGTAGGGATGAAATAAAGGAGAGAAGGGCAGTAATTCCATCTTTGGGGGGAGGTAGATGCAGCCTATAATGAGTTTTTTTCAAATTTCCTAGAGTTATAGAAATGAACAGGGAATCAACCCTGGGGAAGTCTAAGGATGGTGTGGGTACCTCTACAGCCTCTATACCCAATTTAACATAAAGAACACAACCCCCCTTCCTACCTATCCAGTCCATTCTGAAGCAGGCATACCCTTGCAGTGCTACCTCATGTTGGTAGATGGAGGGTTTGAGCCAGGTTTCTGATATCCCTAAAACATCTGGATTATATTGCAGCACCTATGCCTCAAGCTCAGCTATTTTAGGATGCAAACTCCTGGTATTCATGTGGGCAATCATGAGGCCTTTACCATTTAGACCATGTACATATATAGTTGGAGGGGCTATGGGTCCAATGGGGGGACCTGGGTTAGGCTCAATGTAACCTGCTCATAGAAGCAGGAGAAGGTGATGTAGTAGGATGAAAACGTATAGATGGTTGTTTAGTTTAGCGAGACCACCAGGCAGCCTTGGTAGCCAGAGGTTGTGGAGGAACCAATGCCCTAGGCAGACAACATCTTGTCTGGGTAGGCAAGGGATGGTAAGGCATCACAGACATGGGTTCTTATTGTAATATTTTAAAGTAGTAGAGTCACTGCCGTTGAGTGGGTGCTTAAGTGGGTGTATGAGCGATGAGGTGGTCAGAGAGAGAGAGAACACAGGCTAGAATGAGCACACTCGTCGAAGAGATACCTAAATTGAACATAATTGTATTAAGATAGGACAGCAGCAGCCCTTGGGAAACAGTTGTATAGGGGAGAGGTACAGAGATGAAAATGGGTCAGGTGAAGGGGCGTTAAGAATGGAGAGTCCCAGGAAGAGACATCGAGATCACCATGAGTGGTACTTCCGATGGGAAAACAGTGGTGATATAAAAGACCACAGTGTTAAATATAGAATATGCCAGATGAAATTATTATCTCTGTGATGGTCAGGTGATTAGAGTCATTGCCTCTGGCAAGAAAGATCAAGGGTTCGGTTCCTGGGACGGGGAATATGAAAAAGTGGAGAGAGTAGCAGTAACAGTAAATATAACCTGCTGTTGGGAAACTCGGATGATAGGTTCTGGTCTTTTGTTTTGAACAGTGGCGAAACAAAAGACCACAATGTTAAGGGGTGTAATATGCCAGAAGAAATTATTACCTCTGCGATGGTCAAATGGTTAGAGTCACTGCCCCTGGTGTGAGAGGTTGAGGGTTTGATTCCTGGGATGATAGGTTCTGGTCTTTTGTTTCGAACAGTGGCAAAACAAAAGACCATAATGTTAAGGGGTGTAATATGCCAGGAAAAATTATTACCTTTGCAATGGTCAAATGGTTAGAATCCCCACCTCTGTTGTGAAAAGTGGGGGTTTCACTTCCTGGGATGTGAAAAAGTGAAGAAAGTAACACTAGAAAGGGTAGACTTGGATTCGATAGGGTTAATTTAGCTGGAAGTTAGAGGAGTACCTAGCATAGCAGTGACTCCTAGTGGCCACTATATACTCTGCTGCTAGGAAACTTGGAAGATAGGTCATGTGACCACTACACACTATAAAGGAAATGATGAACTAGTGTGGGGCAGTCACCACAAAGTGGTGATGGGGTAAGACAGAGCACTGTCCTCCTAGTACCTTGATCACACTGGGCTGCTGGAGCAGGGAGCTCTCCTGGGAAGGATGGAGGGTGTCTGAGCAGAGTAGCCTATGGGAGGGATGATTAAACACAAGGATTAGTAGGAATAAAGGAAGCAGGGTCAAGCAAGGAGGAAGGAAGGGGGGGGCGTGACCAGGAGACCTTCTCTCAGCACCAGCAAGGAAGAACACACGCAGAATACAGGCACAAAGCAATGTCTAACTGCAGTGCAGCACAACTTAAACCAGCAATACCCTACATGGCAGCTAACACAGGAGTCTCTTAAGGTAACAATAATAAATGACAGTACAAACAGTCTATAAATGCAGGCTCCCACTGAGAAACAGCTGGGGTAAGATAAACTATCAGTTGCTGTCTGCAGGCAGCAATTACAGGAGCTAAGCCAGAACAAAAACTGTTTTACAGAGCAGCACACTGTCCTCCTAGTACCTTGATCACACTGTACCACTGGAGCAGGGAGCTGTACTGTGAACTCCCTGGGAGGGATGGAGGGCCTCTGGGCAGAGCAGCCTTGATTATGCTGGGTTGCTGGGGCATGGAGCTTTCCTGTGAACTCCCTGGGAGGGATGGAGGGCCTCTGGGCATAGCAGCCTTGACAATGCTGGGCTGCTGGAGCATGGTGCTTTCCTGTGTGCTCCCTGGGAGTAATGGAGGGCATCTGGCAGAGCAGCCTTGATCATGCTGGGCCGCTGGAGCAGAGAGCTCTCCTGTGAGCTCCCTGGGAGGGATGGAGGGTGTCTGGGCAGAGCTGCTTTGATCACACTGGGCTGCTGGAGCAGGGAGCTCTCCTGTGAGCTAACAAGACCAATCAGCATACGCACTCCAGAGCCAGGGGCTGGGAAGCTCCAGTAAAGTCACAGTACAGGTAGTAAGTGAAAAATTTCCAAATTTATTGCCAGAGTTTGCAAGATAAAGAGTTCACCAGACACAAGCAAGAGCTTAACTCTGGTAGGGCACCTGGCTACCAGAGTTAAGCACCTGGCTACACCAGGATTAAGCTCTTGTCGTGTCTGAGACTCCTTATCTTTGCAAACTTCAACAACAATACATGTTACTCACTTACTAACTGTATTGTGACTTCACTGAGCTTCCCAGCTCCTGGCTCTGGAGTGCGTCAGCTTACTGGTCTTGTTTGCAAATTGGGGCTGCCACCCAGCACTCACAACCTGCCCTGGTCCTGCGCACAGCACATTACCTGTCTTGTGTAGCTTTCCTGTGAGCTCCCTGCTCCAGCGGCCCAGCACCCGTTACAATGCTTGCACCAAAGCACCCGACTTGTGAAATCTTGAGTACTTCACATCCACACCACAGAGCAACCATAATCACATCTCCAAGTTCTGGAAAGTTATCCACTCCCTCTTCTTCCCTGTCGACCTTGTCCTCCACTCTTGTCTTCATAGCCAGCAACTCCCACATCACTGAGCCTACTACCATTGCTTTTTCCTTCAACTCCTTCTTCATTAACTGTGTTCATTTTCTCCTCCCCATCTCTCTCTCCCTCCGTCTCCCCCGCCCATCTTCCCATTCACTCTTCCTTCTCTCCTACCACTCTCTCAACTTCCCTTAAGGCCCTCCTAGCTCTTAACCCCCACAAGGGTATGTGCCCAATGGCCATGACCCAAAGTTTATACCCCTCACTACACCAGTCATTGCCTTCCTTATTTCCCTCCTCCTTAACCTCTCCTTCTCCTTTGCCTCTGTCCATGATGCCTGGAAATGGGCTTCTATCATTCCCCTCCATAAAGGGGATGATCATGTCTCTCCTGGAAATGTTTGTCCCATTTCTTTCCTCCCTACCCTGGTTAAGCTCTAAGATCATCTTGTCCTCTCATAACTCTCACCTATCCTAGACTTCTCTTCATTTTTCACTCCTTTCCAGTCTGGCTTCAGGAAGTCTCACTCAACATCTACTTCCCTCCTCTGGCTCACTGACTCCATTCTGTTCGATATGGACCAGGGCCAGATTACTTCCACCACCTTTGTCAACTTGGCCAAAGCCTTCAACACTGTGTATGTACCACCCCCTTCTCCTAGATAAGCTTAAGGCAGTAGGGCGCTCTCTACCTCCTCAATCAGCTGGTTCTGTTCCTACTTAGAGGGCAGATCACAAGCTGTCCATATTGGAGAAATCCTCCCCACTGCCTGTCTGCTCAGGCATTCCCCAAGGTGCTGAACTGGGCCCCATACTTTTCTCCATTTTCCTAAATGACCACTTTTCCTCCTGTTTATCTGTATCCATCCACATGTACACAGATAACACCGTGCTGCTTTTGTTTATCATTTTTTTTTACCCGTTTTCTCCCCTGTCCTCGTGTTCTTGGTGTGAGCATGCACGTGCGGGGGCATGCACACGCTGTGCACTGCGGGACACCTCACCCTACCGGTTACCCATGCCCACCTTAACTGCCACCAAACCTCCACCCAGTGATGGCAGGACTGTGGGAAGGTGACTCTCTCCCCTGGAGAGGAGAGCTGCAGCAAGGCAGCTCAAGCCTGTTTCCACCCTCCACCCCACCTCTGCTGGCTCCCCAATGACCCAAGGTCATTCCCGAACCTGGGTCACCGGCATGGCACAAGGTACAGCAGAGATGCCTCACCCCTCTATGCCACTGGGACAGCCAAATCAACAACAAGATTTTGACAGTGTTCAGCACTGGTTCCATTCCAGTCTTTAGTGCCAAGAAAACTGTCTCATAACCTTTGGCTCCCAGCAGAGGTTCACCAGGCAATATTCCCTCCCCTCCATCCACACCCTTGATAGAACTGTAATTCAGGATGTCTCCTCCTTTAAGTACCACAAGATTTGGCTGGATTGGCACCTCGACTTCTCAGCACACATTGATGCCATCCACTTCAAGCTTCATCCCAAACTTGGTGCCATCTATAGAAACAAAGCCAGTGTCCCTCTCCCTGCCCACCAGAAACTAGACAAGAAGACAAACCTCCCTATTTTAGACTATGGCTACATTGTCTATAGCGCTGTTCACAAGTCCACCCTTGCCATTCACTGATTCAGCAGGCAACTATATAAGGAGTAACCAGTGCAGTTGGTTGCTTCAGCAGTGTAAGGAATTCAAGCATGAATAGTTTGTGGTTTATGTGGCTTTTTGAGCTCTCTTGTCATGGTGCACTACCACCCTTTTCATGGTACTGGAGGCACAGGAGCTCTCTTGAGGAGGGTTCCCCCTAGAAGTGCTGCAGGATGTTAGTCCTTTGGCTAAAGGTACTGTACCTTAGGGAAGAAGCCAAACAGTCAAAGCTAAAGGCACAAAGTAGAACTGTTAGTCATCAACTTCTGCTAAGGAAAGAGGTGAGGAAACAAAGCAGAGCAACTCATGAAGAGTGAAAGAAGTGCTACAATCTAAGTTCTAACTCATCTAGTGGAAAAAATTTAACTGCAAACTAAGAAGCTGAGTAAGTGTATGACCATCAGCAAGGAGGAGAAGAAAAATCCCCTTGTGGAGAAAACCTCTGAGGATCCAAGGTTTCAGGTCACCATCCATCCAGGAGAAGGAGGAAACAATTAATAGCCCAGGCATCTGTTACATGCTGAAGAATATAGTTATTTCACATGGATGTTGCCACACAACAGTGGGCTTAAATAACGTCTGTACCCCACATTCTACACCTGGACCTTACTCACCTGTGGGGTGGTCCTGATTGGTCTGAACCATGGGGGCCCCCTCCCTGTTGCTGGGGCTTTTCCCCCTTGACTGGGTGCTATTCTGCCTGGCTTCAGGCCCCCAATCATTCAGAGGGTTTACAGATGTGCCCACCTCCTTTGAAGGTTTCACCTTCCATTAGTTTCCTGACTGGAGGATGGGAAACTTTTTCAAGCTCCTTAAGTGGTTTTCACAGTTACACATTGTGTGTTTGTTCTTTTTTTTACCTGTTTATCTGGTTGTTATTTTTATTTGTTTCTACCACCCTCATCTGGGCATATGCCACCCATCTGTGGCCTTGTCAGGTAGAAGAGAAAGTTTTATACAGTATTCCTGCTAGTGAAACTACGTGTGGGTTCCCTCTCAAGACCAGTGTAAATATTTGGCAGTGTTCACAGTGGTTAATTCATTAAACTGTTGGGTCGAATGATTTATGTACAAAACTATTATCCCAAAATATAAATGGGCTTAATAACCAGTCGTAGCAAAGTGCTAGTTATGAAAAACAATGATATTTGGGCTTTTTTTTTGGTTATGGGATATGGTTATTTGGGTGTCACGTGATACTAAGACACTGGGTTGTTTACAATTCCAAATAACCTTATTTATCTGAATGGGTTGACAAATCAAAGCATAAGGACAAGCTGAGTTTTTTTTTAAAGTACTACAAGATGTTCCTCAATAGAAAGTGGACCTCACAGATTTCAGAGTGGTTTTCAAACAGACTGATACCAAGGTTGGAGGTGTGACTTTTAACAGGAGAACTAGAGATATTTCCATGACAACCTGCATTCCAACTGCTGAGCAAGTGATAAGATCCTGGTACAGCAAGACACCAATTGCCTGGAGAAGAAAGAAACTTAAGGGGCCAGAGTCACAAAACTTTGCCCGCCCACAAACCCAGTTTGCCCGGAATTAGTATTCATAAAGCCCAGTTTGCCCCCACAAACTAGGTTTGCACCTAGGCAAAATAGTGAGGGGGCCACAATGCAAATGAAGGGGAGGGGAACTGCATATCACCACAATCCCATTCACAAAGGTTTTGCTCCATGCAAGGGCCTTTGCAAAGGTCCTTGCTGGAGCAAAGTACCGCCGACAAAAACCTGGCTGTAATCCATGCAACCCTAGTGGTTGACGGAGGTACTGTGGCCCCCAACCCCCTCACTGGTCCCCGATCACCTATTCATACTGATAAAAAAAGTTTCCATAGCGTAGTGGTCCCTCCCCATCCCTAATCACCCACTCCAAAGTGAAACACATGTTTTCTATAGTGTAGTGTCCCTCCCCAGTCCCCAATCTCCCACCCAACATAGAAAATCCCTTTTCCATAATGTAGTGTCTCATTCCCTCCCCAATCACTGATCGCCATATAAAGTACCCATTTTCCATACTGTAGTGTCCCTCCCCCCTCCCGAGTCACAGATCCCTGTACAAAATACCCATTTTCCATAATGTAGTGTCCCACCCCTCCACAATCACTGATCCCCAAATAAAATACCCATTTTCCATAGTGTAGTTTCTCTCCCCAGTCACCAGTCACCATCCCTAAATGACAAAAAATTAAAAATGCCCTGGTAGTCTAGTGTCCCTCCCTCCAATGTCTGATCACTATCCACTTATGATCACCAATCCCTGGTAGTCTAGTGGACACCCCCAGTTCTCAATCCCCATCCCTTGAAGTCACCCCACAGTCCCTGGTAGTCTAGTGGCCCCCTACCCACCACCATGCTCCCCCATCACAACTGTCGATCAGCGAGTAGCACAGACCTCCTCTCACTTTTATGGCTGCCTGCCGACTGAGTTATGCATGAGCATATGCTGATCCAGATACCTATTGGCTACTTGGGCACCACTCAGATTCCCTGCACATGCCAGCAAGGGACTGACAGAATCCCAGCTCTTGTTTGATTTTTCTTCACTTGAAAGATTCTATCCCACCACGCACTCCTAATACCCAGTGCTGGTTCCTGTATTTTGTTAACTTCCCTCAATCTCTCTGCAGGCTCCCTCTTCAAACCCTATCCACATCCCTGTGCTAGTTTCTTGAATCCCCCTCATGCTGCACTGCGAGCCACAGCCTAGTTCAATATTTTAAGAATTTCCTCCTAAGTCCTTCTGTCTGTCAGTTCTCTCCTCTAACCTCTGAATCCTGCTGGTCCTATATAGTAGTAGCAGTAGTGGGTTTTTACTGATCAGCTAAAAGCTGTTACAAGTACAGTACACAAAAAGAAAAATTATATGAAATATAAACATAAATAACACATATAAAATGGAAAAGAAAATAATCCATTGAGTACACCGCCACCCGAGTGTTATAAAACTATACCTATACTAAAATAGCCCTGAGCACAACACAGAATACAGAAAAATAACCAATTCATTGTATCATTGCAAAATTTCTGAAACTCCCTTCCCTTTGACTCTTAGACATGCCCCGAGTCATGTTCTTATGACTCTCCTAACCTAATCTGCCCCTTGCCAGTGCACTACTCCACCTTAGCCTGTCTCTCCTCATCCTATACTGCCTAGCCCTACTTTGTTTCTACCCAGTTGTCACACTTCTGTTCTCTCCCCTACACCTACTCTCACCTGTTCTTACCTGCCTCTTGCATGGCCTCACATTTTGTCCTTCTCTCTGATGCCTCCTACTGCTTCCCATCCCTACCCCCTTCTCCACCTCTTATGCCTTTTACTATCTCTGCTCACTAATAGCTTGCCCTCTGGCACCGTCTGCCCAGGTTCCTGCATTTATACCATTCTGTATCTCCTGTAATTTGTGTCCCCCTGCTGCTGAGTTCCTTCCTGCCACATTTGTGGTATTGGAAACATACTCATTTCACTTATGTATTTCCCTCATTGCCAGATTATGCCTGTTCTAGTATGTATCTGAAGACTCCCTAGAGCAAGTTGCACTTAGCCTTATCCTGTACTATTTATTTTATTTGTTTATTCAGGTATTGGAATTACACACCACATTCCCATGCTAGTGTTGCTCTATAACCCTTTCTTTCCAGGCTTAAAGGTTTTGGGGTGCATATGGGGCAGGGTAATTAAGTCTACAGAACTGCACTCCACTACTCCTCTTAGTGCTGTCCACCTGCACTCCCCTACCAATGCAGTTTGCTTTTTTTTTCCTTTTTAGCAAAACATCACTCATTATGTATTAATTAATAGTTTTATTTTCATTAACGTGCTTAAAACTAACATTTTTTTAAAACTCCTTTTGTTTGAACGTTAAGCGTCCAAAGATAGTTATATTACAGTCATTACTGAAAACAATTTGTGTTTATATATCACTTCTTATAGCTTCATCTGTACTTGATTGCAAAGTGTTTTTAAAGGGGCACTATCAGCTTTCCCCTACGTTTTTGACTACCTGAAGTCTATAAACTTGTACCACACACTTAGTAAAACATGTTCATTAGAATGCCCCCATAGATGTAAAAACAACAAATCGTACCTGTTTTTATTAAATTTAAACCAAAATCCCCTTTCACTCAGGCCGCCGAGAAGTGACCCGCAACCGGAAGCATATATTGGACGTGAACGTGCACCATGAATGCGTGCATCCCAGTGTGATTTGATACCATTACACGCCAACAAGATACAATTTATAACCGTAGATGTCAGTCAAATCTCACATGATGCAAAAAGAGACATCGGTGAAGATCCTGGCGATGCGAATAACATGCCGCCTTTAGTGCATGCGCTGGATTTTGGCTGACATCTACAGTTATAAATTGTGATATTCCGAGTGCTCAGTTTGAGATTTTAAGCACCAGGAGCGTTTTGGAGTAGTAGATGGCACAAAGGGATTATTTTGTTGGCGGTGTCATGGTATCAAATCGCACTTCGGACAGTGAGCGTTCATGTTGCGCGTTCACGTCCAATATATTCTTCCGGTGGCGGGTCAGTTCTCGGCGGCCCGAGTGAAAGGGGATTTTGGTTTAAATTTAATAAAAACAGGTACGATTTGTTATTTTTACATCTATGGGGGCATTCTAATGAACATGTTTTACTAAGTGTGTGGTACAAGTTTATAGACTTCAGGTAGTCAAAACCGTAGGGGAAAGCTGATAGTGCCCCTTTAACACATGTATTTTACCATACTTCATTTATGGCAAGCTGTTTCCTCTTCATGGCTCCATTGCCTATTCCAAACTCTCTCCATACTCATTTTGTTTCTTTTATTTCTTTGTGATTGTACCTTTCATTTGTATCCATTGCACAAAATTTAGAGAGCCTACTGTTGTCCACAAATGCTTGACATTCTGCTTATTTGTTTTGTTTAGCTTCCTGTGCCATTACTTCTTCTTTCTGCTTTGGACCAGCCAGCCTCCTTGGTGCATCCTCAATCAGGTGATAGTAATCACATTCTAATGCGCTGACATTTCGGAGAGTAAATCTCTGATGATGGAGATTTACTCTCCCAAAAATCAGCATGTTAGAATGTGATTGAGGAAGCACCGAGGAGGCTGGCTGGTCCAAAGCAGAAAGAAGGAATAATGGCAAAAGGAGATTTTTTTAAAACACACGTTAGTTTTAAGCACGTGTTGTTGAAAATAAAACTATTAATTAATACATAATGAGTGATGTTTTGCTAAAAAGGAAAAAAAGAAGCAAACTGCATTGGAAGGGGAGTGCAGGTAGACAGCACTAAGAGGAGTAGTGGTGTGCAGGTCTGTAGATTGGGATTGCACACCTTTGAGTCATAGACTCATTTCCAAAGGCTCCACATCAGATACATAGTACAAGACATTAAGGCAGTTACAGAGTGTACATTTAGACTTTGGGGGATGTGGCCTATACAAAGAGTTAACTAAGCAGGTTGGGGGAGCATAGTTACATAGAAGCAAATATATTAGCAACTCAGGAAAATGCAGCCTATACAAATAGTTAGCTAAGCATGGTCCCTGTTACAAGGGTCTAGTCATTTGACAGGAGGGGAATAGTGCAGTCAGGAGAGAATCAGACTTTGTCACAGCAATATTCATGGGTAGTACATATGATTACAGGCTACCTGCTTGACTGCTGTATTTTATCTCTCTTATTGGTACAACTATGTTTTGTCACTATTGTTTTTCCTGTTGTGGACCACTACGGTATTTTGTATCCACTTGTTGCTTGTCATTTAATCTTGTTTTGTAATACTCCTGGGTCGTACCTGAAAATAGGCATCCCTATGTCTAGTGCACCTACCAGGTCAACAAAAACTACATAAATAAATAAATCTGTTCCTCTGCTTGTGGCCATAGTGGGTTGAATTCATTATACTGAGAGCAGTATAATTCATTATTCTACAAGCAGAGAAACAGATACAAAGAATCAGTTATTTTCCTGTATTCTGTGTTGTGCTCAAGGCTTTTTTAAGTATATGTATAGTTTTATAACACTCAGGTGGTGGTGTACTTGATGGATTATTTTCTTTTCTATTTTCTATTTTTTATTTCTGTTTATATTTCATATGTGTTTTCTTTTTCTGTACTGTATTTGTAACAGCTTTTAGCTGAGCAGTAAAAACCCACTACTACTACTACTACTATATAGGACCAGAAGGATTCAAAAGCTAGATGAGAGAACTGACAGACAGAAGGACTTAGGAGGAAGTTCTTAAAAAATTGAACTAGGTTGTTGCTCGTGGTGTGGCAGGAGGGGAACCAAGAGACTAGCACAGGGCTGTGGATCAGGTTTGGAGAGGGAGCCTACAGATAGAGTGGGGGGAGTTAACAAAATACAGGAACCAGAAATGGGCATTAGGACTGAATGGTGGGATAGAATCTTTTGAGTGAAGGAAAATAAAAAAAGAGCTGGGATTTTGTCAGTCCCTGGCTGGCAGGAGCAGTGAATCTGAGTGGTGCCCAAGTGGCCAATAGGAATCTGGATCCACATATGCTCATTCATAGCTCAGTCGATGAGCAGCCATGAAGGTGTGAGGAAGGCTGAGCTGCTCGCTAACTGAGAGTCATGCTGGGGGAGTGGGGTGGGTGCTACGGGAGGGTGGGGTGGGGCCACTAGACTACCAGGGCATAGGTTGTGTTTGGGGACAGTGATCAGTGACCAAGGAGGGGGAGGGACACTACACTGTGGAAAAGGGGGCTTAAAATATCAGGTGGGAGATCTGGGACTGGGGTGGGATACTACACTATGGAAATAGTTTTGTTATTAATGTCAGGTGGGCAATTGGGGATCAGGGTGGGACACTACACTGTAAACACATTGTTTAGTACTGTCAGGTTGGTGATCTGGGCTGGGGAGGGCACCGCTAGACTGTGGGAGAATGCGGCTGCGTGGGGCTTGGGCCGGTGGGGAGAGCCACACATTGGTACACTAATGCCATCCAAATGAGACCATAATGAGCATGCTAATGGCCACTACAGCCTTGCATGCCCAATGGGCTCATTTGCATGACTCCTTTTGTGAATGGGCATAGCGTGGTGGCACTATTGCTGGCAGCCCATTCACCTGGCTGGCTGTGGGGGGCAGCACTACTGAGGTTCCCAGTGCTATTCCTGGGTTAGCATTGCCCCACCTGCACCTATTCACAGTAGGATAGTGTGGTGCACTGTCCGATTGTGAACAGCAATTTTTGACCCTGTGCAATGGCAAGGTAAGGTGCAAACTTTTGCACTGCAGTTTGCCCTTTTTTGAGAATCTTGCCCCATGTCTTTAATACCGGACATACATTTTTGTTTATTTCTCTGAAACTGAAAGGACTGCAAGCATAAAAATAATATAATCTGATTGCTGAAGTTTCTATCTGTTGAAGACCCAATGCTCACATGGAATGTCTTCATAAAACTGAAGTTATTTGCAAATATGTCTTGTGCTAACAGTTTAAAAGTTTAAAGACTCATCTTTAGACTCTTTATAATGCCCACATTATGCAGCATTGAAATATGTGACTTTTATGTGCCTGAGTGGTTGCAGAAACAACTTATATTGCTTCAAAGTCTACCATCCATGGCTATTTTAAAAGTCTTCTGACAGCTATGATTTATGGCCTACTATGCTCCAAGGGTTTCAGATAAAGGAAACATCTTACTCAGAAGAGACTTTGGGTGTTTTAATCTACTTCTCAAGGGTTTATCTGAAGTAAAAAGATACCACATCTTAAAGCACGGGAAGTGAGGAGCAAGCAAGTATAATTTTTATCAAGATATTTGCTTTTAAACAGCATCTATGTACTATCTTGTGAACTATAGACTTTATAAACAAGTGGCTCACAACAAAATGGGCCAAATAATGAGCTGAATCCAAAAACCTGACTATTGAGACATGTATCTGGTGGCATTCAGATGTAAGAATGGAAAATAACTTTGGTTTTAAATTCTTTTAAAAGTCAGCACTGTACCAGAGACAGGTGTGTCTAAGGAATGTGCCATTCCCTCCTTATTTGCAAGGTCCAGTCAGAGTTGATTAACCAGAATATGTGATGTCATAAAGTGACTGTCATATAAAACCAGACATTTCAGAATCCCTCAGAACCTCTTCATACCAGATGCAGTGCAAGTCCATGTTGGATGAGACTGTTGTCTTATAGCTGATAAGCTTTCCACCAAGAGCCAAGCCTGTCTTCCTGTGTGTGTACCAGAAGAGGTTTCCCTGTCTTCCTGCATTTGTACCAGAAGAGGTTTCCAGTGCCAGTGTGTGTACAGAAGCTACCACAGCCAAAAGCCAGCAATCAGAGTGACAATCACAGCAGAGAGGAAGATTCTTATTATTTCTTGCATCATGAAGAAAACCCCACCTTTTGTACAAACTCCAAGTGTATAGGTATCACTTTAATATTTTTATATATTTTTAGTGTAGCTTAGGAAAGAGGTGGTTACATAAAGGGAAATCTTTTAACCTATATTAAATATGGGTATGCAAACAAATATTGAAACATTTTATATGCAATGAAATATTCAAACATTTTATGCGAAAGAATAATGTTGCTATTTTCAGATGTTTACTAAGACTGCATGTTATGTCTAATTACTTTTCATTTGTTATGTTTGAAAGTTTTTTTGCTTTGTTTACTTTGTGTTCATGTTGCCTTTTGTAATATTTACTAGACCAACTATATCTATGCAATATAGTATTAGTTTATTAGCTTATACTGTACAGGAATAATACAATCTGTTTTATATCACTCTGAGGCTGCCACATGCCATGTTCATTTATAAATTATAAGAACCATATATATGCAGTAGGTTTAGAAATGAAACCTGAGCCAACCTTCCCCTGTTTTGCATGATCTATAATGCTAAGGCTTGAGGCTGTTAAGTGGTCTTAATAAACAACTGATATTCTAGCCTATTGTTCTGACAAGTTGGGGTCTCATCACAGGGCTAATTTGGATGAAAGACACATTATTTATATCAATATTAATATTATTTAGTATAAACATAGAAGAAAAGCATTTATTGAATTGCATATAAGTAATTTTCTCTGTTTTTGTTTTTCAGTGAGAGTCTAAATGTAACTAACTAAAAAGTGAGAAGTTGATGTACTGAGGAAAAGTTCAACCGATAATTTTCCTAACTGCCAGTCTATCACTACAAGCAAGAAGGACCCTGATGCACCCTTAGAACACATAGATTAAGTTTTATATTGAATTGTTGTTGTTGTTTAAGGTTCATTATTGTTAAGCAATGACAGCCCAAAGTATAGGTGCAGAGATTGTTAAATCAGAGGCAGTGGTGCATTCTCCAGTGTTTTCTCTGCTTCTTATTAAAAGCAAATATGAAAGAATAGAAGAATTAGAAAGAGTTAATTAAGAGTACTCATTGCTGCTCAGCTGACTGAATGATGATAAAAAATATTTAACTGATAAAGTAAGCCAGCTGGAAAAACTACTAGAAGATAAATCTCTTCAATGTAGTAAATTTGCAGGTTAAGTTCAACTATTAGAGAGGCTGTTACAAGAGACTAAACGGAACTGTGTGGCTTTACAAAATGAACTGTTTTGTGCTAAGCAGTGGAAAAGGTATTATACAGACATGGGAAATGAAAAGGTTGGGTTAACAAATGTTTATGAGCAGGTTAACAAATATTTGGCTGAAGTAAACAAAAAGTATGAACGTTTAAAGAGCCAGTTTGAAAGTGAAAAGAAACAATGGCACAAAGCTCCTGAAAAACAGGCAAGATTTGAACCAAAAAGCTGAAGTGTTTTACCTCCTAGCCATCTTGTGAACTATGGACTTTATAGACAAGTGGCTCACAACAAAATGGGCCAAATAATGAGCTGAATCCAAAAACCTGACTTTTGAGACATGTATCTGGTGGCATTCAGATGTAAGAATGGAAAATAACTTTGGTTTTAAATTCTTTTAAAAGTCAGCACTGTACCAGAGACAGGTGTGTCCAAGGAACGTGCCATTCCCTCCTTATCTGCAAAGTCCAGTCAGAGTTGATTAACCAGAATATGTGATGTCATAATGTGACTGTCATATAAGACCAGACATTTCAGAATCCCTCAGAACCTCTTCATACCAGATGCAATGCAAGTCCATGTTGGATAAGACTGTTGTCTTATAGCTGATAAGCTTTCCACCAATAGCCAAGCCTGTCTTCCTGTGTGCATACCAGAAGAGGCTTGCCTGTCTTCCTGCATTTGTACCAGAAGAGGTTTCCAGTGCCAGTGTGTGTACAGAAGCTACCACAGCCAAAAGCCAGCAATCAGAGTGACAATCACAGCAGAGAGGAAGATTCTTATTATTTCTTGCATCATGAAGAAAACCCCACCTTTTGTACAAACTCCAAGTGTATAGGTATCACTTTAATATTTTTATATATTTTTAGTGTAGCTTAGGAAAGAGGTGGTTACATAAAGGGAAATCTTGTAACCTATATTAAATATGGGTATGCAAACAAATATTGAAACATTTTATATGCAATGAAATATTCAAACATTTTATGCGAAAGAATAATGTTGCTATTTTCAGATGTTTACTAAGACTGCATATTATGTCTAATTACTTTTCATTTGTTATGTTTGAAAGTTGTGTTGCTTTGTTTACTTTGTGTTCATGTTGCCTTTTGTAATATTTACCAGACTAAATATATCTATGCAATATAGTATTAGTTTATTAGCTTATACTGTACAGGAAAAATACAATCTGTTTTTATATCACTCTGAGGCTGCCACATGCCATGTTCATTTATAAATTATAAGAACCATATATATGCAGTAGGTTTAGAAATGAAACCTGAGCCAACCTTCCCCTGTTTTGCATGATCTATAATGCTAAGGCTTGAGGCTAAGCTAAGTGGTCTTAATAAACAACTGATATTCTAGCCTATTGTTCTGACAAGTTGGGGTCTCATCACAGGGCTAATTTGGATGAAAGACACATTATTTATATCAATATTAATATTATTTAGTATAAACATAGAAGAAAAGCATTTATTGAATTGCATATAAGTAATTTTCTCTGTTTTTGTTTTTCAGTGAGAGTCTAAATGTAACTAACTAAAAAGTGAGAAGTTGATGTACTGAGGAAAAGTTCAACCGATAATTTTCCTAACTGCCAGTCTATCACTACAAGCAAGAAGGACCCTGATGCACCCTTAGAACACATAGATTAAGTTTTATATTGAATTGTTGTTGTTGTTTTGTCATTATTGTTAAGCAATGACAGCCCAAAGTATAGGTGCAGAGATTGTTAAATCAGAGGCAGTGGTGCATTCTCCAGTGTTTTCTCTGCTTCTTATTAAAAGCAAATATGAAAGAATAGAAGAATTAGAAAGAGTTAATTAAGAGTACTCATTGCTGCTCAGCTGACTGAATGATGATAAAAAATATTTAACTGATAAAGTAAGCCAGCTGGAAAAACTACTAGAAGATAAATCTCTTGAATGTAGTAAACTTGCAGGTCAAGTTCAGCTATTAGAGAGGCTGTTACAAGAGACTAAACGGAACTGTGTGGCTTTACAAAATGAACTGTCTTGTTGCCTAGCAGTGGAAAAGGTATTATACAGACATGGGAAATGAAAAGGTTGGGTTAACAAATGTTTATGAGCAGGTTAACAAATATTTGGCTGAAGTAAACAAAAAGTATGAATGTTTAAAGAGCCAGTTTGAAAGTGAAAAGAAACAATGGCACAAAGCTCCTGAAAAACAGGAAAAATTTGAACCAAAAAGCTGAAGTGTTTTACCTCCTAGCCATCTATTTCAGCTAAAAGGACAAGCAGAAGGTACACACGAAGGATAGATTCCTCTCTGGAATTCTTCTTGTGCAGAACCTGTCAAAGAAACAGAAACTTCTCACCAGCCACACGCTCCTCTTCAGTCTGGCGCAGAGGAGTCAGAATGGGAAGAAGAAGAAGTAGAAAAAGAGAACATGGGTAGAGATAAAGAAAGTAATACCCCAGCAAAACATAAAAGTATATTAAAGAAATCAGATAAACAAGTAGAGAAGACAGAGAAAAGTACAAAGAGCAAAAGTAAAACTGAGAAAAATTTGAAAACATCTGAAGAATCAGATTCTGTTGCTGACTCTGAAGTCTCTGGTGATTCCTCTTGTGAAAAGGATCATTCTGATTCAGGAAAGGAGTCACATAAAAGACACAAAAGGAAAAATAAGTCTAAATGGAAAAGTGATCCTGATTCAGAAGATGAGTTGCCTAGGAGACCAAAAAGAAATAAAAAGTTATCTGAAAGAGAAAAAGGATATCTAAAGTCAAAAACTGTCATGAAACCTTACAGTTACTTAGAACATGATACAGTTCCAAAGACACTAAAGGGAATATTGAACAGCACATTCGCAAGCTGTAGGAATGCTTTGAATTGTTGCCCATAACTGATAAGGGAGAACAGAGTTTTATAATTCCATGGTCTGTAGATGATCCACTTGCCAATTGGTCTAGGGTACCCAAAGAGAATAGAAACAAACCAGTTAGGTTGTACAAATTTCTGAAAAGGGAATTTGGTGAATATCACACCAAAGGAGCAGCCAGGTTTGCCGCTTACAAAATGCAATGTGGTATTGCTCAAAGTCCAAGGGATTTTTATTGTAAACTGAAGAATGTATACTTTGGAGCAGAAGATAACACTGACAGAGATAGTGATAATTTCCAAGATGTGTATTATCATGGTTTACCCTCTTTAATTAGAAAACAGTTGGCACTGGAGCTTAATAAGGCAGAACATACCTGGGACTCTGAAAGAGGTGATGATGCTCCCACACAGAAAAAGAGAAGTTCTGCCTCCAAGGCTAAAGCATCTGAGGTCACTGCCTCCGATACTTTAGGTATGGAGGAAGATGAGATACGTGTTTCTAAAAAACTCAAAGAAAAAGAGAAAGAAGCAGAATAACAAGCCTCCACAGGAGAAACCTGTAGAGCTGCCAAACTCTACACCAGACCAAATTGTGGTTCAGCAACCTTGCCCTGATCAGCAGCCTTATAAAAATCAACAGCCTTATCAAAACCCTCAGCAATGTCAAAACCAGGGATTTTCTTATGGGGAATACAGCTGTAGTAAAGGATATGACAGGGGGTACAGTAATTATGGTGGTGGCAGAGGCAACTACAGAGGGTGACACTATTATAATAATGATCAACAAGGTTATAGGTCAGTGACCCACTGCACAGTGACACCACAACAGTGAAACCTGAAAAAAGACCATTACAGTGAATGTTGCTGTAATGGTCTGGGTTTCACTGATGTGGCTTCTCCTGGTGTTCTGCCCCCTCCCCAAAACAACTCCAACCAGGAATTGATTATAAGAAATGTGGGGGGTGTGGGGGCAAAGCCCCCTGCATGTGGGGTAAAACACCTTGAACATTGATGGCACAATGCCGAGTGTTGGCATTATGCCATCGATGTAATGGATGTCGGCAACATCGCTGTTGACTACAAGTAGTGCTTCCATTATAGGTCACCCCAGAACAGGCCTAGGCCTGGTGCTCCTAGTATAGTAGTATAGAGGAAATGGTTAAGAAGTCACAGGATGACATGAGGAAGGAAATAGAGAATTTAAAAGCACTTTTTCAAAGTAATTTGCTACGTTCTCCCCAGTTACCTCCTGCTTCTCAGCCTCCTGTGTAAAATACAACAGTAATGCTAAGTGACTAATAGATTCTGTTCTCTGTGCTGCTGTCCAGATATGTGAAACTGTAATTGTTGAAAATGGTAAAGAAACTGTTGTGAAATTTAAAAATGAATACATGCCAAATGAAAATTAAAATGCTATCTCTGAGTCTGATCTTTCTCAAGAGGTGTTCAGAGTTAGTATTACAAACAGTTTACCACGTCACAGTGAGACTGCTGTGCTGTACAGGATAAAGGAAAACAAAGTCTACCTGGGCAACTGAATTTCAAAAGAAAAAGCAGAAAGGTTTTACTTTGACATAAATATTGAGAACAGTTTGAATTGTAGAGCTTTGTTAGATTCGGGGGCAGAAGTGACCCTAATGTTTAAAAGCTTATTTGACAAATTGACCAATGCCTTAGGTGACTTGAAAGTACTGACAATCCACTCAGATGACTTACAGATAGTAGATTATGGAAAAGAAGCTCAGAAGCCCTTAGTTTAAGTGTGGTTTATTTATTTATTTTTTGTTGACCGGGTAAGCGCACTAGACAAATCCTGCCTATTTTCAGGCACGACCCGGGGGAGGGGGATACAGATGAATGCCAACTGACCTTGAACCAGATTAAGCTGTTGGTGGTATTTTTAGTGAATGAGGGAAATTTGGCAAGGACACCGGGGAAATTCCCCTACTCTTTTCAATAAGTGCCATGGGATCTTTAACATCCACCTGAACTACCACCAATCCAGGCAGATGGGACCTCGGTTTAACGTCTCATCCAAAAGACAGCACCTCAGAAGTGCAGCACCCCTCTCATGCTGCACTACAGTGTCAGTACTGGGGATATTAACCCAAGTGCCTGATGCGGGAACTGAACCCACAGCCCTCTGAGCTCCCAGCCTCAGAGGCGAGTGTGCTACCTACTGAGCCACTGACACTGATAGTGAAAGTTAAAGTTGAGGTTAAAATTAAGGTTTAGCAAAATGGTAGTTACACATCCAGTGTATGTTACTAACAAAACAGGTGATGATTTTCTAATCGGAAATGACCTTCTGAAAAGGTTTAGACCTATTATTGACTATTTTCACAGAGTTTTGTGATCACAGGTAAAAAGGTCTATTCCAATTGGAAAGAATCTTAAGGTTTCAAAAACAATCAGAGTCATGTTACCTTGAGAAAGATGATGCAATCATTAAAATAAATGTTGTGCATTCTGGCATACCTGATGTATCTACAGTATATTGGGTAATTCTGAAAAGTTGGCTACATGGAGAAGTAAAGCTCATATGGTTTGTTTGTCAAAACAAGATATGGTAAGATCTGAGATTAATTCAAAATGTTTAACTTTCTTCACAAGGAAAGTAAACCCTATTTTCTCATAGTCCTAGCCTGTTTCTGATACAGACACATTAGATTCTGAATACACAGCCTCCTATGAGGACTGTGGAAAGGAAATGCCACTGAATCATAAGTCTTTTCTCTGTAAAATGGAGACAGACAAAGGTGAGCTTAAGGTGCCAGTTAGAACAAAGAACATGAAGGTAGTCAGTTATGTGTTGTGCCTAGACTATGAACACTGTCTAATCAGTGAACAGTTTTACAAAGTATTAAGAAGGTGGAGGCCTAATTTGACATTTGTAACTAAACAAGAGTGGCTAAAAGGTGTCCCAAACCATGAAGGTAGCTTGAAAGTATAGTTATCTGCACCCTGAACCTCCAGTTAGGGAAAAATAATATACAACACCACATGTATGTAGTGCATGGTTTGAAATCTCCCATGTATCGTGGGTTAGACGTACTTGTATGACTGGGTGTGTATATTGACCTAGCAAATGATATTATGTGGTCATGAATAAGGGGGAACCCTTACCCAATAAAGGTGTCACCACAAGCCTTGAGGTCTGAACAAACTATTCCTCAAGTGTGTCAGATGGTGAGTGAGTTCACTGCAAGAGTTCCAGTTAATGTAAGGGAATTTTCTGTTAGGATTAATGTAAAGAAAGGCCAAGAAATGCCCAACCAAACTGCAGTGCTTGTGCCTAACCAGTAGTTTAGTAATATGGGTTTAAAGATACATTACACACCCTGCTTGGATATGAGCAATGGAGTAATGCATATTTTGGTGCATAATCCTACAACATAGCCTATCACTATAGAAGCTAACTGCAAGTTAGAAATAGTAAAAGGTACATCTTTTTATGATTTCGAATGAACTGTTCCAATTATTGGGGAACTATCTGAAAATATTACCCAGAGAAATGAGACAGATGAGAATATTAAATCTTTACCCAATGGTTTAATTGTTCTGCAGGAAATCTGTCCAGTTGGTAAGAAAGAAACACATACATGTAAGGCTAAAGATAATTACCTTGTACTGTCTATTACTGTTAATGAAACAGAACCATTTAAAGAGGTATATGTAGTTGATGCTTAAAATGTTTCTGATATAACTGAAGATATGGTAGAGTTAGGTGAAAACTTACCTTTTCCTGCTTTTAAGGAAAAAAATTGAACAAGTCATATAAATATATAGCTGTGAAACTGAATCAGAAAAGAAACATGTTCATAAAATGTTCTTTCATTTGAAAAACATGTTTTCAAAAGATGCTTATGACTGTGTGGTAACTGACCTTCATGTTACTAGGGTGCCAACAGACTCTAGTAAAGGTCCAGTTTATGTTCAACCTAAAGATGGCCAAACAATGTGCCAAGGCAGTGGGGAAAGCTAGCAGAGTGCTAGGGTGTATAGGGAGAGGTAATACCAGCAGAAGAAAAACATCTCCGAAAGGACACAGACAGGGTGGCGGCTGTTCAAAGAAGGACAACAAAAATGGTGTAGGGCCTGCACCAAAGGTCATATGAAGAGAGGTTGGAGAAACTCAATAAGTATACCCTGAAGGAGAGGAGGGAGAGGAGAGACATGACAGAGACCTTCAAGTTCCTCAAGGGAATAAATAAGGTACAGGAGAACAGTATCTGCCAAAAGAGAAAATGCTCTAGAACAACAAGAGGGCATGACATGAGACTGGAATGGGGTCGACTGAGGGGCAACATAAGAAAGTACTTCTTCATGGAGAGGGTAGTTGAGGCATGGAACAGCCTGCTGGCAGAGGTAGTGGGAGCAAAGACAGTGGGGATATTCAGAACTGCATGGGATAGACATAGGGGTGCCATAGCAGTTCAGAAAAGAAGACGATGCCAGAGATTAAGTAGGATCTATGGCATTCTCGCTAGGTAAGGATACGGGACAGACTAGATGGGCCTGTCAGTCCTTATCTGCTGTCAAAGTCTGTGTTTCTATGTATGCCAGTACAGAATACCCCTATCATCTTATGAGCACATACAAGAGATACTGGATACCTTGATGAATCAAGGAGTTTTAAGAGAAGTGAATTCTGTTTATAATTCACCCATTTGACCTGTACTAAAACCTACAGAAAAATGAATGGAGGCTCACAATTGACTATAGGCAGTTAAGTAAACAGTTACCTTTATCTCATTGGCCCATTACATATTTGGATCAAAGTTTGGCAAAAGTTGAGGGTGCAAAATATTTCACATTTCTAGATACAGAAAATGGGTTCTGGACATTAAAGGTAGAACCAAAAGATCATTACAAACCTTTAGAAGAAGACAGTATACATGGAACAGGTGTCCTTTTGGGAGTTTAAATTCCCCCTGCAGATTTTAGTATCTTTCTGCACAAGGCCATGCCTGATGTTGAAAGTAGAGGAAATCTGGTTTACATGGATGATGTACTAATCAAAAGTAACTCTTTTGAAGAACACCTGAAAGATGTCATTTATGTTTTGAACTAGCTGAAAAATGCTGGTGCCAAAATTGTCTTTGACAAAGGGACAGTGGTTCAGAAACAAGGTAAACAATCTCGGATATGAAGTTGGACCTGATGGGCTGCACCAACAGCACAACAGAATAGAAGCAATTCAGAAAATTGGCCCACCCAAAACTTTAAAGGAGTTACACAGCTTCCTTGGAATCTGTAATTACTCAAAGCAGTTGATTCAGGACTATGCCAAAACTGACCATCCTCTCACCAGGGTACTGAAAATGATATAACCCTGGATATGGGGGGACAAAGAAAGCTATGTAAACTTACAAAACACTGTGTCTTGCTTACCCACAAATGGATAAGGATTTTTATCTAGAAACAGGGTACACTGAACGCAGCGCCAGTGTAGTGTTATATCAGAAACATGATTCAGACAATCATGTTATTGCTTATGCTAGCAAAACTTTAAGTGATATGGAGAAAAAGTTTTCAGACTGTGAAAAAGCAATTATTTTCTACTGTATAGGCAGTACAACAGTTCAAAAACTATATTTGTGGTAAGAAAGTTATTGTTTAGATTTGTCACCAACCTATTGCTCTTCTGGGGAGCCAGAAACTTAGGGGTGGTAATGTGTCAAGTAGCAGGATTGTGGCCTGTACCTTGGCACCCCAGGGTCTACCTTTAGCGATCAAAGATGTTATCAGACAAAAGTAATGCTGTAGCCCAAGGGTTGGCAGATCTGCATGATTGTGCTGTAGGTGCACATCCAGTACAAGATTCTGAACACCCTTCAGAACTGGAAAGGATGCAAAAAACAGCACAGACATCACAATTACGATGAAAATGTTTGTCAGAATGTGCCTAAAACTTATGTTGATGGTTGTGCATTGCACCAAGATGGAAAACTACGTTCTGATTTAGGAGTGGTGTGACATGAAAATGTACCATGTTCTCCTATTAAATACCAGCTTGGTTCCAAGTCTAACCAATATGCAGAATTAGCAGCAGCCATACAGCAATACAAACTGCAGTACAGCATAACTTGCAAGATACGGTAATTTGTATTGATTCTGATTATGCTAGACATAGTTTCTTACACATTTACCATACTGGAACGTGAATGATATGAACAATTCCAGGCATAAAAAGGTGGCACATGTAGAGCTTATATTAACCACACATCAGTTAGCTGATGAGCATGGTTTGATTGTTTATTAGAAAAAGGTAAAGGGATATTCCAACATTCAGCTACCAGACAAAACAGGAAATAACTTGGTAGATGCTCTAGCTAAGGAAGGTGCTTTAAGTGGAGAAGTATGAAATGTTGTTCCTACTGTCCCAAGTTAATGTAAATGTCGTTACCCATCAACAAGAACAGCAGGGAAAAACAAATGAAGTGTTACACTTGTATAGTGATAAACCTGAAAATGCAACAGGATGACAAAATAGTAGGAAAGTTTTGCCGTTTCATTAAGGATCCCAGTCTAAATATGATTTCTGAAAGTGACCTACAACTGGACCATGAACAGAAAGCCATGTATGACAAAAAAAGGTAAATTCCAATTACAGAATGATATCCTGGTAAGAACTGGTGAAAAGTAACAAAGGCCCAGATGGGTAGTTCCTTTAGGTCATAGGGAAATTATGCTGCCAACCTGGTGACATTGAAGGTTGAGGCACTGGATGCCACACCTTGTGCCATGCCAGCTACCAAGGTTTGGAAGCAAGTTTGGGTCATCGGGGGTCGCGGGGAAGGACAGGATCGAGCAACCGGAGGAATGCTCTCCTCTCCCGAGGAGGGTGGGTTGATGACTCCCTGGCATGGGCGGCTCCCAGCAGTGGCTGGAAGGTGCTGCAGTCCAGGAATCAAGTAAGTTGCAAGGGGAGGAGCCCCGGCAGTCATCTGTGGGCTGGGTGCAGGAGCATGCCTGGTAGCTCTGGCCAACATTGTACATCTGGACACCTAGGGGGAGCTTGAGAACAAGGAAAACACCCGCTATTGGGGGGGTAGACATCACCTACTCCCACCTCCAGCACCGGATCCTGCTCACTGTGGGGCTGGGCTTGGTGTCACCTCCACCCATGGAAGCACTAGATGAATGCACTGAGGAGCAGAAGGCGGCCCCACTCCAGGTGGGGGGATTCTGGAGGGACTGCTCCACGCAGTGAGTCGTGGGTGTGCCAAGGACCAGACCACAGCTGGGAGGATTTCAGATAGGAGGGGATCAGGTAAGGTCGACTGAAGGTGCCCCCAGGCAGTGGTGACTGGAGGGAAAAATAGTTGGAAAACAAAATAGAGGAATTATGTTACAACATGCTCATGATAAACCATCTGGAGCACATAAGGGGGACAGAAGAACTTATTAAATGTTAAAAGAAGTAGCCTACTGGCCTTACATGTACAGTGATGTTACAGATTGTATGAAAGGGTGTATAAAATGTTGCAGATTTCAGCCTTCATTGTTAAAACAGAGAGCACCACTGCAGGTCAAAGGAATTGCAGTGCTTTGGTCTGATATCCAAACTGACTGGATTGGTCCTGTTACAAGGTCTTCAAGGGGTAACAAACATCTTTTGATAGTTACTTATTTACAAAATGGTTGAATGTCTGACTGTACCAAACGATACAACTGAAACCTCAATTTTATTGTTAATAAACCATGTGTTTAGTCACTGGGGATTACCAATGAGAGTGGAATCTGATAGAGGTTCCCATTTCACAGGCAAAGTTATAGAAAACATATGGAAAATACTAGAGGTTCAGAGAAACTTACATTTTTTTTTTTTTTTTTTTTTTGTTGTTTAACCAGGAGTAGCACACTAAGCTGAAACCTTTTTTACAGGTGCGACCTGGGAGCACAGGGAAGTTAAGTGACTTGCTTAGGGTCACACAGTATGCAAGTGGAAGCTGTGGGATTCAAACGGAGGTGTGGTTTGATGGATGTCACCAGATTTGCAGCTCAGAGCCTTAAACCACTGCGCTATACTGCCTCCCTAATGTGCCCCATCATCAAGAGTCATCTGGACAGGTGGAACATGCCAATCAAACAGTTGTGCATATACTAAATAAATAAGTTTTTTTATTTTAGTCTTTGGTAACTAGGTAAGGCCCACTAGGCACAAATGCCTGTTTTCAGGGGTGACCTGGGAGCACTGGGCGGTTAAGTAACTTGCTCAGAGTCACACAGTATGCAGGTGGAGGTTGTGAGAATCAAACCCAGATCTGGTCTGCTGGATGTACCAAGCTCATTCACACCTCATTCCTCTAACCTCTAGGCTATACTGCCAGCCCATGTTAGTTCAAGCTGGCCCAGTGGAGTGGAGGGCTGAGGCATCAGTGCCTTATCTTCTGCCACACTGGTGACCCATGTTCGTGGTGCAAGCAGGTCACCAGGAGTCGGCCCGGGAGGGACAGGATTGAGCATCCAGAGGACAGCTCTCCTCTCCCAAGGAGTGTGACTTGGCAGCCCTGCTGAATGACTGCCCCCAAGTGGAGGCCTGAGGGTAGAATGGGACAGGGGCACCACTGGAAGGGTGGGTGCTGCAGGACTCTGCAGCATGTGTATGCCTCTACATACATGCACTGTTGTGTCATGCCCCAACAATGGGGAGGATCAGGAGAAAATGGAGAAAAAATACCCCCGCTGCAGCAGATGAAGGACTGACCCCACACAAGTTCCACACCAGTGGCTGGACAGTCGATCCTGTGGCTAGGATAGCTCCCAAGGTAAGACCCTGGAGGAACCGGGTGACAGGGCTGGGTGGGTTGAGTGGATGGAAGCTGCTGGGGGGAGAGAGAGAAGTGAATAAAGAGTAAATAAATATGTTAGTTCATTGGGAAAAGATTGGGATGTAAAATTGCCGCTTGTATTAATGGCAATATGTGCTACTCATAATAAGCCTATAGGCATATCACCTTTTGAAATGATGACAGGAAGATAAATTATGTTACCTTTACATCTTCAGTATACAACAGGGAATGTTAATTTGTCATGTGCGACTACAGCACATGAATATGTAACTCATTTAAGACAGCACCTGCAAGAAACCTTTGTATTTCCTCAAAGGAAGTTAGAGAAAAGTATTCAAGGTTCTAATTCATATTATGACAGAAGAACTAATTCAAAAGAATATCAAATTGGAGACAAAGGGCCAGACTTTCATAACTGCAAGAATGCCACAAACCCCCGGTGTGCCAAACATATGGAGCACACAGCTTGTGACAATCTCCGGGCAACAATTGGGATTTTCTGTCCCTTGCATCCCTCACAGGTCCGTAGACCACAGTTTTGTGGTCTAGCATGCGCCACTCCTGGGGAACTAAGTCACGGAACTTGTGCCAGGTATTTGGTGCGAGCTGCCATAAAACATGGAAACTGTCGCAACTACACCCAGGATTGGAGATTCGGGTGCAGTTGTTGCAAAGAGGTTTGGCATCCTGGCAAATCCGAAGTCCCATGGTGCAGGGCTCAACGCAAGCCCTGTGCCACCTTTTGAAAATCCGGTCCCAAGTGTTTTACTTTAACTACAGCAGAAACACTGCCAAAGTTAAAATGTTCCTTCCAAGCTGGGAAGGACCCTTTTTAATCAAAGATAAAGTTTCACCTGCAGTACACCAAATTGAGATCAAGAAGAAAAACACTGTCGAAGTGATGCTTAAGTAGGTTAATATTAAATACCTGAAACCATACCATGAATGCAGATGAGTATGGTATCACATCTCAAGTGAAAGTGAAAATGATAAACAACAGCCATGCTACAGATCTTATTTGGGATGCTGATGTCTGTGAATAACAAATAGCAAATAATAATTTATCCCACTGGTGAAAGTTCTGTTAATAATTTAGATGTGCCAAAGAAACCTGTTGGAATAGTAGAATGGAAAATGTACATGGTTATAGTCATGTTTAATGGTATTAGTTTAATTTTTCTATGCAAAAATGTACATATCTAGTGATGTCACCTTCGATGATGTCAACTCTGATGATTTCATAAGTCTACATCTATAATGATGAAACTTTTCTATTATGTTATTTGGTTCATATTTCTCCTTACTCACGTATATTTTATGTGAAATTTAAACTGTATACCCATATACTAGGATTGCAGTGTTGAATTAGAAAATGTGTTAGTTTAAGAATGCATTTTTAATTCAAAAGGGGGTTATGTTGTAGCAAATTGCTAGTTATAAAAAAACTGTATATTTTTTTTTTTTTTTTTAGTCATGGGGTATGGTTATTTGGGTCTCACTTGATACTAAGACATTTAATTTATCTGAATGGGTTGACAAATCAAGGCATGAGGACAAGCTGAGTTTTTTTTAAGTACTACAAGACGTCTCTCAACAGAAAGTGGGCCTCACAGATTTCAGAGTGGTTTTCCTACCAACTGATACTAATGCCGGAGGTGCGAATCTTAGCAGGAGAACTGGAGATATTTCCATGACAGCCTGCATTATAACTGCTGGGCAACTGATAAGGTCATGCTACAGTAAGACACCAATTACCTGGCGAATAAAAAAACTTAATGTCTTTAATACTGGACATATATTTTTGTTTATTTCTCTGACACTGAAAGTACTGCAAGCATAAAAATAACAAAATCTGATAGCTGATGTTCCTATCTGTTAAAGTCTCAATGCTCACATGGAACTTCTTCATGAAACTAAAGTTATTTGCAAGTATAGCCTGTGCTAACAGTTAAAAAGCTTAGGGACAGATATTCAGAACTTTGCACTGGGCGCAAACCATTTGCACAGGTTTAGCGTGGGTCTGCTATATTCAAAAGGCCAAATAGAGCATGCAAACTGCATTAGCGCTGGGCAAAATCATAATGCAAGTAAGGGGTAAACTGAGGGGGCATGTACATGAATACAGGCGCAATGCTATATTCAGCAACTAGCGCCGTGCAAAGTGGTTTTGCATGACTTAGCACAACACTTTGTGTGGTACAAATTACCACCCAGGAAAAGGTCATCTTAACCCTGGGCAATCCAGTTTTGCGCAACATTGTGGCTTTGCACAGCATTTGTGCAGCATTTGCGTGGCTTTGCATGACTCTAACAAATAAGTATGACACATAGAAAAAGCCAGACATAGAGGAAACATGCTGCTCACTGATGGTATCACAATGATGCCATCATCTGCCACCGGTCCCAGCCATGCCAGGCATTAAGTGGTGACCCAACCCCAGTGGACACCATGGCAGTGTGGACATACAGCACACACTTGCAGACCACCTTCAGTGGACTCCAACAGATGCCAGCACACACATGCAGCACTGTGGGCATGGAGGGTGTTTGGGTGGCCAGACTGTGCCACAGATTGGGTGTGGCCACAAGGCTGGGACACATTATGCAGTGCACATGGGCCAGTATTGGGAATACCCCAACACCAGTGTGCCTATCTGATCGTATGTGCCCCCCCAGCCACATACTGCACAGCACACACAGCCGGCCATGTATATGTCACTGTAAGCATCCCATGCCAGAGGTGTAGCATCTGTGGGTCACACAACAGCGTAACAGTAATGTCCACTGTCAGTAAACACCTGCAAGTTGGCCTGTCACTGTGTACAGTGCAGTGGTCATTACTGTCCTACACACCATAGGCAAAGGACAGCTCTTCTCCTCTAGGGAGGGGGTATGCCAGCAGTGAGTAAACACTTGCCCCCTAGTGGAGGTTGCGGGGAAGCTCACTGACTCTGAAGATGTGGGCGGGGGATGGAACAGATGCCTGGAGGAGCCTGCATGCTGCTGCAGCTGGTGTCATTGCATGCTCCATTCCCCGAGGGAAGGGTAAAATGGGAAAAACAAGGGAGTTCTCTGCCACAGAAGGATGACAATTGTCCCACCATAGCGCCACCAGGGAAGACGCCTCCCTGAAAAAACTGGATCTGGTCTGCTGGTTCAAGAGGTCTCCCACCCCTGCCACAAAGGGTAAGTCATGGGGGTTAAAGAGGAGGGGGTCTGATACCCAGTGCTCAGCGGGGGGGACATCAGAGGATAAACTGGCAGAGGACCCCTGGGAGAAAAAGCACCAAACCCCCCCCAGTTATTCCTCTTTTATGTGGATTGAGGTGGCTCCCCCATAAAAACTGAAAAAAAACAACTATATAAACTAGCCTTTAACATTTTTGGGGGGGGTGTAACTTAAATATAAAAAGACAGGCACCAAGTACGTTTTTATCAGATTCGCTCTTTCTTGCTCATTCTCCACTTATTCCAAATGGTAAATGTTTCCCTAGGTTTATCTTATTTTCCTAGTTGTACGTTGCCATGTCTCCTTTCCCTAAAAATACTTCCAATATTTTACAAGGATTCTGTTCCACCTGGACATCAGCTACTGTTTGGACTTCTTCATTGGTAGTTCCAATTTCTACGCAGTGGCTTTTTTGGAAGTTTATTTCGCTCCTGTTGTCTGAGTAAAGACTTGTATAATATTCTTTGCTAGAGTCCCTGACAAGCTGTTTTGCATCACTAGACACAAGTCATCCACGTATGCTATAGTTTTTATACCAGTGGGGTTTGCAGGATGTACTCCTTGTATTTTTGGAGATTTATCTAGTAATCTAATCAGAGGATCAATAGTTAAGATATACAAAAGTGGACTCAGTGGGCAACCCTGTCTGAGACCTCGTTTAACACAGCATTTCTTCCCTATCCAACCATTGTCATATGGGAGCATGAAAGTGTCTTTGTAACATAACTTTATCCATGTAATAAAATTTCTGGGGAGCCCATAGGCTGCCAGGCATAGCCACAAGTAGTCATGTGAAATTCTGTCAAAGACCTTTGCTTGGTCATAGTTTATTAAATAGCCCAAACTGTGACCTTTATTCCAATTTTCTAAATTTTCCCTAAGTAAAATTATGTCTGTAATTTTGCGTCCAGGTATAGAGCAAAATTGGGTCTGGAGTACTATGCCATCTAGCACTTGCATTAATCTTCTACCAAGAATTTTTGTCGATATTTTAAAATCTGTGTTTAACAGCATAATGGGTCACCAATTCAAGTGGTCTGCTTTATTTCCTTTTTTAAATAAAAAAATCAATAATCCTTCATACATATGTTTTGGAAGAATATTTTTACTGAGAAATTCATTGTATACGTCCGTAAGTTCTGTTGAGCAATAATTCCACAGAATTTTATAAAGTTCACCTGGCAACCCATCTGAACCAAGTGCTACTCCCACCTTGAAACTTTTAATCATCCATTCCATTTCCTGGGGAGTAATATTATAAATTAAGTTTTGTTTCTGTGTATGTGTTATTTGAGGTAAGATATCCATTTGCAATAATTGATTTAACCGTGTATTTTATGGAAAGGGCATGTCAAACTGTGTTTTTATATAATGTTCACTTTCCTGCAAGATATCCTTATTCCCTTTTAATATTGTACCCATAGAATTAATCTCTTTTTTTTTACACTTTTTTCCGTGCATTGCTGACACCATTCAAAAGGATTAATTTGATAGTTTTTACCATGAGTTCCAAATTTTTGTTCAGACTCTAGTGTTTTTAAATTATCATACTGATATAGACACATTTTGTGCTTTATAAATGTAATTTGATCTGAATAATCTGTATCTTGTGAATGTTGTAATAAAATGAATCTATGGAATCGATTCTTCAAGTCTATATATTTTTTCATTAGCTTTTTGTCTTGATACAGATATATAAAAAATCTCTTAGATATATTTTACTGTCATCCCACCAAGAAGTCATCGACTCATATAAACACATTACTTACTTTCTGTCATTTATGCTGGAGGTCCATTAGTACTGTATTAGCCTATAACAAGTTTGCATTTAGCCTCCAAATTCCAGGTCCAGTTGAGTTATTTTCAGTGTCTGACAGCAGTATACACACCATACAGTGGTCAGAGGATTCAGTAGGTACCACTTGGGGTTTTAAAATTGAAATACAGTTTGACATAAACCAGAAGTCTATTTGTGTCGACAGTTTACCCCTGTAATAAGTGTGTTTTGGTTTTCTACGGTTGTTCCATGTACATCCAGTAATCCCGCTTGATTTATCAATTGTTTTGAGAAAGATGCTTTGCAATAAGTTTTGTTTGTGTTAGAGCTTTTATCTGTTTTCAATAACCTGATATAAAGTCTCCTCTTAACAGGACCATTTTACCCATATGTAAATAGGGTTGAATTTGCTTTAACAATTCAATTCTTGTTGCCTTTATTTGAGGGGCGTAAATGTTAATTAACCTGTATGCTTGGGATTGAAGTACAATATCTAACAGTAGTGCTTGGCCCAGGCAGATATCAACCAATTTAGTCACTTTTATGTCTGGAGTTTTAAAATAGATGCCTAAGCTGCTGCATTGCTTCTCCCCTATAGACCAGTAAAAGTCTCCCCACAACCATCCTCCCAGTGTTTTTTTTTTACTTCCTCTATGGTACTCAGTCTAGTATCTTGGAAACAATAAATTTCATGTTTAAACTGTCCTATAATAGCAAAAGTAGTCAGTCATTTAACGTCAGATTTTATGTTATTAACATTTAATGTTGCAAAAGTTAAATTCAGCTTATGAGTTCCGTGTTTGTTTCGTAGCACTTCTTCTTTCTGTCCTTGTTTCCCATTTCTTTATTTTTCTTGGAAATGTTTGATGGGTCTTCTTCTATTTCAAAACAGGCATTTTTTGGGATGAGGATGCAGAAATATCTGAGTCCTCATCCTCCATCAAATCTCTCCAGTTCTGCAAGGTAGACAATTGATTTTCCAATGCCATGGGGTCTTCTGATTCTACCCATTTCAGTTTTGTTTCCCTCTTTTCCCTTTACCTGCAGTTTGAAAGGGATCCCGTAATGGAGGGGGGCATTTCTGCAGTAGGTAAATCTGTTTAGGGCATGGTAGTATCCATCTTAACAGCTGCCTCTGTTTCTGAAGTAGCTTTGTTGGCAGATCTGTGCCCAGATGAAGAAGTAGTTGCTGTTTTGGGGATAGTGATGTTAACCGGACTCACTTCTTTGTTTGCATTGGGTTGCAAGGTCCTATGTGATTTGGTAGCCTTATGAATGTAATAGTCCTGCTCTCCAAAATCAGAGGAGTTGTGAGCAGCCCATGGGCAAGATCTGAAGGTATATTCAGTGTTATCACAGAGATTACAGTTATGGGTGAAGGTACAAAGTGCACTAGTATGTCCCAAAGCCCCACATAAAATACATGTAATTTTATCACAGTCATTATTTCAATGTGTTAAAGAGCCGCATCAACAACATAATTTGGGCTGGCTGGGGTAAAACAAGATACCACAATCCCTGCCCAAGAAAAAACAGATAGGAGTTAGATACCTATTTCTGTTTGTTTGAACTGGACTTGGAATTTCTAGCCTCCCGTCCAAAATTCTTCATCATCAATAATCAGGTCGGGGGAGTAGTAGTAGTAGATTTTATTTGTTTGGGGCGCCCTTCCCCAAAAGCTCATGGTGCCCTTACAACAATATTCCAGACACAAAATACATAACTAAGAACAGGAACAGTAATAAGAATATATACATATAAAATCCGAGACATAATTAAAAAATGCTGTACCCATCAAGTTCCTGAGAACCCACCGCAGACTCCAGAAGCCTGTGCAAACAGAAATGTTTTCAGCTCTTGTTTAAAAACTGCAGTAGATGGTGCCTCCCAGAGGTGCCCCAGCAGCGAATTCCATAACACCAGGGCAGCCACCTCAAATGTCCGGTCCCCAGAGCTCTTTAGCCTTGCTCTGGGGTTCTCCAGGACAGCACTGGTTACTGATCTGAGGGAGTGAGATGGGACGTAGGGATGCAGGAGATTCATCAGGTAGCCTAGACCCAATCTGTGTAGGGCCTGGTAGGTCAAAAGACCTACCTTGCAGGTGACTCACCAGCAGCCAATGCAGTTCATGCAGCACTGGGGTAATATGATTGAATCTGGGATGACCCATCAATACCCATGCTGTTGCATTCTGCAACAGCTGCAGGCACCACAGCACACCACATTCGACCTTGAGGTAGAGGGCATTACAGTAATCAAGTCTCGAGGTCACAAAACCATGGACCAGTGTGGCCAGGTCTCCAGGCAGGACAAAGGGCTTGATCCGGGTTATGTTTCAGAGATGATAAAATCCCGTCTGAACAACTGCCGACACCTGCACATCAAATGTCAGCTCGCTGTCAAACACAACACCCAGATTGTTCACCCTTGATGAAACCTCTGGTTCTGCTGGGCCTATAAAAAGGACCAACCTGTCCCCAGAGGCTCCAAGCCCAGCCCTCCGATCCAGCTCTACCACCTTGTATACTACATCTTTTCTCTAACCATTGCAAACAGAACAGTCACCATCTTGAATGTGGGTTTCATGAGGGGTATTGCTATGAAGAGTGACCACAAGGTAGTATCTTTAACTGTGGGGTAAATGTTCCAAAATGTATCCAATAAAGCTCTGTTCTGGAAACTAATATCAAAATTAGAGTCTCCAGGAGTGCAAATGAAAACATAAACACTGGCGGAAGAAAATTTCAGGGAGTTTTTTATCAGTTCTTTACCCACATATTGTCTGTCAGGGGGTTGTTCCAAAGCCCCTTTATATCTTAACTGGACCACATTCCATCTTTCTGCTGACTCCACCGAGCGGTGGAACAGGCTAGCATAGGTTAATGGTTTTGGGGGTGGGCGACTCCCAGTACCTCTTGTATCCATGGGTTTTTCTGTTGTATTACTATGAATGTCATGCACATGTAAGTCTGTATCATGTAAATCTGATGGATTAGTGTCAGAGTCAATGAAATTAGCAATTTGGTTGGTAGCTTGCTGTAGTGCTCCATTTCCTTGTGCAGGTGATCCTATGCGTTGGTTTTCTGGATGTTGCACAGCTGCAGCTGTGGTTGCAGCTGCCAGTGGCTTGTCTGTTTGTTGTTGTTCTGCAAATTAGTTCATTTCTGTGGTATCAGACTGAGTTTGTTGAAAAGTAATTCCTGAAGGAAGGGGGATACTGGCATCAGGAATCCATTGGCCGTTTGAATTTAATATCCATCCAGCATTTTTCAGGGTGGCCTCCTGTGACCAAGTATCTGTCGGTGAAGCTGAGTTTTCAGTGTCTTGGCCTTGTACAGCAGTAGTGGCAGTAAATTCCTTTTCAGGTAGGTTAATTTGAATTTTTTACCCAGTACTCCAGTGGGGCTAATGGATAATATTTTTCTTTTCTTCTTCCAGCTTAGTTTTTTTCATTTACATAATGTTTTTCAGCATCTGCCATCATGTTTATGAGTTGTTGTTTTTTTTCCTCTTATTCATTTTGCAGTTTCTGTTCTTCTTCTATTAAATCCCAATCCTCGAAATCTCCAAATTCAGAAGCTAGAGCATGTGAAATAAAGTGTGCATGCTCTGGCTCCTGTCTGAGTCCACATCCTGCTCCACCATCTTTGAAGACCACACTGGACTCCTCCATCCTGCTCACAGGAAATAAAACACCCCCTGCAGCAAGAGTAGGGAAATGTCCCCAGTGTCCAGGCCAAATTTCCCCATCCACTAAAAATACCACCAACAGCTTAATCTGGTCCAATGTCAGTTGCCATCCATCTGTATCCCCCCGGGACGAGGCTGAAAATAGGCAGAATAGCCTAGCCCTCCTTTCCCGGTCAGCAAAAACAAAACAAATAAAAATGTGCCAAATAATGAGCTGAATCCAAAAACCTGTGCATTGAAACATGTAGCTGGTGGTATACTGATGCAAGGATGGAAAATAACTTTGATTTTAAATTCTTTTAAAAGTCAGCACTGTACCAGAGACAGGCGTGTCTAAGGAAACAAATTTGCCATCCCCTCCTCATTTGCAAGGTCCAATCAGAGTTGGTAAACCAGAATATGTGATGTCATAATGTGATTCACTTATAAAACCAGACATTTTAGAATCCCTCAGAACTTCTTCATACCAGATGCTGTGTAAGTCCATGTTGCTTGAGACTGTTGTCTTATAGCTGATAAGCTTTCCCGCCAAGAGCCAAGCCTGTCTCCCTGTATGTGTTCCAGAAGAGGTTTCCCTGTATTCCTGCATTTGTACCAGAAGAGGTTTCCAGTGCCAGTGTATGTAGAGAAGCTGCCACAACCAAAAGCCAGCAACTAGAGTGACAATCCACAGCAGAGAGGAAGATGCCCATTATTTCTTGAATCCTGAAGAAAAACTCACATTTTGTACAAACTCCAAGTGTCTAAGTATCGCTCAATATTTTTATGTATTTTTAGTTTAGCTTAGGAAAGGGGTGGTTACATAAAGGGAAATCTTTTAACCTATATTAAATATGGGTATGCAAAGAAATATTTAAACATTTTATATGCAAAGAAATATTCAAACATTTTATGTGAAGGAATAATGTTGCTATTTTCAGAAGTTTACTAAGACTGCATATTTTGTCTGATTACTTTCTATTTGTTATTTTTGAAAGTTGTATTGCTTTGTTTTCATTGTGTTTATTTTGCCTTGTAAAATATGTACCAGACTAGATATATCTATACAATATTTTTATTAGTCTATTAGCTTATATAGTACAGCAATAATAAAATATATTTTTTATATTACTGTGAGGTTGCCATATGCCATTTTCATTTATAAATTATAAGAAATATATATATGCAGTAGGTTTGGAAGGATAACCTGATCCAACTATTGCCTATTTTGCATGATCTATAAAGTTAAGTGGTCATAATAAACAACTTATATTCTGGTCTATTGTTCTGACAAACCCAATTAAAAGATCTAAAGCACTGTCCTTGATTAAGAAGCATAAACCAGAATTTATTTTACTGCAAGAAACCCAGTTATCAGTGGAGGAGCATAAGAAGTTGTCCTCCTTTGGTTTCCCATGAGTGGTGGCCTTTTCCTTCCAGAACGGAAAAAGGAGAGGCAAGGCAAGACTGGTACCCCAAACTACCTCCTTTCACCTGACCGCCTTTGGAACAGATGCCTATGGTTGTATGGCCATGATCAAGGGTACATATGTCCCAGGAACATGCCAGGTGGGCATGCTCTTGAGAAATTAAAAAATGATCTGAGTGTAAACAGTGTGAGGAGCAGAGGAATAAGTATAAATCCTATCTGAAGGATTTAAATGTCTCCAGACATCAATCCAACCCATTTCCCCAAGGCAGGATTTAATTAGGTGCTGTGCAGAAGTGAGGCGAGGGAGTCTGGGATATTATGTAAAGTCAGCCCCTGGCTGTGTCTGTTCTGTGCACACCCCCGGAGTGTCTTATTGTGCTTATGAAATGGGCCCCTTAAGTATTAAGTAAAAAAACACACATACAAAAGTTTTAAATTCACTTAAAACATTTTATTTAAATGGATATTCTTATGCCTGAAGCAAAAAAAAACACCCATAATGCCCACTCATCCACATTCTCCTTCCCCTTCCTTTAACCCCCACTCTTCCCTCTTGCCGCTATCCCTCTGTCTTCTTCTCCCCCCTGTGCCTTTTCTCCCACTGGATCAACCTTAAAACCAATCTACTACCACTACCTTCCAACCTCCTAGACAAAGCCACTTCTTTTGGCCGCCTACTCTCCCCCCCCCAGTCTCCCCTTCCCTCACCTTGACTCCTCCTTGGACTCTCACACTAGGTGTCACACCTCTTCATCTCCTTCGCTACATACAAACAGTGTCCTTTACCCTAGTTGAATGCTCTTGATGCTGTACTATCACCATTGGTACTATGAATGACATTGTATCCTTACTGTATACTAGCTACCTACTATTCGAGTATTGTATGTAAACTGTTTGTTATTGCTGTCATTGTCACTGTTTGACGTGGAACCTTTGTAAAAGAGCTCTGAGCTCAAAGGTATGATCCGAATCCCTAAATAAATAAATAAAATAAATAAAAAAAATAGTCCCTGTATAGGGAAAGGGGAAAGGGGTGCAAAACAATAAACACTGTAAATGGAACAGAAAACAACCCAAACAAAATACACCACGAGTGGCACTGTTAGTTTTGGAGCTGAACAAAAAAAAAATCACTTGCCAGTTATGCAGAAGTTGACAGTTCCATTGAAATTGACAGGTGCATTAAATGTGAATGGAGCCTGAGATAAGGGTGCAGTGGACTCCCCATCCCAGCAGGTAGTGACCCACTACCCCACTCTACCCCTAATTGCTTCCTTGAGCTGGCGACTGGCACAGTCCTCCACTCTCCACTACAGCTGGCCACCAACTGTGCAGTCAATGAATGCATACTGTATACAGTATGCATTCATCTCTGAGCTGTCAATCAATGAGCACTTACTGTATACAGTGCGTACTCATTGACATCTCAGTCAGCGGCCTGCTATGGTGGAGAGCAGAGGGCTGTGCTGGTCGTTGGCTCAGGAAAGGGATGAAGGGGGCGGGGTGGTGGGGCACCACCTTCCGGGTTTGGGGGTCCACTGGACACCAGGGAATTAAATATATTTGTGAGCATTTACCAGATTGGGGTTGGGGGGGTCCACTAGACACCAGGGAAGTACATATATATATATATATATACTGGCAGATCGGGGATTGGGGGCCACTGACCACCAGGAATGTGGCTTATGTTTACTGTACAGGGGATTGGGGGGGCACTAACCACTAACTGCACTTTTTTTGTGGTTACCTTTAAAATGAAGAGGGAAAAAAAGAGGGAAAGAAATCTGTAAAATTGAGAACCGTGGTTACTGCTGAAACCCTGCACTTTAGACGGCCGAAACCATTCATGAGAATGTTTGTGATTATCTAGATTACTTTTTTTGTAAGTACTTTGTATTACCCTGTACTATATGTATTTTATATGCTGCAACGTATGTGTATATTTTATGACATTGTCCTGTATGTAATGGACCCCATTGAAAATGAGCTAATGCTCAAATGGGCTATCCTTTCCGTTGAATTGTCTTTTTAAGGAATAAACTTCTACAAACAAACAAGGGATGGGCGGGGGAGATGAACATCGATATCAGGAATGGAGCCAGGGCTGTGTTTTGGGGGGAAGATTTATATGACAGCTATGCAATGAAGGACTGCTATGGCTTATATAACAGGGACATCCTGGATGGCAGTGGTGGTCCAGCAATTGCCATGGGGGGCTAGTCATACCAGGGATGGGGATCAGATGAGGAGGGGCTCCACTAGACACCAAGATAAATAGTCATGTCTTCATCAGGCCAGGGATCAGGCAAGGGCAGGGACCACTGGACACCAGGGAAACATTTGGCATCTATTGGCCGAGGGATTGGGTGAGGGGGAGACCACTGGCCACCAGGAAAATGGATTTCCTACATCAGGCAGGGCATCAGGTGGGGGAGGACTTCTGGACACCAGGGAGCACTTGTATTTTTATGATCAGGCCTTCAATCACCGGGGGGAGGGGGGGGACCTCTAGCACCAGGGAAAAATTATATTATAACAATCGGCCCGGCGATCAGCAGGGGGGCCACTAGCACCAGTGACTGCTCTGCAGTTACAGTCAGGCTAGCGATCAGTGGGGAGTGGTGTGCTAAACTCTGGTGCAGTCTATGTAAATGGACCCATAAAGAGCATGCAAATAGAGATATAATGCCTTGCATGCCCTATGGGCTCATTTACATGGCTACTTTTGTGAATTTAGCGCACTTGTGCTATTCATTGTGGAGCCATACTCCTGGCTGCATGTCGGGGCAGTGCTAGTGGGGTTAGCTGTAGCAGTAATGGAGTTAGCGCTGACTTGTCCTGGCCCAGTTCCCAGTTGGATAGCGCAGGTGCATTATCCAACTGCGAATAGCAACTTTTGACACCTTTGCAATTGCAAAGAACAACGCAAACCTTTGCACTGTGCTTTGTGACTTTTTGTGAATCTAGCCTCTGATCTTTTTTTTGCCTGTCCCACTCTCCTCCCTGGGATAAGTACAGTCACAGGGAATTTCTTCTCCTCCTCAAAGCCCCTGTCATGTGGAGTTCCTCAAGGTTTGATCCTTTCACCAATGCTGTCTGCGGTGTACATGCTGCCCCGGGTGAGCTCATTAGACAGTACAGTTTCGGTTTCCACTGCTATGCAGACAATACCCATCTGTATATGTCATTTGGCCCTGGAACAGATGGCGCTGTTGAAGTGCTGAATAAATGCCTGACCGAAATTCAGGACTGGATGTCTTCAAACTGGTTGAGGCTGAACCCTGACAAGATGGAGGTGTTGGTGATTAAGTCTGGTTGCTGGCTGGATGGGGGTGCCTCGGGAGTGGTGACAGGCTCGGACCTGGGATCTACTCCATTGATTGCATCCCCGAGGGTGAAGGATCTGGGCGTCATCCTTGACAACAGGCTGACACTTGAAGCTCAGGTGTCGTCTGTGGTCTGAAGTGGTTTTTACCACTTAAGGAATGTTGCCCGAATTAAACCCCTGATTCCGCCAGAAAACCCTGCCCTCACTGGTACACCCCTTTGTAACTTCCAGGCTGGACTACTGTAATGCTGTATACTTCAGGGTCAGTGGAGCGATCCTCCGCCGACTGCAGCAGGTGCAGAATGCTGCAGCCAGGTTGCTGACAGGCCTACCAAAGTCCTGTCATGTTACCTCGGTCCTGCGAGATCAGCACTGGCTGCCTATCAAGTGGAGGATCATCTTCAAGGTGGACTTGCTCACCTGCAAGGCCCTATACAGCTTGGGTCCCGGTTGACTGTCTGTCCTCTTTACTCCAGCCATCCCGTTATGTTCCCTGTGCTCCTTCACCAAGGACCTCCTGGCGGTTCCGAGGGCCAGGCAGAAAACCTCGGGAGATCGCTCCTTTGAGGTGGCTGGCCTGGCTCTCTGGAACTCGCTTCCAAAATCCTTGAAGGAGGCCCCATCAGCTGAGGTATTTAAAAGGGGCCTTGAAGACCTAGCTGTTTATGAAAGCATTCAGAGAAAGTTTTAGTTGATTTAATTGTCATTGCAGTTTTTAACTTTATGTATTGTATGTTGTATGTTTGTAACCCCTAGGTGGCGCTATCCCAAGGGCTACTACCCCTGCCTGTATGGCTAGTGACAGGTTAAGGGGCCTAGGTCTAGTGACGGGTGCCTCCACCCAGAGGTCAGGGTTGGTAGTGGTCAAACTAACTTGGGCACAGCCCTCTGGGACACTGTGACCCCCCCCCCATGTTCCCACTAGTGGCCCACACAGCACACAGAAGTTACCTTCCCAATACCCCACATATGCACACTCATTACACATACAGTATCCACTTACCCTCAGGACTGATTCTGCAGCACATCCCTGAGAATCCCCTATAAAATAAGGTTAGGCAATGCCACAGCAACTATGCAGTACTCTATGCTATATGTACTGACACCACAAGCAGTATATAATTCAACAAACATAAATCTGATTTATTTAGGGGAAGTAACAAGGAAAGGGAATCAGGCTGATTGGCAGTAAACACACAAATCACAGTACTGTGCATGCAATTTAGGGTCCAAGTATCACACTCTCTGGGTACCCAAGATGGGGGCTAGCCAGGTCCGTTGCCCGGGGTTGCCCGGCTGGTGCAGCTGGTTGGGGCCCTAGAGAAAAGAAAGTCATGCACAACAACATTGTAATCCAGAGCAGAAGCTCAGTTCAAGAAAAGGAAAGCACAAATAAATCAGATGGCACACTTTTGATTTACAAATTGTTGCAGGGGGTTGCCCTGAATTGTACTCATGGTACCAATACAGATTTCAGGATGAATGGTGTTGTTTCTGGGTTTCCAGCATTCAGCATTCAGATTCGGAAATTATTGGTTTCTGCCTTATTTTTACCAATATTAGATTATGGTGATATAATTTACAAAAATGCAAAAAAATCATTGCTGTGTTCCTTGGATGTTCTCTTTAATAGTGCGTTGAGATTTATAACAAATCTTCCTTTTAGAACTCATTGTTGTGTGCTATATCAAAATTCGGGTCGTCTTTCATTATTTGATAGGAGAGATTATCATTGGAATTTACTTGTGTATAAGTTTGTACAACGGTCATTGCCTATTTTTTTGTTAAATATATTGCAAGTAAGAATACAGAGTCAATATAATTTAAGATCTTCTGTCCGGAAAGGTTTTATTAGATCTAGAACCAGAACAAAATTTGGTGATAAAACAATCTCAAATTTAGTGCCTAAAACTTGGGAACTAATATCCAAAAGGTGGAAATGCACAGTATTGCTACCATTTAATCGTTTTAAATCTTTTTTAATGACTTTATATAGCAAACACTGTAATTGTTATGGATAAATTATTGATATTTGGGTTTGTGTATAACTAAAATTAATCAATATTTTATTGAAACTGAAATTATGTATGTATGTCTGTTTATGTGATGTTATGTTAAATGTGGATTCAATTGCAAAAGAGATAACTTAATCTCAATTTGAAATCCAATAAAGTTTGAAGTTTGAAGCACACCTTGCAGGGTGAGGGAAATTAAGATCGCAATCTCCCTCCAACATTAAGGCACATTTATATGTAAAGGAAAGTACTGTACCAAGCAGACTGCTCCATGATCCCGATTGCAATCACTGCAAAATACCGAGGAGTACACACAGCATCAGCAGTCTCTGACAGGCCGATCGCGTTCAGCAAACTTTCGATCTTCTTCAGTTTAAGCCTGGTTTACACACTTCTGCTTCGTCTTCCTCCAGAACTCGGATTCAGTCTGAACTATGATTACCAATGGCCACAGACCGACTTTGGGGCCTACACACGCGCTTCCCGCATGAACTACTAGCCGCTCAAACAGGGCTCCTTCTCTCTTCACTGTCACCTCGGATCTGGCTTGCCAGCAACAGTTCAGGACATTTCCTTCAGACCCACACAAGTTTGGTTGGTTGATTTGGCTGTCAATCACAGCAGGGCACCCTCTGTTGGTGCAAAAAGGTGCCAGGGTTCAAACTACAATTCCCAGAGGCACCAGTCATACAGGGATACAGCCTCCTTGTAGCCGGCTCTAGATGAGAGTCCAAGTTCTGATTCTCCCACACAGACGCCATTTTAAAGGCCCCCCACACTGATTGGTCCAATTCGGCAGTTCAAGACCAAAATGGAGGGCACAACAGCTACAGTCCATGCTGCAAGAAAACAGGTTAGACAAACTACATTTTCACTGTTGCCCAAATGAATCACCAATAATTAGTTACATCTTTCCAAAGGGCTCCCTCTGCACAAGTAGCGATGGCAGAAACGGAGCAATCAGACAGCAGCCCGGGCGGGATTAGGGCATTGAAACACAAAGTCCCCCCAATTCAATTAATTATGACTGCAAGAGGCAGCTCTTAAAGAGATAGTATGTAGAGGCTCTAAAGCACTTATGGCACCCACATTTAAATGTCATTTCGACGAACGCCGCCCAGACCAGGAGCACTCAGGCAAGCTCCTGGAAGACTTTTGGGAACCTCCATTTGGGGGTTACATGTTGATTATGAATCCTGCTTTTAATATCTGTAATGGCTCCCAGAGCCTCCAGGATTGGGAGCCATATATTAATACAATTTTACTTTACTTTACGCAGAACTGTACAAGGCTCCCTGGAGAAAAGCAGACCTGGAAAACATCTGATCAGAGAACTAAGCAAGATTAGTCTGATGAATCTACTATACTACAGTAAACAATAAGTAAACCAAAATGTTGCTGCACACTAAGGGCACATTGGGACCAGCCCCACACTTGAGTGTGGGGTCCTGTGCTGACTGTTCCCCTTTAAGTGGGAGATATCCCTTCGGGGACCAGTTCCTGTTCAGATGAGCTAGAGGAGGGCTCAAGTACCTAACCCTCAATATCAAAACATTTGTCCCACATGAAAACAACCACAAGGCCATATTTGCAGAAGTAAAAAGAGACTTAGACAGATGATCTGTACTACCCCTGTCTTTGAGAGTAGAGTACAGTCAGTTCGACTGAATGTCTTGGCTAGATTTCTCTATATATTTCAAATGTCTTCTATAGGCAGTCCAGGTTACTTTTGGAAACAAGTGGAACAAGCTATCTCCAAATTTATACCGGATAAAAAACACCCAAGAATTAAATGAAGCCTATTACATGCCAGCAAGAGAGGGTTAGCCCTGCGAAACCTGCAGGACTATCACCTTGTAACGCAAATCCCACCTCTCCTGACTATCCCTAAAAACAAATGAGATATGGGGTGACTAGAGGGAGAACAAATGCAAATACCACACCAATGTCTGGTCATGATATCCCTCCTGCCCATCCTTAGTATTAAACATAGAAACATAGATATTGTCAGCAAATAAGGACCACCAGACCCATCCAGTCTGCCCAATTTTCCTACCTTAATTGGCAGCTGATGTCCCTATCTGGTCATTGGCTTTAGCCTCTTCTTCCCACCTCTAGGGTTCCCTTATACCTATCCCATGCATGCTTAAATTCTCCCACTTTTGATGCTTCCACTACCTCCTGGGGTAGTTTATTGCATGCATCCACCACCCTTTCTGTGAAAAAGAACTTCCTCACATTTTCCCTTATCCTGCCCCTTCCAATCTCATGTTGTTCCCCCTTGTTCTTGTGCCCTTCCTATATTGAAAGGTGCCTCCCTCTTGCACTTTGTTTATGCCATTAAGATACTTGAAAGTAGTTGACCCAGTGGTGTGGTGGGCCGGAGCATCCATGCTTTACCTCCTGCCATGCTGGCGACCCATGTTCATGGTGCAAGTGAGCCACCAGGGGTCGGCTAGGGAGGGAGGGAGAGGATTGAGCATCCGAAGATCTGTTCTCCTCTCCTGGGGAGGGAGGATTGGTGCTCCCGCCGAACGACTGCTCCCAAGTGGAAGCCTGAGGATAGTGTGGGACTAATGAGTACCAAGGAAGGGAGGTGATGTGGGACTTACGCGGGCGTGCCTTGCGCACCACCCACCGCACGCATGTTCAGCGTGGTGCGCACCAGCAATGGGTATGTTAGAAAATGGAGGGAAAAAAACCTAGCTGTGGTTGACGAGCGACCTTCCACAGGCTTTGCACCTAGTAAACAGCAGAACTCCAGCAGGTAAGTCCCAGCGATATCGGGGTTACTGGTCTGGGAACGTGGGTCTGAAGGGGGCAACTAGGGGACAACAAAAGGAGCATAAGCTACATAGAAAAAAGATACTTCAAAGTTTCCATCATATCCTCTTGTTCCCGCCTTTCTTCCATTGTATGCATATTGAAGTCTTTCAATCTCTCCCCATATGTCTTCTGAAGTAAGCCCTGCACCATCTTTGTTGCCCTTCTCTGGACCATCTCCACCCACTCTACATCCTTCCAAAGATGCAGTCTCCAGAACTGTGCACAGTATTCCAGATGAGGCCTCACCAGTGTTTTGCATAGTGGTATCACCACCTCTATTCTTTGGCTAGTGATGCCCCTACCTATGCACATTGCACCCCAACATGCCACTGGCCTTCCCTACAGCCTTTGTACTCTGCTTGGTTACCTTTAGGTCATCTGGTCATCTGAGATAATAATCCCCAAATCTATTTCTTCTCTGGTGACTGTCAGCACTCCCATCCTGTAGCTGTTCCAATGGTTTCTGCTCCCTAGGTGCATGATTTAGAACTTCTTCACATTGAACCTCAGTTGCCACTTTTCAGACCATTTTTTCAGTTTTTCTAGGTCACCCCTCATTCTCTCCACCCCATCAGGAGTGTCTACCCTGTTGTAGATCTTGGTGTCATCTGCAAAACAAGCAAGCCTTCCCTCCCATTTCCTCCCCAATGTCGCTAATGAAGACATTAAAAAGGACTGGCTCCAGGACTGATCCCTGAGGTACCCTACTGGTCACTCCCCTTTCCTCGGACTGGATCCCATTGGTTTTATGTGATAATGGCAAAAATCCCAGGGTGATAACCAAATGGCCAACTGTACAACAGTGACCACTAATACTGTGACCGGTATGAAGGACATGTGGCAAAAGGGCGACTCCACCAGGCAATGTCTAAAATGGGGCGAATGCAAAATGCGCAACCCAAGAATGCAACACCAAGCAGGGAGAGTGTCAAAAGGTTGACTCAGGGGGAGCGAATGCACAGCAGGTGCCTGTGAGGTGGGCAACACCACACAGCAGCCACGACCACAGCACCAACCATACCACTGACACCCCCACCCCTGGCTCACACCTAGAACTGGAAATTGTGAGCCAGGCCACAGAGGTAGTCAAAATGGCTACAGGTGGCATATTCCACAATGATGGCTGCATTCCATGCATTGAGGTCCCTGTAACATTTGTGGACCCATGTAGGCTCTGCCCTGGACACCAGCTGTTCAATACACACTGCCAATATGCACTCCTCCTGCTGAAGGCATTGCAGGAGGCACCAGATGTTGGGGTGGCACCCACCGATGTGAGTACTGAATGCCCTGTGCAACCCCTCCACTGCATTATTTGTATGGGTGAGTCCTTGAATGGTGGCCCTGTGGCAGTTCCACTGCATCACAGGGAATGCTGGTCTCCTCCTCCCAGAACATCCCTTGGGCCTTCTGATCCAGTTGTCCTCGAAATAATTGAGGATCAGCTACAACACCTCCTCATTGTGCTGGAAATATTCCCACTCTCACATCTCATTGAAGAGACTGGCCACGTCCTCATCTGGTATGAATGCCAGTGCCAGGATCATCCTCAGGTGCAGCACAAAGTCCACAGTCATTGGTGCAGTGGTCAAGGACTTCAGGGCACTGCTGAATCTGCTGCCAAAGAGCCTGAGAAAAGTAGAAGAAGCGTCCCCTGATTTTTGCAGTGGGGAACACTGTGGTGAACCCCCTCCAGTTGGCATGCTCAAAGTCCAGCAGGATCATCACAGGGGACAGTGTTGAGCAGTGGATCTTCAGTTGGCCCAGCATCTTGACATACATTGGCACCCTCCACGAGAAGGTCGGGGAATACACAGCTGGCACGACTACGCCCAATTGGACATCATGGATGGTGTACAACTGATCAAATAGGGTAGAGCAGGATTTAAATGTGCCATCCATGAGCCAGTCAGGGCAGTCAGACTGGAACTTGAGCCTTTTGTTCATGGTGAAGATCAGCAGCCTGTTCTGCCCACAGCCACTGCCATAAAGGAGGAAGCAGTCGCCTGCACTGGTCACCTTGAACTCATCCGGGAGTACAAGTGCCGTCATGGTCATCAGTATCACGGGTCACCCCCTTTGCCACATGCCTGATGCACTGGACTGTCCTACAGAGGACACGCACACCCAGCATCTGACCTGCCATCGCTGCCAGCACCCCTGCCATGTAGTCAACCACCACCTGTGATGCCGTGTACATGCTGGATCTCACTCTCTTCCGCAGGTCACCAAGCACCCATTGCACTCCTATGTCGGCTGCATTGGGGACATCATTATGTTCCCAAATGGTCCTCATGGCCCTGTCCTCCATTGTGTACAACCATGTGAGGCAATCATATCAGTGGGCATCCACACACCACCAGTATGTATTTTCCAGACCCTCCTTGTCCTTGCAGTACTTGTATCCACCGTGTACCGCAATGGGCATTCCCTTCTGACTACACATGAATTCTACTACCATAGTGCTGTCTGACTGCCTGTCAGACAACTGTGTGTGTCTAGCGCAGCCCACAGCACTTCATTTAACACCTATAGCACACTTGGCTCATGGACTGCACCTATGTGTTCAGGCCCATTGGTTGCTATGACATTTCTTCATCCAATGGCTGCATGAATCCCCCCTTCCTTGTCTTTCAAGGCCATCCCCATTACACCTGTGGGTCCCCTGCTTCCCCATTGCATTTGCAGCACCAGTAGTGCCAAGTAAGTGCCTCTCCTACACTGTATGCAGCATGTCTGCCATATAGGGAACAACGTCTTGTGACAACTGGAGGCCAATATGAATATTGTTTTCGGCACTACTGGTAACACAGGTTCCATCATTGTGTTGGATGCAGAAACATATGAATGGGATGTGTGTTGACAGCTAAGTGATAAACAGTATTATTCCTCCCTATCAAGTGACCAAATTGTGCATTTGATGGATGTACTGATTCTGTTCTCTGTGGGGCTAGGCTCAATGGTCTCTTTTCAGATTAGACAGTGGAATTTATGACTGTGGAATGCCCAGTAACACCTGTATTGTATTGCTTGCCTATCATACACATGGGCCTGTGGTATCCTTCAGGTCACACTTCTGACCCCACCTCTCCGGGTCTGTGGGCTGGTCCCCCACCTACCCCTACCTGTGCTGCACAGTACTCAACTCCGTTTAAACACTTTGCATGCGATCCTCGCTTACTGCGGTTGTGCGGCTTTCTTCACTCTTTACTCGTCAGTCAGCTTTTCCTGCCAGTCACCCTTTCGGCACTTACTGTTCCAGATTCGCTTATCAGGGGTCACAGGAAAGGTAACACTCTAATCACAACACACTGATCCCATTTACCACCACCCTCTGCTTTCTGTCTTCTAACCAGTTACTAACCCATTTTACCACCCTGTGTCCCATACCCAGACTTCCCAACTTGTTCAACGGTTTCCTATGTGGAACAATGTTGAAGGCCTTGCTGATTCAAAGAAGGCAACATCTATCCTGGTCCTCCCTGGTCCACCTCCTTCGTCACTGAGTCAAAAAAGTCTATCAGATTTGTTTGACATGATCTTCCCACGGTGAATCCATGCTGCCTCGGGTCCTGTGCTCCAGTGGATTCCAAGTGTTCCACAATCCTCTCCTTTAGCAATGCCTCCATCATTTTCCCTACTATTGAGGTGAGGCTGACTGACCTGTAATTTTCTGCCTCCTCCCTGCTACCACTTTTGTGTAGGGGGACCACGTGTGCCCTCCTCCAGTCTTCTGGAACCACCCCTGTGCTGAGTGACTCACTGAACATGACCACCAGTGGTGCTGCTAGCTCCATCCTTAGTTCTTTCAATATCATGGGATGTATGCCATCTGGTCCCATTGCTTTGTCTACCTTTAGTTTTTTGAGCTCCTCTAGAACTCTACCTTCTGTAAAAGGACTGGTGTCCACCTCCCTCCCTACTCTGTTTTTGGTATCTAACTGTGGCCCCTGTCCTTCCCCTTCCTCAGTGAATACCAAACAGAAGCATCTGTTCAACATTGATGCCTCTTCCTGGTCCCCCTCCACACACTCCCCTTCTTCTCCTCTGAGCTTTACAACCCCCCCCCCGACTTCCTTCTTTCACTGGTCTACCTATAGAATGTTATATCCCCTCTCTTCACTGTCTGTGCCAATCTTTCCTCTGTTTGTGCCTTTGCACTCCTAACAGCTTTCCCTGCTTTCTACAGACATTTCAGGTATATCACCCTATCTTCTTCCTTCTGTGTCCCCTTATACTTTCTGAACACCACCCTCTTGGTCCTAACCTTCTCCACTATCTCTCTTGAGAACCATAGTGGTTTCTTCCTTCTTTTCCCTTTGTTTATGAGCCTAATGCACTGGTTTGTCACCTCTGCTATGGCTCCTTTTATGTTTGCCCACTGTTTCTCAACCTCCCCACCTGCATCTCTCTTATCCAGGGCTTCTCTGATAGCCATTCCCATCCTAGCAAAGTCTGTCCTCCTGAAATCTAAAACCCTTTCCTTTGTGTAGCTGGACTGTGACCCTGTACATATGTTAAACCACACTGTGTGATGGTCGCTGGCCCCAAAGTGACCTTCCACCTGTACCTCTATGATTCTGTCCCCATTGCTTAGGACTAGATCCAGAATTGCCCTGTCCCCATTGGGTTCTTTCACTAAATGCCTGAGGCCTGCCCCCTACAGGGAATCCAAGATGTCTTGGCTCCTGACTAAGGCTGCTGCTGGGATGGACCAATCCACATTTGGCATATTGAAATCACCCAGCAGCAGCACCTCTCCTTTTGTTGCCATCTCATGTATTTCCTCCACTATCAGCTTTTCCACTTCCTCCCTCTGAGCCAGGGGTCTGTAGATCAGCCCCATTCGAACTGCTGTGCCATTGCCTGGCTCAAGCGTGACCCACAGTGCCTCAGACTCCCCCTGTCTACCCTGTACCACGATAGCTTTTATGTCTTCCCTGACATGTAGGGCTATGCCTCCCCCTTTTTTACCCTCCCTATCCCTTCTGAACAGTGCATAACCTGGCACACTTACCTCCCAGTTATGTTTTCCAGTGCACCATTTCTCCATTATTGTCCCTATGTCCAGGTCCATCTTCGCCATCATGGCCACCAGGTCTGGGATTTTATTACCCAGGCTGCAGGCATTTGTATACATTGCCTTCCATGTGTTGCTGCCTGTCCCCCTTCTATTCCCATGACTGCCCTGAAGGATTAAGATCTCTAACCAGTGGATGAATTTCTCACTCCAGATGTGGATAAAATACATAACTAAGCCGGGAAATGCTATTGCACTGGGCACGCTCACACCCATTTATGAAAACATAGAATTTGCTCTGTGTTACATGAATTTGTGCTTTAGCAGATGGGGGGACAAGAGGATACACTGTTACAGGGATTTCATGGAGCAGGGTCAGAATACCCTATCACTCAACTAAAAGCTGAATTCCTCCCAGGAGGTGGAGACCTCTACAGGTTTCTGCAACTTAGAAGTCACCTGCAGATCCCGGAAGTTAATGCAGAATGCACAAGGGAGCCTACTCCTTTAGAAAGATCAAAACATACAAATCCTGCAAGGGGCTGACACTCAGAGTAATTGTTTCCGAATAAATATTTCACACATGTATTTTTGAGTTTTGGTATTATCTTTTTATTTTAATTTTTTAACGGTTGGTGGTGATGACCTTGTATTTGTTGGATATGGCTGTGTCCTTTGCACACCCAGCAGCGGGGAGGTCTTGTATGTTTCCCCCTTTAGAAAGATACCTAAAAATAAAGAGTACATGAGCTGCAGACTCTCACCAGATCTCCAGGTTATATGATTTGTTACAGTCCTCTAAACCAATGGAGTCTGTTAGCAGCATTTGACAAAGCTGAAAGAAAGAAGTAGGTCACCCAGTCAGTTCTCAGATCCAGGTAGTAATCTGGCAGAAGACACAAAAAACAATGTTCTCCTCTCAGTGTATAGAGAACCAATCAAAAACTCTGGCTAGGTTCTTTGGAATGCCCACGATTACTGCTCACTACACTACAACCACATCGGACAGGTGCTAGAGAGGTTGCAGTGGGAAAGATAATCATTTCTATACCTTTTGGGCATGCCCATTACAGCAGTCATTCTAAATCCTGCTCAGATTTTCAGAAATGCCCATCCCAACACATTCTGAGTACCTAATACAGTATTAGGACTGCTACCACAAGGACCCAATCTCATCAAAACAAATATTTGTACCCTGTCCTTTCAGTAGCACAGCTGAAAACCATTATCAGAAAATGGTGTCACTGGTTGTCCCTACAAAAGGAGGAGTTGGTTAGTTAGTTAGTTAGTTAGTTAGTTAGTTAGAGTTTGAAGACCAGGTGAGCCCACTGAGACAGCATGTCCCTTTTCCCTGCACCCCGTGGGTTCTACTTTGTCATTTGAATGTGTGGCCATGCGCTGAGGTCCAGGTGCAAGTTTCAGAATCCTCTCTGTATACAGGCCTCTGGGGCAAGGGGGAATTTCTGCAGGAAGTCAGAGATTTTGCTGCCGAGAAGATGTTGAAGTCACCCAGATGGTTGGTTCTGGGCAATTTCAATGCCTGGATCGATAATGAACTTTCGCATTTTGGTCATGACTTCCTCCAGTCAATGACTTCACTGGGTCTTGCACAAGATGTTGCTTCTGTGAACCACAACCTCAGGGTTCAGTCAGATCACTGTGTGGTAGAGTTCTCATTCAGAGCCCCCCTCTTAGTCCTTGCCCTGTAGAGATGGTCTGCTAACGCCCTTTGATGGGGTTATCCAGAGGCACTGGTGATGGTAATGGCTCTATCTGGTGTGAGTGCTGCTTGTGCGACAGATTCAGGTAAGGTGGTGGCAACATATAATAGTGCTGTCTCCAAGGCACTTGTATCTGTTGCACCAGTCTGCATACAAACTAGGTCTTCTCACTTGGACCCCCATGGTTTGATGGGGCTTTCAAGAAGATGAAAACCAGGGTTCTGAGACTGGAGCATTGTTGACAGACATCCCGGTCTGAGGGGGACAAACTAGCTTTGGGAATTCACTACAGTGACTACCAAAAGGTAGTCAACCATAAGAAGAGAGTGTTCCTGTCCAGGGAGATTGCTGCAGGGAGGAACAGACCAGCTCAGCTCTTTCAGACTGTAGACAAGCTACTCCATCCTGCCAGTCTGCAGGCAAAGAGAGCACTTTCAGTTGCTCAGTGTGAGGAGTTCACTCTGTTCTCTGACACAGTGTCCGCCATTAGGGCTAGGATCTCTCCAATGGGCAGTTGCAGCCCCCACAGTGGTGAGTCTCGTGTTTTCAGAGGCATTCCTATTGTCTGGAGCGAGTTTAGGCCAGTGGAGGTGATAGAGGTATGCAAGGTGATTTTGAAGCTGTGGCCGCACATACTGTGAACTGGAACTGGGCCCGATCTGTCTCTTGGTGGGATACGTTGAGTCCGTTGGCCCAGTATTCATTGAGATTGTCTGGTGCTCGATTCTGTAGGGACTTCTTCCAAGCACCCTCAAACATAGAAACATAGAAACATAGAATTTGACGGCAGATAAGGACCGCTTGACCCACCCAGTCTGCCCATTTTCCTACCTAATGGATTTGCTGCAGATCCTAGTTAACCAGCAGCCTACTTCTTCCTACCCCACCCTAAATTGCCTTATGACTGTCCCATGCATGCTTGAATCCCACTACTGTTTTGACTCCCCAAATACCTCCTCCGGAGAGCCCGTTCCATGCATCCACAACCCTCTCTGTGAAAAATACTTCCTTAAATTACCTCTGAGCCGCCCCCATCTTCAAATTGTGCCCCCTTGTTCTTGCACACCTCTTTTTTTGAAAGATGCTACCCTCTTGGACTTTGTTGATTCCCTTGAGGTACTTGAAAGTTTCTATCATGTCCCCCCTCTCCCTCCTTTCCTAGAGGCTATACATATTAAGCTCCTTAAGTCTCTCTTCATAAGTCTTCCAGTGCAGACCCTGCACCATTTTAGTTGCCCTCCTCTGGACAGCTTCCATCCTGTCTATGTCTTTGCTGAGATTGGGTCTCCAGAACTGCACGCAGTACTCCAGATGGGGTCTCACCAGCTGTCTGTACAGAGGGATAATAACTTCCTGTTTTCTACTGGTGATGCCTCTCCCTATGCATCCCAGTATCCCCCCAGCCCTCCTTGCTGCCCTCTCACATTGCTTGCCCACCTTTAGGTCATCTGATATGACTATCCCCAGGTCTCTTTCCATTTTTGTTGTTGTTAGTATCTCACCCCACTGTGTACTCTTCCCTGGGTTTTGTTTCCAGGTGCATTACCCTGCACTTCTTAGCATTGAATCTAAGCTGCCATACATTTGACCATTCCTCTAACCTTGCCAAGTTCCTTCTCATCCTTTCCACCCCAACTTGTGCATCAACTCTGTTGCAGATCTTTGTGTCATCTGCAAAGAGACATACTTTTCCTTCCAGTCCCTCTGCAGTATAAACTGTAAAGACATTGAGAGGACGATCTAATACTGAACCTGCGGTACCCCACTAGTAACCCCCTTTCTTCAGAGTGGACCTACTACTATTACTCTCTGTGTCCTATTCTCCAGCCAATTCTTTACCCAGGCGTCATCTTGGGACCCACTCCCAGGCTGGCTAACTTGTATATTAATCTTTTGTGTGGGACTGTGTCAATTGCCTTGCTAAAGTCTAGGTAGGCCATGTCCACAGCCCCTCCCTGATCTACTACTTTGGTCACCCAGTCAAAGAAATCTATCAGATTTGTCTGACATGACCTTCCTGCTGTGAATCCATGCTGCCTTGGGTCCTGTGCCCCTCTCGCCTCTAGATACTCTACAATTCTTTCCTTCAGAAGTGATTCCATCATTTTCCCTACCACTGAGGTTAAACTAACAGGTCTGTAGTTTCCTGCTTCTGCCTTGCTTCCACTTTGTGAAGAATCACATCTGCCTCCTCCAGTCCCCAGGTACCACCCCATCCCTCCCATGATTTGTTAAAGAGGGTAGTCAGTGGTGTCACTAGTTCTACCCTTAGTTCTTTAGGAATTCTGGGATGAATCCATCAGGACCCATTGCTTTGTCCACCTTCAGTTTTAAGAATTCTTTCAGAACCCTTTCTTCTGTAAATGGGCTGGTATCAACTTCTGTATCTAGAGTGTTTCTACTGTTTGTTTTAGGTACCTCACCCTCTTCCTTTGTAAATACTGAGCAAAAATATTTGTTTAGTATCTCTGCCTTTTCACAGTCACCCTCTGCCCACCCTGTGTCCCCTTTATTAAGCCTCACTATCCCTCCCTTGGTCTTCCTTAGCTACCTGATGTACCTATAAAAGGTTTTATCCCCCTTCTTAACTGAGTTGGCTATCTTTTCCTCGGTTTGGGCCTTTGCTGTTCTGACTGCCTTCCCAGCTTCCTTTTGCTTTAACTGATACAGTTCTCTGTCCTGCTCATTCTGTGATTCCTTGTACTTCCTGAATGCTTTCTTTCTCTTGAACCTTCACTGCCACTTCCTTTGAGAACCATAGTAGTTTCTTACATCGCTTCGTTTGTTTTATTTGCTTCACACAAAGGCGTGTTACCTCTGTGATGGCAGTTTTATTATTCCCATTGTTCTTCCACCCTCCTTCCTGCCCATTTGCTAGTGCATTCCTAGGCACTCACCCATTTTAGCAGAGATTAGCCCTCCTAAAGTCCAGTACTTTTGCCTTTGTGTAGCTTGACTCTATTGCTGTGTTTATTGTGAACCATACTGTTCAATGGTCGCTAGTTCCCAGATGGCTACCCACTTCTACATCTGTGATCCTCTCTTCATCTCTATTTGAGAGAACCAGGTCTAAGATTGCTCCCTCTCGAGTGGGTTCCAATACCCACTAGTTGTCTAAGGCATACCCCTGTAAGGGCATCTAGAGTAACCCACCTCGAAGTGGCTGCTGCAACTGCACTCCAGTTAACATCTGACATATTCAGATCACTCATCAGCAATATCTCCCTTTTCTGCCATTCTAAGTATATTTTCTATCATCTCCTTGTCATTTCCTCCCCTGAAGGAAGTCTGCTCTAACCCTGTGCAGATTGTGGTGCCATTGCGGTCTCCAAATTTACCCACAGTACTTCTTCTCCTCCCTGTTTTCCCTTTTGTTCTGTTGCTTTGATTCTTTCCCTTATGTAAAGAGCTAGTCCTCCTCCTCTTTTACCCTCCCTGTCCCTCCTGTAGATAGTGTATCCTGGTATGTTTACGTCCCAGTCATGGTTTTGTGTGTACCATGTTTCTGTGACTGCCACAATATCCAGATGTTACTCCTCCATCAAGACCACTAATTCAGGAAGCTTGTTACTCAGACTACGGGCATTGGTACTCATTGCTCTCCATTTTTTGATGGCTTTACCTTCTGTTGCAGCATCCCCCACTGACCTTTCTACCTCGGTCTTTTTCTCATTTAGTACCCTGTTTTGTAGGGAGAAAGAGGCGCTGGTGAGGCCCTTCCTTAAGAAACCATCTCCCGACCCAGACATCTTGGTGAATTATAGTTCAATCTCTAATAGAAACATAGAAACATAGAAGCTGAAGCACATAAGGACTGCAAGTCCCATCCAGTCTGCCCATTTCTTTTTCTGCCTTATAAATGTGCCATTGGCCTTTGCTCTGTCAATGGCCTATCTATTCATACTCATCTGTATTGTTCCCTTATGCCTATCCCATGCCTGTCTGAAGTCCTGCACTGTATTCATATCCACCACTTCCTGAAGTAGGCCATTCCATGCACTCACCACCCTTTATGTGAAAAAGAACTTCCTCACATTACCCCTTAATTGGTTTCCCTCTGATCACATGCTGTGTCCTCTTGTCCTGCTATTTTTCTTATATTGAAACATGTTAGACTCTTTCACCTTGTTAATGCCCTTAAGGTGTTTGAATGTTTCGATCACATCCACTCTGAAGAAAGAAGGGTTACAAGTGGGGAACTGCAGGGTTCAGTACTGGGTCCAGTCCATTTCAGTGTCTTTATAAGTGACATTGCAGAGGGACTGGAAGGAAAAGTATGCCTCTTTGCAGATGACACAAAGATCTGCAACAGGGTTGTTGCACAAGGAGGCATGGAAAGGATAAGAAGGGACTTGGCAAGGTTGGAGGAATGGTCAGAAGTATGGCAGCTAGGATTCAATACAAAGAAGTGCAAAATAGTGCACATGGGAAACAAAAACCCTGGGGAAGATTACACAATGTGGGGGAGGTAGTAACAACAACAAAAATGGAAAGGGACCTGGGGGTAATCATATCATATGACCTTAAGGTTAGCAAGCAATGTGAGAAGGCAGTAGAGAGGACTGGGGAGATACTGGGATGTATAGGGAGAGGCATCACCAGCAGAAAACAGGAAATTGTTTTCTCTCTGTATAGATAGTTGGTAAGACTCCATCTGGAGTACTGCATCCAGTTCTGTAGACCCCATCTCCGCAAGGACATAGACAGGATGGAGGCATTCCAGAGGAGGGCAACTAAAATGGTGCAGGGTCTGCAAGAGAAGCCATACGAGAGTGACTAAAGGAGCTTAATATGTATACCCCCAAGGAAAGGAGGGAGAGGGGGGACATGATGCAAACTTTTAAGTACCTCAGTGGAATCAACAAAGTCCAAGAGGGTAGCATCTTTCAGAAAAAGAGATGTGCAAGAACAAGGGGACACAATCTGAAGATAGATGGGGGATTGATCAGGGGCAGTGTGAGAAAGTATTTTTTCACAGAGATGGTGGTGGATGTGTGGAACAACCTTCCTGAGGAGGTTGTGGGGTCTAAAATTGTGGGAGAATTCAAGAATGCATGGGACAGACATAAGGCAATTCTTGTCGGGGGTAGGAAGAAATAGGCTGTTGGTTAACTAGGATCTGCAACTTATCCTGTAGGTAGGGAAATGAGCAGACTAGGTGAGCCAAGCAGTCCTTATCTGCCGTAAAAGTCTATGTTTCTATGTTATATCACCTTTCTCCCTCCTTTGCTCTAGGGTATACATTTTGAGCTCCATTAATTTGTCCTCATATGTTTTCTGATGCAGTCCCTGCATCATTTTGGTTGCCCTTCTCTGGACTGCCTCAATTTGGTTAATGTCCTTGTAAAGGTGTGGCCTCCAGTACTGCTCACAGTACTCCAGATGGGGCCTAACTAGTGTCTTGTAAAGAGGGATTATTACTGCCCTCTTATGACTTGTGGTACCCCTATTAATACACCCCAACATCCCCCTAGCCTTACCTACTGCTTTAGTGGTCTGCTGGGATGATTTCAGGTCATCTGTGATGATGACGATGCCCAAGTCTCTTTCTTCCCTTGTGACTGCCAGCAACTCCACTCCCAGCCTATAGGTGGCTTCAGGGTTTCTCTTCCCTATGTGCATGATCTTGCACTTCTTTGCGTTAAACCCCAGTTGCCACGCTTCGACCATTTTGCCAGTTTATCCAGATCTCTTCTCATTCTGCCCATCCCTATGTTTCTATGTATCTCCTCAGGGCAAGGGATAGAGGAGAATGGTCAGTACTCATTCTCCTTGATCTCTCTCCTCAGCGTTTGACACTGTGGACCACGTAGTGCTGCTGGATTGCCTAAGGGAGCTCTTTGGACTCACTGGTACTGTCATCAACTGGTTCAAGTCCTTTTTCACAGGCAGGACACAGAAGGTAGTGATGAGGAGTTTCACCTCCTGCCCAAAGCCCCTGCCTTGAGGAGTTCCCTAGGGTTCGATCCTGTCACCTGTGTTGTTCACAGTGTACATGCTTCCCCTGAGTGAGATCATTAGACAGTACAGCTTGTGTTTTCACTGTTTTGCAGATGACACCCAGCTGTATATGTCATTTGCACCCAGGATGAACGATGCTGTGGAAGTGATTAGTAAGTGTCTGGCCGAGATCCAGGACTGGATGTCCTCCAGCTGGCTGAGACTCAGTCCTGACAAGACAGAGGTGCTAGTGACTGAGCCTGGTCACCAGCAGGATACGGGTGCTGCTGGGATGTGAACAGAGTTAACGGAGTTATTCCTTGGATCCGTTCCCTTGGTTTCACCTACTAAGGTGAAAAATCTGGGTGTTACCCTTGACGATGGATTGACACTTGAGGCTCAGGTGTCATCCGTTGTCCAGAGTGTTTTTACCACCTTAGAAATATCACCCAGATTAAAGCATTTATTCCACCTGATGACCTGACTTTACTGGTACATGTCTTTGTAACATCTAGACTCGACTACTGCAATGCTCTTTACCCTGGTGTCAGTGGAGGGATTCTCCATTGCTTGCAGCTAGTGCAGAACACAGTGGCTAAGTTGTTGACAGGCCTTCCAAGGTCCTGTCATGTGACTGTGGTCCTTAGTGACCTGCAATGGCTGTTGGCACAATGGAGAATCAACTTCCAGGTGGGCTTGCTCACCTATAAGGCACTATATGCACTGTGCCCTGGCTACCTGAGTGACCTTCTCACCTCTGTCCACCCTATGCACTCACTCTGCTCCTCCACCAAGGGCCTCCTAGCAGTTCCCAGGGCACGGCTGAAGACCTCAGGAGATCAGTTATTTGAGGTAGCTGGCCCAGCCCTCTGGAACCCGTTTCCAAGATCTTTGAGGGAGGCCCTATTGGTGGAGGTGTTTTAGTGGGGTCTGAAGGAGCATCCTTTTGGAGAGTCATTTGGGAATTGTCTTTGCATTCCTGAAGGAGCAGACTGCTGAACTGTTGATTGGAATAGTTGAATTGTATTAATCTATCAGTAATTATTTGTTTTATTATTGACATAAGTTCTTGTATTTATGTATTTTATGTAATATGAACTACTTCCTGCCTCTGGGTTGGGGCGCTAGATAACATTTATGATTATTATTATTATTACTTTCCAGGGTCGATCCAGAATTAGCTACATTCAGATAGAGAACCAAAAGACAGATATTGCACATAACATCAGTGGTAAGGGAAAAACGTCACAGAAATGAAAGGTTTGCTCTGTAGTTCAGTGACCAAGCAGCCAGCCACTCCCACTTCCTGAGCTATATAAGCAGTTCTTCTAAGCCTCACTATAAAGCATTTTTTCTTTGCAGCCAAAGGCCCTGCCGGTTTGTCCTCTGAGCTGGTTGGGCCTCCCCGGCTGGGGCCTGCCCCCCCCCTGCTCCTGGTGATCTCTGTGGGGCTTCTGTGTTTATTTTCCAGCCTTTGTTTGTATTTTGCCTTCGGCTGTGAATGCTTCCTTCCTTTTGGGGGGGGACTTTTCTAAGCTGCTAGCTCTGCAATTGCAAACCTGATTTTGTGTGTTTCAGTTCAGCTAGCTGTTCTATGGCATACTTTACTTTCACCTGACTCATATTTACAACCTAGCTCTACAGCTCACTCATGCTTGTTCTAATTACCTTACTGCAGCAATTTAATTGCACTGCCTGGTGACAGTGCTTTCAGTACATTATGCCTCCTTTTATTTATTGCAATTGCAACTCAGTGTACTCATTTGTTTTCACTACAGCTGCACAGGCCTAATTGCTTCCTGTTACTGCTTTGTTTACTCCCATCGCTATTGTACATTGTGTTACTCTGGGGTTAGCTGATGCTTCTGCTGAGGCTATTAAATTAGCTTTATATCTGCAATTAATTCTGTTCTAAATCCTGTCTTCGCTGCTGAAACTCCTCAGAGTCTGTCACCTTGATTTGGCTTTGAACTGTCTGGCTGGCTTGCTCTCAATTCAGTGCTGCTTAATTGCTATACAGTTTGATATGCTTGTTCACCTATCACGACTACTGCTTATTGACCTATGTGCAGGTCTACACTTGTTTACGCAGCTGTTACTCCTTGTTTATGCAATCCATTACTTCATGCATACTGCCATCCCTTCAGCTTCAGCCTAGGATTCTGCTGCATTTAATCTGCATTTGACCTTGCGAGGTCTCAGCACTCCATTCTCATTACAATCTCAGCATGCCATGCTCATTCAGTTCACCAGCTTTCAGCTCTCAATCAATTTCTGGGGCATGCCAGCCATTCTAATCCAGCGCAGTATTCCTGCAGCCGACGGTCTCACTCTGTATTTAGTCCACATCATCAAGCGTGGCCAACTTGGGACGGGATCCTTCTCACCTGGCCCATAGCTGGGAATGTCCTCACCCTGGGCTTGGCTTCAGCTGCCTGCTATGCGACAGCAGCTCCTGGTGTAGAATTTAAGACTAGCGGTGAAGGGTGGCTACAACAATCTCCTTTGGCTCTAGTGTTCCACTATAACGGTTGGGCAATGACTTTAATGGTTTCCCTAGCAAGACTCCTTCACCACAATCTCCCTATGACTGCCTCTGGTTCACCTGGTTTTATTTAGGGTGGGTAGGCCAGGTGAGTGCCTCAGCAGTTGTTGCTCTCCTCCTGTGCCTTGGATGCACTTATTGTTGCAGAGTTTTCTCACAATCTTCCATGGCGTTCCCACTAGAGGGTTTGAGTGAGATCCTTCCTCCAAATTGGAATATTTTCCACCTCCCTTTAATTGGGTTTTCCAAATTGCAGCTACAGAGCCGTCACTAAATAAACTATCCCAAGCCTGGAGGGAAGGCGACCTAGGCCTTGGATCCCCAGAGATTTCCTCTTCATAGGTTTTTTTTCTCTCCTCCGCTGCCTCAGGTCATAAAACTTAGTTAGTTTAGTGGTTTCCCCTAGTTTCTTTAGGTAGGTTCCGTTGTTGGATGGAGGTGGAGGATGTCCTACCATTCCCTCTCTCCTTAGGGGATCCCCTACTCTCAAAGCAAGCCATCAGTATCATGCTACGCAAACCTGGGCAGTTATTATGACAACTGACCATATCATTGCATTATCAAACTGCCTATACTTTTCTACTACTATGTTACTGTTACTACTCCTGTGTCACAGTTACTGCTTGCTCATCTGCTTCATGTTGCCTCCTCTTTGAGGATGATACTACATTTTTTGGGGGATTCCTAAGGTACCTTTAGGCACGGGAACCATCCCGTTGCACCTCTGGGGATGGAACCCTCTCCCTGGGTTCCTTGCCTTCATACACCTACAAGGTGGTAATTCCTCTGGAATAGAGAGTGAGAATGGCCAAAACCAAACTAACACAGTTGCACATGCATAACACTATACTGGCTGCGTAGGTCAGTAAAATGAAAGGCTTGCTCTGTAGTTCGGTGACCAAGCAGCCAGCCACTCCCACTTCCTGAGCTATATAAGCAGTTCCTCTAAGCCTCACTGTGAAGCATTTTTTCTTTGCCCCACCATCCTCCCCTCCTCCTCCAGTGGCAGCACTCTCTCTCCTTAGGGGGATTCCTAAGGTACCTTTAGCCATGGGAACCATCCTGTTGCACCTCTAGGGGTGGAACCCTCTCCAAGGGTTCCTTGCCTTCATACCCCTACAGGGTGGTAATTCCTCTGGAATAGAGTTTGCGAATGGCCAAAACCAAACTAACACAGTTGCACAAGCATAACACTATACTGGCTGCATAGGTCAGTGAAACAGCAGTATATTGTTGTAGGCTATAGTGCAAGGAGACTATTGTACATCAAGCTAATAGAGTGCACTGATATGCCTGTAACTAGTTACATACAATGAACAAGCAATGGAAGTGATTGCACACAAAGTCTTTTGCAAAGCAGTTATAAAGGACTTTGGGTATATAGTCTTGGTGTAGTCTTTTGCAACATGTAGGATACACAGTGCTAGGTAAAGAAAAATATTGCATTGATCAGTAATACATTAAAAGAAATCAGAGTGATGGAAGACATGTTTGCCAGTATAAACTTTAGTTATGATGGGTAAAATCTGAATATTTCTACTAGATCGTAGAGATAGAAACATAGAAACATATACTTTGATGGCAGATAAGGACCGCTTGGCCCAACCAATCTTCCCATTTCCCTACCTATTGAATAAGCTGCAAATCCAAGTTTTACCAACAGCCTACTTCCTCCTACTTCCCACTAGAATTGCCTCATGTCTGTCCCTTGCATTCTTAAATTCCCCCACTGTTTTTGACCCCACGGTCTCCTCAGGAAGGTTGTTCCATGCGTCCACCACTTCCTCACATTACCCCTGAGCCGTCCCCCCTCTATCTTCAAATTGTGCCCCCTTGTTCTTGCACATCTCTTTTTCTGAAAGATGCTACCCTCTGGACTTTGTTGATTCCCTTGAGGTACTTGAAAGTTTCTATCATGTCCCCCCTCTCCCTCCTTTCCTCGGGGGTATACATATTAAACTCTTTTAGTCTCTCCTCGTATGGCTTCTGGTGCAGAACCTGCACCATTTTACTTGCCCTGTTCTGGACTGCCTCCCTCCTGTCTATGTCCTTGCAGAGATGGGCTCAGAACTGCATGCAGTACTCCAGATGGGATCTCAAAAACTGGCTGTGCAGAGGAATAACAGCTTCCTGTTTTCTACTGGTGATGCCTCTCCCTATGCATCCTAGTATCCCACCCCCATCCTCCTTACTGCTTTCTCATTGCTTCCTACCTTTAGGTCATTTGATATGACTACCCCTAGGTCCCTTTCCATTTTGTTGTCATTAATACCTCCCCCCATTGTGTATTCTTTCCTTGGGTTTTTGTTTCCCATGTGCATTACTTTGCACTTCTTTGCATTGAATCCAAGCTGCTATACTATTGACTATTCCTCCAGCCTTGCCAAGTCTCTTCTCATCCTCTCCACACACACCCTTGTGTATCAACCCTGTTGCAGATCTCTGTGTCATCTGAAAAGAGGCATACTTTTCCTTCCAGTCCCTCCACAATGTCACCTATGAAGGCATTAAAAAGGACCGATCCTAGTACTGAACTCTGCAGTACCCCGCTAGTAACCCTCCTTTCTACAGAGTGAACTCTGTCTACTATTACCCTCTGCATCCTGTTGTCCAGCCAAACTTTTTTTCCAGGTTACCACCCTGGGGCCCACTCCCAGGCTGGCTAACTTGTCTATTAATCTTTTGTGTGGGACTGTGTCAAATGCCTTGCTAAAGTCTATGTAGACCACATCCTGAGCCCCTCCTTGGTCTACTACTTTGGTCACCCAGTCAAAGAAATTGATTAGATTCATCTGACATGACCTTCCCGCTGTAAATCCATGCTGCCTTGGGTCCTGTGCCCCACTGGCCTCTAGGTAAGCAACAATTCTTTCTTTCAGGAATGAATCCATCAGTTTCTGACCACTGAGGTCAAACTAACAGGTCTGTAGTTTCCTGTTTTTGCCTTTCTCCCACTTTTGTGAACGGGAATCACATCCACCCTCTCTAGTCCTCAGGTATCACACCATCCTCCCATGATTTGTTAAAAAGGGTGGTCAGTGGTGCCACTACTTCTCCCCTTAGTTCTTTTGGAATTCTGAGGTGAATCCCATTAGGCCCCATTGCTTTGTTCAGCTTCAGTTTTAGGAGTTCTTTTAGGTCCCTTTCTTCTGTGAATGGACTGGTATTGAACCCCCTATCCAGGGTGCTTCTATTATTTGGTTTAGGTACCTCCCCTTCCTCTTCTTTTGTGAATACTGAGCAGAAGTATTCATTCAATATCTCTGATTTGTCACTGTCACTGTCACCCTCTGCCCATCCCCCCTTTTATTAAGCCCTACTATCCCTCCCCTGGTCTTCCTTTGCTCCTTAATATACTGTACCTATAAAAGATTTTATCCCCCTTCTTAACTGAGTTGGTTATCTTTTCCTTGGTTTGGGTCTTTGCTATTCTGGCTGCCTTCCCCGCTTCCTTCTGCTTTAACTGGTACAGTCTCTGTCCTGCTCCTTCAGTGTTTTCTTATACTTCCTGAATGCTATCTTTTTCTCCCTAACCTTCCCCACCACCTCTTTTGAGAACTGTAGGGTTTTTTTCCTTTGTTTTGTTTTGTTTATTTGCATCACACACAAAGACTTGTTGCCTCTGTGATGGCAGCTTTGATTTTTCCCCATTGTTCCTCTACCCCATCTTCTTGCCCATTTGCTAGTGGGGCACATATCTTCCTTGATCTTCCTAAATATCCCCAACCCAAAGTTTTTTTTTTTCATTTATACTTTATACTCCTTTGTGGAGTTGGCAGGTGGCTCCAGACCCTCCCTTGAAGTGGCTCATCTCTCCAGCCAGGTACCCCTGCACCATTCCCGCCCAGTGAATCCCCCATGGGTTACCCCCTCATGACAGGGCTGGGGGCAAGGAGAGTCGACTTTCCCCCCACCCCCAGAAACCAACATCCAGATTCTGGGGGGTTGGTGCGGGTGTAGCCAGCCATCATTGAGCCTGAAAGCTTCCATTTTTTTTTCCTCCAGTTTGCTCCCTTGGGCCCACAAATATACAATGAGCGGGGCAACTGTCTCCACCTCTGCAGAGGCAGTCTTTATGCCCTGGACTTGGGCCCTCCCCATTCTGTGCCTATGCACAGTCACCACTGAGTGTCAGTCTACAGCATGCTGCACTGTCCCCCCCCCAAGGAGGAAGAAGAGCTGCTGGTGGACGCTCACTCCTTCCTTGCCCCAGTTGTCCCCCCAAGTGACCAGAGTCAGTTCCCAAATCAGGGTTGTCAGCATGGCATGAGGTGTGGTGTCCAGCACCTCAACCCTCAGGGCCACAGGGCTGGCAACCCAAAGTTTTATATACTCCACTGTTAGAACTGATAAAATGTTGCTTTGAAGAATTCAGAGACATTTTGATGCATGGAGATAAAAAATCCATTATAAACCAACTGCTGTTAAATGACAGTATACAGTAAGTTTGATATGCCAAGGAACTTATTACTTACATTTTATAAATGAAAAGCCTTACATGCATTGCTATAGTCTATGCTGATAGGTGTCCTATGTGTTTTTGTCATGTCTCTGGAATAACACAACAAAATTTGAGAAGCACATCGCCTCTCTGGTCTGTTTCCCGGTACTAGGGTTGGGGTCGGGAGAGTTTCGAACACGCAGCCAAGGTGTTGAGGTGTAGTTGAAGCCTCTTTAGATAAATTATAGTCTTATTACAGATGTTTATTGCCCTACTTTTAAGGGTGGTCTGGCTAGAAGTTAGACCAGACTGAGATAGCTGAGACACTATAAGGGTAATAATTAATAACTGATCAATTATTTAGTGTAAACAAGTGTAAAGCCAATATTTGTGCACTGTACTTGATGTTTATGACATGTAAAATCCGTATGCTTGTGGTGATAAGACTTTCGATAAAGCTAAGTTTAAAAAAATAAAATAAAATTTGAACAAAAAAGCAGAGACTAGTGAAGAGGCTTGATGATACTGCAATAGTCCTCTGGACTGCATTCTGGGAAAGCATGGTTTACTGTACTATATCAGATATTTAACATTTTTACGTTCATGGTTGCACTTGCACGAAGTAAATATGTTGTCATGACAGTGGATTTTGAGAGGTGTGTCGATCTCGGTCCAATGCAGCACAGTTTGCAAGGGGCTCAACAATCTCAGACCAGTCATCAGCCAGGCTGATCATGACACTGTTCTGGGCTTACTGGGTGGAAATTGCATGAAGTTCAAAGAAAAGTCACCCAAATCATAGGATGGCTCTTTTCTTTGATCTGCATAATGCCACTCAACAAGCAGAGCTGATCAGCATCATGATCAGCTTGCTGTGGTTCTCCCCCATGTAAAAATAATCCCTTCCACCCTCTGCCAAGTATCCCTCCCACCACCCACTGCTTCGCTGTTCCTTCATCACTGCCTCCCAACCCTGCAGTCACCCACCCTTTGCTGTCGATCCCTCACCTCACACTCACTCCAAAGCATGCTCCCTCACTCAGTAATTGCTCACCCTCTGCATCGATCTCCTAATCACGTCATTGCTGCCCTGCACTCCTCCCTCCACAATCACACACCCTCTGCCACCAAGCTCCCCACCTCCTGTGGACGGCTCATGTCTGGACAAAGATGTAGCCTTCAGCAGCATGTTACAGTGCACATCAGCTCAGACTTAGTGACAAAAAAGAGTTCCACACAGCAAGCCTGCAGCTAGCCTGTAATAATAATAATAAAGACAGCAGGAGTAATCCGCCCTCTTCCTCGGATCCCCCCACCTCCTGATTGCTCCAATGCTGCCCCTCTCTGTAATTGTATTTATTTTTTAGTTTTTGTTCACCAGGTAGGTGCGCTAGACAAATAATGTACAATGCATATTTTCAGACACAAGCCATGAGAAGTACAAACAATAAACATTGGTATAAAGGCACATTAATACAAAGAACAATCATTACATATACCAGCAAAGGACTGATAATACTAAAGTGCAGAGACTTAAGTACAAAAATGAAACATCCTGAGCTTCACTTTAAAAGGCATACGGTTGGCACAAATATAAGTGGTAGTACAAGATCTGTTACAGGAGCATGTATCCAGTGTTCAGAGAAACTGACATACCCATACTCTGCTGCCCATTCCACCACCTTCCAGCTGCTCCAATGCCTTCTTCTTCTGCTGCTGATCCTCCACCTTCTGATCACTTCGTCACTGCCCCCACTCCGCAGTTACCCACCTTCTGCCACCATTTCCTCACCTCCCAATTGCTTCAACGCACCCCCCCCCACACACTCCTGTTGACACTGTCCCACGTGGGAAATAGAGGCAAGTCCAGACAGCTGCTTGAAATCCACCTGAAGTCAGCAACTTTTTATCCCATTCCTAACTCAGAAATGTGACAGACGTGCAGTATCTGGTACTGTCCTGCTAGCAATCCCAGTTTTGTACAGGGCAGCTCTGCACATTCAGTGTATCTCATCACTGAACCCGTGAGACTAGATCAGCACATTTCCTGTCAGACATTCAATAAATTAATCCCTAACTAATATCTAGATCCAATAGCTCTAAAACTGGGAGTCTGATTTACATTTCAGTTCATGTTTATGTAAAGAACAGCCTCCCACTCAAATTAGTCTTCCTAACAATTTATATTTATTTTCTTTAATTTATTTTTGCTTATAAGTACAAAGATTTATGTCTAGTACAACCTGCAATAAATACCTTTTTCCTTAAAAAAGACTGACAAATCAACATCAAATGATGTACAGAAGCATAAATCAATTTAAGTGAGACTTTTCTTAATGGTGCAAACCTGCAGTGCAGTCTGCTACAGAGATTCACAAGAACAACCAGTGACATACAGAAATGACTTTTAAAATGTCATTCAGCAGTTACAGCCCATTATTGTTTGCAGTTAATTAGACCAACTGAATATTATTCTTAAAAGTGTGCCTTCAGTACTGCAGTCTCTTCAGTGCATTGCTGGTTACTGCAGAGCTACAGTAACTACTTCATTGGCTAAGGCATGTTCTTGTAACTTGCTTAAAATCAAAGAAGCTGTTGTCACACACCTTTTTATGTTCGCACTTGAGCTTGCGCAAAGCGAACATCTTGCTATGATGGTGGATGTTGAGAGGTGTGCCACTGTCAGTTCAACACAGGGCAGCCTACAATGGGCTCAACGGTGTCAGACCAATCATCAGCTAGGCTGATCATGACACTCATCTGGGCTTGCTGAGCAGAAACTTCATGAAGTTCAAAGAAAAGAGCCACCCAAATCATAGGGCAGCTCTTTCTTTTGATCTGCATAATTCTACCCAGCAAGCACAACTGATTAACCTCATGATCAGCCTGCCCGTGATCCTCCCCCCAACATAAAAACAATCCCCCCTGCTACATATCCCTCCCACTGCTTCTCCTTTCCTTCTTAGAGGGATTTTCCATGATATCCCCTTCACTCACCTATTGTTGTAGCTCATGCGCACTGTAGTCTTTCCACTGCTTTTAATCATGCTATTTTAAGTCATTTTACGTGTGGAAGGGATCATAATTTTTTCTGAAGTCAATTGCCAGCCAATCCTTTCCACTTCCCAATATCACTGACATGACCCCCACCCCCCGCTCTGGCATGTAATGGCATATGACAAGGGAGAGCGCTGGGGTACCCCATTGAAGTGAATGGGGCTCCATTTCCACGCCATTTTTATACATAACAGCGGCCAGTTGGAGATTAATGAAGGCCACTGCTAGACTAACAAGGTTCTTGTTAGTTGAAAAGTGCCTTCATCAATCCCCAGCTGGCCACTGTTATGCAGAAAAATGGCATGGAAATGGAGCCTCATTCACTTCAATGGGGTGCGCACCCATGCTCTCACTGATCGCACATCATTACATGCTTGAGTGTGGGGGCGTGTCAGCGATATCTGGAAGTGGAAGGAACTGGCTGGCAACCGGCTCTGGAAAAATTACGATCCCTTCCACACATAAAACAACTTACAATAACATGATTAAAAGCAGCTGGGGGTGACAATCACCAACATCAGCTACGCCAATAAGTGAGTGGTAGCTGATGTCAAGTACACTGGAAAATCCCTTTAATTTTCCAACACCGAGGTGCCCAACCCCCGATGCCAGCTAGTCCCCCCACCCTGCCCATTTTCACTGTGCAACACCAGGAAGACCATCTCCAATGCCGCCAAACTTAACACAGACACTGGGGTGCCCAGTCCCCAGTGTCAGTACCTGAAATAAAGAAAACCGTCCCTCATTCTTTTTTTATTATTTTTGATGTTTGCTTGCACACATGTGCAAGAAACATAGTGCCACTATATGAGAATTCGTAGGTGTGCCTCCCCCACTTCCAATACCCTGGTTCATTTTGCAGGCACGGCTGCACCGTGCCAATGACTGTACGAGCTGTCTATGACAGCGTTCAGATGCAGTGGCGTACAGTTCACAGTAAAATACCACCGCACTCAGCAGTGGTAAAGTGTAGGCAATTTGCATACTGCCGACAGCAGTATGTAAATTGCCTACACATACGTCTTCATAGCATTGGAACTGTCATAGACAGTTCATCACCACCTCCCCACTTACGTAGCACGCTGGGAGCCCACCCCAGCGTGCTCATGCGCTCCCCTCCACCCACGTGCACTGTATGACCAATGGGGGTGCAGAATCCCCCATCGGCTCCACTGCCCCCCCCAACAGACCTCTAGGTGCCATGCTGGGAGCCCACCGCAGCATGGCAAACGTTGTTATGGCCGACAGGGGTGCCCAATCCCCCATCGGCTCCACTGCTGCCCCCTCAAAAAAATTACCTTTCAGCTGCCACGCTGGGAGCCCACACCAGGGTGGCAAAGTCTAATCATCTTCCTGTGAGAATGCCACTCGGGAACCCACCCAGCGTGGCAAAATTTGGTATGGCCGACGGGGCACCCAATCCCCACTCCACTGCACTGGCTGCCCCCAAAATACCTCTCAGCTGCCACACTGGGAGCCCAACCCAGCATGACAAAAGTCCCGCATCATTCTTCCTGCAGTAGGAAAAAACGTAAAAAAAACGGTCCCTTGTTGGACTCTCTGGCCCCTCCCCAGCCCATGCCCACCTCTGCTCACCCACCTCCCCACACACTCATACTTATCTCCAGAGCCCAGCGTGATGATCTTGGTGGACCAGGAACACGTCTGCACTCTTCAAAGCCGACCACAAACTAAAGAAATGCCGGTAAGCTGTATAAAGGCATAAATAGGTTTTTTCAATTTTGGTGCATATCTCAGGCAATTTGGGGAATTTTTTCACCAAATTTTCAATGTGGGGTTCTTGGGGCCCCACCTCATGAACTCTGTCACTGCCATTTTGTTATTCGGTCCCGAAAGGTGATTTTGCGGTCACTGCACAGAACCACCTTTCGGGACTGAGTAATGATACGACAGTGGCACAGTTCATGAGGTAGGCCCTCCAAAACCCTAAATTGAAAATTTGGTGAAAATATTCCCCAAAATGACTGTTACGAGCATGCATTGTGCAGTTCCTACGCACGCTCGTAAGTTCACAAATTTTTTATATTTTCACTCCAGATTTTCAACATTGCCATTTTATCACACCTCCTTATGAGCATTACAGCTATCATTTTTCACATCTCAGTCAAAATGTGTTTTCGTGCATGTAGCGCACAATGGCGCAGTTGGTGTGCGCATATCAAAGCGGTCGGCTTTGAAGAGTGCAGACATGTTTCTGGTCCACTGAAGATCATCACGTTGTGCTCTGTGGAAGTAAGTGTGGGGTGTGTGTGGGGAGATGGTGAGGCAGAGGGGTCGTGGGGGCTGGTGAAGCTGCCCTCCCCCGGAGCAACAAGCAGAGTCAAGGATCACCGAGGTCCTGCCTGCCAGGCGCAAGGCGAGGTCGTGAGGCGTGGTGAAGCTGCCCTCCCAAGAGCAACAAGCAAGGTAATTCACCGAACAAACACGCACCAGGGCGAGGAAATCAGACCTCCTGCCCCTCACCTGCTGCTGGAACAATTTGAAATTGTTAGGCTTCGCGCCTTTTTTTCTTACCTGAACACTGGCATATCCCTAGAAGTACTGCAAACCACAGCACGATTAGCTATCGGTGTGGAAGTGGAGATAGTTTTTCTTCAGTACATTTTAAAGCTACCTAACTGAATTTCCATTGGTGTAGAGGGGGGGTACCTTAATTTAATTTTGTGTAAAAGCAGCATTTCAGTTACTCAAAGTATGTTACCTTAATTGCCCCACTTGAATTCAGTACAGTTTACACGCATGCTACGTCTCAGTTAACCGAAGGCTATTTTAAAGTTAAGTACCAATTAATTCTGTACTGCCTAACTGACATTAAGAGAGGGTGCTAGATGCGTTAACTGTATGAGTTTCTAGCTGCATTTTAAAACTTGCCCTTGCATTTCATAAAGGATAATTTCATTGCTGTGCTCCTCTTAATAGCTTCTTTAGCGTTTTTCCCCCCTTTTCAACTGTCTCCTCCCCTTCGGTGCAGGATATAAAAGTCTTACCTGCCTTTCTTGTTCCCCCACAGAATCAAGGATCCACCGAGGGTCCTGCCTGCCAGATGCAAGACGTGGAGGTCGTGAGGGCTGGTGAAGCTGCCTTCCCCCCCGAGAGCAACAAGCAAGGTAATCCGCCGAACAAACATGCGCCAGGGTGAGGAAATCAGACCTCCTGCCACTCGCCTGCTGCTGGAACAATTTGAAATTGTTTCTGCCCCACCAACGCATTGCATCGGTTCCCCAGCACCCCCACCACCACCCTTGGTGAACTCGTCTTTATATAGGCGGCCTGCTGAATGCCTGAACCAATCAGCCCACTTTTCCATCTGCATCCTATACCCGGTCACCACTAGAGGCTGCTCTACTCTGTTATTATTTCCTGCTCCTTTTCACCCCCCACTGCCTATCACCCACCCTACAAACCCCTCCTCATTAACAATGCTTCTTTTCTCCTGTCTCTCATTTCGGTCCTGTCCTTGTGCTCCTCCCCCCCTCCTCTAACCCCCTACCAGTCAAGCATCTCGACCAATGACTACCCCTATATCCACGCAGCCTGGCATCCACAGGCTACTGCAGCCATACCAAGGAGAACCTGGCCTACACTGCGTCTACCCTTAACCCAGGCTATGAGACCTTCACCCTGCCCACCTACACCACATACAACTATGACCACTGCCATAAATGGACTACCCTTGCAAGGACACTCCTACACTGGGTACTGCCCCCTACGAAGCCTTCGAACCCTCTGCCTCCTATCTCATCCCACCCCCTCCTACTGTCAGCCCCTTGCACTTTACCCCTCCCTATCCCTTCCCTTTCCAACTCACCGGGGTCTGCAGCTCGTACAGATCATCTCCGTAAATCTGCCTGGGATACTGTCCTCAGGTCCCTCCTCTTACTGCTTGCTCCTCCTAATATCCGGTAATATACACCCTAATCCTGGCCCACTTGCAACCTCAACACCTAACCATACTCCCAATAGCGGGCTTCATATTGCCAGCCTCAATGTCTGTAGTCTGTTAAAAAAATGGGACTCATACCAGGGCTGGGTCCTCCAACACCAGCCTGATGTCATTGCCCTAAATGAAACCTGGCTTTCCCACTTGATCCCAGACTCTGCAGTAGCCCTGCCCGGTTTCAACCTCTTCCGAGCTGATCGTCAAGGGAAGCATGGAGGGGGCTGTGCCATCTACGTTAAGGACATGATACACTGCCAGCCACTTCCCCTCCCCTCGCTCACTCCAGGGCCACAGGCCATCACTCTCAGGCTCAAAATGGGCCACTCCCAAACCCCCCTCCTTATCACAGCAGCCTACATTCCTCCTAGAGACCAGAAAATGGCCTTCCACTCAATCCTGTCATATCTTGCCTCCCTCCCTAACAAAATGAACAAATTATACTTGGGGACTTCAGCACAAACTGGCACCATTAAGTCAGCCGCTTTTCTTATAGATGCAATACAGCCCAAGCTCTCACTCAAGTAGTCACCTCTCACATGTCTGGACCCCATACCGGATCCTCCTCACTACTGGACCTGGTCCTCACCAACCGTCCCCATAAAATCACTAGCACCACGGTGCTACCAAATACTATCAGCGACCACTCCCCAGTTCTCTACACATGGTCCTGCAAAATGACCAAGACCCCTCCCCAAGGTAATTGTCCGTCGCAACCTAGGCCCAGGTACACTCACGCACCTATGATCCCATCTCAGGTCACTAGACTGGTCCTTCATAACAAACACCCTCGACCCTGACCTAGCCCTTGACCTATTCATTCGCACTTTCAACTCCATCTGTGAACTTTTTGCCCCACTTTCAAAAAGGATAGCTAAAGGCAACCTTGCTCCTTGGATCTCCAACCAGCTCCGTGCCTTGATGCGTACACGAGACTCTTTCTGGCACCTCTCAAATGAGACTTGGTGTCCATCAGATAGGCAGAAATACAGAGAGGCGCAGACCAAATGTACGTGGGCATTACGCAAAGCCAAGGCAGAATACTATAAAGATACACTCACCAATACCTGGGGCTCTGGGCACAAATTCTGGAACAATGTCAAGGAAATAGGAGGAAAAAATCCAAACACCTCCCCAACCAGATATCGGTGGATGGGCACCTGACTTCCAACCACTCTAGCATTGCCTGGCCTTTAACCAAACTTTGCTTAACCTCAGCCACATCATCCCCTCCTAACTTCTTGACCCACCCCTGCTAGCCCCCATCCCCCCAGTTAAACCCTCCCTTCCACCTCACGGTGCATCACCCCCAAGACTGGGAACCCTATCTCAGGAACGCTCTTAGCCATGCCCTCTATAGCAGTGAATCCTTGGATCTGAGGCTCCTCCGGCTCACCCTCCAAGACATGCTCTTCCCACTCACTCATATTCTCAACCTTTCCCTCTGCCAAAGTAAATTCCCCTCCATCTGGAAATCTGCCTCCATTACCCCCATTTTTAAAGGTGGGGACTGTACTGACACCAATAACTACCGGCCCATATCTATCCTCCTCCATCCAAAGCCCTCGAATGCATTGTCTATGACCAGCTTACTGACCATCTTAATAAACACGGCCTTCTCTGTAGACAGCAGCATGGCTTCTGCAAAGGGCACAGTACTACTACGGCCCTCCTAGAATTCACCGCTCACATCCTCTCTGAATTAGACAATGGCCATACCACTGGCGCTGTTTTTGTTGACCTCACTAAGGCATTCGACACAGTCAATCACTCCCTCTTGCTAGTCACACTCTCCATCATTGGCTTTTCACAGGATGCACTACACTGGTTCACTGACTACTTAACAGGCAGGTGCCAACAGGTCAAAATCGGCACTACCCTATCCAATAGTCTCCCAATTCACTCAGGGGTCCCACAGGGGTCCATCCTCGGTCCCCTTCTTTTCAGTCTTTACCTTAACTCCCTACCCAGCACCTGTTCTAGCAGCCTTCTGCTATATGCAGATGATGCTGTCCTTTATGCCTCCAGCCCTGACCCTTTGCAACTCCACCAAACCCTCCAGTCCTCCTTTAATGAAGTTGGACAGTGGTTCACTGCACAACACCTTATATTAAACTATAAGAAGACCAAATTCATGGTTTTCACCCACCCCCAAAAAACTAGGCAGACTCTTTGCTCCCAGATACTAGCTGCTGACCTAACCCCTCTTGAACAAGTTAACTCCTTCAAATATCTAGGCATCACCCTTGACCCAGCTCTCAATTTCCACCAACACATCCACCAACTGTCCACGGCCCTCAATGTCCACCTAGGTCTACTATACCATGTCAAACACTGCCTTACCCAAGACGATCTCCGACTTGCAGTCTCGTCCTCTATTCTCTCCCTCCTAGACTATGGTATACTCATCTATAGTGCCGCCACCACTTCAGCCCTAAATAGGCTCCGTCTCTCCCTCAACAAAGCCTGTCACCTTGTCCTGGACTGTGACCTCCTCACACACACCTGCTCACTATATAACTCCACTAACTGGCTTAACCTCGACAATAGGATCAAATTCCACACCTGTCTTATGACCAAAAAAAATCACCCTAGGTCTCTCCCTTCCAGGTCTCACCTCCCTAATCTATCTGTCCTCTACACAAAAAGTAACTCATAGCTCCAGCAAGCAACAGCTCGCTGTTCCCCGATGTCATACCTCCCAGTTTCAAAGGTCCTTTAGCTACAGGCCCCCTCCTGGATGAATGACCTACCCAGATTCATCGCAACCCAAAACTCTATCAGCCTTTTCAAAACCCACCTCAAGGGTCACCTACAATCCTCAAACTGCTGTGACTGCTACTGACCCTGTCAAACGTTCTTCCCACAGCAACGACAATGGCCTCTGGCTGGCTTGTCCCCCCTTTTTTTTGCTTCTTCCTTTATTTCACTTTTATTATTACCTCTCCTATTGTTAACATAACTTTGTATTGTGCAATATATGTGACGTGGAACCTTTGTAAATGAGTCTCTGACTCAAAGGTAATCTCCGATTTCTAATAAATAAATAAATAAATAAAATAAAAATACCTCTCAACATTTTGTCACTGAAATGAGGGACATTGACATTTTAGGACACTCAAAATGAGGGACAATGGGGGACACAGACCCTCAGAATGAGGGATTCACCCTCAAACATGGAGTTACAGGCTCAATACACTGTGAAAACCATAGTTTTTACTTGTACAAAGTTAATGTTTGATTTCATATTTTAGGATATTAAGAATTTGTGCTTTAAAGTCTGAATTTACAGCACATTCTCTGTGTTGGCAGCACCTTTTCCATGAGGGACTGATGAGGGACAGAGCCGTTTTAAGGGGTAAAATGAGGGATGTCCTTTGTAATGAGGGACACTTGAGAGGTATGGGTGTGCAAAATCAATGTTCAGGACAGATTAAGAAAATCACAGTGAGACTGTTCATGAGCAGAGGTCATAAAATGGCTATGTTTACGTGTTACGAGCGAGCATTGCGCAGTTTCCATGCACCCTCAGAGTTCAAGTGAATTGCACATTTTCAGTCCAGATTTTCAACACTGGCATTTTTCCATACCTCCTTATGAACAGTACAGCTGTCATTTTCACACCATGGCTGAAATGTGTTTTCGCACTTCCGGCACAGAAATGCATGGTCGCTGTGGGAAATCACTGTCAGGGACAGATTAAGAAAATCACAGTGGCACTGTTCATGAGCGGAGGTCCCAAAATGCCTGTGTTGACAATCTGCTGTAAATAATCCCCAAACTAATTGCATTACGGGTGTGCGTTGCGCAGTTTCTACATACACTCATGACTTCACCAGTTTTTTTATATTTTCACTGCAGATTTTCAACATTGCCATTTTTTACACCTCCCCATGAACAGTACAGCTGTCATTTTTCACATCCTGTTCAAAATGTGTTTTTGCACCTGTGCTGCCAAATGGTGTAGTTGCCGTGCAAAATCAGTTTTCAGTTAATGAACTGATATTGCCACTGTTCATAAGGTGGGGGTCACAAAAAACCCATGTTGAAAATTTGGAGTGAAAATACCAATGAACGCCTGAGGCATTAGGGTTTCCAACCATAATGCCCCACCCTGCTGAGACTAACAGGCATCAGGGGTGTGACTTGGGATTGTCGCCTGTAATGCTCATACCATTCCACCCCCACCTACACCCTGCAGCCAGTGACAGGCATCGAGGTGTGCCTTGGACTCTTCGGCCCCAAAGTTCACCATATTCTCCTATACTGCACCCATCTCACCATATTTCCTGATGGAATGGTGTAAGCATAAGGCCCAAAGACCCCAAGGCACACTGTGACACTTGTCGGTATCTGCAGGGTAGGGTGTGGTCAAATGGCGTGGCCGTTATGCCTGATGACCCAAAGGCACACCCCAATGCCTGTCAGTCTCTGCAGGGTGGTGGAGGGGTTGGCTTCAGTTAAATACTTCACTGCCATTCCTATTATGCATCTTTCTCACTCCTACACTACCAATGCCAATGCCAGCAAGCAAACTTTCAGCATTGACAAATGCTTGCTTTTTATTCCTGTAATCCCACTCTCTGCCAAGTATCCCTCCCACCTCCCCATTGGTTCACATGCCTATAAAGGTTAAACTTACACTGGGGTGTCCAGTCCCCAATGTTGGTACCTGAATTAAAGAAAACTGTCCCTCGTAATCCTATTTTATTTTTATACACCCTATAAAAAAGAAGGTGGTCCATTGAAGTCTGTTGCCACTGCCCCCACCACTGTTACCCCCCCAACCTAACTGCCACACACCCCACCCCCTACTTACTTACCAGGGGTCCAACATTATAATCCTCTCTGGACCAGAGACACATCTTCACTCTACTTTTTTTTAAAACTCAGCCTTATTTCTCATTTTGGACATGCTAAACATGCAATAACAGTATTACAACTGACTTAACGCTTGGTACCTGGTTGGTCCACTCACCAAACACTGTAAAGTAGTACCTATCCACAAATCAAATGGTCCTGTATAAGGCAACCCAAGCCTTCTTTGGGAATATGTATAATAACAAACTGTGCGACATGTCTTGTGGAACTTACATTCCCATTCTCGCCATGGGATAGCAGAATATGCCAGGATCAGAAACAAAAATGCCCCAATGTCTTTGTCACTGTATGTCAAAAGACATACACCAATTAAATAAGTAGCACAATAAAGAGAACAGTAAACAAAACTATTTACAAAGAGCAGAACTATGTGTGTGTCTAATTTCCATCCCAAGTATGTCACACATCACAAGAGTATCCTAAACCACACCCTGGGTGTTGTACAACAGCCAAGGCTACCAGACCTCATTGAAATTAGTACCTGTGAGGTGCATACTGGCTGTAAGGTACTCTGTTATATCCCAAATACCCTTGCCTTCCACTCTTTTACCCCGGCACCACAGGGCTGAGCCAGTGTGATGTCAATGTTTTGAGAGCTGCTAGCAACATGCACTGAAACCTTTCTACCCTTTTTTTCTGGGCAGGATCTCTTCCACCCATGCCTCCAACAAGAAATGCTGAAAGGTGTCTGTAACCTCCACCCCCAGATCATGGAGAGCTCATGCTGGATGTTTATCCAAAACGTGGAGAGCTTTGGACATGACCATGAAATATGAAGATGTGTGCCCTGTTACTACAGCCCTTCCAGCTCCTATCAGATACTGTTTTGCCAACGTGCCTGGTAACTGTAGGAACATAAAAAAAACCTGAGCAAAATTTTCCAGTACAACTCCCTCCAGTCCTGTGAGGCAGAGACCTTCTACCCCCTACTAACCAGTTAGTCCATTGTTCATCAGAAATCTCTGTTTCAGCTTCTGTCTGCCATTTATCTGTCATTTTCAAGAGGTCACACCCTCTCCTGGAGTAATGTTTTACACAGCAAAGATATGTAGCTTGTTCTATCTTCAAGTATAGTTGATCAATATAGAAATTCTTCCCATTTTATTCTGTTCCTCCAAAGATACTGATCTTTTGTTTACCCAGTAAGAAAAAATTACTTACCATAGTAATCTTATTTCTTCCAAGGGATCACTCAGTATTCTTGACTATATTCCTGACTATAGCAGTTACCCAGCTGGGTTCAGCTGGCCCCGGAGGAAGAATTTATGTAAATGATTAAAACTAAACTGCCAATCAGATTGTAGTAAGAGATTACTGACTGTAGGTTGTGCTGTTTGCTAGTCAGATTCTTTTCAAAGCTGAAAGGATGCAAAAGGTCTCACTCTAAACTCTATGCCTAAGAAAAAAAGAACAATCTATGAAAAAGAACCAGAAAAACACCAAACCGCCCAAGGCGAACAATAGAACGTTGCATGAAATGTGCCTTGTACTAAAAATGCTGCTCTACAAGAAAACATTTGGCCAGAGTAAAGGACTGCAGAACCTCAAACAGAGGGGTTCTGTGAAGGGAGGATGGGCGGGAGGTCTAGAATACTGATGGATACCTTGGAAGAAACAAGATTAGTATGGTATGTAATTTTTTTCTGCTCACCCCAGGAATACCTCAGTATTCTTGATGATAGCAAATTACAAAGCAGTGCAGTTGGGAGGAGGGTACAGAACCTACTTTGGAAACAGGTTCTGCAGAACTGCTGTGCCTAATTTGGCGTCCGATCTAGTCAGGAATATAGTCAAGAATACTGAGTGATCCTTTGGAAGAAACAAGATTACTATGGTAAGTATTTTTTTCTTACTGGGTAAACAAAACCACTGCAACTGTGCCCTTACAGTTCCTTGCTAATATGGGGGGAAAGGATTGTTTGGGGCTGGAGAGAGCAGCATCAGAAGGAGCTGCTGCAGCGTGGGCTGGGTTTTTCGGCCATCCACTAAACACCATCACCTTTGTTTCCACGTAGAGCCCCAGCTGAATTTCGGCGCCAAACTGCCATTTGAAAAGGCAGCTGCGCCAATTGGCTCCTGCACAAGGTGAAGCCTGGGGCAAGGCTAGCGAAAAGGCTAGCCAGATCTTTGCAACACAGTATTCTGGACTGTTTCACACAGGGGGGAGTGGGCGGCTCTTGCAAGAGGCTCCCCCTGCATTTCAGGACAAGGAAGGAGCACCTCGGGGTTGAGGCGCCGGTAAACTGAGCGGTCCTCCCCCGATGAACACTGTTCTGGACTTTGCTAGTGCCTTTGGGGGGAAAGGATTGTTTTGGGCTGGAGAAAGCAGCATCAGAAGGAGCTGCTGCAGCGTGGGGTTTTAGGCCCGCCCACCCTGTTCCCTTCTCCCATTAAATGCCCGGTAGCCACGCCCCTGAATAGACCAGCACCAATCGGTGCTGGCCATAGGCGGGATCTTGGGCACCATAAAGTCTCCAACTCTAACTTAACCTAAAATTGATATACTATCCAGCGCTGCAATTATAGCAAACACTAAGTAATTTGATTGGACAAACAATATCGGCATAATTTGTTCCATCAATTCCTACAGTACCCTGTGTTACAACCATTAACTAGTAGCAGAGAATACACAATATTTAAAGCAGTTTGTTTGGTGTAAGATATATCTTTGTTTTAAGAGGGCTGTACAGTTTGCTGAGGGGCTGGCATACGTTCACCTATATCTAGTGGGGCGTCGAGGGTCCACTGGCTTATATTTTTGACTACTCTAACAGCATTAGTATCCCTGTGAACCGAACTGCACTGGCTTATATTTTTGACTACTCTAACAGCATTAGTATCCCTGTGAACTGTACTGTTTTATAATCTCCAATCTGTTACAGGTTACCTGCCTACCAACATAGCACTGGTCTACTTAGGGGCTTAGTTTGGTACTCTTGGAGGTATGAGCTCTGAACTGTTGTGGTGAGAATAGATAGGTGGTAATAATAGGTAGGTACTGCTGAAAAACAGGGTGGTATCAGGTGTCTGGTAGTGGTGTGGGAATCACCACTGGCCACAGAGTTGGGGCCAGTGACCAGCACTGATTTCTGGACCATTCCCCTCGGTCAATCTATCACTGGTATGGACATGGGGAACCCTCAGTACCTATTTAAGCGAATACTGCTTCATTCACTCATGTGCACACTAGCCTGTGGTATCCTCACTGTCCTTGGCATCCACTGGTATATTGGTGCAGATGTCCCTAGAGTGGATGAACCATGGAGCACTTGCTCCCTGCTGGAGGAAACTGATTTCACGTTCTCCAACCTATTAGTGGAAGGCAGACTCCCTCCCTCCCTGGGTTCTCTGCAGTCTTGACCTGAGGTGCTTTCGGTGCCATGCACGTCTGGTCAGGAGATATTTTCTGCAGGGTGCACTCCAGGGATGGCTCCCCTTCCCTAAAACATCTCCTATGGCTACTCCTGGTGACCCTAGCACTATCAGGTGACATCGAGCTAAACCCTGGCCCACCTTGCCAAACGGCCCTGCTGCTCTGGGTGGGATGGTGGTCAAAGGGCTGAAAATAGCCCATCTCAATATTCGTAGCATCCTGCCCAACCTGGTGGAACTACTGGCATGGGTCACCCACCACACCCCTGAAATCCTGGGAATAACAGAAACCTGGTTTAAACCCACCATACCAAACTCTGCATGTGCCCTCCCGGGCTATGACCTCCTCAGGCTTGATCACCCAGGAAAAAAGAGGGGGGGTGGCATCTTGGTCTATTATAAAAGCCATCTTAACTTGTCGGTGCTACCCTGTCCACAACCTGTACAGTCCCCTTGTGAGTTCCTGCAGACGGTGCTGTTGCTCGGGATCACCAAAAAGATACATGTTGTATTCACCTACAATCCCCCAAGGGGCGGCCTGGAGGGGCTGTCCATCCTCCTGGATACTGTAGGTGCTGTGACCCGGCATAATGAACTTATTATTCTAGGTGATCTCAACCTAAACTGGCTTGGTTGCAACTCCAAAGCATATGAACCACTCCTTGCTGGTCTCTCCCTGTCGCAACTGATTAAGGAGCCTACTAGATGCCCACCCAATGGTGGAGGGAGATCTCTCCTGGACTGGGTCATGACAAATCGACCAGAGAGGATCAGCTCATCGGGCATCCTCTCTGACTCCATCTTGGACCACTCCCCTGTGTACGGGGTGTGGAAGATTCCTTCTCTGAAAATCCCACATAAAATTATCTAGGTCTGAGACTACTCAAGGTTTGATCTTGGCTCCTACCATGCTGATCTCCAGCACGCTGACTGGTCAGCAGTATGGAACACACAGGACTCCTCATCAGCAGCCAGTCACTGCGTTCAGGGTGCTGCAGGATAAACATGCCCCCCTCATCAGATGGAGGGTCAGGGGCTCGGCGACAAAGTGGCTGCAGGGCAGTCTGCTAACCCTTATGAAGTACAGAGAGAGTACAGGATGCTCAGAAATCAGTGTAAGAAGGCTATTAGGGCGGCCAAAGGGGAATTTTGCAAATCTGTGCTGCTGCGCAGAGCTAGGGACCCCAGGAGGTTCTGGAGAAACATTAAGAATATAGTCAGTGGGATCCCGAGCGGTGAGACCTCGGATATGATCATCGATGGTGCCAGTTGCAACAACTCCCTGACCATCGCAAATGCATTCAACCAATACTTCTCGGACCTATCTACCTTTACCTCATCACTCCCCCATGGGGAGGGGAGAAGGGTGAAAAATGGGCCGCACCATCCTCATCTTACCCGCCCTTCTTTTTAAGGTGGTGGCAGTGCAAGAGGTGCAGAGACTGCTCTCAGGTCTCTCCCACTTCTCGAGTGCTGGACATGATGGATTGGAGCCGAAACTTCTGAGTCTTGGTGCCAGTGAGATTGCCCCCCTGGTAACCCATATCTTCAATCTGTCCCTGTCGTCAGGTGTCATTCCATAAGTATGGAAAGTAGCCAGGGTGGTCCCAATACTTAAACAAGGAAACCCTAAACTCATAGAAAACTACCGTCCAATATCCATACTGTCAGCGGTCAGCAAACTTCTCGAGAAGGTCGTGGCAGGGCAACTCTCAGAGTACTTGCAGTCTCATGACCTGTTGTCCCCTGAGTAGCATGGCTTTAGGAAAGGGCACAGCACAACTTCTGCCCTTGTCATGGTCTCATCTTGGATCAGAGCAGCTATGGACCAAGGCAAACTCTCTGGAGCCATCTTTACAGATCTCTCTAAGGCCTTTGATCTTGTTGATCACACCATGCTCTCCACCCAGCTCAGCTCCTATGGTCTATCACCTGAGGTGCTCAACTGGTTTTCCAACTATCTAAGCGGCAGACAGCAACTTGTTAAGTATGGGGAGGAGTTCTCGGACACTATCCCTGTTACCATGGGTGTCCCACAAGGCTCCGTCTTGGGCCCCTGCTATTCTCCATATTCGTGAACAAACTCCTGGCTGCTGCTATCCACTGCAAGCCTATCCTTTATGCAGATGATCTGGTCATCCTGTCTCACTCCCCTGAGATAGGGGTCATAAATCACCACCTGAGCGAGGACTTGAGGAACATCCAATCCTGGATATTGTCACATAAGTTGGTTCTAAATCTCAGGAAAACCCAGGCCATGCTTTTTGGGTCTCAGGCCAAGATTAAAGCCGCCCCTACTCCACTATGTGTTTCCTGGTGTCGACGGTCAAGATCCCAGTTACTGACAACTTTAAATACCTTGGGGTGACACTGGACCCATAGCTTGACCTTGGCCACCACATTCAGAATACTTGCAAGACTGTAAACTGCAAACTGGGTCTGGCATACAGAGCAAAAGTAATCTTACTCCGGCAGCTCGGACTGCACTTGCCAGAGGGGTGCTCCTACCCTCGCTCTGCTATGGGCTCCTCTTGTTTGCCCGCTCATCCAAAGTCCACCTCACTAGGTGGTCCACTGCCAACAATAATGTCTGCCGCTTCACGCTGGCTGCCCCCAGTCTCACTCACCATTGCGACCTCTATAGCAGTCTAAATTGGCTCTCACCTGCTAACCACATAGACTTCATCTTAAGGTGCTTCACCGGAAAGGTCTATGTCACTGGCACCCTTCCAGGGCTTGCGAAATTTCTTGTCCCATCCGTCTTCTCCTCCTCCTACTCCCTCAGGTCCCAGGGACAGGCCCTCCTTAAGACACCGGCTACATGGACTCAAATGGGTGGGCGGGACTTTGCTGCATTCGCTCCCAGACTGTGGAACTCCTTCCCTGCCCAGGTCCATGCCGCGCACTCACAGATGTGTCTCCGTTCCTCCCTATGGAACAATCTCAAACTTGCCTCAGCCTGTGGCTGCCCCAGACCCCCGTGAATTGATCCACCACAGCCCTCCTCTGCTCTGGAGCTACTCCTGGACAAAAGACCATACTCCAAGAGGATACTAAGCTGTATATAGTGTCACATCTGAAGGATTTCGATACTGTGCCCCTGGAACTGCTCTTGGCTTCCATAAGGTGTTTATGTCATTACAGTATGTTAATACTGTATAATCTATGCCTTACCACGCTCGTACACTGTGTTGAATCTGTAACATTACTTATCTTATCTCCCACAAGGTGTTTATTTTTGTTATGTTAATACTGTATAATCGATGCCTTACCATGTTTCGTATGCTGTGTTGAATCTGTATCCTCACATGAACTGTAACATGTCTAATTTGTACAATGTCGTTGTATGTACCTAAATCTATTATTCCTGTACTCTCCCCAGTCATACCTGAAAATAGGCAATTGTCTTGTCTAGTGTACCTACCTGGTTAACAAAAGCTAAATAAATAAATAAAGTGTGTACAGTTTTCAAGTAGCTGCTTTCCATATATCAAGCAAAGGAATGTCTCTTTAAGCAGCCACTGCGGCTGCAGTGCTCCTGGTAGAGTGGGCCCTGAGGCCTTAGGAAGGCTGCTTGCCAGCTTTATTGTAACAAAATTGAATGCAGGAAGCTATCCAGTGAGAGATAGTTCTCTTAGAAGCTGGCCTACCTTTGCCTACCTCAGCATAGGTAAAGAAAAGCTGGGTATGAGAGGTCCTGAGTTCCTTAGTGCACTCCAGATAGTAGGTCAGTGCCCTCTTAATTAATTTATTTATTTACAGTATTTAAGAGTTTTACCAGAAAGGCATACTGAGCAGTGTACCACTCGATTCCAGATGCGCCCTGGGGGAATAAGGGATAGGCAGGATACAGTAATAGTAGAAGTTACACATGTACATGTTCAATACAATCATATCAGAGCAGTCAAAATTCTTATATACAAATAGCAAATATACAGACAGGGTGGTATAGGTAAGGTAGCAATATGCACAGAATTACATATTTACCCAGTAACCAACATCACACAATAAGCAGGGTTGTCAACAATAGGGAAAAACAGCGGAGTCAAATAAACAACTGACAACAAGGCTGCAAGGACTTCAGTGGGGCAGGATGCAAGAGCAAGTAGTAGAGAATTGAGTCTTAAGAAAAGCATTATGGTGTGGAGTGCTGGTGTCGTGTCTAATATCGGCCGACAGGGAGTTCCATAATTTGGGCATGCTGAAGCTGAAAGCAGCCTGTCCAGACCTGGTGGACCTGTGAGGGATGTGAAGTAGCCGAGAATCAATGTTCCTGAGTGAGTAGGCTGGAGGGGGAAGAACATTCAGGGTGGTCACCCGGTAGGAGGGGAGGGACTGCGACCAGAATTTTGCAGTGGTTCTAGCACAGTGTACCAATCTCCAATTGTGGAGAGAAGGGAGATCCAAGGACTGGTAGAGGTCACAGTGATGTGTACTGGGAGGGCAGTACAGGGATAACCGGCAGAAGGAGTTGAAGAGAGGGTCTAGTCTGGACAGGGAGGATTGAGGGGCTGCACAGTAGACTACATCACCGTAGTCCATTATTGGGAGGATCATCTTTTGAATGATAGCCAGTCGCGTTGGTAGGGGGATGCAACTTTTGTTGCGGTATAACGCACCTAACATGGGGTGTAGCTTCTTATGTATAGCATCAATATGTACAGTGAAGTCAAGATGCTGGTCTAACCAGACCCCGTGGTATCTGTAGGAAGTGCAGACCTCCAGGCGGGAGCCTTCTAATGTGTGGAAAGTTGGGGAGGCTGGAAGGTGGGACAGTTTGGCCCGAGTGCGAAAAGTTAGGGAGACAGTTTTTTGGGGGTTTAGAAATAGTTGATTTGAATGGAACCAGCGTTGGACAGAGTCAAAATCCTCCTGCAGGCAGGCTGCCATGGCAGTGGGGGAGGAGCCAGAGGCAAACAGCACCGTGTCGTCTGCATACATGTGGAGAGATGTATGAGGGCAGGCTGCAGGCAGATCATTGAGGAAAACAAAAAACAAAAAAGGGCCTAGGACAGATCCTTGGGGGACCCCGCTGGTAACAGGGAGTGAGGTGGAGATAGCCGAGCCAATACAGACAGACTGGGACCTACCTGCCAAGTATGACTGGAACCAATTGGTGGCAGGCTCAGTCAGTCCAGCTTGGGTGAGTTTGGACAGTAACAGGGCATGAGAGAACGTGTTGAAAGCCTTAGCCAGGTCAATGAAGATAGCCACAGTTATTTCCCCTTTACCCATGCCCGTGAGGATGGTGTCAGTGAGACAGAGGAGAGAGGTGATAGTGGAGTGATTTTTTCTAAACCCAGCCTGGTAAGGGGTGAAGAAGGAAATGGAGTCGAGGTAGTGGGAGAGCTGGGCTAATACAAGGCGTTCCTGTATTTTGGCTAGGATGGGGAGCAGCCATATAGGTCGGTAGTTGCACGCAGAGGAAGGGTCACCTCCTTTGGCAAGGGGTATGACTGTGGCTTGTTTCCATATTGTAGGGACGGAACCAAGTCTGAATGACAGGTCATAGAGAGCGGCTAGAGGGTTGTCTATGGCTGGGGCAGAAAGATGGAGCATTTTGGAGTCAAGACCCGAGAGGCATTTTCCTTTGGCTGGATTTAGTGACCGAAGTATTTTTAGTACCTCAGCTGGTGTAACCGGGCGGAGCGAGAAATATGCAGGTGAGGAGAAAACTGGGGGAACAGGGAGAGGGAGTGAGGGGTGAGAGGAGAGTAGAGAGGATGTACTGTTGGTGAAATAGGAGTTAAACTCTGTGGCTACAGTGCATGGAGCAGTGATGATACTTCCAGCTATATTGAGGGTGGGAGTAAGGGGTTGGGCCGGTGGGGTGAGTAGGGATTTAATTGACTTCCAGAATTGTGCTGGATGAGAAAAGTTATTGTTGAAAGCTGACTTGAAATAATTAGATTTGGCCTGTCGGATGAGTCATGTGCAGGCATTCCTTTGTGAGTGGTAGTATTGCAGAGCCGTTTGAGTACCTGTTTCCTTGTAGGTTTTCCAGGCTCGGTCCTTGACTAGTAATTGTTCCAAGAGGTTTGCGGTTACCCAAGGTAGATGGGATCCTCTTACTGTGGATCTTCTGAGAGGCGTATGGGAGTCCCAGATAACCAGAAAATTGGTTGCAAAGAATTCGAGGGCCTCATCCATGGAGGAGCCATAGGGATGTAGGACCAGTCGATGCTGGTGAGGTCATTTAGGAGTGCGGTCAGGTCTAGGGATTTGTAAGCTCTGTTGTACAATGTGCGGGGGGGGACCTTAGGTCTGAATATTTTCTGCACCAAATAAATCATGTGATGATCACTGAGGGAGTCCGGTAGTAAGCCAGCATTAATTATACAATGGGGGTGGGTGGTAAGGGCCCAATCCAATAGAGTATGCTTCTTGGATTTGTGGTTTAGGCGAGTGGGTACAGTCATTTGTTGGGACAGGTTTAGCGCATTTACTTGACAATGTGCTTTGGAGGCTGTGCTGTCTAGCCAGTTCTGGTTGAAATCCCCAAGGATATGAAGTTTGCCGCCAGCCATGAGGGACCTCAGGGTGCCTAGGTAGTCTAGGATGATAGGCAGCGGTGTGTCCAGAGGGCAGTAAGACCCTGCTACGTATATAGGGATTGAGTGCAGTAGAGAGATTTTGATTAGTAGGAATCTATTGACAGCATGGGTGAGGTAGGTCTGATTGTGGAGAACTGGAGTTTGGAGGAGATGTACATGGCAGTGCCACCACCCTTCTTTTTGCCCTGATGGTCTTGCTGAATGAGGGAGTAGCCAGGTATTGAGAATTTGGCATCAAGGTTGTGGGGCTTCAGCCAGGATTCTGTAATAATTAAGATATCACGGCACAGGGATAAGACACTTGTTTGTAAGGCCGTTATTTTGTTCAGAATGCTGCATATATTTAGATGTACTATTTTGAACCCTCTTGGAAGGTGATTTGCCAGGGCGGAGAGGCGTCCGTTTATTGGGGAGGAAGGACCAGGGTTTCATTCTACATCACCAGCTATAAGGAGCAGGAGCGACAGGAGTTGTTTTAATAGGCACATGTTCCTTTGTGACTTACAGCGGATAGGGAGGTGGTGCGGTGTATGTGAGGTAGACATAGGGTCAAAAGAGTAGGAGACATTTAAAGCAGACAACCCAGCATGAAAGGAGGGAGGGATGATGGAGGCTTCCAGTATCCAGTTTTGCCAGCAGTGCAGAGGGTGGTGCACTAGGGTAGAGGAAGAGTGGGTAGGCTGTTTTACAGTCTCAGAGATGAGGGCCAGAGAGATTTGTTGATTTGGGTAGGAAGAGGGTGGAAGGGACGATATGATTATGGGCAGAACAACCATTGCTAGAGAGAGAGGGAGCATTTTAATGAGAGTTAGGAACACTGCTCAGGGGCGGCCACTAGTGTTAGAAGTATAAGAAGCTAATGGAAAAGAGGGCTGATTGGTTCTCACAGTCACGCGGTTCCGCCTATAAAAGTAGGAGCTCACCCAGGGTAGTGGTGGGGTGGTGGGGAGCCGGCGCTCAGCGCAAGCAGGGATCCCTCTCACACAGTCAGCTGGAGCTCTGCCTTAGGCGTAGGATCTCTACCTGCTGGATTTTTCAGATGGCGATCCACAGGGCTCAGAGGATCTGGGGAGGGCTGAACCAACTGCTTGCCCTCACGACCTCTGCAGCTATGGAACAAAGAGAAAACAGCCTATAAATAACAGGTAGGGGAGGAGGAGCTAAAAGTGCAGGTACAACAATATTTCATTACGCAGTAGGAGGTTCCCTGACAAATGTTGCCTAGGACTTTCATGCAGCTACTAAGATTTTAGTGTTACAATTAATTTGGATGCTATTTGCTTGCTTGTTAGAGGTTTTAACAGAAACGACAGAAAAGAGCAACCCCTGCACCAACACCCTATTTTGGCTCCGGTGTGCTAAGAGAGATCCCTAAAGGCAAAAGTGTAAATTAGCTTCCATTAAAGTTCACTTCTGCCTGGAGTCCAATATAGTAGTTCGGTGGAGCATGGGACAGGCAGTTGCCGACTGTAAAAACAAGCGCCTTTGTTTAAAAAAAGGTGCCAAATTCAAATTCCTCTCATGCAGTCAGCTGGGGCTCTGCCTTAGGCGTGGGATCTCTACCTGCTGGATTTTTCGGATGGTGATCTGCAGGGCTCGGGGGCTCTGGGGAGGGCTGAACCAACTGCTTGCCCTCATGACCTCTGCAGCTGCTGGATTTTTCGGATGGTGATCCACAGAGCTTGGGGGCTCTGGGGAGGGCTGAACCAACTGCTTGCCCTCATGACCTCTGCAGCTGCTGGATTTTTCAGACGGCGATCCACGGGGCTTGAAACTACTTTGAGAAGGAATGTCCTATTGGTTCTAAAACCGCTTTGTCTCTATGGGAGGAGCCAGAGGCTGAAGGTGCAGCAGACCTTTGAAGAATTTCTTAAAAATTAGGTGAGAAATAACGGATTTCTCGTTGCCCACTAAAAGGTAAGCTGAAATTGCTGCCAGGTGAACTTTCATGGAGGAGGCTCTCCAACCCGAGGCCTGCAGGTGCACCAAGTAATCCAGAATAGAGGACAGGCTTGACTGCATGGGATCAGTTTGTTTATCTTAACACCAGAAAGAAAATCTCTTCCATTTGGAGGCATAAGTCTCTTTGATACTAGTCTTTCAGCCAGTCTGAGGATTTTCGGGACCTGCTCTGAATACTGAGAGTCAGGGAACTCTAGCTCCTCAAGTACTAGGCTGTGAGGTGAAGTGACTGGACACTGGAGTATGGGACTGCCTTCTGAGGCAGAGTCAGGAGACTGTGACTGGGAGGCAGATGAATAGGCCGCTGGACTGCTAGGTGGAGAAGCTGTGGGTACCAAGACTGTCTCGCCCAGTCGGAGGCTATTAGAATCATTGTTGCAGACTGGCTCCTGAGTTTGAGGAGTACTCTGAGAATCAGGGGAAATGGGGAAAAGCATACAGGAACCTCCACAACCAGTCGAGGTGCAGGGCATCCACTGGCAGAGTGCCGGAGGCCTACAACAGTATAGGGAGAACTGATGAGTGAGCTCAAAGTCGAACAAGTTTATTTCTGGAGTGCCCCATCTCCTGAACACTGTAGCTAGTACCTGGCTGTTCAGGGTCCACTCATAGTGGCCCTGGAAGATATGGCTCAGAGACTCTGCAAGGACATTGTTCTTGCCTGGCAGGTGAATGGCCAGGTACACAGCTCTGAGCTCAAGGAGATTTATATGACAGCTGAATTCCACGGGAGACCATACTCCACTTATGGATTGATCCTCCATATGGGCCCTCCACCAACCTAGGAGGGAAGTATCTGTTGTAAGAACCTTGGAGGGCTCCCTCTCTGGGAAGGAAACCACTTCCCTGAGATTTTGTCTGTCTTTCCACCAGTCCAGAGCTTGCAGAAGCATCCTTGTGACTGTAATTAGCTTTGACAGGGAGTCTCTTTTCTGAGACCAATGTACCATGAGGTTATATTGAATATCCCCCATTTGGAACCTGGCACCTGGAACCAGTGCTGTGGTAGAGGCCATGTGACCTAGTAACCTGAGGAAGCATCTGGCTGGCCTTGGCCAGGCTACCACAAACAAATCTGCCAGGGACTAGAGATTCTGAATCCTATCCAATGGAAGCAAAGCCTTTTCCTGCCAGGTGTCCATTTCTGCTCCAATGAACTCCAGTATTTGGACTGGTTCCAATTGAGACTTCTGCAAGATGATCAGGAACCCCAGGGACTCCAGGATGATCTGAATGAGCTTTAAGGAGTCTTTGAGCTGTTGAGGAAACTTGCCTACCACGAGCCAGTCATCCAGGTAAGGGAAAACTAAGACATGCTGTCTCCTGAGGTAAGCTGCCACTGCAGCCAGGCACTTTGTGAAAACCCTGGGTGCTGTGGAAAGGTTGAAAGGCAGGACTGTAAACCGGTAGATACCAGAAGGCAGTCTAAATCCAAGGTACTTTCTGTGTGAAGGTTGCATTGGAATGTGAAAATAGGCATCACTGAGGTCTAGGAAGGCTACCCTGCAAGGAAGGGATGACCACTGACAGGGTGACTGTTTTGAACTTTGGTTTGTGCAGATGCTTGTTTAAAGGAAAGCAGCCCAAAATGTGGGCTCCTTCCCCTGGACAGCTTACCCTCCAGTTTAGATCTGACCAACAAGAGCGCCATTTTCGTGCACCGCAACTTGCTGTATTTTAATTTTTAAAACTCGGGAACCCGGAAGTATGGAGGAGGCAGGGTATGCTCCATTTGATGAAAAGGTGATGCATCGCTCACTTCAATACAAAAGTAAATGCCGCTCTTGCTGGTCAGATCTAACCCGGAGGGTAAGCTGTCCGGGGGAGGGAGCCCACATTTTGGGTTGCTTTCCATTAAGTATCTGAGGTCCAGAATACGTTGAAATGCCCATTTTTCTTCAGGGTGAGAAAGTATCTGCAGCAGAGGTCCTTTCCCCACGGGGAGGGGGGTACTCCCTCTACTGCATTATGTGACAGGAGGGATTTTACCTCTAACTCCAGCAGAATTTTTTCTGTTGGGGTGAGAGGTTTGAAACGTCTGTGTCCCTGCTGAGTGGATACTTTTTTGAACTACAGGGTAAGACCTTGGCCCACTACCTCCAGCACCTACCTGTCTGTGGTGATGCTTTGCCAGTTGTGGAGGTAGTTGGTGAGCCTTCCTCCTACTGGGAGAGGGGAGGTGACCTGGACATTTCTATCAGCTGTTTTGTTTGGACTGGGTTTTTGTGGAAGGGGCAGGGCCAGCACACTTCTGGGTTCTTCTGCCTCCTCCCCTAAAGAAACCTAACCTTGGGCACATGTTATCACCCACCATCCTCTGATTCAGAATATACAAACACATTAATACAGGACATCAGCCACATGATGAATAAAGGCAATATCCTGATCCTGGGAGACTTTAACATGCCATCCATAAATTGGTTTACTACTAACGGCACAACAGCTGTCAAAAAAACTTCTATTTCAACACTAAATGAATTAGGGCTTGAGCAAATTGTTCAAGAACCAACTAGAGGATGCAATATATTAGACCTTGCGATTACCAATATTGAGGACAAAGTCTTAAATCTTTCAATATCAGACCCACTAGGGAATAGTGGCCACCATACCATTGTATTTGATCTACAGTATGAATCTAGCATAATATTTAATAATGCTCAGGTGTATAACTACCACAAAGCCAACTCTGAGGTAATAAACAACAGCCTATAAATACCCCATGGGAAACAATTTTATCACCTTTAACCCTGGAAGACTCTTGGGTATTTGTTAAAAACAAGATAATAGACCAAGAAAAAGCTTATATTCCAGCCTGGATGAAATATAACAGTAAGGGTAAAATTCCTTTCTGGTTAAATAATGATATTCGTAGGAAAATCAAACAAGAAAAAACTATTTACTCATTTAAAAAAATGCACAACAGACACACAAGAACTCATACTGGGACAATACAGAACTGCCGTTAAAGAACTAAAAAGGACTATCAGGAAGGCAAAACACAACCTCGAGTTCTGCATAGCCCATTCCAAAGATAATCACAAATCCCTATTTTCTTATCTCAATAGTAAAAAAAAGTAGTAACAGACAAATTGGGCCATTGACCAACAGCACAAACGCCATTACATCTGATGGAGAGACAGCCGACACATTTAACACCTATTTTGCATCAGTATTCTCAAATCATACAGTCATACAGTAATTAATACAAATACTATCATATCAAGTTCTACTGAAAATAACCACATCATAACTGTTTCTGAAGTAGTTTCCTTGTTAAAAAAATTTAAACCAAATACTAGCTGTGGACCAGACTTAATTAATCCTAGATTTTTAGTTGAAACAGCTGAAAATATTGCCACACCACTTTCCATTATTTTTAATAAATCATTAGTGGAACGATCCTTTCCATCTGATTGGATAACTGCTACAGTTGTGCCTATACTTAAAAATGGTAACCGTTCCATAGTGAGTAATTACTGCCCCATCAGCCTTACTTTCATTCCATGTAAAGTAATGGAAAAAATTATTAAAGGCATATTAGAGGCAGAAATGCAAACTCTAGGCATTATCAATCACTCACAACATGGGTTCAAGCAAGGCTTTTCTTGCACTACCAATTTAGTAGCCTTTTACGATACTGCCAACCAAGAATTAGACAATAAGAATCCCATGGATGTCATCCTCCTGGATTATAGCAAAGCATTTGATAAGGGTACTCACAATATTCTCCTAGCTAAGCTATCAGACCCAGATTTTTCTTGTAACATAATAAAATGGATCAATTGCTGGTTAACCAACAGGACCCAGCATGTTAGGATCAATGGTGCCTATTCCAGCAATATGGCTGTGACTAGTGGTGTGCCACAGGGATCAGTTCTGGGCCCAGTACTATTCAATATTTTCATCTCAGTCATGCAAATTAGCTCCAGGAACATACTTTCGAAATTAGCAGATGATAACAAAATTAGGTGGTAGGGTGTATTCCAACTATAATATTGACTTATTAATAAATGACCTCTCAGTATTAGAGCATTGGGTACAGAAAAACAAAATGACATTCAACACAGACAAATGTTCTGTTCTCCACTTAGGTTACAATAATCCCAAACAAATTTATACACTATACAATATATTCATTAAATCTTCGATATGTGAAAGAGACTTGGGCATCCTGATGGATGACAAATTATCCTCCTCCAATCATTGTAATCATGTAGCTAAAACCGCTAATTCACTACTTAGGCGCATTAACCATACGTTTATATCTAAGACAATGGAATGTATTATCCCATTGTTTAAAGCATACATCAGACCATATACAGATTATGGGTCACCAGTGTGGAGTCCATACATGGTCGGGGACATTCAAGTGATTGAAAGAGTTCAGAGAAGGGCAACAAAAATGGTGCCCCATTTAGCATCACTACCATATGTAGAGAGGCTTCAAAAACAAGCCTACATTCACTGGAGTTTAGGCACTCCAGAGGTGATCTTCTGTTCTTATATAAAATTATCTAATCACTGTCTCTGATGGACAAATGTGGTATTGTTAAAACACAAAGAAAAATAGTACCTAGACTTCACAATCAACAACTAATGGTGTGTAAAGCAAAAACAAACAGGAGGCTTCATTTCTTCTCAGTAAGAACACCAAGGCTCTGGAACCAGCTACCACAAGAGCTAGTAGACTGTAATACCTTTGAATCCTTTAAAAAGGGTGTAGGTCATTGGGTCTCCAAAAACTACAACGTGTAATTTCCCACAAATGTGGGGGACAATGAAGATAGGCTTCATAGCTTCCTTTTGTCCTCACTTACCTAGTAAACCTAGTAAACCTCTCATTTGAGAGTAGTCCATTGGCATAGGCAAAGGTATTGGGTAGAAAGCTCTGGGGTAGTAACCCCTGCCTCTGTCTTCCCTTCCCTGGGGCTTGTAGGAAGTGGAGGCTTTTTCCTTAGCCGCATTGCTCTTGTAGATAGTTTTGTATTCATTCAACTTTTTCATATAGGCCTCAGTTTTATCCTGAAAAAGTGAGTTGTTCTCACAGGGAAAATCCATGGTCTTATTCTGGGTATCCTGAATAAGGTTAGTAGTCCAAAGCCAAGCAAATCTCCTAAGAGAGATAGCTTGCGTCATTGCCCTGGGGGCAGTATGTTTGTATCCACAGCCATGCAAAATTGATACCTGATGGCATCCAGAGCAGTCCGTACTGTTTCGGATAGGTCCTGAGCTTTTTGGTACTATGCTGAGTATGCCGTATATACAGCCAGGCGGATCAGCATGGGGGCTGTAGCACAAAATGTCTTGCCCATGGCGTCCAGTTTTCTGGACTCTTTTTCAGGAGGCTGTGATGATAAGGGTTCTTTGGCCTTGTCACAGGCTGCCGCTTGCACTGCACCTTCATGATCAGGATGTGTATAAAGGTAGACAGTGTTATTCTTGTGAAGCTGGTACTTTTTCTCTATTTTCTTTTCCACTCCTGGGATGAATGTTGGGCTTTGCAGCAGCTTAAAAGTCACCTTGCAGAGGGACTTGTGGACTGGCAGGAGCAATTTCTTGGGGGGAAGGAGACCCATCATGTCTAAAAAGTCTGCCTCCTCATCCTCTTCAGTGGCTTGTTGAATAGAGAGGTTAAGGGTGTACAGCATCTGTTGGACAAAAGCATAATGAGAGGTGAAACCCTCCTGACCTGGTAAGGGGCAGTCAAATTCCTGGTCAGGGGTCTTGACCAGCTGTATCCCATCCTCCTGCTCCTCTTCATTTACATCATAATAAAAACCCTGACCTAGGTCAGGATTAGATGGAGCAGGGGTAGACAGTCCAGGTGGGTCTATGAACAAGTTACCCATAGCCTGGAAGGTCTTAATACATTTGCAAAGCCTTTGCCAACGCCTCAGGAGAAGGCATATTTTAATTGGTCAGTGGCGTCTCCCTTTGCCTTTCAGTAGAGAGGGGTAGCAATATATTTTTCTTTTGACCTGGGCAGGCACGGAATTCGAAACCTGCTCAGAATGTCTTTTATGTTTAGCTTGGTCAACATTTTTATCAGACTTATTTTCACTGGAGTCCTTAGTGAACCTATCTTTATTTCTATGACGGGAAGAAGTCCCTTCCCCAGCAGACTTAGTAGATAGGGAAGGAGACTTAGAAGCCATAATTCTGACCTCTATTCAACTTTTTTTTTTAATTTGAATACAAGGCAAAAAATAAAAACTTGGACCCACAGGAAACAGAGTGAGGTCGTGGTCATCAGCAGTGACCACAATTAAAAAATAATGAAGCAGATTTTTATAAAAAAATGTAGGTCCACCTCAGTTTAAAAGTCTGTCAGAAAATAAAAGTCAGAAGACTGAAAAACACTTCCCAAAGAGAGCTAAAAATGCAAAACGAACTGTCCCAAGCACCATGGAACTGTGGAAATGATTCCCAAAACTAGGTCACGAAAAGAAAAGTTGAAAATAAACAAATTTCCCCTAAAAATGGGGGAAACAGTAGAAAATTAGTTTCAAATGAGAAATAATTAAGTTTTTACCTCAGAAAATGTAGTTTCCAGTCAGAGAACACATGGTGGAAAACTTGATGTAACTCCTGTGAGTTAAACTTTAAACTAAAAGTTGAAAATAACTGCCCCAAAATGAGTTTAAAATGAGAAAAAATAGTTTTTTTACCACAAAAAATGTAGTTTCCAGTCAGTACATCATGGAAAACCTGAAGTAACTCCTGTGAGGGAAAATTTAACCTGTTCCTGGAAAGCACTGGGAGCCCATAAAAAAAACTTAAAACCAGACAAAAATGTAAAAAAATCAACTTAAAGGCAGGAAAAGTGAAAAATAATGCACTATAAACAGAAAAGAACTTCCTTCAAGTGGAAAGAAACATAGAAACATAGACTTTGATGGCAGATAAGGACCGCTTGGCCCACCTAGTCTGCCCATTTCCCTATCTACTGGATAAGCTGCGGATCCTAGTTAACCAACAACCTATTTCTTCCTACCCCCACAAGAATTGGCTTATGTCTGTCCCATGCATTCTTGAATTCTCCCACAGTTTTAGACCCCACAACCTCCTCAGGAAGGCTGTTCCATGTGTTCACCACCCTCTCTGTGAAAAAATACTTCCTCAGATTGCCCCTGAGCAGTTCCTCCTCTATCTTCAAATTGCGTCCCCTTGTTCTTGCACATCTCTTTTTCTGAAAGATGCTACCCTCTTAGACTTTGTTGATTCCACTGAGGTACTTAAATGTTTCTATCATGTCCCCCCCCTCCTTTCCTCAAGGGTATACATATTAAGCTCCTTTAGTCTCTCTCCTCATATGGCTTCTCTTGCAGATCCTGCACCATTTTAGTTGCCCTCCTCTGGACCACCTCCATCCTGTCTATGTCCTTGCGGAGGTGGAATCTCCAGAACTGGACACAGCACTCCAGATGGGATCTCACCAACTGTCTGTACAGAGGGATAACAATTTTCTGGTTTCTGCTGGTGATGCATCTTCCTATACATCCCAGCATCCCCCCAGCCCTCCCTACTGTCTTCTTACATTGCTTGCCAACCTTAAGGTCATCTGATATGATTACCCCCAGGTCCCTTTCCATTTTTGTTGTTGTTAATATCTCTCCCCCCATTGTGTACTCTTCCCTTGGGTTTTTGTTACCCATGTGCATTATTTTGCACTTCTTTGCATTGAATCCAAGCTGCCATACTTGACCATTCCTCCAACCTTGCCAAGTTCCTTCTCATCCTTTCCACGCCTCCTTGTGTATCAACCCTGTTGCAGATCTTTGTGTCATCGGCAAAGAGGCATACTTTTCCTTCCAGTCCCTCTGCAATGTCACTTATAAAGACATTAAAAAAGACTGGGCCCAGTACTGAACCCTGCAGTACCCCACTAGTAACCCCCCTTTCTTCAGAGTGTACTCCATTTACTATTACCTTCTGTGTCCTGTTGTCCAGCCAATGTTTTACCCAGGCTACCACCCTGGGATCCACTCCCAGGCTGGCTAATTTATTTATTAATCTTTTGCATGGGACTGTGTCAAATGTCTTGCTAAAGTCTAGGTAGGTCATGTCCACAGTCCCTCCCTGGTCTACTACTTTGGTCACCCAGTCAAAGAAATTGATTAGATTCATCTGACATGACCTTCCTGCTATGAACCCAGGCTGCCTTGGGTCCTATGCCCCACTGGCCTCTAGGTACTCAACAATTCTTTCCTTCAGAAGAAGACAGGGAGAGTCTCCAGAGCCAATTGTCCACTGCAGGCGGAGAAAAGAACATGACTAGCAAATAACACAACTTACAGGCAGTAATCTCATACTACAGTCTGACTGGTAGTTTAGTTTTAATTATTTATATAAACTCCTCCTCCAGAGTCATAACTGCTATAGTCAAGAACATAGTCAAGAATACTGAGGGATTCCTGGGGTGAGAAGTAACTCATGACTTGCATGAAGTGGTAAAGGTCCAATGTGTTCATCAGGTATTTTTCTCTTACAGTTTGATAAGAAACACAATGGTTACCCTCTATAAGTTGCTCAAGCCTGGTCAATGTGTCTCTATTCCAAATTTTAAAACCAGTGTCAGCATATCCTGGTTCAAATTCCATATCCCCCATTATTAAGGTGAGTGGACCCAGTTTGTTAGGACTGTTAGTTAGCCATCCAATTTTTTGCATTATAGTGAGGGAGTGTTTGACCCATCTGTTTGTCACCTTCCTCATAAGCTCTAATGTAATTTTGGTCGTTAGGAATACATAAAAAGGACTAGGCAAGGACCCAAAGATGTCTTCACTCTTCAATGCCAGACTGGGAACTGAGAAAATCAAGTAGGCGGTTCAATGCATTTCAATGTGTTTTGAACATGTACTCATAACGTGGTCTTATTTTTCTATATAGATTTTTATCCTCCTTGGCAGGACCAGGCAGCTGTTTTCAGCCCCATCCCTGCCAGCCAAAGTCATCCCAAACTCCTCTGCTACCAGGGACCATTATCCCCAGCAGATTGTCCCTTGTGGCAGGGCCAGGAAGGGAGGGCAATCCTCACCCACCAGGACACAAATCCAGATTGTCCAGAGCAATCTGATGGGCCATCGGCATGATGGGCAGGGATTCATGGAGCCCGTTCTCCATTTTTCCTTCTAATTTCCTTTCCTGGGCTCCACTGATGTGCAATGAGCATGTTGTGTGAGCTCTGTGTCCACGGAGACACCCCAGGTGCTCTGAATGTGGGCCCTCCCCATCTGTGTGATTTGCATGGACCTCCACCTGGATTCCTCCAGGTGGAAATCATGCAGTGAGTCACAGAATCCCTCCTCCACAGTAGAGGAGAGCAGTCTCAATCCTCCCTCTCCCAGCCGACCTCTGAGCAACCAGTGCCTATTCCCGAACATGGGTCACTGGTGTGCACAAGAGGTAAGGTGCCCACGGCATCTCAGCCCTCTTCACCACTAGGCCGGCACAACTTGGTCATTTTTTAATGTTTTTACCCCAGATTTTCAACATGGCCTATTTGGGACCCACCTCATGAACAAGCACAGTGAAATTCTTCAAATCTGGCTGGCAAAGTGATTTTGCAGTTAGTCCACAAAATTATCTTTATGGTGGGCTTTGAAAAATGTTCACCTACTGGATTCATGAGGTGGGGTCATAAGAAGACTATGTTGAAAATCTGGGGTCAAAATATTAAAATACAACAAAGTTATAGGCCGGCCTGGTGGAACAGAGGGCTAAGGCACTGGACACCTTGCCTCATGCCACGTCGGTGACCTGAGTTTGGAAATGCACCAGGGTTGTAGGGGAGCCTGCCCGGGGGGGAGGGAGCAGGATTGAACAGCCATAATGGCAGCTCTCCTGTCCCAGGGAGGATCTCTGTCACCCCCCCCGGCAGTTCTGCTGCCATCGGGTAGAGGTCCAATGGGTAGTGTAGGCTGGCGGGGGTGGCAAGTAGCGGGAGGGCGCCTTGGAGACACGGTGTACATGTGCTTCCAAATGCGCGTGCATGACCGAGGCATGGGGACAAAAACAAGGAAAGAACTGGGGCATAAAAATTTATATAACAAAAAAATACAACAAAATTATGAAAAGTATGCTGAAATGTTTCAACGCTCTCTTATAACTTTGGTACTCTTCAACAGTTTGTCCCCAAATTTTCAACATAGCCATTTTTTAACTCTACCTCATGAACATGACAGGTGCCATTTTTCAAACTTTGTGGCATGAAATGATGTTTCAGTCAGTATTTTATAAATGACACCAGTCATGTTCAGAAAGCGGGGTCATAAAAAGACTGTTGAAACTTTGAGGTAAAAATGTGCAGAAACAACTAAGTTATGAAGAAACATTGAATTGTTCCATCATTTACTCATTATTTGATTTTTGCAGATTGTGGCCCCGATGTTCAACATATCTCTTGCGTTACCCTCCTCCTGTACACGACAGGTGTAATTTTTGAAATCCCCTCCAAAAAATATGGTTTCACAGTCACACCGTGAAATCAGCTTTTTGATGGGACTTAAAAAATTGCACCTGTCTTGACAGTAACATCAGGTCATAAAAAGACTGTTGGAAATTTGGGGTTAAAATGTGGGAGCTCACTGAAAATTAGATATTGCCACTTAGCTGGCTTATCCTGGGTAAATACAATCTAAAATGTGTAAAAGCAGGACACCACAGAAAATGAGATATTGCATCTCATCTGCACTATCTTGGGTAAATATTCAATAAAAATGTGTAAACACAGGACCCCAGTACAGCAGGGCCCCCACTGAACTGTGTGTCTACTGTATGCTGTTCTATCCTGTGAAAAAATACACTGTAAAAGCTGTACCCTGCTGAAACTGTAATGTGCCTTGCAGCTGGGTTATCCTGGGTAAATAAATCATAAAATTATGTAAAAGCAGGGTCCCATCGAATATGAGCTACTGCATCTCAGCTGTACTATCCTGGGTAAATACAGAGTAAAAACTGGGAACGCAGGATCCAACTCAAAACAAGATAGCATCTGAGCTGTGCTATCCTGGGTAAATACAGCACAAAAAAATGTCAAAGCAGAACCCCTTTGAAAATGAGATACTGCATCTCAGCTGGGTTATCCTGAGAAAATACACTGCTAAACTGTGTAAAAACAGGAGACCTTGCATCAGAACCCCACTGAAAAGGAGATGTTGCATCAAAAAATATCTGCCCTAGGAAAATACATTACAGAAGCAGGACCACACTAAAAATGAGATATTGCATCTCGCCTCTGCTATCCTGAATAAATGCAGTATAAAACTGTGTAAATTTAGGACCCCATTGCAAATAACATATTACATCTCATCTGGTCCTTCTTGGGTTAATATATAGTAAGCATGCGTACAAAACCCAGTACAACAGCAATGCAAGCAGCAAACATTAGGCATCGACAAATGCTTCTTATCTTTGGTTACACACATGAGCACCTACCTTTCCTTATCCTGACCTGCTATTATCCCTGCTGTTCACAATATTGCCATTCCCCTGCCCATTATCCCTCCTGCACTTGTCAGTATTTGACCACATTTTTGTTTATTTATTTATATTTGTTGTACTTTATAAATCGTATTTTCAGGACTACTACTGCAATACTCTTGCTACTGTATGTTTGTCATCATGCTATGACTGTAAGAACTTCTATGATCCTACCAGGACCACCCTGAGTACTACCTGTAATGCTTAGCTTATTGTTAATGTTTGTTGAAATACCCTGTATACTACCTGTGCTGCTTAGCCTATTGTTTAATGTTTCACACCTTGTTTATGTATCACGACATAATCTACTGTTTGTTATACCTGCGATGTCTGCCCTGTAATTTCCCAGGTCGAGCCTGAAAACAGACATCTTTATGGCTAGCACACCCACCCACCCAGTAAACAAAAACTAACATAAATAAATAGCAAACATATTGTTACTGTACTGTAGGGGCTGTGTAGTTGTGCACTGTATAAGCCAATGGAAGTAGAAACACAGAAGGCTTGTCTCTCAAAAGCCAGTGGTGAGAAGGCTGATAACTAGTGGTGGGCGAAGACGAAGTGGACATAATTCACTCTGCGAAGTGATTCACGGAGTGATGCAGAATCCTCAGAGTAATCCACAATGTGAAGCGGAGTGCTTCGCAACATAATAAGGAATGCAAAGTCCATTGAAACCAATGACTTTGCGTTATTCCGCCTTCCCCAAACCACTTCTCCACCAATGTTGAGGCAAAGTACATTGACAGTACTGACACTGTAGTGCAGCATGAGAGGGGTGCTGCACTTCTGAGATGCCATCTTTCAGAGGAGATGTTAAACCGAGGTCCCATTTGCCTGTTCTGGTGGTAGTACAGATGGATGTTAAAGATCCCATGGCACTTATCGAACAGAGTAGGGGAATTTGTTTATTCAGAACTTCAAAGCAAAAATATACAGGGAGGTATTACAGCATACAAAATCATAAGAAAGCAGCATAACACAAAGAAAGAAAGAAAATAATAATAAAAAATATTTTTGAAAAGGAAAATTTCCCCCCTTGTCAAAAAATAATAACCAAAAAAAAAACAAATATACAAGGTTAACAATGAATTAAGCTGCAAAGAAAAGATAAACGCAGGCAGGTACACTACCATACCTTAGAATCTCAGAGCATACACACAGTCATATTTCTCTGGACCTATAGGCCTTAAGCTTACAACTAAAAACCCATTACCAGAAGAGCAGGGGAAATATAAAACATATCGAAGAAATCAAAGTAAAATTGAAGTTATTGGAACATCCGTATCTGTAATCCATGGCAAGTTCCTCCATTTCTGTAGTAGAATATGAGAGGTATATAATTTAGATTCATCCTGATATATATATAATGAAGTTCTGCTGTTATTTTCTGTAAAAGTTCCACATGAGAAATAACCTTCTGCTGCAATGTAAAAAGACAATGACAATTCCAGATATGCCACTTGAAAGCAGCAAATATAACATGTAAAGTACCCACATCCCATTTAGACCGGTGCAAAGCATAAAATGCATATATGAGAGTTTCATAAGAAACTGTCGAAAAAATGGGCGCATTCCAAACACCAGCAACATATGACCAAAATGATGGAGTATAGGGACAAGAAAAGTATAAATGATGCAGAGTCTCAAGCTGCTGAGAACAACCTACACGAGAACAATTATGTTCTTCTAACTGCTTATGATGGTGATTTCCTTTTACGTTAAATTTCTCATGACAACACAACCAGATTATATCTCGGAATTTAGGAGTGATTCGCTTCTCAACCAAAAGGGACCGCAAGGTCGAGAGATATGGAGCGGGACATTTAGGAAAAATTAATACTTCAGAAAAATGGGAACTTATCACTGATTGATAAAGAAATTTCTTAGATGTAGTGACTATCCTAGCACTAGCGAGTTGCCACTGTCGCAGTTTTACAAAAACCTCACGAATGTAAGGCGCTGCCATAGGATTAGCTGTTAAACGATGATTGGTGCCAGCAGTCCAATCCTGAAACCATGGACCTACTGAGTGTCTAAAAAAGACCCGTCCACATCTTAGGGACAGATTTTAATAATGGGGTAAAGTTAGAATAAAAAAATTGACACTAGTAAAACAAAAGAGGGTTCACCATATTAAAGCAGCAGTACTAAGAAAAAAAATTGCGCTTTTTTGACAGTTTATTCCCTGTGCCCTGCTAATCATATACCTGGTATTCTTTCTCGCCGGCATTGTACTATCGCCAAGTAATTTGCTCAGTTATTCTCTGCTTTTGTTTACATGTCTGGCACCCAGCACGTTGCACTGGAACCCCCTCTGCTGCCAACTGCGCATGTTTATGACTTGCAGGGACATCGGGAATGGTCAGCAGAGGGTCCTTCTGCTGTTGTCAAAAGATGTGATGCGACCTGAAGAAAAAGCGCAGCTGAAATTAGTCAGCCGTCATATTTGTTGTAGCACTACAACACTTCAAATAAATTGCAAATATCTAAAAAAACTAAAGACGACTGGAAAAAAACATTTACAGGTATGGAAACTGGAACTTTGGCTGCATGTTTACAGCAGAAAAACAGAATTTTGATAGGTCACTTCCTGATTTCATAGTACTGCTGCTTTAAGACCTCCCTCTGAAATTGGTAAATATAGGATATTCCTTTTAAGGGGATTAAGCCGGCTACCCCACACGGCCTGAAAAAAATACTAAAAAGAACAGCTTCTCACAGTTTAGGAGGGGGAAAGATATTGCACAAGAACAAAAAAAGAGGCAATAAATATGTACGAATCATATAAATATGCTTAGATTTGCTCAATTGCCATTTATTCCAGTTTTGAACCATGCCTTTACCCTTATTAAGCAAAATGTCCCAATTATAATTAGGCGGGTCAGGGGACCCAAAAAAAAACAAAATCCGGATAGGCTCCACCAAGAAACTAATACCTGATATAGAAACCTGGGTTGGAAGGGTAACACCAAGTTCATAACCCACACACTTCAATTTGTTCAATGAGGTGCCAGAAATAGTCCCAAATAAATCACAGAAGGAAACAGCCCTCTGTATAGATGAAACTGTAGAGGTACAAATACAAATATCATCTGCATAAGCTAAAGAAGAAAAAGGAAGAGAAACTCCAGTAATAGTGATGGGAGGAATCATAAGATTTAAATAACACAGTAAGGGGTCAATACTGAACACAAACAGCAAAGGACTAATAGGGCAGCCTTGTTTCACTCTACGTTTTACCAGAAGGAGCGGTCCAGGTCGTCCATTAACTAAAGGGGAAACTGTAGCATGCCGATAAATGTTTTGTAACCATGCAATAAAAGGGGAAGGAATTCCATAATGCTCAAGAGTAAGCCACAAATAATCATAATTTACTGAATCAAATGCCCTCTTTTGATCAAGTGACATAATAACATTCGAATGGTCCATAGTGTGAGATCTATCAAATATTTCTCTTAAAAATAATAGTTGGTCAGTGATCGTACGTCCCAGAACCGCATAAGATTGTGCTGGGGAAATTAGAAACTGAGCTACAGTCAAAAGACGCATGTTTAGTATCTTCATAAATATTTTTAAGTCTACATTGAGAAGAGTAATTGGCCTCCAATTAGAAAGTTCCGTTTTGTCTTCTTTCTTATGTAAAAAAATAAGAATTCCTCCCACTATATCTAAAGGAAATTCTGAACAAGATAACAAAAAATTAAAAACATCAGAAAGTTCTTAATAAAAGTCCGCACTCGTCAGCTTATAAAGTTCCGATGTTAGACCATCCCTCCCAGGTGCCTTACAGGTTTGCAGGGATGTATTTGCACTAATTACCTCTTGTGGAGAAATAGGATCTGCTAACTGTTGGAGAGCAGGAGAAGGACAATCAGGAACTGTAATTTGCTGCAAAAAAGCTTTCGCAGCCTTCTTATCAATAGAGTGTGCCTGAAAAAGTGACTGAGTATAGTGGGATATTTCAGACATTGTTTCCGAATGGGAGGTTTTAAGGAGACCATCCTGTCCCCTTACTCCCTCAAAAACCTTCTTTCTCACCCTGTCTGTACAACTAAGGAAGGGACATAGTGTTGCAAAGGTACCCCTTGTACCATATTGTTGTTGGAATTTTAAGGTATGTGATTGAGCCATATGAAAGGGAGACATTTTATCCTTTATCAGTTTGATCTGGGTGGAAAAATCATGTTTTGTTGTTTGTGCTAAAGACATCACTCTTTGCAATTGTTGTCTATACTGTAAATAAGAGAAATAAGCTTGTTGTCTTGAAGTTCTCCCTAATAATTTCAAAAGTGCTGTCAAATCCCATTTTGTGTCGAGCCACCAATATAAGGGGTCATCATACATAACACAGAGAGATTTTCGGGCAGAAAAAAAACAACGCAATTGCTGTAATGCATCCTGGTGGGTCAAAAGATCAGGATTCAATCGCCAAATACCCTTCCCCCTTATCAAAGCAGGGCCCGAGCCCACTGTAATTCGTAACGCACAGTGATCAGAGAATTCAACTGGGATAATTGAGTGTATAGGTAATGATTTATTAAGAAAGAAAAAATCAATCCTAGTGGCTAGCATACCTTTACAGAACGTGGGAATAGGTTTTTCTTGAAGCCTAGCATATGCATCACTTAGATTTGCAGTTTGCACCACTGTAGATAAACAGGACATATCACAAAACTGTTTTTTCATGATAGTACCCCTACCCCGATCCTTATATGTTAAACCACAATTAAAATCACCACCTCAAACAATATGGTGTGGGGTATGGAGGTAAGGCTGTACAGTACGAAACAATTCTACTCTGGCAGCCTTTGTCTGAGGGGCATAAACATTAATCAGTCAAAAACAAACACCCTGCAATAAAACATCCAATATTAGAACCCGCCCTGGTATTAAATCAATGAGCTTCAAAACTGAGACAGTAATATCATTAAATAAAATAGCTACCCCAGTGCAGGGCTCCAAACCTACAGACCAATAAGAAACACCAGAATACCACCATTTTGCTGCATAAGAGAGCTCAGTCATGGTGTGCAACCGTGTATCTTGCAAAAAGAAAACAGCACTTCCAGTGAATTTTAAAAATGAAAAAACAGCAGCCTGTCTCACCTTATTCTTCACACTATTCACATTAAGTGAACAAAATTGCAAAGACGAAGTCATTCCAAAATGTTAAGAAAAGGCAACCCTCATGGAGATTTGCGCCTATGCTTTTTCCCCTTCTTTTGTCCTGGGGAGACAACAGGAGGACAAAAGGGTTGGTCTTCTTCTGGCGCCATATCTGATTGTCCTCCTGGAATTTCTACCCCTGGTTGGGAAGATTCAGATTCAGCATCTGAGACATCTTGGGTGAGTAACAGAGCATGAAATCTATTTGTAGTAGGAGTAATGGAAAGTTTTGGAACTTTTGAAGCAGGCTGAAGGTTGTATGAATGCCTTCTAGTTACCCTAGTCTGAAGGGGTAACTCCTGAGGGGTTAAGGAAGGGGGCATAGAAACCATGTTAGGCTGGGGCTCAGGAGGAGGGGGGGTATGCTTTGAGCTAACACAGAAATTGCGTCTCTTTCATCTGGGATAACCTAAGGCCCAGTTAAGGGGGGGATAGATGGGACAGGATGGGGCATGTCCTGAACAGGGTCAACAGGCCGGGAGGGGGGGATAAAGACAGGGGGAGTCAGGTCTGACCTAGAGGAATGAGATCTTTGTGCAACAGCTATCATTAATCTCTGCTCCTCTGAATCATGGGGATCTGGTTGCCTATGTGCTGCTGCAGAGCAGGTAGCATAGGAGTGGCCACGCGCACCACACAGAGTACAGACAGCTATATTATTGCATTGTGCATTAGTATGCCCAAAAGAACTGCAAAGCAAACAATGGAGCTGGTCACAAACACTACTAATGTGGCCTGGCTTGCCACACCTGTAACATGTCTTTGGCTGCCCAGCATAGAAGAGTACACCCCATCCCTCCCTAAAAACACACAATTAGGAAGATGCTGCAACCCAGCCTCAGAGGAACGGAGGATCACCCCGATTTTCCATCCTCCAGTCCAAATAGCCTCTATGTCAAAAATTGCCTCCGGATGCCCCAACACCGTACAATGTTGTTTTAACCAAAGGAGGAGGTCAGTGACACTCACTCCCTCATTCCTAAAAGGAACAGTAACAGTTTTATGAGCAGGTTTTGTCAATGGTATTACTTCAAAGGGTGACCATAAAGGAGTAAGTTTGACTTTATGATAAGCAGCCCAAAATTTATCTAACCTGCCACTTAATTTAAAACTGACATCAAAAATCTTTTCACCTGAAACATGAATTAAAGCATACATTTCAGTAGAGGAAAAATGCAAACTATCTTTTAGCAAACATCTGGCGACAAATTTACAATCTGGGAAGACTTCCGTACTCCCTTTATAGACAAATCTAACAGCATTATGCCATTTAGCAGAGAAGGTGGGAGTCCTAAAAAAAGAAGCATAGGTACGAGAAGTGTTGCGTGGATTTTCTGTAGAAGGGCCTAATGGTGGGCCTACAAGGTCATCTGCAGACAAATGTGCATCTAAATGTTCCATGGAAGAAGAGGGTGAAATCGTAGAAGAGGAGCCGTCATTGGCTGGAGTAGGAGCAGCCGAGATAGCAGCGTCCAGCTTAAGGATAGGGTTCTGTGTCAATAATAAGTCTGAGGGTAGTTCTAAAGGAGAATCATGAAGTGTCATCTCATCATGTATAGTTTCAGCAATAGGCTTAGGTTTAGAAGTGGTAGGAGATGAAATATTGGTAGAGATAGCAGAAACAGGGAATAAAGGGTGAATTGACTGACCCGTTTTGCCCATACAAACCCCGGTATCCTTATGGGGGAAAAACCAGAGATCCAGCATCCAGTATCAGGGAGCTTCACCCATCCGGCAGCTTGGAGAGTAGAGTCTACAGACCAAGAGGCTTCTGCCTCTTCAACCTGGTCCGCCCAAGAAGAATGCTTATGTTGTGAGTGTTTAACAGCATTTTTCACAACGCGTTCTCCCGTTGTTGCCGCAAACGAGAAGACTGTGGCTTTATCCTGACCAGTAGGAGAAATCGAAAAAATGGTACTCACAGCTGACATTGGAGCATGTCCTTCAAGAGGCAGTGAAGACAAATCTGCAGGTTTAACCAAAGGAGTATCTGCAACCACTGTAGACGTGGCAGCCTCAGGTGCTCGGGACAGCTCAGCTGCTGTCAAAGCCGCTGAAATAGTTTCCTTCATCCTGGTAAACTTCGCTTCTTCTGAAGCCAATAAAAGCTGAAGTGTCTCTGGATTCCGTTCAGAAATATCCATAAGTTGGCCCGGTTTGTTTTTTTGTATATCTGCAGTGCCTAAATCATCATGTAATCCAGACTGTGTAGCAGAGAAACTCACCACAGTGTTTCCTTGTTTCAGAAATAATCACTCTCCAGTCTCAGGTAAAGCCTCCAATTCCACTGGTGCTTCAAAAAAAACTTCTGTCTCCAAAGTATCAGCCTCAAGAGGAGAGGACAACTCCCCAGTCTGCAGCACAACCTGCAGCATCACTGTCTGCTCACCAACTGAGTCAGCCATCTCAACAGTCAGCGGTTCCCCCTACTGACAAGCAGGGGAATTTCCCCGGTGTCCTGGCCAGATTTCCCTCATTCACTAAAAAATACCACCAACAGCTTAATCTGGTTCAAGGTCAGTTGGCATTCATCTGTATCCCCCTCCCCCGGGTCGTGCCTGAAAATAGGCAGGGTTTGTCTAGTGGACTTACCCGGTCAACAAAAACTAACTAAACTAACTAAAATCAATCTACGTTGCATCACTTTGCCTTGTTGGTGAGCTCCAAATGTAAATTTTGCAGTGATTCATGGGATTGCATGACACATGGGCACTAGATTGTTCTGCACAGCTTCAGTTCTGTGTAGTGTGTGTGTAGTGGAAGATGGAGACAGTTTCCTCTCAGAGCTCTGCAATTCAAATCCTGTAAGAGCTGTTAAAAGGCCTTTTTGAGACATTTCTTTTTGCTCAAAATTTAGTACATCGATTGTAGGAAACAATCCTGTGCTCATATCATCATGTTTATTGTTTGTGTGTGGATTTTGAATGTTAATTTAGAACATTCAGTCTGTGTACTGACAGACACTTGAAGTGTGCTTTGGGGGAGGGGCAAATCTGTGGTGGAGGTAGGCTTAAACTGGGAGAAAAAGGCAGTCTCTGTTTTGGTTATATTTTTCTTGTATAACTGTGTTAATGTACACACAGTAATATTTTCAGTAATTCTTGACTTTTTTTGCTGATTGTTGTGGTGCAGCAGTGCATAATTTCAGTTTGTTTAAAAGATTTGGTTATATTACTGAAGTTTTCAATTTGCTATGCATTACTTGTAGTGTAGTGTGAGTGTGTAAGTGTGTGTGTGACGCGTGCCATCAAATCAGACACATTTTATTGTGCCACAGAGTAACTGCAGCAGAGTGAACCTGCTATCCACCGCTCCTTCATGAATTCTGTGTATTGCTTTGTGGTATCTTTACTAGTAGTGGACTGTTATTGCCATGCACTAACCCCTTCCCCCCAAAATGGCAAAAGGTATTGTTTTCCAGATTTGGATTTGTGACTTGTGAGTACTGGTTGGGTGTAGTTGTGCCTTTGCGTCAGCATCTCTTGGGTGTGCAGTGCAATCTTAATCTGTCTGTGCGTTTGCATCTCCTTAGGGCCCAATCTCCACCTGTAACTTAAGTCACAGCTGTTTATTTGGCTTCCCTTCAGAGTACTGGTGTGGTGCATATCTCTGCATGAACATTGTATTCATTGATGTGCATTTTTAAGTCAGGACGATCATCATGAGTCACTCATGATACAAATCGTGTTCTTCATCTTCACGGTCACGATTCATGAATCACAAAACTGTACTTTTTTTGTAGTTAGTTCCATGTAAGCCTGTTTCTTAGTATCTCGGATCTCAGCTTCAACCATCATTGTGTTCACTGATATGAGTTTTCAAATCAGGTAGTTTTGTGTGGTACAGGACAGGGAAGTACAGCCGTAGGTATTCGTGTTCCAGTACAGTTTATTATCATTGGTCATGTCACACCAGACACGCATCACGAGACAAATCATGTTCTTCACGAATCACAGCAGTTAATTTTTTTTCAGTTCTGATGATATGCTGAAGACCTGTAAAGATGACCAATACATTGATGAATCTTTTTTAACTTTTTTTAAATAATGCTCCCCCCTAAAAAAATATTTACCTTCACTGGCTTGACAGTATTCCAATGCCAAAATTCCTCAGCAAGCCAAGAAATGCACACCCCAAGTTCGACTATATGACCTGTGATACAAAAAAAAATTATTACTTGTATATGTATAAAATAGATAGATAGATAGAAAGACAGATAGATACATACATACATACATAGATAGATAGATACATAGATAGATTTAGATATAGACACATATATAAATATATAATGGATATGAACATTTAAGGTCAACTCAGGTTCTGTGGAAAACCATTATGGTGCCAGGTGTATTAACTTACCAAGCATAGTATTAGTGTACACACAGAGGGAATCCTTCTGGTTGGGGATCAGTGCAACAGACTTTGGGCAACCAACAGCATTATCGCATCATCATGGATGGTTAACTCAATGGTCGGGTCGTCCTTCTAGCACATCATTTGGCAAGATACTGTGCATCAGCCCAGTCAGGTCAAGAAGCGTTACATGAAATTCCAACAGCAGCAGCAGGGGACTTACTGTAGTTCTTATTGGAGTGTGTGCACGCATGACTGAATGTGGCATGAGTTGAATGGAGTGTTTTCTTTCTATTTTATGCTCTTATTTCTCTTCATCTGGAGTTGGGAATTTTCTGGACAAAAGACAGTAGCATTTTAAGGATGCACATTAATTCTGATGACTGTGTGTGACCACTCCGCGCATGACTGAGCGCGCCATTAATTCTGGGAGACTTTGCATTCCTTGTTACGCTCTCATTTCACTTCATCAGCACTGGGAAATTTTCTGGACACAAGAAAGTAGCATTTTGGGGATGCACATTAATTCTAGTGACTGTGTGTGTGGGGGGGCTGTCACTATTATTGTCATGTAACCTTACATACTGTAATTCTTATTGGAGTGTGTGCATGCATGCCTGAATGTGGCATGAATTAAATGAAGACTTTTCTTTCTATTTTATGCTTTAATTTCTCTTCATCTGGAGTCGGGAATTTTCTGGACAAAAGACAGTAGCATTTTGGGGATGCATATTAATTCTGGTGACTGTGTGTGACCACTGCGTGCATGACAAAGTGCGCCATTAATTCTGGGAGACTTTGCATATCTTGTTATACTCTCATTTCACTTCATCAGAACAGGGGAATTTTCTGGACACAAGATAGTAGCATTTTGGGGATGCACAATAATTCTGGTGACTGTGTGTGGGGGGCTGCCAATATTATTGTCACTTCACCTTACTTCGCATTAAGGCAGAATGACAATGTGAAGTAATATTACAAGGCGAAGTGAGCCTTTCATATTGGCCACTCCGCATAGCGGAATGACAACACGAAGTGCCCACTTTGCGGGCACTTCACCGGCGAAATTTAAATTAGCTGCATCTTCACTGATGACAACAGTGTTCATGTAGTTGATGGGTGTAAACTTCTTTTAGTTCAAAGGAGAAAACCCCCACCAATCACATTGGTTTTCTGCCCATTAGCCAGCTAGCAGACATCATTGAAGTCTCACACTGTGTGTGTGGTGTGTGTGTGTGTGTTTCCCCTTAGTTGCAGACTAGAAAGCGCCTATGTGAAAGCACTAAACAGAGTTGGGAACAGCATGCAGAATGCAAACATAATAGCTTCAAATATGTTAACAGCATATTTTAGTACACCAAACAGAGCAAGCACAAGGATGTGGTGCTTCAATGCCTAAAAAGCATCAGAAAACCCCCCACAAAGGCAGAGCACACACAACCACACATCTCAAGAGCACTGGTTTAATAAATATCAACATACTGGAGGCCAGGGTAGTCTGACGTGTTTCGGATTCTAAACACATCCTTTCTCAAGGAGTTTTTTTTTTTATGTTAACAACATATCAGTAATTAACAGAAAAAAAACAGTAACAGTTGATTTAAATTACATATTGTTTATGTTCCCTTCAAAGAGCCCTGATACCAGCTGGATAACTTTGAAAAATGTGAGAGACGCAATTCAGTTTATAGTTCATATATTTTTGCAGTTTTTTTTTTGTATGGGCTTTATCCTCCTGTCCCACCCCATTGGCCCTCTACTGCTGTCGAACCCCAGCCCCTTCATCCCACCTCCAAGACTTACACAATCTACTTCTTACCCCGTTGTGTGAGTGGGCATCATGGGTGGAGGTGATGCATCATCCTGCAGACAGGAGTTCTTTTCTGTCCATTCCTCCACTATAGTCAGAGCTGGTGGTGTGCAATGGTGCACGTGTGACCGTGATGACAGTGCACGCTTTCAGTACCCACCTCTGACTTTCAATTCTGGTGATCATGGCTGTGCCACCTACCCTCCACTAGGTGACAGCCAAGCAGCAGTACACACTGCCCTTCCCACCCCAAAGGAGGAGATCCATTGATGGACACTAAATCCTCCTCCTCCCCTGCCAGTCCCCCAAGCAACCTTGGTGTATTATCAAACCCAGGACACCAGTGTGGTGGGAGGTGAGGCATCCAGCACCTCAGCCCTTCACACCACTGGCCCCACTACAAGTTTACTGTAGCTCAGGTTTCCTTAAACAGTATTGTTTGTGTCCCTGAGGGGGGCAGAACCTGCATCCCAGTGTTTTACAGTTCTGTACCCTTCAGCCAGAACAATATTTTTCAATTCATTCCCCTTTTTCTTTATTACTGAGGGAAGCAACACAAGATCTTTGAGGGAGGCCCTATCGGTGAAGGTTTTTAAGCAGGGGTTGAGGCACATCTTTTTAAAGAAGCATTCGTAGACTGTCTATAGCCTAGAAATAATTACCTGCTGTATTGCTTATTTAAATTAGGATTTAGGTTTTAGTTGTAGTTTATTGTTGCTGTTACTATCTTGTGGTTTGTATTGATGTATGTACTCTTTTAATTATTCCTGCCTTCCTGTACAGCGCCCAGAGCCTCCAGGATGGGGAGCTAAACAAAGAAACTTTACTTACTATAAAAACAAGACTACTGCCCTTTGGACTTTATCAGCTTTGACTTCTTGTCTACACATGACACCATAATGCTCTTTTCTAACATCATAATTACCTCCACAGCAACAGACTGGGATGTCAAAAACAAAACTGTAACTGTAGAAGTAAACAAGCAAACAGAGCAAATAGAGCAGAGATCGTGTTTCCATGCAAATGTATTTAGTAATAAACAAATAAGGGTGACAATTACAAACAAGGGTGAAATATAAGCTAAACAGTCTCTAGATATTATGTTTTTCAGAGTTGTCTCAACATAGCAAGCAACACAATTGGCACTGACAAACATTTGTTCCCTCTGAGCTCCTCTTGGATTTGATTTAGCCAATGCTACAGACTGGTCAGCAGGGGACACTCCAATACCAGGTAACACATTTCTTTCCTCCCTCTAGAACCAAGTACCTCTCTTTCTGTGACACACTCCATTCCTGCCAGTCCCAGTTTAGGACATCTGATCAGGCCAAAACATGAACCCCCAGTCTCTGAGCTGACCAAGCAGTGTTTCCAACCTGCTGATTCAATTATAATACTTCCAGCGAGCTTCAGAAAAAACACTGAAGTCTCTCAGTTTCAATACCACTGCCAAAGAATCAGAGTTCACAAAGTTTGGAGCGGAAACAAAATCCATCTGACACTGCTGTGTCTTTCGAGGAACAGTAGCCCTTCTGTGCCCAAAGCTTTTTTTTTTGCTGGTGGTCTTCAAGGGAGCGGAAGAAAAAGAATGATAACAAATGCCTGCAGCCAAGATGTGACAGAGAGCTCTAGTCATGAAGGAACTGGCATGAGTCTTTCCTCTCATGTGACTCAAGTGCAGAGTAACAATTTGGCAAGATATTAAAAACATTAACACGTGCAATTCGGGGGCTCCAGCAATTGTGAAAACTTTTTTTTTTGAGAGGGAGGCTACAAATGATGGTCCACAGATGAACATTACCAGAATTTATGACTATTTATTGCACAGTCAAGTGAATTCCTAGAAATTTCAGGCATACATTTTTCTGCCTAACAGAGCCCTATAATCTATATGAGCAAATGTTTTTGGATATCCGGTCCCTGGTCTCTAGACACTAAGATCTCCAGGTCCAGGTCTGGAACAAGTCATCTCCAAATCTTCAGGATCTGTGATATATGAGGATATCCCTTCAAGTTTACAAGCAGCATGATTTGATTACACTTTCTTTCTTTCTTTCTTTCTTTCTTTCTTTCTTTCTTTCTTTCTTTCTTTCTTTCTTTCTTTCTCTAGCACAGTGTGTGGATATGTCACTAGATTCACACTCTGCTGCTGTTAAGCAGGAGAGTAAAGTAATGACATCCCACATCATGTCCTGTGGTGGCCACAGTAGTTCCCCAGTTGGTCTCCTGTTCTGCATGGTGTAGGATATGATTCTCCTTATTGTCCTTTTTATTTTTATTTATGCATGTTCAATATAATGCAATAATTCTTTCCAGTCAACAAGGGAAGAGGACTTGTTTACTAGAGTGCCAGACCATGAAGTCTACTGATTGGTGGAGTCTCTGACAGCCAGCTGCTCCACCGGTGTATTCCGTTAGTGGGGCACTGTGATTAGGGCACTGTAATGTGGGCACTGCAACAAGAATGTGAGTGACAGGGGTGATCTTGATTTTAGATCGCCCCACACTCACACCGTCTTGGACATCTACACAGTTTCTTTGCCCTTTAGGGCATGCCCACCCCAGATTAGGTTATATTTATTTTTGAAGGGTGTGGAGGTCGAAGTCACCTGCATTGAGGGGTGCGGGGGGGCAACGCCCCCAGCAAAACCTAACTGTTTCCTGGGATGGCACTTTGGCGCTGTAACTCCTGGGAGGCACAATTCCAGTCGCTGTAATTTATGGCAGCATATTGCCTGTGCCCTTATCAATGTTGGCCAGATTCCTGGCACACCAACATGGGTGAATCCTCCACTGGTACGATTCTGGTCAGGTCCTCACCACCATTCATAAATTTAAAGTGCAATGTGCTGCGCAAAAGCTGCATGTCTTGCAGTTACTTCACCAGTACAATGCTTGTCCCATCTGCAGCACCAATTTAAACTGCCACAGTGTTAGAAAGTATGCAAACTCGCATTTCAAGCGAGAATGCTATGCATTCCTCAAACTGGTAGAAAACTGCAAAAAAAAAGATTAAATCTCCTTACAGCCATGGAGTCTGAAATACAGACTTGAAATGCGAGTTTGCACAGTTTCTAACACTGTAGCAGTTTAAATAAGCATTTGTCAATGCCGAATGTTTGCTTGTTGGCATTGGCATTGGTAGTGTAGGAGTTACAGAGCTGCATAATAGGAATGGCAGTGAAGTATTGAACTGAAGCCAATCCCACCACCACCCTGCAGATACTGACAGGCATTGGGGTGTGCCTTTGGGTCGTTAGGCATAAAGGCCATGCCATTTTACCACATTCTACCCTACAGACACCGACAAGTGTCACGGTGTGCCTTGGGGTCTTTGGCCCTTATGTTCACCCAATTCCATCAGGAAATACAGTGAGATGGGTGCAGTATAGGAGAATGGGGTGAACTTTGGGGCCAAAGAATCCAAGGCACACCTTGATGCCTCTCACTGGCTGCAAGGTGTGGGTGGGGGTGGAATGGTATGCGCATTACAGGTGACAATCCCAAGTCACACCCCTGATGCCTGTCATTCTCTACAGGGTGGGGCGTTATGGTCGGAAACCCTAACGCCTCAGGTGTTTGTTGGCATTTTCACTCCAAATTTTCAACATGTTTTTTTTGTGACCCCCACCTCATGAACAGTGGCAATATCAGTTCGTTAGCCAAAAGCTGCTTTTGCACAGCGACTACGCTATTTGGCACCACAGGTGCGAAAACACATTTCGAACAGGATGTGAAAAATGACAGCTGTACTGTTCGTGGGGAGGTGTAAAAATGGCAATGGTTGAAAATCTGCAGTGAAAATATTAAAAAAAACTGGTGAAGTCACAAGCATGCATGGAAACTGTGCAACGCACACCTGTAATGTAATTAGTTTGGGGATTTTTTACAGCAGATTGTCAACACAGGCATTTTGGGACCTCCGCTCATGAACAGTGTCACTGTGATTTTCTTAATCTGTCCCGAACAGTGATTTCCCACAGCGACCACGCATTTCTGCGCTGGAAGTACGAAAACACATTTTGGCCATGGTGTGAAAAATGACAGCTGTACTGTTCATAAGGAAGTGTGGAAAAATGCCAGTGGTGGAAATCTGGACTGAAAATATTACAAATTCATGAACTTATGAGGGTGCATGGAAACTGTGCAATGCTTGCTTGTAACACAGTCATTTTATGGACTTTTGTCACCAACTTTTTAACATAGCCATTTTAAGACCTCTGCTCATGAACAGTGTCACTGTGATTTTCTTAATCTGTCCCGAACATTGATTTCGCACACCAACTGCGCCATTGTGCGCTACATGTGCGGAAACTCATTTTGTGCAAGGTGTGAAAAATGACAGCTGTAGTGTTCATAAGGAGGTGTGGTAAAATGACAATGTTGAAAATCTAGAGTGAAAATATTAAACATTCGCGAACTTATGAGCGTGCATAGGAACTGCGCAACACGCTCATAAATCAGTCATGTTTGGGAATTTTTCACCAAATTTTAAACATAGGGTTTTTGGGGGCCTGCCTTATGAACTGTGATACTGTCATTTCGTATATCGATCCTGAAAGGTGGTTCCACGCAGTGACTGTGAAATCACCTTCCGGGGCCGATTAACGCCATGACAGTGCCAGAATTCATGAGGAGGGGTCCCAAAAACCCCGTGTTGAAAATGTCATGCCAAAATTCCAAAAAATGCCTGAGATATGCATTAAAGTTGAAAAAACCCTATTTATTCCATTATACAGCTTACTGGCATTTCTTCAGTTCGCGGTCGGCTTTGAAGAGTGCAGACGTGTTCCTGGTCCACCGAAGATCATCTCGCCAGCCTCCGGAGGTAAGAATGGAGTGGGGTGGGTGTGTGGGGAGGTGGGTGCACAGAGGGTGGGCGCAGGTTGGGGGGCAAGACAATCAACGAGGGACCTTTTTCTTTTCAGGTGTTTGTTTTCTTTTTAGGAGGACGACGCGGGACTTGTGCCATGCTGGTGTGGGCTACCAGTGTGGCAGCTGGAAGATTTTTTTGGGGGGGCAATAGAGTTGAGGACGACGATGCAGGACTTGTGCCATGCTGGGGTGGGCTCCCAGTGTGGCAGATGGAAGATATTTTGGGGGGGCAGTGGAGCCGACAGGGGATTGGGTACCCCCGTCGGTCATACAGATGTGTGCCATGCTGGGGTGGGCTCCCAGCATGGCAACTGGAAGTCTGTTTCTTTTGGGGGGGTTTAATTGAGCCAATGGGGGATTGGGCACCCCCGTCACCTCCTCCTGGAAAGATAGTCCTAGGAAAAGTTCACTTCAAACTGAATTTATGTTCCAGGAAGAGAAAGCAGAGACGTATACAAGCAGGATTGCCGGCAATATGCTAATCAACACTATCTTATCACTGCTCACTGAAGCAGAGCTCTCCCTTTCAACTGTACGGCACTGCATTTTCAACTGCTGTCATAAACAGCTGCAGCATTCATTGGTGAATTGTGGCCATGCCTGCAAACACACTGACTGAATTGGAAGACAGGGTGCCACACCTACAAAAACTCGGATGATTGCACTATGTTTCTTGCATATGCGTGCAAGCAAACATAATAATTGGTGCTGCAGATGGGACCAAATTGTACTGGCAAAGTAGCTGCAAGACATGCAGTTTTTTGTACAGCATACTGCACTGTACTGTACACTGCACTTTAAATTTATGAATGTTGCTGCAGACATGACTGAAATTGTACCGGTGAATTAGCCACAAAGTACTTAGCTGTTTACAGAAGCACTATGCACTTTCTTTTCTTAAACGGTAAATTACAATTTTTTTTATAGGATTTTTTCCACCATTTTTTTGGTCCCATCCCCATGACCCAGCCATGCGTGCACATGAGGAGGCATGCACATGTTGCAGTACAGAGGCACCCTTCCTCTACGTCCTCACCTGCCCACCTGCACTGCCCTCGGACCTCCACCCAGGGGTAGTGGAACTACGGTAGGTGACGGGTGTCCTCCCCAGGAGAGGAGAGCTGCCTTTTGGCTCCTTGATCCTGCTCCATCCCTCCCTCCCTCCCCCAGCAGGCACCCAATGACGCTGGCTCATTCCTGAACCCGGGTTGCTGGCGTGACACAGGGTAAGACATCCAGCACCTCAACCCTCAGCGCCACTGGGCCCTTAAACTGTAAATTTATTTAGTATCCATAGTAAGGAAGCACAAGAGAATTAGCACCCACACAGCAACAGGAACAACACGAACGCTGATTTATATGAAAACATTTTGTTTATATAAATGCAGATGTGCGAAACAGATAATAAAGTGGCTAGTGAAGAAAAACTAACATTTCACCTGGTACACTGTCAGGCTTCATCAGAATAAAATATTGCTATTAACAGGTGCTCATTAAATGCATCTCAGAGCTAAACATGTGATTCAAACAGGCCAATCACCATTTTAAATGTTTTTAACAAATTTTTTTAACCATCTCATGGCCACCCAGATACAAATTATATATCACTCAATACAATCTATTTACTGGCCCTCTCATTACATATACCAGATATATCAATGGGACAATTGGTCAGAACCCTGAGAAACTGTACTGAATGGAAAGAATATATAAATAAAAGAGGGGAACAGGTACATAAGTTTTTGGAGAGAGGCTACAGCCAACATAGCATTGCATCAGCTATTAGAAAAGTAAATGACTTAGATAGGGGTGAGGTGTTACAATATAAACAGCAGGAGATTGGAAAGGAAAGTCCTGAGTGCCCCTTTGTGACTAACTTCTCAAAACGAGCTAAGAAAGATAGGCAGATCATTGCAAATAATTGGCCCATCTTGGAACTTGAACCTAGGTTGGGAGAAGTAGTTAAAAAAGGACCCACTGTAATTTTTCGCAAAAGCATAAAAGATTATGTGGTATCTAATATGACATTGACCCAGGAAATGAGTAAACAAATGCTTTTAGCGCCCAGGCCCAAAGGCACATTTAGGTGTGGCAACTATGTATATTGCAAATATGTACACAGCTGTAAAACTTTAATACACTCCGTTACAGGGAAGATCACTGAAATTAAAGATCTTATAACATGCAATAGTATGGGGGTGGTCTACCTACTGTCATGTGACTGTGAGACATATTATATGGGGTGAACTGTACAAAAGTTTAAGGTTAGGATAGGTGAGCATGTGAGAGCAGTTGAAAGGGATGATACCAACTATGCCTTTGTGAAACATATACAACAAAATAATTCACAAAGACATACATTTGGTTTCCTTGGTTTGGAATTGGTAGCCCTAGGGTTAGAGGGGGAGACCTCAATAAAAAGATTGGACAAAAAGAGAGAGAGCTTTTGGATTTTTACCCTGGGAGCTCGCTCCAATAGGGGACTAAATGAGAGTACTAATCTCTCAGAATTTCTAAAAAAATATAGATGCTAAAGGTCTGACTTTGTAGAAATCAATGATTAATTATTAAGACAATAGATCATGCCTCCTGTTGCTATGAAATTAAGAAAGGTGCCTGGAAACCTCAAGCTTTTATACCCATGTGTTAACATATGAAATGGAAATAAATTTGAAGTATATATGTTACAAGTAACACTGAATGTAAATAAAAAATACGTAATTCAGTGTATTAAAGTTATGTTGTAAAAGCATAGTATACGGTAATGGAAGCTCTGAAGTTCCCAAGATAACATTTGATGAATTTGTATAATATGTAATGAGAGGACCAGTAATTAGATTGTATTGAGTGATACATATTTTTTATCTGGGTGGCCATGAGATGGCTAACAAAAATTTGTAAAAAAACATTTAAAATGGTGATTGGCCTGTTTGAATCACATGTTTAGCTCTGAGATGTATTTAATGAGCACTTGTTGATGGCAATATTTTACTCTGATGAAGCCTGGCAGTGTACCAGGTGAAACATTAGTTTTTGTTCACTAGCCACTTTATTGTCTGTTTTGCACATCTGCATTTATATAAACGAAACGTTTTCATATAAATCAGCATTCGTGTTGTTCCTATTGCTGAGTGGCTGCTAATTCTCTTGTGCTTCCTTGTTTTTGGTTTATCCTGGATTACAGCACAAATCCTGGTGCTCCTAACATTCGTTTTCTTAGTAAACACCAAAACTGTGTCTTCTTGAAATAAGCCATTGTAACTGCTGGACTGAGCCATGACTTCTGATCAATGAGTCAGAGTAAGTAGAAGCTCTAGTATGAAATAAATCTTGCTGCACGTCATACTGATAAGTATCTTTTGATTCACTCAGCTGACTAAGTATGTATGAAACTTATAGTGCTGACTCCAGCAGCATCTGATTTTTACAGTGACACTGTGTGAAGACCATTATGTGTGGAGTCATTGTCAGCTGCAGCCTTCATGGCTAAGGAACAATGGTAAAGATTGGCAGAACTGGAGAACTTGATAAAGGCTCTTGAAATGCAATTATATACAGATCAGTCCCATGAATGCCTGGGCCAACTTTGAAAGACTAGGAGACATAGAAACATAGAAACATAGAATTTGACGGCAGATAAGGACCATTTGGCCCACCCAGTCTGCCCATTTCACTACCTACGGGATAAGCTGCAGATTCTAGTTAACCAGCAGCCTACTTCTTCCTACCCCAACCCCCTAGAATAGCCTTATGACTGTCCCATGCATGCTTGAATTCCACCACTGTTTTTGACTCCACAGCTCCTCCGGAAGGCTGCTCCATGCATCCATAACCCTCTCTGTGAAAAAATACTTCCTTAAATTACCTCTGAGCCACCTCTATCTTCAAATTGTGCCCCTTGTTCTTGCACACCTTTTTTGAAAGATGCTACCCTCTTGGACTTTGTTGATTCCCTTGAGGTACTTGAAAGTTTCTATCATGTCCCCTCCTCCTTTCCTCGAGGCTATACATATTAAGCTCCTTTAGTCTCTCTTCATATGTCTTCCGTGCAGACCCTGCACCATTTAGTGCCCTCCTCTGGACATCTTCCATCCTGTCTATGTCTTTGTGAGATTCGGTCTCCAGAACTGCACACAGTACTCCAGATGGGGTCTGACCAGCTGTCTGTACAGAGGGATAATAACTTCCTATTTTCTACTGGTGATGCCTCTCCCTATGCATCCCAGTATCCCCCTAGCCCTCCTTGCTGCCTTCTCACATTGCTTGCCCACCTTTAGGTCATCTGATATGACTACCCCAGGTCCCTTTCCATTTTTGTTGTTGTTAGTATCTCACCCCCCATTGTGTACTCTTCCCCTGGGTTTTTGTTTCCCAGGTGCATTACCTTGCACTTCTTAGCATTGAATCTAAGCTGCCATACATTTGACCATTCCTCTAACCTTTCCAAGTCCCTTCTCATCCTTTCCACCCCGCCTTGTGCATCAACTCTGTTGCAGATCTTTGTGTCATCTGCAAAGAGACATACTTTTCCTTCCAGTCCCTCTGCAATGTCACTTATAAAGACATTGAAGAGGACTGGTCCTAATACTGAACCCTGCTGTACCCTTAGTAACCCCCTTCTTCAGAATGGACTCCATTTACTATTACTCTCTGTGTCCTATTCTCCAGCCAATTCTTTACCCAGGCTGTCATCTTGGGACCCACTCCCAGGCTGGCTAACTTGTATATTAATCTTTGTGTGGGACTATGTCAAATGCCTTGCTAAAGTCTAGGTAGGTCATGTCCACAGCCCCTCCCTGATCTACTACTTTGGTCACCCAGTCAAAGAAATCTATCAGATTCGTTTGGCATGACCTTTCCACTGTGAATCCATGCCGCCTTGGGTCCTGTGCCCCTCTGGCCTCTAGATACTCGACAATTCTTTCCTTCAGAAGTGATTCCAGCCTGGTGGTGCTGAGGGTTGAGGTGCTGGACACCACACCTCGCAGGAATGACCTCAGGTTGCCGGGGAGCTGGCAGGGGGGTTGAGCGGGATCTCCTCTCCAGGAGTGGATGCCCACTCCTCTGTAGTACCGCACCCATTGGGTGGAGGCCAGATGGGTGCGTAGGCAGTAGGAGTGGTGATGCAAGTCTGGTGTAGGGTGATAGAGGTCACCAGATCCTGGCGTGCACATGCGCCTCCACGCGCATGTACGCATGTGTACGCCGTGACCCCGGGTAAGGGGAGAAAAAACTAAAAACGACATAAATAGTATATGGAAGAAAAAAAAAGACTAGGGAAGTGGTTTATATGCTTCTCACTGGTCACACACACACACACACACACACACACACACACATATTGGTATTTCTTGCCTTTCAAAGATTTCATGATTAGGGCAACAAACCAGGCCCCCTCCTAAACCAGTTGACTAAGGAGAGGACGGTTTCCATTCTGATCAGTCAGAAATGGTGCAGGTACTTTTCTTAACCAGAGCAGATCAAGCAGACATTCGTCAAGTTTTACATACAGTTGCATAGTGCTGAATGTAAAACAATGTAGAAAAAGCCGTTCCTTTCCAGATAATTCCCATATCCTTAGGGCAACCACTGAGCAGGTGGCTAGCCTAAATGCCTCTAGTACTCCAATGGAAATTCAGCAGATGATAGCCATCCTCAAAAAGGGAAGAGCTGCAGGGCAAGATGTGCTCTTGGTGTTACAGTGCTCTATAGGGGAGAGTTTGAGAAAGATATATGAAGCAGCATTGGGAGAGGGGAGGCAAAACAAAATGGTTATATTAAATACACACTGAAAATAGAAAATAGAGTTAAAAATCGACATTTCGACCATAGGTCTTCTTCAGAAAACATCTAAAAGACAAAAAGCAAAGTTAGTGTAGAGGAGAGGTAAAATAAGGAATATATATGGGGAAAGAAAAAAGGGGGACGCTCTGTGAGAAGAAGTGATAAATGGCAAGATAAAGATAGAATCTGGAAAACAAAAAGGTGATGATAGGAATAACAATGTATAATAGCAGTGAATGAGCTAGAGAAGTCCCCAGTGGGGACTAATTAACAGGGCCTAGTAAGAAAGCTGAAAGGTGACAAATGTGGGGGAAGGAGACATAGATGGAGGCATCTGTGGAACATGAAAATAGATGTGTACAGATACAAACAGACTATAGTGAAAAGAAGGGGTGGCTGAAAGATATTAGTAGAAAATAAGTCTATTATTTAAACTGGGGGGCTACTGGGAGCCAAGGTGGAAGATCAGCTTGGCTTCCATGTTTTTTCTATGGTCAGAATCCCAGAAGCCCTGTTGAAGGACACAAACAGAAAGATCATTGACACTGTGGTCTCCAGAGATAAAGTGGGATACAATGGGTTTATCAGTGTCTCCATTCCTGACTGCCCTGTAGTGTTCCCTGAAATGGTCAGCAAGGCGTCTACCAGTTTCTCCAGTGTAAATATCTGCACACTTCTTGCAAAGAATACACTATACCACATTAGTGGAGGTGCATGAGAACTCCTTGGTGATGTGAAAAACACTTGTGGGCCCCCGAATTTCGGTCACACTAGAAATAAATTTGCAGGTGTAGCAGCAAGTTCTGTTGCAAGGTTTGGTACCTGGTAGGGAGGAACTGTTAGGAGTAGGTAGGCTGCTTCTTACCAGGAGATTTCACAGGTTGGGTGACCGGCGGTAAGAGGCAATAGGTGGTTCTATAAGGAAGCACCAATGTTGGGATCAGTTTGCAAAATAGGAAAGTTACTGGTGATGATCCTGTGAAGAGAAGGTGTACTCTGATGGAAGGGAAGCACTAGTGAAATCCGTTGTTGTTCTTGTGTGACAGTATCCTTCCGATGGGGGTCAAGGTTACAGGGCATGTTACTGACCTGTGAGAGTGCTCTGTCCACTGTGCTTTTAGGATATCCCATTAATAAAAAAAACTATACATTATTTGGGCCTACTCAGCAAAATCATCATCTTCACTGCATAACCTGAGAAGTCTAAGAAACTGTGAATATGGCAAGCCATTCTTGACATGTTAAGGATGGAAGAAGCTGTTTAGGAGAAAGCTGTTTAGGAGTCAGTGAGTTTGTAATAAACTGATGTCTTCAGACCTTGTTCTGCACTGACAGTTTGATATCCAGAAAAGGCAGTGCAGAGGAGGATACTTCAACACTGTACTGAAGGGAAGGATGGGCCATGGTAAACTTGTCCAAGAAGATTTGAAGGGTCTCTCTGGAGCAGAAGATAGCCCCAACACAGTCATCTATGTAGCATTTATAGAGTTTGGGCACAGTCCCTGTGAATGAGAGAAAAAACAGTTCCTCCACCCAACCCACAAACAGATTGGCAGAGCTGGGACCCATCTTAGTACCCACAGCAACTCCACTGACTTGCTGAAAAAAAAAAATATTAAATACAAAAGCACTGAGTTTAAGAACAAGTTCTGCCAGACAGGCTAGTGTGTGTGTGGGGAGGCTGCTGGACATCACACTTATTCAGAAAATGCTGCAAAGCTGTCAGGCCATCATTGCGATGGATCACTGAGTATAGAGATTTGATGTCCATGGTGAAGATGAGCTCATGGGAGCCACTGAATCTGAACCTGTCAAATAACTGGAGAGCATGGTTAGTGCCTTTAAAATAGGAGGGCAGGGATTCAATGAGTGGTCTCATGAGGCTGACCAAAAATGCAGAGATGTGGGATGTGGGGCAGGAGCAGGCAGACACAATAGGATGTCCAGGGTTACCTGTTTTGTGGATTTTGGGAAGGAGATAAAACCTGGATGCCCAAGGATGCTGAACTATGAGTCTCTTAGCTGAATCAGGGAGCTCTTTGTTTTCAGCAGCAGAGGTGATGGTGGTGGTAACCTGAGTCTGATAGTCAGCAGTGGGGTCCTGGGGAAGAGAAGAGTAAAACCTTGTGTCAGAGAGTTGCTGTGTGGCTTCAGTGATGTATAGCTCCTTTTGCCAGACCACAACAGCACCCCCCTTATCAGACTTCAAAATGTACATAAAAACATAGAAGTTGATGGCAGATAAGGACCACAAGGCCCATCCAGTCTGCCCATTTTTTCTACCTTATGAATGTGTCATAGGTCTTTACTCTGTCAATGACCTATATATTCATACTCATCTGTATTGCTCCCTTATGCCTATCCTATGCCTGTTTGAAGCTCTGCACTATATTCATATCCACCACTTCCTGAGGTAGGCCATTCCATGCATCCACCACCCTTTCTGTAAAAAAGAACTTCCTCACATTATCCCTTAATCGGCCTCCCTCTAATCTCATGCTGTGTCTTCGTCCTGCTATTTTTCTTATATTGAAACATGTTAGATTCTTTCACCTTGTTAATGCCTTTAAGATGTTTAGATGTTTTGATCATATCACCTTTCTCCCTCCTTTGCTCTAGGGTATACATATTGAGCTCTGTTAATCTGTCCTCATATGTTTTCTGATGCAGCCCTTGCACTATTTTGGTTGCCTTTCTCTGGACTGCCTCCATTTTGTTAATGTCCTTGTGCACGTGCAGCCTCCAGTACTGCACACCGTACTCCAGATGGGGCCTAACCAGTGTCTTGTAAAGAGGGATTATTGCCTCCCTCTTATTACTTGCGATACTCCTACTAATATACCCCAACATCCCTCTAGCTTTACCTATTGCTTTAGTGGTCTGCTTGGATGATTTCAGGTAATCTGTGATGATGATGATGCCTAAGTCTCTTTCTTCCCTTGTGATTGCCAGCAACTCCCTTCCCAACCTATAGGTGGTTTCAGGGTTTCTCTTCCCTATGTGCATGATCTTACACTTTGCATTAAACCCCAGTTGCCACTCTTCCGACCATTTTGCCAGTTCATCCAGATCTCTTCTCATTTTGCCCACCTCATCTGAATCATCTACTTTGTTGCAGATCTTGGTGTCATCTGCAAACAGACAAACCTTTCCCTCCAGTCCATCTGCAACGTCACTGATGAAGATATTGAAGAGGACTGGCCCCTGGACTGATCCCTGAGGTACCCCACTTGTGACTTGCATCTCTTCTGACTGTATACCGTTTACCACCACTCTCTATTTTCTGCCCGCCAACCAGTTTGCCACCTAGCTGACCAACCTCTGACCCACCCCGAGCCTACCCAGCTTATTAAGTGTGGTTACTGGTGAACCATGTCTCGCTAATGGTTACTATGTCCAGTTTAGCCTCTGTCATTGTTGCCTGCAGGTCTGGGATCTTGTTTCCCAGACAGTGGGCATTTGTGCACATGATTTTCCATTGGCCATATTTCAGTGTGTCAGTTGTTGGGTGAGGTCCAGCATTTCCCTGCGCATTGTATGGGGAGCCGGACCTTTTTCCTTAACTGGTGATGCAAATGAACTATAAACATACTGAACTTCTAATTGATCACTAGCTGAGGGGGGAGGGGTGTTCTTCCCATTCAATGTATCGGGTGCTGCACCTCTCTCCCCGTTAGCTAGTTTAAATATTCTACAAAGACGTCAAACTTCTGCCCCAATGCACTGACTCCCTCCTTAGTCAGATGCAGTCCATCAAATTTAAAGAACTTTTGCTCCTAAAATTGTTGCCAGTTACCTACAAATTTGTGTCCTTTTTCCTGGCACTAGCCCTTGAGCCACATGTTTAGCTCACCTATCTCCCCTTCTCTGACATTATGTCCATCTGCCCCCCCTCTCCCAGACCGGCAGGAGATGCCGGACAAAATGGATGACAGTGTGTCTCCCAGTCTGGTCAGGTGTTCCTTGGTCTCCGCAACTGACCAGCTGGCGAGATCGTTAGTCCCTATGTGTACCAGGATGTCGATGTTTTCTCCTGCTTCCTGCACAATTTTAGCAATGCGGTCCATGTCTCTCTATGCCAGTGTACCTGGGATACATCTGACCATTATTCCTGGCTGGAGGTAGGTATCAATTCCTCGAATCATGGAGCTTCCTATGATCAGAAGTGTTTTGGATTTCCTTTTTGCTTTTTTTGTTTTGGTCCCTGTTTTGGGTGAGTTTTGTTGTGCTAGCTGCTGTGCTGCAGTGTCCTGCACTGCAGTGTCCTCTGCCCCTTTGTTTGATTTCAGAGATAGAGGCAGATACCTGTTTGTAGTTTTTATATGGTTTGTGGAGGTGATACATTGGAGAACACTGAGTGATGGGGCACCCGATTTGCCCCTCCTAAACATCTGCCAACCTCCTGGACCAACTACCCTCTGTGGTTGAGGTGCTTCAGTTGGATGTTGGGGAAATGGTGGGTGGTTCTTATAATATATTTCCTCCTGAATATGCAATTTGAGGCACACAATCTCTGCCCATGCTGCCTGTAGCTGAGCTCTTAGATCTCCTATGGTCCAGCACGTAGGACAGCATCCTAAAGCCTGTATAACTGCCCCTTTGAAAAGTGTTCCATAGTACCTGCAGTTAATAATATCCATTCCAGATTAGTTGCAGGGTTTCTAATCTGGTCCGAGTAATTAGAAGAAGGAAAATGAAAGCAAAAGTTTTATTTTTTGTTTTGTTTGTTTGTTGTTGTATAACTTGCTATAACAAGTTAAATTACTTGTGCCCCTGTAAGTGAGGTCCCTACATGGATACTACGCTGATCCTCCCCTTCCTGCTTTGCTGCAGGAAATGTCATGACTGTGCTACCCTATAAAAGGAGTGTAGCATGGGGTGGTTGGGGATGCGGGTGGGTGGCTGGGCCTTTCCCCTGCCAAAAAAGAAGCCCCACGGACGAAAGAAACAAAGACGTAAGAGCAGAAACAATCAATCAACAACAAATGCAGTAGCCCTGAAAGTTTAGCTTAATGATAGATAAAACTGTAAAACCTGTAAAGCACCACCTGTAATAATTTCACAGAAGATATACCCTGCAAAAAAACACTTTGCTACAGAGAAAAAAAAAGCAGTAACAGAAGATATACCTTGCAAAAAATAATTTGAATCAGAGAAGATTACAGCAGTAATCTGTAAGCACAAAACAATAACAAACCTGTAGGCACACTCTGTAATAATGCAGCAGAAAGTATATCCTGCAACAACAATTTGAATCAGAGAACAATAAAGCAGTAAAATGTTAGCAAAAGACAGTAACAAACCCTGTGAGTACAAAAGGAAATAATATCACACAGTAAATCTGCCTAGCCAAAAGAAGCCTTAATCTTTTTCCTTGCTCTGTCCTTACAAGTGAACTGAGAAGAAAAGAGTTCCGGTGAAGCTAGGTGCCTTTGCCAGCAAACCTCAGGTTCAAGTTGATCTGCAGCGCTACTATCACAGAGTATGACTTACAGCTAATTTTTCTAATGAGACTCCTCTTACTGCAGATGATGACAATATTACCAGACTAATCAATGTCATCAATCCCCAACATAGTGCATGGACCTCCCTACAGGACATTTTACTGCTGTTTATTTTGTTAACCAATGTATGGAAAACACCACTAACTTTAATTTTCATTGCAGGCACTGCTCTTCAGGTATTTAACAGGTTCAGATTCAGCTCATTTTCACCATGGACATCAAATCTCTATACACAGTGATCCCCACAATGATGGTCTGACAGCTTTCCAGCATTTTCTGAATAAGCATGACGTCCAGCAGCCACCCCCACACACATTAACACATCTGGCAGAACTTGTTCTTAAACTCAGTGCTTTTTCTTTAAATAACAGTTTTTTTTCAGCAGGTCAGTGGAGTTGCCATGGGTACCAAGATGGATCCCTGCTTTGCCAATCTGTTTGTGGGTTGGGTGGAGGGATATTTTTTTCTCTTATTCACAGGGACTGCGCCTGAAATCTACAAATGCTAAATAGACAACTGTGTGGGGGCTACCTGCTGCTCCAGAGAGACCCTCCAAATCTTCTTGGACAAGTTTACCATGGCCCATCCTTCCCTTCAGTACACTGTTGAAATATCTTCCTCTACATTGCATTTTATGGATATCAAACTGTCAGTGCAGAACACTGGTTTGAAGACATCAATTTGTTATAAACCCACTGACTCACACAGTTTCCTCCTCCACAGCTCTTTCCATCCTAAACATGTCAAGAATCACCTACCAACTTCGCAGGTTATGCAGTGAAGATGATTTTGCTCAGCAGGCCCAGATAATGCATATTTTTTTATTAACAGAGGTTCAATGTGCTTGCGCAACTTGGTATGATGTATGCTTGTGTGACTTACATGCAGTGTGGCTGTTCGACTCTCTATCCATAAGATATACCACCCAATAGGGGTACAATGGTGAGGAACCCTAGAGGAGGGTTCCATCCCATAGGTGCTGCAGGAATGCTTTTCTTGGCTAAAGGTAGATTAGGAAGAAGACCACGGGAAAGAGAGACATACCACTGGAGGAGGTGGGGAGAATGGTGGGGCAACAAAGAGATGAATCCTTGAACTAGCCAGGAGGAGCACCCTTTAAAGGCCTGATGGGTGAGTGGTTTGTTGCTCCGCCCATTAAACTACAGGCATAGCCTCTGCAATTCAATGTGCTTATGCAACTTAGTATGATGTATGCTTGTGTGACTTAGATACATTGTGGCTGTTTGCCTCTCTATCCCTAAGATATAGCACCCTATACCACCCTATACAGGGCTGGCTTTAGAGTTTTGTGGGCCCCCAGCAGGATTAGTAAAGTAATGGCAGTCCCTTACTTGGCCGACCTTTACCTGTTTGACTGTAACCCATATGCACATCATTGTGTTTTATTTTCAGTACAACCAGAGGTATATTTTAAGTGTTTTTTTATTGGCAGACAGCAGAGTTACTCCTTCGGGCAGTTCTTCCCATTCCAACCATTGCTGTTCATTTGCCTCATACTGACAGGGTAATATAGTTTGGTAAGGCATTTCATGATGTCATGAATGCCACATCATAAGAAGCTGCACAGCCCTTTGTTGCTGTTCTAAGAAGATGAAAAAATAAAAATATTAGGGTACAGTGCTCTGGTTGGGGCTGCAAAAGGAGGGGTCCCCCAGCGACTGCAGGGTTCGCTGGTGCCTAAAACCGACTATGCCTATAGGGGTACAATGGCAAGGAACCCTAGAGAAGGGTTCCACCCCATAGGTGCTGCGGGAATGATTCCCTTAGCTAAAGGTAGCTTAGGAAGAAGTCCAAAAAGAATACCCAAAAGGGTGTCAAGCATTGAAGGAGGTGAGAAATCAGAAGATATCGAGGCCCAGAAATGAAGGTGATAGACGTAGATGGAAAGGACAGGAGAGGAATGAGAGATGACGAGAACAATGAACAGAATGAAAGCTGACAAGATGCAGAAGGGCGGACTTCCTAAGGAGTGAGGGAACAGCCAGGGCCACCATCCAACTACATCCAACAGTGGAACCTACCTATGGAACCTAAGAAAAACACTAAACCTGTCTCCCCTTCTTAATTTAGTTACTTCTTGTTTCCCATATGCAGGTATTTTTTTCTGTCACTACCTTCCTTTTTCCCCTACCAGCCAGCCCCTCCTCCCCCCCAACCTTCTTCTGTATACTCTTTTTGCACTTTTTGCATGACTCCCCTATTGGTCAATAGTATTGTGGTGTTTCTTAAATGGGTTACGCTACTAGCTCTAAAATGAGTGTCGGTCTGATTTAATAGCTGTCACCTACAACCACTAAAGAGAATTGGAGAATGAGCTGCTGCAGCTTGGCATTATCCTGCATATAAGTCTTGGGTCTAGGCATCACACGGCATATTTCGGACTCCATCTTATTGATGTAGAGCAAGTACTCCCTATAGCTTGGCCTCATTCCCCTGTCCACAGTACTTGATTTAGTAAGCCCTGTGGCAATATAGTGACCTGGCCTCAGATTGAGGGCCACTTTCTTGTTTCCCTGTTTGTCCCTTCTTCTGCTTTGCTCCTTACATCTACTAACCCCTGGTGCGTTCAGACAAAAAAAACATTGTGGACTGTCAGGATGTTTTTGTATATCCTAAACACTGTACAGCATATGGGCCCCCCAGTTCTCTGAATTGGAACATACAATACACCTACCATGGTGGGCTGGAACTTGTAATGTGATGGCAATGGAGGGTACAAAGCTTTCATTAATTACTCAGGTCTCATGGATCTGCTTGCTACTCATATCTAGGGTACTTATATACATAGCACTGGGCCCCCTAGGTATTCATCCTCAGCTTCCCCCAATCCCACTTAAAACCTCCTGCAAACAAGAACAGACTAAAGCACTCTGGCTGGTTGTAGGAACTATTAAGAAACTCCTTCTGCTCCTGTTGTTGTGCCCGGGCAATGTTGAGCTCAACCCTTGCACTCTGGCAGCTATCTCTTCCCCAGCTGACCTACCCAGCAGTAAAGGTATGAGATTTATGCATGTCAATGCATGCAGCCTCCTAAAGAAGATTACATCTATTCAGGATTGTGTCTGCCATACTATGTCCGATGTCCTGGTAGTCAATGAGACTTGACTCAGACCTGGTACTGCTGACTGAGAGGTAAATATCCCAGCCTATTCTTTATTCAGAACTGATAGGCAGACAGGAGGAGGTGGAGTTGCCATCCACGTTAAAGACATCTTTTCGACCTCAGTTATCAACTCAACTTCAATCCCTAAAGAATTTGAAAGCCTGACTATCAAAATTGAATTCTCCTCTTCCGTATCATTCTGCGTTATAAGATGCTATAGGGCCCCCTCAGCAGAGTTTCAACTCCTGGACCACTTAAGTAATTTTACAGGATCCCTGCCTGTGGAGATTATTATATTAGAAGACCTTAATCTGGACTGGTTTTCCTGCTTCTCTTTTTTTTTCTGGAACTTAATTTTTATTGATTTTTCTTTATCGGTTCCATTTTATATTATTACAGACATTCATCAGAAAATACACAAATAATTCAATTTAAACGTATCAGTTACAATGCATTACATATGTTCATACTTTCATATGTACTTAGCTATTTACTAATATCTTTCTCTTTTGTTTCTTACAGGTTGGGGAGATTGCCTCTATCTCCTTCCGGCTGGTGAGACTCAGCAAAAATAACCCCTGTCTCACCCAGCCAGAGAGCAAGACAGTGCACTCCAACAATTCATCCTCTAAACCTTCCTGTCTCTCTCCCATCCCGAAACAGCTCAATAAACCACATTTTGTAAAAACATACCATTGTTTTGTGCATTTCTTATTTCTTTCCAAAGGTTTCTTTCATCCACCTTAAATTACAGTTTTTATAAGACTACTTTTACAGTTAGTTAATTAATTTCAGGAACCCACAAAATAGGAAATAACTAAAAAGACAAAACCCAATAAATTAAAATAAAAAAATTAAATTCACCTAACTGGGGACTGTTTTAATAATTCAGGTCATTTTCCCAGACATCTCATGCCTGGGGTTGGGTCTCACAGGTTTAGGACTGGGGTTACAGGAGTTTCTTCCGATGGAAAACCAACGGACTCTCAACCTCTATTTTATCAGAAGTTGTTATAGTATTGGTATCCCCTTTTTGCTTTCAACATATTCAAAGAGGGGGAGCCACCTTGAATTAAATTAGTCTGTTTGAAGCCTAAGTTGGGCTGTCAAAGCTTCCGTTGTCTTAATGTTATTCACATTTGACCACCATATTGAAAAGGATAAAATATCTGATGTTAGCCAGTGTTCTGTAACTGATTTGGAGGCTGCTGTGATCATATCATAGAATAGGTATTTTTGTGCTTTTGAATGCACCCCGGGGGGAGGCCCAATACCATATGTGGAAATTCTGGCAGGTTTTCCAATTGTAAAATTTCTTTAATAGCCACGGCTACTTCTGTCCAATAGCCTCTTATCATGGGGCAGCTCCAAAAGATATGGAACTGGGAGCCTTTTTCCCCACATCCTTTCCAACACCTATCATTAAGAGAGATCATGTATTTAGATGTAATATCCAGGGTGATAAAGTATCTTCTTGTTATTTTCCATCTAAACTCCCTCCATACTGGAGAGTTTGTTGTTTTGTGTATTCCCTGCCAGATTTGACTCCATTCTTTATCTGATATTTGGCTCTTATATTCAGCTTGCCACTTATTTTCTATAGATTGAGTATATAAGGAGCCTGTGCCCTCCTGTGGTGTTTGATATATCTATGAGATAAACGTCCTTGTATCCGCCATATAACTTTTCTGATATATATACACCAACACTGGGGCTGGATTGCTTTGTATAGCACTAATCCCAGTAGTGTTAGTTATAAAATGTCTACACTGTAGGTATCTGAAAAAGTATTTGTGTGGAATTTCCAATTCCCTCTGAAGATTTGCAAAAGTTTTGATACCCTCTTCATTGACCATTTGGTGTAAATATTTAAGCACTTTCTTTGCCCAATGACACCAGTAAGGGTCATTATGGCTAGCTGGAAATTGTGGCAAGTAATTCAGCGGGATATATCTCCACATAGAGGAGAATATCTACCACCACTGCCTCATGTTAAGCCAGGTTTTGAGTGTGTTTTTTGTCCAGATATTTGTTAGGTCCTAGAGATCTGATGCTTTAATCACCCAGGGTAGAAACCTCAGTGGTATCCGTAGGTGAGCCCATTCTTCTAATCCATACCAGCCCCCCCCCCATTCTCTGGTCTCAGAATTTTTAATATTGGAGTTGTCTGTGCGGCTAGATAATATTTTAGTAGGTCCGGAACTCCCAGCCCTCCATTATCCTTGGTTTCTACCAGTATACCCCACCTTTTGCGAGGACGGTGCCCCTCCCAGATAAAGTTAGATAGTTTTCTTCTCAACTCCCACCATTCTGCCCTACCAATTGGGAGGGAAAAGGTGGAGAACAAGAATATGAATCTAGGCAAAATGTTCATCTCAATTGCCTCAACCCTGTTTGTAAAACTGAGAGGGAGAGTTTGTCATCTATGTAGGTCTTCAAATACTTTTTCTTTTAGCAATTGGTAGTTGTATAGATGGAGTTTTGACAGGTCAGTAGGGATAGTTATCCCCAAATATTTAATTTTGTCTTTGACCCATCTGAAGGGCAGAAGATTTTGTAGTTCTCTTTGTGGGGGTCCATTAAAGCTTAAGACTTCAGTTTTATCTAAATTCACTTTAAACCCAGATATCTCTTTGAATCTATTTAGTAGCCTAGGTACCTCAGGGACTGAGGTCTCTGGCTTTTCTAAATATATTACGGTGTCATCTGCATATAGAGAGATTTTGTTCTCTATATCATTGATTTTTATCCCTTTTATGTTGGGGTTTTTCCTGATAGCTCGGGCTAGGGGTTCCATTGTAAGTGTGAACAACAGTGGGGATAAGGGGCATCCCTATCATGTTCCCCTTTTTATATCAAAAAAATCAGAGTTTGTGCCATTAATTCTGACTCGTGCTACCGGATCTTGATAGCATAAGGTCACCCACCTGAGAAAGTTGCCCCCTACTCCGATTTTTGACATTACCTCTCTCATATAAACCCAGTTCACCCGATCGAATGCATCTAAAAATATAGCCATTGGGTTTGAATTTGAAAGATGTTTATGTGTAATAATATTTAAAAGTTTTCTAATAATTTTTAGATCCTGGTTAAGGAGAGAGATCGGTCTGTATGATTCACAATGGGATCTGGGTTTTCCTGGCTTCGGGATGATTGTGATGAGGGCTTCTTTCCATGACCTCAGGAAAGTCCCCTCCTCTAAGCTGGCATTGTAAATATGCACTAAGTGGGGTGCTAGGGTTTTACTCAGCTTCTCATACCACTCAGCCGATAGGTCATCTGGGCCGGGTGTCTTCCCAGTTGGGAGGTCTTGTATGGCTTTCCTAATTTCCTGTATACAGATTGGGGCTGAAAGGGCTTCTTGTGCACTTGAAGGTAGGGCTGGTAGGTCAATAGAGTACAGGAAGGCAACCGTTTCCCTTCTGACCTCCTGCTCTGTTTTGTTTTCAGCATACAAACCTCTGTAAAATTCTCTGAATTGGGAGGCAATATCTCCAGGTTTGGTCCACAACCTATCTGAGTCTGATATTGGCTGAGACATGTCTTTCAGCTTGTTTTTTCTGGAGACGAAAAGCCAAAAGTCTCAATGCTCTCCCACCCATCTCATGATATCTTTGATTAGAGAACCTGAGGCATCCCTCTGCCCTTCTATTCTCTATTTCTTGTAATTCTGATCTAGTCTGGGTTAAGTATTTCAAAACTTGTCTGGACCCTGTGTTTTTTTTTTTATGTTTGGCCTCCAACTCAGACAGCTTCTCTCTTAATATCAGTTCTTTGGCCCTAGTTTGTTTTTTCTTGGCTGATGCATAACTAATTATCTAGCCCCTAAATACGGCTTTAGAGTGTCCCACCAAATCATCAGGGAACAGTTCTCTATAGGTGAGTCTTTCTCAAGATTTTTTATTGTTGTGATCATAAGTTTCCTGAAGAGTTCCTCATTTAATAATGAGACATTTAGTCTCCATAAGGGTGATTTACATTCCAGTCCTAGTGAAAATTTAGTCAAAATTGGGCTATGGTCTGATAGAGTAATTGGATGTATTTTAGAATGCTCAAATAGGTGTATGTCTGTTTTGAATGTAAAAAAGAGATCTATGTGAGAATAAGAGTTTTGAGCCCTTGAAAAGAAAGAGTAATCTCTCTCCCCTACATGTTGTGCTCTCCATATATCCACCATCCCAGCCTCTTCTATCAGTGCCCTGAGTTTCTTACTCACTGCGTAATTAGTGTGCTGGTTACCTGTTGAACGATCTATCTGTGGGGAGATTACCGTATTAAAGTCTCCACCTAATAGTACTCGGCCTTGGGGCAGACCTGACAATTTATTAAAGACCTCTCCCAAGAACTTTTCTGTGCCCATATTTGGAGCATATATGTTTATTAAATGCAGCATATTATTTTGTATAAGGCATGATACCCTAACAAATCTGCCCTGGTAGTCCTCTTCAGTGGAGTGTATTTTCAAAGGACAGTTGCATCTAATTAAAATTGCCACTCCAGCTTTTTCACTTGTAGAGTGTGAAGCTGCCACCTCCTGACCCACCCACCTCCTCCTAAGCTTAATATGTTCCAATTCTGAGAGGTGTGTTTCCTGCAAGAAGGCAATGTCACATCTTAGATGTTGCAATTCCGTTAGCAGTCTGGACCACTTAACTGGAGAGTTAACCCCCCTTCACATTATATGAGACAATATTCAATGCAGACATCTTCTATATAAAAGGACGTCACTTCTGAACCCAAACCTCCTCTGTACTTTGCACCTTCCTGCCCCCTTTTGTCCAACCTGTGAGACCCAAAATGAAAAAAAGAAAAGGAAAAAGGATTCCTGGACTTTAAGTTGCAACAGGCAACTTGCTAACTTAATAACCAATAACATTAAAACTATATACAACATCACTGTACCAATTCCCATGGCTTCCATGTGGAACCCACGGCGTAACCGTGGGGAGTCAATTTATTGGCACAGAAAGTGCCCCTTAAATTGGAGCAAGAGGTATAGGTTAGCCCCCGAATAGGGAACTCCTAATACCCCTCTTCAACCGTCACCAGAGGAACAATCCTCAAGCTATTAGTTTTGGTAGTCAGTTTCCCCAAGCTTCTCCAACCTTGCTCCATCTTTCTTTATATTTTGCTTAATCCCTACCGTGCTCTTCCCTCTCCCCTCTGTTGTCTCCTTCCCTTAACATCCTAAGGTTCCTATATTCCTAGCTGTGCCCTCATTCAGCATTATAAGATTGTGTTGCAGGATTCCTGCCTTTCCTAAAACCATTCAGTCTTGTTGGTGCTATTATCTTTTAAATAGTTGCTGCTTAATAGTCTCCACCTATCAGGGGGTGGTTTCTCTCCCCCTATTTCTCTGCAATCTCCCAGCTAAGCTTCATCCTCCTTCATCATTCCTAAATGATGTTGGGGCTTCAACTACAAGTTCTTCTCAAGGGACCGGTTTCCTTTCTAAATTCCCCCCCTTCGTTTGCTTCTGCATATTATTTTCTCCAATGGCCCATTCATCTTTTACCTACTTTTCATCCTCCTCTTCCCTCTTTCTTTCTGAGGGGAGAGGTAAACCTAGGATCAGATTGGGTTCTTCAAGCCATTCACCACTCCAGTAGAACTGGCCAGATAACAAGGTGGATCAGAGAGTAAATCCCCCTGGCATCTCTAAACTCACCATTAACCGTGATTCACCACGGGGATCCTTCTTATTAACACATTGCTGTCTGATTCTCTGCCCATTTATACTCTCCCCTCCACCTATCTTACAAGATAGTCTCTTCCTTAGACTTGTAGCTCACCCTGAGTCTCAGAGAGAAGGCTTAAGGGCATTAGGACGGAGGCAAGTTCTATAAAATCCCTGCCTCTATCTGTGGGCCCCAACTCCCTCTCATCCCAGGTGTCCAATTACGCTCCTTCGACCCCTACTATCACAGATTTGCAACTTTCTCTATACACGTCTATCCGACAAAACTTCTGATCTGCATTTAGTCATAATAGAGCACCCTCCCAATATTTAAAATTATTCCTTTCAGGTCCCCTTCTCTGCTGGCCCCCTCCCCGTCTCCCAAACAGACCCCTGCTTGCGATTACACCAAACCCTTTACTTAAAAATAGGGGGCATGTTACTGATGACCTTCGAGAGAGTGTGACCAGCAGTTACATTTTTACTTAAAGCTGTATCATACATGGCATAAAATCCCATCCCAAAAGCGAGTGTTTCCCCCCCTACTCCAACTCAATGCTTAATTGATCAAGATTTAACAGATCTGGATTAATTTTCTTAACTCCACTCGCTTACCTTCTTACTGTATGCCATTCTTTATCATTACTTGTTGTTTTCCATCCCCCCCCCCATAGAGTCCCATCTTTTTTTTATTTCTTGAGGTTGACTTCAGCTTTGGAACTTTTTAAACAAATCTCAACTTATTTCAAAGGTTTTTACATTACACTCTGAGTTTTAGTCCAGTCTGTTCCTTGGAATGGTTTCGCACTGACAGTTCCTGCTTCGGATCCCCTCGGATCTCCCTTCAGTGGCAAGGATGATTTCTCGATTGACTTCTTCTGGCTGCCTTCCTCATTTGGATGTTGTTTTGCCCTTAAAAGCAAGTCTCGAATTTCTGAGGAGGCTTCTTGTGGGTAGGAACCAGGGATCACTCTTTTCCTGTTTTTAGCGGTTGGGACCTTCGACCACATCTCCGATTTCAACTTGTTTTCCAACCTCTGCATTTCCAGGTCAGGGAGAGGTATGTCTAGGTTCTGCAGCACTGTAGGGCTTCTACAGGTTAGAAAATATTTTAATGCAATCCAAGTGAATTTTAATTCTGGCTGGAAACATCAGTTGGGCTTTAATTCCTTTTTTAAACTTTAACTCTCTAATAACATTTTAACTGCTTGGCACTCTGCCTGCAAAGCCAACGAGAAATCTTGATCAAAGAAGATGTGTGAGTCCTTGTACTTGAGGTCTCTTTGCCGCCATGCTTCCTGTAGAATCCAATCCTTAATTTGAAAGAAAGACCATCCACACGATCAATGAGTGCGGCCTTGCAGTTGGATCTTGGGACTTCGCCACGAGGGAACGATGCGCTCTATCTATGTCTAGCTTGATATCCGAGGAAAAAGATAAAACTGATCGCAAGACGTGTTGTACAAAGTCAGCTGTTGAAGGGAATCCCTCTTCCACATCCTCTGGTATACCATGTATTATGAAATTATTTCTTCGGGACCTATTTTCTAAGTCCTCTAATCGAAGCTGGGTTTCCCTATCTCTTTGCAGCAATAACAGTACCAGTCTGTCCGAGCTCTGTTGGGCCACTGACACCAGGTTAAGGTTAGTAGTGTTCATCGTTACTTTCTTATTTAGAATTGGTACATCGTTTTTTAGATCTGCTAGTGAAGCATCAATTCTGTTAATCGTAGACAGGATTTGCTGTAAGGTCCGATGCATGTTATTAGTATCAGTTGCCTCTGACATTTCTTGCTCTCCAGAGGATTCTGAGGGTGTTCTTCTGCAATGCGACTGGGCCGCAAACCCCTCCATGTCTTTGCCTAATACCAACTGTTTTAATTTTGCTGAATTAGTTGAAGTTTTTGGATTTTTCCCTCATTACCACTTGCCTGCCATTGTAAGCTATCTGAGAGAGCCATTTTTAGAAGAATATGGACCTCTTAATTGGTAGGATATATTGAATTTTGTTAGGTGGGAAAAGAGCTGTTCGAGTTAGCTTGAAGTCATCCTGGTGACGTCACTGGAAGTCATTTTCCTGCGTCTCTGTTCCCCTTAAATCCCTGTGTGATTCCCTTGGACTATTGCACCTCACTACTGAAGCAACACACCCTAATAAACAGAACCCTAACAATAGCACCCTGCTGGATTGAATTCTAGTAAATAAGCCTCACCTATCTTCCCATGCTAGTGCATTCTTCTCTGATATCAGTGACCATTGTTTCACTGCCTGTGTAAGATCTGCCTCAAAACCGTCTACTTCTAAAGTCACCATCAAGAAGTGTCATCACAACCTTGACCCCTGGGCATTTATCACAGACTTGAGGGATCCTTTGAGATGGCAGGACTTCTACCTAGCAAAATCAGGGAATATGGCCCACGATATCTTCCAGGATATTGTGCTAGGGGCATTGGGTAAGCATGCACCACTGGTTAAAGTATGATCTAAAAAAAATTATGCCGGTGGTTTATGGTGGACCTAAAGGCAGCACTGCATAATAGAGATTTGCTTTTGAAAACAGCTTGAAAAACAAAGCTTTCAGCTGACTGGATTTCATTTAGGAAAGCAAGGAATCTTTGTACTAGGATGGTCAAGAAAGCAAAGGCCAACTATTTTTGCGCAGAACTTGACTCTTCCTCTAAATGTTCCTCCAAATTCTGGAAAACACTTAAGGACATTGAAGGTCATGTGTCCATGAATTCCCTACCCACAAGAATTACTATAGGGGCCACTACAGTCTCTGATAGGCCAACAGTCCTTGACTCTCTCAATAACCACTTTGCTACCGCAGGTTTAGCATTTGATACCTCCTCCGCCAGTAACCTCTGCTCTCAACTCAGTGTACAGGACCAAGAAGCTCCTGTCATCAGCACTGCATTCTCCCTTCAGCCTGCATCCTTCAAAGATGTTGAGGACCTCTTGCTACAACTAAACACCAGGAAGAGTGTTGGTGCAGACCTCCTTGACCCCTTTTTCCTGAAACTTGATCATCACGTCCTGGCTGCGCCAATTACCCATCTCTTTCACTTATCCCTTTTTCAGAGTGACCTTCTTCCCCAATGGAAAACTGTGCATGTGATCCCCTTTCAAATCCGGAAACCCTAGTGACCTTAACAATTACAGGCCTATCTCTCTACTCCCCATCCTGCCTAAACTGTTAGAGAAAATCATGAGTGCACAGCTCAGGAATTACCTGGAATCTTCAAACCTGCTTAACCCTTTACAATTGGGCTTTAGACCATGCCACAGCACCATCTTGGAACTTGCTAAGGTGACTAATGACTGGCAGTGTGACCTCGATGCCAAGAATTTTGTTTGCACAGTATTTTTAGACCTAAGTAAGGCATCCGACACTGTCAATCACAATCTGCTCCTTAAGTCCTTCCGGAATATAGGTCTGGACTCTCTATCATTGAGATGGTTCTCCAACTATCTTTCAGGTCGTCTCCAGCAGGTAAAAGCAGACAGGAAATTCTTGCCTCTAAAAACCCTACTAATTGCAGGGCGCAATATTGGGCCCCCTGATCTTCGCAATATAGATAAACAGAGTTGATGCAAACCTCAATACTGCAAAGTACATTTATTCACAGATGATATGGTACTTTACATCAGCAGATCTTCCCCGGAAGCAACATGTGGTGATCTTCAGCAGGAGTTTAATCTGCTGCAACTGCAGCTCTTGAACCAGAAACTGCTACTGAACGCTAAGAAAACAAAGGCAATGCTCCTCTCACCCTCTGCACATATAATGAACTCCGCTGCCCTAGGAACCTTTCCTCAGATCTCCTCACTCCTAGGCAAATCTTTGGAATATATAACTAAGTTCAAATATTTTGGGGTGTGGAAGCGTGGGATCAATGACAGACACACAGACAGAACTTTGGTACATAAAAAATGCAAATTACTGCATTTATCATTTTATTTCTTAAATCAGAAATAAATGTCCAAAATAAATTGTTCAAAACAATAAAAAAAAAAAGAAAGAAAGCACTGTTACTTCACAGAAAGAAATAAAAGTATTAAGTCCAGCACACTTCAAACAGGAATCATTTCTTCTTGGTCTGTCTTCCTTCTTTAACAGCTATAGCTTTCCTTGAACAAGTTCATTCTTGCTCAGTATCCAGAACTCTACTGAACACTCCTCCACATCTCCTCTCCCTAGCCTATCAAAAAGGGGTTTATATAGTCTCCTCCTGGTACATTTTACTCCTCCCCTTTTTGGTGACATCATACATTCTTCCTATATAAACTGCCATTCTGGGGCTGGCCAGCTCCTAAGCAGGGCCTACTGAAGCTTCTGGTAAAAACAATCACTTTCATTTCTTTTTCATGACTTCACAATCCATAATATATTGTGTCGTACAGCTTTAAGAAGAAGTAGAAGAAACTTTGTCTTTAAATAATAGCAAAACAATTCTTTCAGAAATACACTGTTTTGTTCTTTTAAAACAGCCTAAGACAACAGAAAGAAAAACAGCTCTCTGTACCTCAGAGAGTCATTTTAATTCAAATTACAATTCATTAGCTACCATACAGAGCTTTTTTAACTCTTTCTGCCTGTTTGGTTTATTTCAGATGGCTGAAATTGCAGCTTTTTACCTTCCTCTGCCTTCCACTGTTTACAGGGCTCAATAACAAGAGAAAACAGCTTTTCTTGGATCAGCAGGGACTCTGTTCTGTAGGTACCACTCCACTTTAACAACTCTGCAGCACTGTAGTCTACTTTTGGGGACAAATGCAGTTTGAAACAGGATAAAGACAACAGCTTATTTTAGGAAACTGCTCTTTAAATCAGCATGACAGTTTGATTTTGTTTTATGAAAAAGGGGCATTTAAAGGGGTAGTAAAGCACAAAGAGATGTGTTTGTCAGGTTGACCACCCTGACAAGAAAAGAAACAGAATAGTTTGGAATAAGTAAAAGAATATAGAAAAGAGTGAAACAGAATTTGTTTTTATTTTAAAGGGGAATGTTACCCTATTTTATAGTGCATAACAGGGGGACCCTGTTACAAAGGGTCTGGATCAACCACAGACTTTCTTATAATGACCATATTGAAGAACTTATAAAAAAGCTTAGACAGAGGCTTGGTCTCTTCTATAGGATTAATCACCTGCTTACTCAGGAAGCCAAGAAGCAATTGGTCCAATCCACCTTCCTAACATTGTTGGACTATGTGGTCTTCCTTTACAGTCAAGGCCCCACCTCTGCACTGGTCAAACTGGACAAGCTCTATCATAGAGCCTTAAGGTTCATTACCTGCCTCCCCTTTGCCATGCATCACTGCTCCCTATATACTGCTATGGGATGGCCATTCCTCAAATATAGAAGACAGAGGAATGCCGCCTTTTGGACCTTCAGAGCTATTACTAAGAAGTTGCCTCAATATGTCTTGGATTGCCTGCCCCTAAGCTCGGTAGACAAATATGCTTTGAGGAGTGCCTCCTACATCTCGTTTATTATACCTAAGGTTAGTTTGTACTTTGGAAGGACATCCTTAAGTTACGTGTTACCCTCACTCTGGAACAAGCTGCAAAAAATATTGAAATTGGTCTACCCTATCAAAGTATCAACATTCAAAACTCTTTATGCTCCTTCTTTCAAGGAATCCTGTAATTGTTTTACCTGACCCTGCCTTATTACTTGAATTAAGCCTCCCACTCTCCATTCTCCCCAACCCCTATTCTTTCTGTTCTCTTATCCCCTCCCTCCCCTTGCCTTTGACCAACATCCTGGGGCCCATCTTCATTCCACTGGTGGCCTCAGCAGCACTCTGTGACCAGTGGCCATCATATGGCTGCCACTGCCGATTTAGCCTCTAACCTCTGCCTCCTCCCTCATAGGCTTCTATCCTTCTACCTCATACCTAATCTAAAAAGCCCTCCCTCTCGCACCCTGTACACTCCTTGTAACTTGTATTTATTATTCCCTTCATACAGTCCAGAGAATCTCATGTATATTTTTGTATATATATTTTTACCAAGAATTAGTACTGTTATCCATCTGAACTCTGTACATTGTTCTATGTTCAGTTTATATTGTATTATGACCTGTATTATGATTCTGTTGTGTATGTAACCCTTCTATGCTTGACTATGTATCTATGTCGAGGTCCACCTCGAAAATGAGCTTGTTCAACAGTATTCATCTGGTTAAATAAAGACATTGATTGATTGATTGATTGTCTAATATTATGACCATCGGCACAGAGGAGAGGAAGAAACCTTTTGAGGATGAAACCTCTGGGGATCCAAGGCCTAGGTCACCTTCCCTCCAGGCTGAAGGATGTTTTGGTTAGTGACGGCTCAGCTACTGCAATTTAGAGTCGATATTGGGGGAAGAGAAAAAGATTCCAATTTAGATGAAGCTCTTCCTCTGTCCTTCCAACAGGAATGCTGTTGAGGGTTGCGAGCGACATCTCTGCAACTAGATGCCCAAAAGCAAAGAAGGAGAGAAAAGACTGCTGAGGTGCTCAGCCGGCCTACACAAGCCTGTGAAACAGACCAGGTGAACCAGAGGTGGTCAGATGGAGAATGGCATAGAGGGTGTCTTTGAACCCGCTTGGGCAGCCAAAGGGGCCCCGATGATGAGAGCCCCACCCCTTGCAGCTCAAAGTTGTAAATTCTACATCCAGAGGTGTCACCAAAATGAGGGATGACTGAAGGTCCACCCAGAGCGAAGACATTCTCACTGTGGACCAGGGAGAAGGATCCTGCTCCAAGCTTCGCATGCTCCAGATGCAGACTTAATGGGTTCAGATTGAGACCGTTGGCTACAGGCTAGCCCTGAACCATGGAGCAATGGACATGGAAGGCACGTCTCCGAATGGAGAGCAGGTAGAGTCGAGGTAGCATAGAACCCGTATGAGGGTAATGCTTGATTAGTCAATGTGAATGAGTAAACCTACAGAGAGGTCAGATTGAGTGAAGGGGACCCTGACATGGATCCAGAGGAGGAGACTGTAAGTAGCAACCACAGAAGTGCATGCCAACCAGATCCATTGAAAAGCCAAATTAAGAGTGGACTGATTGCATGAGAGAGAGACAAGAATGGCTAGCACAGCACACAGCTGACAGTAAAGGTATGACGTACCAGGAGTGATCACTAGGTATGACGGCAGGTAGGGTATAGGACGGATGAGGTACAAGAACAAATGGAGGTTGACATGGAGTAGAGGGAGATACAAGTTGAGTGGTCCAAAATGTAGGACATGGGTAAGAGAAAGAGACAAATAGATACAGCGATGGCAGGTTAGGGAAACACCCCCAAAAGAAAGCACATGAGGAGGAAGGAGAAGAGGTGAAGGTCAAGGTAATGGTGGAAGTGCAATAGCCAGAAAGGCTGGAATGGCATGGTGTACAGAAAGCACCGCAGCCAGCAGTGAATGGAAGGAGGAGAGAGAGAGACGAAGACAGCTGGGCGAAGTCCACAGCATACCATAAGTTGTGAAGTCGATGTGGGAGGAAGGATGGTCGAGAACAAATGAATGATAAATGGTGGTGGATTGAAAGCCTTGAAGGCTGGAACAATTAAGGAGAGGTATGAAATGGGTGATGTACTATAATAGTGTGAAACCTTGAAGGCCGGTACAATGAAGGTGAGGTATGAAATAGACAATGTACAATAATGAAGTGAAGCCTTGGAAGGCCAGTACGGTGAAGATGAGATATGAAATAGATGATGTACAATGATGAAGGGAAGTCTGGAAGGCTGATATGGCAAAGGTGAGAATATGAAATGGACGATATATGAGAATGGAGGGAAAGCCCTGAAGGCTGGTACGGGTAAGGTGAGGTATGAAGAGGACGATGTAGAAATATGGAGTGAAACCCTTAAAGGCTGGTGCAATTAAGGATAGAGAAGATGGCAAGTAGGAAGGATGAGGTTCAGAAATGATGGAGTTCGATAATGATGGAGGCTGACAGGGAGTGGAGGATACCCGAGACAAGCGGTCCAGAACATATGACTAGGGTATTAAGAAGATATGAATGAGTACGGTGATGGCAGGATAAAAAACACCCCCAAAAGAAGCAGGGGATGAGAAAGGAGAAGAGGCAAGGGGGGTGCAAGAATGATAAGGATGCAGAGAAATGCATGTCCAAAGACTAAGAAGGGAGGGAAACAGTGGAACAGGAATGGAAAAAGAATGTGAGGTTAGACAGGGGATGAGGCAAGGTAAGGGCAAAGGAAAATGATGAGCAAAGGGGCGGAGAGTAGTGGAGGCGCAAGGAGCTAAGAAATGTAAATATAAATAAGGGTCCTGATGCTGAACGAACTGAGGGAGCGTATGAACCAGCAGTACCGGTGTAAAACAGGTGGTGGGCCTAGATGGAAAGCCCAAAAGAGAGCAAGAAAGGCATAGTGATGGGCATAAGCAAGAGGGCAGCTGGCAGAGAAAGGCCCGATGAGGATTCCCCAAAGGGAACCAGAGAAGAGCCGGACATGCTTGCATGGAAATGGGTACTGCCCCTTAAAAATGCAGGACAAGCACTGTGAGCAGAGACCAAGAACTGGAACCAAAGGGCACCAGCCAGCAGTAGATGGTGAAGAGATAGAGCAAATAGGAGTAAAGGAAGTGCAGGACCACTGGAGTACCCTGCACCAGTAAGGATGGGAGCACAGCAGGGGAATCGGGCCGGAAAGATAATGTTTTTTTATTATTTATTTTTGGTTGTTTATGCTGTCCTGGAAAGTGCAACAGTGCCCTACAGTCAGAAAGGAATTTTGTTGGTACCGATATATTCAACATGGAAAGCAGTGGGGAAATGCAGAGCCAGTCGGAAAAGAGAGTTCCAAAGAGGGCTCCCAATGCAGAGCCACAGGAGAGAGAAAGGGAGGCAAGGGCAAAATGCATGGAGTCAGACACCCGAAGACATGCAGGTGGGCATGATTCAGGGATAACAGCAGCAAACTGGCACCCGCGATGGAGCACCCTACGATTATGACACACCTTGGAATGCCAGTGGGAAAGGGGAGCAGCAGGTAATGAGCCAAAATATGGCCCCAGAAGATGCACCCTAAAGGGTGAGAGGCGTTGGAGGAGGGATGGACACACGAGGTACAGGGAAGGGGAGGAAGAGGGGAAGGAGAGATGGAGAGCTGTGGCACAAGCGGCAACAAAACAGAGGCAGCAGGCAGGACAGGGAAGGGGGGAGACACAGTCGCAAGGCAAAATGACCACAACACGGTGGCCATAAACTGCAGCAGAGAGAGGGGGGAAAAACAAGAAAGGAGGATAGAGAGATGCAGCGAGAGTGGCCTGAGGCAAGACTAAGAGGGAAGGGGAAGCTACAGGAATGAGGGACAGGGGGAAAATAGGCGAGGGAGTGGCTGACAAAACCTCTTGCCGCAATGAAGAAACAAATCCTGGAACTAGCCAGGAGGAGCAGCTTTTAAAGACCTGATGGGGGAGTGGTTTTTTGCTCCGCTTATTGAACTACAGGCATAGCCTCTGCAAATACCCTAAAAGCACAGTGGACAGAGCACTCTCACAAGTCAGTAACATGCCCTGTAATCTTGACCCCCATAGGAAGGATACTGTCACACAAGAACAACGACGGATTTCACTAGTGCTTCCCTTCCATTAGAGTACACCTTCTCTTCACAGGATCATCACCAATAACTTCCCTATTTTGCAAACTGATCCCAACATTGGTGCTTCCTTACAGAACCACCTATTGCCTCTTACTGCCGGTCACCCAGCCTGTGAAATCTCCTGGTAAGAAGCAGCCTACCTACTCCTAACAGTTCCTCCCTACCAGGTACCAAACCTTGCAACAGAACTTGCTGCTACACCTGCAAATTTATTTCTAGTGTGACTGAAATTCGGGGGCCCACAAGTGTTTTTCACATCACCAAGGAGTTCTCATGCACTTCCACTAATGTGGTATATTGTATTCTTTGCAAGAAGTGTGCAGCTATTTACACTGGAGAAACTGGTAGATGTCTTGCTGACCATTTCAGGGAACACTACAGGGCAGTCAGGAATGGAGACACTGATAAACCCATTTTATCCTTTATCTCTGGGGACCACAGTGTCAATGATCTTTCTGTTTGTGTCCTTCAACAGGGCTTCTGGGATACTGACCATAGAAAAAACATGGAAGTCAAGCTGATCATCCACCTTGGCTCCCAGCAGCCCCCCAGTTTAAATAATAGACTTATTTTCTACTAATATCTTTCAGCCACCCCTTCTTTTCACTATAGTCTGTTTGTATCTGTACACATCTATTTTCATCTTTCACAGATGCCTCCATCTATGTCTCCTTCCCCCACATTTGTCACCTTTCAGCTTTCTTACTAGGCCCTGTTAATTAGTCCCCACTGGGGACTTGTCTAGCTCATTCACTACTATTATGCCTTGTCACTCCCATCATCATCTTTTTGTTTTCCAGATTCTATCTTTATCTTGCCATTTATCACTTCTTCTCACAGAGCCTCCCCCTTTTTTCTTTCCCCACATATATTCCTTATTTTACTTCTCCTCTACACTAACTTTTCTTTTTCTCATTTTATTGTTACCTGAAGAAGACCTATGGCTGAAATGTCGATTTTTAACTCTATTTTGTATTTTCAGCTTGTATTGAATATAACCATTTTGTTTTGCTTTCAGACCACATGCTGACACAGCACCTTGTTTTTACATTGGGAAAGGGGGCATTGCCAAGATCTTGCTACAAGGCACTAATCACAGTACTGCCCAACACTGGTAAGAATACCACTCTCTGTTCACCATACTACCCAATTTTGTTACTGAATTATGATTTTAAGATCCTAGCCAAAATCATGGCTGCTAGGCTTGAAGAGGTCCTTCCCTCCCAAGTGGATCCAGAACAGACCAACTTTGTACAGGGTGCTACTCCTATCATAACATGAGGCATCTACGGACTGTGATACAGTGTGGCTCTCAGCATCTTGGAGAAACATATGTGCTCTCCATGGATGCTGATAAGGCATTTGGCAGAGTAGAGTGGAGATGTCCCTTTGAAGTGTTGGGTCAGTTTTGTCTGGGTGACACTTATTATAGACTGAGTCAAATTGCTATATAAATCCCCAGGATGAGGATATTAGTTATAGGAGGCTTGTCAAAGGAAATAATCCTGAGCAGGGGCACAAGACAGGAGTGCTTCCTCTCTTTGCTTCTATTTGCCATGACAATTGAGCCACTAGTAATTGATATTAGAGATTGCACAGACATTTTGGGGGATAATGGATGAGTGTGGAGCACCGCACAAAATTACATTATATGAGGAGGATGTATTACTGTTCATAACCAACACCAAGCCAGTTTTATTTTCAGCTATAACAAGGGTGGTGACTCAGTTTTCTAGGTTCTCAGGATATATGATCAATCTCACAGAATCTGAACTCATGCCTATAACTGGGACTGGAGGTAGGGGGAATAAGAGAGGCTCCTTAGCAGATTGAGAGTAATAATATAAAATATCTCAGAATCAAGGTAAGGCCATCATTATCATAGGTATAGCCAGGGCCTTCCTTGGTGCCCAGAAACCCTTCTCATATTGCTTTCATCTTGTTTTCATAAAAAAATGTTTTTGCACACTTGGACTAAATCATGGAATTTTTTTGGTGAAAACCCTCCATTCCCAAATCCTGACTACACCCTTGATTATATAAGCATTATGTAGACAATTATAAGCCCACCTTAGACAAGCGATGTACTAGAGGGGATGCAGGGCATGGAGGCTAGTAATGGGAGGGGAGCAGGAATGGACACAAGAAGGGAAGGTGGCCTGAGGGGGGTAGAAAGGAACAGGTGCTTAGGCAGGTCCAAGGGGGCCCCCTCCCACAGTGTGAGAGAGGGACCAGAGAAGTGGGATTGATAACAGCAAGGGGAAAAGGTAAGGCAGGGGGGCAGTGGGAGCATCTCAAGAATTGCTGATGCAGAACAGATTCTTCTCACTGAACACAGGCAAAGGAAGTCCCAAGTCATGGTGGAGAGTAGCATCTCTAAATGCCAGAAGTCTGGGAAACAAGAAGGCAGAATTAAAGTCACTAATGGTACAGGGAGAGGTGGACATAGCTGCCATCACAGAGAAGTGGGCCACACATAACTATGACTGGAACCTCACAGTTCCCGGGTATAAACTTTATAGGAAGGATAGAGGATGGTAATGGGGGGACGGGGGATCAGCCCTGTACATGAAACAGGTGATAACTTGTATCAGAGAGGAAGAGGCAGAGGATAAGAATGGACAAAGGACAAGACAAAGGTTTTGGGCATTGTGGGTACAGGTAAAATCCACTAGGGTGAGGAAACTAAAGATAGGGGTGGTCTACAGGCCACCTTCCCAGGAGGAAGAGTTAGACAGTGTACTAGGATCTCAGATCATGGATATGGCCAGTCAGGGGAGGTAGTAACAATGGGGGGGGGATTTAAATCTATTTGGGGTGGGCTTGAAAATCCCGGCTACCTCCTGCACTAGGGAACAAGTACCGTTGGATACATTTCAGGGAGGCTTCCTGGCCCAGGGTGTCATGGAACTCACTAGGGAGAAGACTGTAGTGGACCTGGTCCTGTCTAACTGTTAACATGTTCAAGATGTGAAAGTGGAAGTGCCACTTGCAGGGAGTGTCCACCACATGGTGTGGTCCTATCTGGCCATGGGAAGGGGGTGGTCAGGACCAGGACAAAGGTTTTGGATTTTAAGAGGGTTGACTTTGGTAGTATGGAGAGAAATTCTAGTAGGATTCCTTGCTGGGATCAGAGAGGAGATGGATGTGGAACAGAAATGGGCAATAATAAATGAGGGACTGATAGAGGCCATTAGTGAGCGTACAAAAATCAAAAGTAACAAAAACAAGGCCAAAAAGCCCAGCTTGTTCAGCAAGGAGGTAGTAAAAGCTATAGGTAACAAGATGGCAGCCCTTCAGAAGTACAAACATACCCAGAAGGAGGAGGATAGGGAGGACAACAGAGGGGTTAGGGTGGCTAAGGCTGCAAGGGAAGTGCAGCTAGCATGGGGGTAAAAATGGGGGAGAAGACCTTTTTCCAATATGTAAGGGAGAAAAAGAACATAATGAATAAGATAGATTAAAAAAGGAGGGTGGTTTGGCACAGGGTACTGAAGAGACAGCGGAGGTGCTTATCTGTAAAAAGTACTTCTATTCAGTCTTCACTAGAGAGAAAGACAGACTAGTGCCACGAGGGAACAGGCGGTGAGTACCAGACAGGGGGAAGTCATAGATGGTATCATTCAAGCTGATGGGGTACTTAAGGGCCTAGGTGCCCTGAAAGTAGATAAATCCCCAGGACCAAGTGGCATGCATCCAAGGGTCTTATGGGAACTGGCGGAGGCTCTGGCGGATCCCCTGGCAGACCTGTTTAACATCTGTCTGGAGTCAGGAATCATGCCATAGGATTGGAAAACTGCACATGTGGTGCCTCTCCATAAAAGAGGGCAGAAGGATAAACCAGGGAACTACAGGCCAGTCAGCCTCACCTCAATAGTGGGCAAGCTAATGGAGACTATCCTGAAAAATAAATTGGGGAGCTTTCTGGAACATAATGAGCTCCAGGACATGAGGCAGCAGGGGTTTGTGTTGAGGAGATCCTGCCAGACTAACCTAAATGACTTCTTCCATTGGTTTACCAAAACAGTAAACAAAGGCCAAGCGGTTGATGTCTGGTATCTGGACTTCAGCAAGGCCTTCAACTCTGTACCTCTCAGGAGACTGGTCAGGAAGCTAGCAGACATGGAGATGAGAGCTAAACAGGGTGAGCACTGAGGGCCTCTTCAGCCTTAGTAGAAACAAGACCATTAGTGGTAACAGCCTAAAATGGGGGGCAGGAGGGAGATGAAGAGGCACTTTTCACCAAAAGGGTGGTACTTATGTGGAATGAGTTACCAAAGGAGGTGATATCCCTACAAATGGTGGACAACTTCAAGAGAGGTTGGGACAGGGTGAAGGGGAAAGTTGCAGGTGGGGGGAGAGGGGCGGAGGGGGTATTTGAGGTGGGTCAAGGGGGATATGGGGAGGGGGCAATTCCCTCTGTAAACACAGTGAGAACTGCACACTCGAGCAGACTATGTAGGCCATAAGGGCTTTATCTGCTAGTGCATTCATATGTTTGTAATGTCAATACCATATGCCGAATGAACATTGACACCCCTACTACAAATGACAGTACAGCGACTCAGCGATGGGTCATTATACTGTCACCGTGGGACCCTGGCACTGCTGTCTCAGGATCTAGCACCCTCTCCCCAAATCAACTCCGACTCAGAGTTGATTATCTTAAATATGAGGGATGTGGGGGACAGAGTCCCCCAAAGAAAACAGTGTTCTCAGATGGATTTATGCCAACCACAATTGGCGGTGGACATAAATTCATCAGCTGTAATGTCGTTGACAAAATATTTGTCGAACCAGCATCATAGAGCCATCAATACTATTGCCTGTAGGGTAGTATTAGGCCTAGGGACCCATTACTACTACTACCCATCACACTTTTCAGTATCAGAATTTATTGTATTTAATTGGAGGCAGTATAGCGCAGTGGGTTAAGGCTCCGAGCTGCAGATCTGAAGACTTGGGTTTGAATCCCCCAGCCACCTAGGTGCATACTGTGTGATCCTGAGCAAGTCACTTAACTTTCATGTGCTCCCGGGTTGCATCTGGAAATGAGCTTCAGCTTAGTGTGCTACTCCTGATTAAACAATGTTCCCTTCCCTTCCCTAATTCCCATGATTTTATCCAACTATCTCTTGAAAGTATTTTTTGAATTACTGTTCACTAGAGGTAAAGTTTCATACTTGTACTTTTGGAACAGTCTATCAGACAAGGTGGTGGGTACCAAAACCATTGATGATTTCAAGGACAGCTGGTACAGAGTGAAGGGTTGGTGATTACTCAAGGCCACAGTAACACGGAGGGGACTGGGGGTGGATAGGGAGGGCTAGAACTCTGTGTGGACAATAGGTCCTAGGGTTAGGTAGGGAACCATGGGCAGGCTTGATGGACCATCAGTCTTCTTCTGCCGTCTATATTTGGGTGTAAAATAATTTTCTTTTGTCTGTTCTGAAATTTTCTCCCCTTACTTTTTTATCATGGCCTTTCAAGTTGTGACTGACCTCATTTTGTTTTAGTCCCATAGCCTTCATTAGTGATTCATCTCTGATTATATTATACAGCAGCACCAGCCAGGGTTCAATATAGTAACACTGCAGTATATCACAAAATGCTGCAGTATACTGCAGGGAATGGTGTAATTCAGTGGCAATTATGCCCTTTTGTCATGTAGTATTTTATGACAAATCATTTACCGCAAGTTATTGTATTGCATCATGGCTGGCTCCACTGTACATCAGTAATATATCTCCCCTTATTCTTCTAGACTCCAAACCTTGTAGATTTAGTATCTGTAGTCTTTCTTCATGTCTTTGTTTTGTAATCCCCATATTGTTTTTGTAAATCTGTATTGTGTTTTTTTTTTTAGTTTCATAATTTGTATGGTGACCAGAACTGTGACCAGAAGTCCAAACAAAGGTATATAAATGTATATTAGAGTCCTTCCCCTATCGTACTATTTCTTGTTTTTATTGCTTTTTTGTATCATGCACCATGTAATTAGCTCTTTTATGATACTGTTGTACTGCGAGTTCATGCTGAACTCTTTGTCAATTATGGCACCTAGATCTCTCTATTTCTTTACTACTAATTGTTTTTATATCCCAAGTAATAATCAGCTTATTGATTGTTCTGTCCCTTATGAATTACAGCACATTTTGAAACACTGAACTTTATTCCCCAATGTTTTTGCCCAATCCAGTAATTTATCCAGATCCCTTTTTCAACTTCTACCAGTTTCAGGTGTAGATATGTTACCAGTCTTTGTATCATCTGCTTACAGCACACACTGACCTTCTTTACCATTGCTCATATCCATAGCATAGATCTGAAATAGCACTGGTTCCAAAACTGATCCCTGGGGGACACCAATCATAATTTCTTGTCTTTTAGAAAATAAATAATTAATTTCAGTCTGGTCCAGTGGCGCTAAGGGTTGAGACGCTGGACGCCACACCTTGCACCACACCGGTGACCCAGGTTTGGGAATGAGCCCAAGCTGTCGTGGGTCAGCAGGGGAGAGAGAGGATTGAATGCCCGGAGGACTGCTCTCCTCTTTCTGGGGTGGGTTCAGGGGACAGCTCAGAGTCCTAGCAACCCCCAATGGAGATCGGGGGCAGCACAGGCATGCCAGCCAGTGCAAGAGGGGAGGAGTGCAACAGACATCAGCAGGACAGCCAAGGGCAGACGTCATTGCACGCCGCACTCCCACAGGGAACCAACAAAGAAAAAATCTCTCCAAGGATCGCAGAGATGATGGGGGCTCCAGTGGCAGGACTCATATCCCATCACTGGCTCATCTCCTCTGGGGACTCCTGGCCGACCCAACACCCAGGTAAGACCTCTCTAATCTCAGACAGGCCATTAAGGGAGAGTGGACCCATCCTGTGGGGTGATCCTGGAGGCTTGGTCTGCCTGGGGTGTCAGGGGAGTGCTATTGAAACTAGGGTTCAGGCAGGGATTAGCAGTCCTCACCGCGTGAGCACCCTGGAAGGATTCCTGGCCTAGGAGGAGCATAAATAGAGTAAAAAAAAAGAATTAATTTCAACTGTCTGGTGTGTTTAGTCAACTACTACTTTATCCATCTAATTAATCTCGGCTCTAACTTCAAGGACTCTAATTTACTGACTATTCCTTTATAGAGAACTGTAATGAAAGCTTTGCTTAAGTCCAGCAAGGTGACATTAGCTGATTTTCCTTCATCCAAAATTCTGCTAATAGTTTCCTAAAAACTTATCAAGTTGTTACATACAATCTTCCCTTTATTTATTTTATTTATTCACAATTCGTATTTACAACCTTTGAGTCAAAGACTCATTTACAAAAGCACCTCGTCACAGGAAGGGGAGACAACATATTGGTGGAGCAAGACTGGAGAACAATACAGGTGAGATACAAAAGAGCATACAAAGCAAGGCATTTCAGTGAACAATATAGGCGAGATACAGAAGAGCATACAAAACTAAGCAATTTCAGTGACACAGTGGAGCACACAGGTTACAGTACATGGTGTACAGACTACAAGAAGCTATTCTAAGTAAACTAGTACATATGTAATACTATAAGAGACTAGGAGTACTAGGTGGTGGTTACCTGGGGGGGAGGTCTATGTCTGCAGATTGGTTCAGGCGGAGCTCTCGGTAAGGTCCTATAATGGGCATTTACAGCTCTGTGTGTCAGTGAGGTGTTTGCATAGGGCGATTTTGAAGGGGCCGATTTTGGAGATGTTAGTAATGTACGTTGGGAGGGAGTTATACCAGGAAGGTGCTCTGTAGTGGAAAGACCTTTGGGCGAGCGAGGTCCTAGCTCTCGGCACCTGGAAGGTGGCTTTGGTTGTATTTCGGGTGACGACCGAGTGGGAGGCCCATTGAAGGGATGTGGCGACTCCTGGGGGGGAGAGCCCAAGTAGAGTCTTTTTTGCCAGTGTACAGGTGTGGTATTGCAGGTGCTCTTCAAAAGTGAGTAGGTTCAAGGTGGAGTAGAGCTGGCATGTGTGTGGTCTCTCTGAAACCATGCTGATGGATGTCTGTAATTCCCTGGTCTTTCATGAAGTTTTCAATCCTGTCATTAACTAGAAGTTCAAGGACTTTCATAAAGATGGAGGTTAAACTAGTAGGTCTGTAGTTTTCTAAATGTTCTTTATTGCCTTCTTATAAATTGGAGTACAATTTGTATGTCGCCAGTCATGTGGGACCTCACCTGTATTTAAAGGCTTATTAAGAATTTGTAATAGAAAACCTTTGATTTCACTAACAGTCACTTTTAAAATATTTAGTGAGATCTGGTCAAGCCCCTTTGCCTTATTACTGTACAAATTTTTGATTTTATCTAACAGGTCTTTTTGCATGATTTAAAGTGCAATATTATTTAAATTCTCTATTTGGTTAACTGTTGGATAGATTAAGGTTTTGTCAAGTTTGTATATGGAAATGAAATAATTATTAAATTCCTCTGCTAAGGCTAACTCAACATTAATTTTTTAGGTAATTTCTTATAAGAGGTCCAATATCACTACTTCCCTTTTTTTATTTTGTTTTTATTAGTGTTTATAAAGATACCTTTTTTAACAGCTTCCACTGTAAATACTTATATGCATATCACATTCACATATTTTGTACTAGGATACATGACCGTAATACTCAGGCTGTCACAGCACAAGGAGGCTAATAACTAATCAGTGTTTACATTTTATAAACGTTGTTTACATGAACCATTTAGTGCCATAAGTGAGACCAGATTTCCAATTTTTTGATGAGTTTATATAATGATGATTTTTTTTATTCCACTTCTTTGCCAATTTTTCTCAAGTCTTCATTTTTCTTTTCTAATTTGTAATTTCTAATTTCTCCGTGTATTTTTATATGTTATCCTATCTCCTTCACTCTTACTAGTTGTGAAAAATGTTATATGCTTTTTCTTTCACCCTTATTGCCATTTTCCCCTTTTTATTTAACCAGAGTGAAATATTACATTTTTATTATATTTTTTCTTGTGTAGAACATACTTGTCCCTTAATTCTAGCAGTTTTTTAAACTGTCCCATGCTGATTGTGTATCCATTGTGATAACAATTTCTTCCTGAAGCCGGCCCGGTGGCACTAAGGGTTGAAGTGCTGGACACCACACTTCGCGCTTTTCTGGTGATCCCAAGGTGATCACAAACATCTTTAACATGGCTTTTTCAGACCTTAGTGCTGTTCTATCCCATGACTTTTTCGAAAACAGGGCCTACTCCCCAAATACCTCAGCCCCTCAGTCTAATCATCCCCTCTTCTACTTCAGGGAGGTAAGGCTGAATGAAGCTCATCGCTACATTACTGCAGCTATCTCTAAATCTAGATCTAGTAGCGACACCCTGGACCTTAAGCTTCTGTTGCTCACCCTCAATGAGGTAATTCATTCATTAACAAAAATCCTAAACCTCTCTCTCAGCTGTGGAAAATTCCCGGACCTATGGAAAACAGCCACCGTGACACCTGTCCATGAAAGTGGGGATAAGATGAATCACTCAAATTATCACCCTATCTCCATACTGCCCCCACTCTCTAAGGCACTCGAGCGCATCATGGCTGATCAACTTACCGACCACTTGGATAAATACAATATACCTTGTCCACAACAACACGGCTTCAGGTCACAACACCACCACAGCCCTTCTTGAGTTCACTGGAGCTTTGCACAAATCCCTTGACAATGACCCTCTCACAGGGGCTATTTTAGTCGACCTCTCCAAGGCCTTCGATACAGTACATCATGGACTACTAATTCACCAACTACTGAATGCTGGGCTATCACTTAACTCTTCTCTCTGGTTTAAAAGCTACTTAGAAAACCAGTCACAGAGAGTAAAAATTGTGGACGCTCTTTCTGACACCCTGCCTGTTGTGATTGCAAATTCTCTCACTGTAAGTATTACCTGAGCAACCACTCCCGTCGTCACGGGCCAAAAACCACACCACTGGGTTTTGTCTTAACGTCGCTTTATTTGATCAAATCTTACACATGCATGTGGGACTTCTACAAAAGAGAAGGTCTCCGATTACAATTACAGCAGCTTTTTATAAGCTAGATTCTGCACTTTTATCTTGAAAATACCAACATTTCAGTATAAGCCAATCACAAAACAGAATAACAAGTTTTCAGCAATGTAAAAGAAAAACACGTTGATATGTATGAGGTACTTTTCCACTGCTTATTTCATTTTTTCTAATACTGCTTGATACATATGCCTGGGTCAAGCTGACCTGAGAGAGACAATGAGTTTCACTCACACCATAGCAACGTACAGCTTGCCTTCAATGCCACTACGTGCTGTTATCTTTATATTTTGCCCAGGCATGCTCTTATCTTTATATTTTGTCCGAGCCTGTTATTCAGGCTGGTACAACCAGTTCTGCTCAGTTTTATCTAGCTTTCTGTTTTTACAAATGTACCTCAAGTAACCTCAGTACAAATTCTATACCCCTTTAAAAAAGAAAACATGAACTCAGAATTTCTACTACATTCATTATGACTTCGTTACAGCATGGCTTTCAAAGAAAGCATAACTTCAAGGCATATAATAGCATATAATAGCAAATATAGCTTTAGGATATATAAAAAAGGCATACATAAAAATTCCCTCACACTGTTTGCTCGGGTGTCCCACAGGGATCCATACTGGGCCTCCTCCTTTTTAGCCTTTTTTTAAACTCCCTCCCTTACCACTGCTCTGAGCAGATCATACTATATGCCAATGATGCTGTTGTATTCTCCACTCACAGAGATCCTGCAACTTTTCAACACAACCTTCAACTTGGTTTCAGTTCTGTAGAGACATGGTTTCTTAATCATAAACTGGTCCTCAATGACAAGAAAACCAAATCTATGCTCTTCTGCAGCTCTCATAACCCACAAAAGCTATGCCACTTGGCTATCTCCACTACCCAGGGGAACACTCTAGATCAAGTGGGGTCCTTCAAATACTTAGGGATACAGTTTGACCCTAATCTCTCTCCTATGGACCTCATGTAGATAATGTAGTTAGAGCTGCTAATACATGGCTTGGTCTCCTCTATAAACACAGACCACGCCTCACACCAGGAGCTTTGAAGGTTGCAGTCCTGAGCTCTGTGATCTTTGTAATAGACTATGGTCTCATCATTTATGGCTCAGACACAACCACAACCCTTAGACACCGCTCAACTGCCTTAAATAAGGCATGTCGGCTCATTACTGGTGCTCACCGTCTCACCCACACATGTGACCTGTACACTCAGACTGGCTGGCTCCAACTATCAAACCGCATAAAGTTTCTCACCTGCTCCATGATGAAAAAAATCTACCTTGGCCTTGCACCTTCTGGGGTCTCAACTCTGTTACAACACCGAATTAACAAATGGTGCCTTAGGAGATCCACACTACAGCTACTGAAAGTCCCCCACTGTCACACTTCACAGGGAAAGTGCTCTTTTGCTTATCGAGTGCCACTCTGGTTCAGTGGCCTCAGCCCCACCATCTCCTCTGCCCCAACAATTGGTATGTTTAAAACTAGGCTCCAGGACTATCTCACTACCAACAGCTCCTGTGACTGCCCAACTTAACCTTGTTTCTCCACTTCCCTTCCCTTCCTGCTCTAGTGGTCCCCCTTCCCCTCCTCACTGGATTCTACCCTCATATTTTGGTATACCCAATGCTGCACTTTTCACCCTTTTCCCACCCTTCCTACATTCCTTCCCCCCCATGACTCTGGCACTTCTTATATGTTGTCTATTTTCTCTGACAAATGCCGCTGGCTGCCTTGTTACAATGCTACCCTTCAAGTGTATTAATCTGCACTCTGTTTGCAATGTCCACATTGTTGTAATGTCTGTCTTGGTGTTCCCCATAATTTGTATTTCTCTGATGTGGAACCTTTGTAAAAGAGCCAAGGCTCAAAGGTATTTGTAATCCTAGACTTGATAAATAAAAAAAATAAATAAAAACTGGGAGAAGTTATAACAGAAAAGCAAAAGGGGAAAACTATGGCTGAATGTATACAGAACCACAGTATCTGGCAGCTGAAGGGGGTTTAGGTAGAAAGGTATCCTCAAGAGATTTGATAACACCAAATAAAATAAAGCTAACACTTCAGAATAATGAATATAGACCTCTGCTGGAGAAAGTGAAGGTAGAAAGGTACAAATCTCCAAGGTATCCTGTGATAAGGGCATTTGTTTGTGGGCTACTTGCACAAGGGCGATGACAGGAGGGTGACTGGGGGTTGGGCGACATGCAGGTAACTGCGCTGTGCCCCTGTGGTCAAATTCCGTTGATGGCAGGTATCATAATCACAACTGGCAAGTATGGTGACAGGCAGTACGGTGACTGTCAATCACGGCAACCGCTATTCCGGTGAAGAAGATAACGGCGAGAGCAATAACAGTGAGGGAGGAAAAAAGCCAGTATAGGAAATGGTGACTGTACTCAATGAGAGTACATGGCCAGAGCTGTACACCGATAGCAGTGGAGGCACATGGTGCATCCCCTCCGCACGCAGTGCACCATGCAGGTAGTTCAGTCCCCCCCCAACAGCAGCACATGGGCACACGCATGTGTGTGCCCCCCTCTTGCACCACCTTGTGCTTATGGCATGCCCCCCTGACACAGAGAAGATGCATAGTGGTGAGACCAACCCCCGTACCGCTGCCGTAGCACACGATGATGAGACACGCCTCAAACACACTTACGTGCCTGCTTGCTGGGAGTTCAAGTCCTGCAGTAGCAGCCTACAGCACAGAGATCCTGCAGTACTAGCTAGCCACCTTCATGCTGTACAACCAAGGAGCATCAATGGGCACAATGGAAGCACCACATCCTGGGTGTCTGTTTTCACTGGGGGACATCCACATACCGGTCCTGTGGAGGTCGGTTGCCACACACATATCCACAGCTGCATGGCACACAGTGGCCACTGAAACTATAGTGCAGTGCCCACCCACAGTATTACCTTTTATGCCATGGCTCCATGGAGCAAGGCAATGCACACATGCCGGCACACACACAGGTGTGCAACCACATGACCAGCACAGGACCGTTAAAGGTCAGCTGTGCAGAAATGTCATCCTCCCAATAGAACGGTGAATGAAACTATGGACGAGGTCCATTACATCGTTAGACAGAAAGGGAAGCCACACCCAGCCCACCAGGGATTCCTCCAACGGTGGGACAAAGAGGTAAAGAGTAAGGTTTATTTGCACTAAATGCAGGACCACGGTTTCAGCTGTCCTGCAGACGTGCACACAGAGGCCGATGCTGTGCTGTACATGAGACAGCCCCACAACCATGTCCCTGATGTAAGGGAGGTAGAGGTCTATGAGGTCCTTGCCAAGGTGCATGAGTGGGCACGCACAAGCATGAAGGGCACCTCCCATGCACACTGTACCACTGGTGTGACCGATACCATGTCAGGCAGGCTACCTACATTACCGTTCATGAAGTGGATGGTGCAGCATGTGCAGCAGGCTAGTAGGGGTGGCCCTGCCACATCAACATCACTGCAGGACCTTTTGATACCCCCCAAGTATGCCATCACGGGGAGTGGTGACACCTTCCTGCAGCATGACAGCAGTCCATCTGAGGACCGTATCCTCATTTTTGTAACCCAGAGGGCACTGCAGTACCTAGCTGGCAATACCAACTGGTTCTTGGATGGCACATTTTGCTGCTCACTGCCACTATTCAGGTATGATATGCACGAGGGTGTAGTCCTACCCATGGTGTACGTCCTCATGCCGGCCTGGACAGAGTGAGCCTACATACAGGTGCTTGGAGAGGTCAGGAAGCTCATGGGTGGTGTGTGTCCTAAGACAGCCATGATTGACTTTGAAAGGGCTGCGTGGCATGCATTTGTGGCTACCTTTGAAGGGGCAGAACTCAGGGGCTGCTTCTTCCATTTTTGCCAAGCTGTCTGGCAAAAGATACAGCAGTCCCCTTGGTTGCATGCTTGTTATGCCAGGGAAGAGGAGTTCACTCTGAACATCTGAATGCTCCTCGCCCTGGCCTACGTACCTGTGGACATCATAAAGGGGGCCTATGGTGACCTGCTTGACCTGCCCTTCTACAGGTACAAGGATTAGCTTCTGTGACCACTCCTTGAGTATATGGAGGCAACATGGGTCGGGCGGGCAGTTGGCAGGATGGCACACTGCCGACCTCTATTTCCAGTGCCCACCTAAAACATATACCAGGCAATGCTGGATGGTCTTGCCAGGACAAATAACTCCATCGAGGGCTGGCACTGCAAATTTTCCACCAGGATGGGTGCCAGCTACCCTAGCCTCTGGTGGTTCATGGACTGCCTACTTGAAGAGGAACGCCTGACAGGGGTCCAGATGGAGCAGCTGCTGTCTGGTGCCGGGCCGACATGCCCAAAGAAATGCTACTGTGACCTGTCCAGAAGGATTGACATGATCATCGGTGAGTGCTTCCAGAGGAGCACATCAGACTACCTGCATGGCCTTGCCTATAACTTCCAGCTGCAGGTGTAGTCAGGTGTGGTGTGGGTCGGGATGTCACCCATGCTCCACTGGCCGCCCTGCGGCACTGATCCCCTCCCTCATGGGTCATGCGCCCCTCTGTTGCATGCCTTCATGTGCAGCATCACTGCCCTGGATAGCTCTGTTGGTGCCCATCTCACTGCTGCCTTCCTGGGTGCCTGCTGTGGCCATCCTCCAATGCACCCATGCGGCACAGCCATGGTCCATGCTGTATCTCCAGCCTGTGGCTTCATGGTGGCATCATCCTTCTGTGCTCATGCCTGGCAGTCTGTGTCCCCTGTTCCCATCCAGTGTCCTTCCTCCACACTGGTGTTGTGCCCCCCTTCCCTCTGCGATCCCCCCTTCCCGTCATATGGTCCCATGTTTGCGTATAGTGGTGGTGGTGGTATTTTGTTTTGTTTCTTAACCCACCCCGGCCACCCTTCTGACAGTCGCACATGTCCCTGCATGCCATCACAGTTCTACCCGTTGTGTGTGCACCCTTTTCCATGAGCTCACAGTCGCCCATCAGCTGGTCACGCTGCTGCTTGTGTGTCATCTGTGATTTTGTGGTCCTGCTCGTGCCCTGTCAGAGATCATGATTCCGTGATCACCCTTATCACATAGACCCCTCTCCACATATTCTGGACCTGTCCAGTTATTCAGTCATACTAGGAAGAACTCAAATTAATGTGGACCAAGGGGTTAAATATAACAGAACCAATCCATTTTAAAAATATTATGGGACTACCCCCTAGAGGGGCATAAGTAGGAAAAAATGTATCTTTAAAATGTGGGTAGCAGCAGCAGGAAAAACTTTTACTGTGAAAAGGCTCTCAGATAAGACAAAGAGGTTGGAATACTGGTTCTGGTTGTTCAACAAAATGAAGGTAATGGAGGGAATTACAGCTTTGTTTCGGCTGGCAAAACAGAAATATAATGCTTAATGGCAAACCCATTTCTACATTGTGGAAGAGAGGGAAGGTACTCCAGTCCTGGAACAGATACTCTGAAGGGAATGGGAGAGAAAGAAACACAAAAGTTGGAGTGAGGACAGGTACCTACTGAATAAAGAAAAAGAAAAATGCTATGCATAGAAATGTATTTAGATTGACAAGTTGGGGTTATCAATAGTTGTGAGGTGACGATGGTAGAGGAATATGTCTGAGGGGCAGTTTTAAGGTTTCCTTCAATAAAATGTATGTATATTGACACTCTGGGGAGGAAAGACTAGAGACAGACAACATTAATTAAAGGACTTAAGGATGCTACAAGCTTGTAATCTAAAGGTACATTAAGAAACTGACAGACAGGCTGGCCCAGTGGCGGAGAGGGTTGAGGCATTGTGCCTTACCTCTTGCAATGCCAGTGACCCAGGTTTGGGAACAACCTCGGGTCATTGGGGCACTGGCCGGGGGGGAGGGTAGGAGCAGGATTGAGCTACCTACTGACTGTTCTCCTCTCCCTGGGTGGATGCCGTCCCTCCCATAGTCCCATCACCACCGGGTGGAGATACAGTGACGGTGCAGGCAGGTAGAGGCACAGCTGGTAGGGTGGGGCATCCTGTAGGGTGTGACATGCATGTGCCTCCACATGCATGCATCATGTCGGGGACACACGGGATCAGGACCGGGAGAAAAACACAAAAATGGCAAAAGTACTTACAAAAAAAAGAAACAGACAGGTGTACAGATGGACACAGATGTACGAAGCCAAAAAATACTGCAGTGCAGCAGAATAATTGACTGCTCCTCCGACAAAGTAACAAGTGAAAGACATTTTATTAGTGGGCTGGTGGCATAGTGATTGGCGCAGAACTTCCCAGTGTTTCGAACCCAATGGTTCTTTCTCAAGGGGACCCTTCAGAAAGAACCGTTGGGTTTGAGGCACCAGACAGTTTTGTGCTGTCACTATGGTAGCAGCTCACTAATAAAATATGACTTTTACTTGTTACTTTGTCGGCAGAGCAGTCTGATTGTCCAACTGCAGCGCAGTATTGCTTTGGCTTCATGCACATGTATTGAATACCACTGCGTTTCTCTGTTTGTACATTGTAGTTTTTGGTTACTATGTCACATATATAGACTGGTGTGAAATTTTGTAATAACATATTGATAATTTATAACTACAGAAACAAGACTGAAGTGTATAGTTAAGTACTCTCCAAGACTTGGATAGGTTTCTGTTACATGCATGACTGGAACAGTAGGTGCATACAGTAGCCTTGGATTGGTTTCATACATGCAGGTAAGGGAACACAAGTACATGTCTTGGCCAAACCCAACCACCCCCATTTAAGGGGATATTGCAGCCAGCATCTGCCACAAGCCCCCTAGCATACCCCCAGCATTGGCACAAGCCTGGCACATGGCCTGTCTGACATAGGGTGTCCCTGTTGGACTGCAGATGGCCTTTCAGAATCGCAAACTTTGCAAGCTGTGATGCAAAGTGCCCCTTGCATCACTTCTGTTTGATGCAGGCAACTTGAATCACAAGCAGAGTTTTTTATTTAGCTTTTGTTGACCGGGTAAGTGCACTAGATAAATCCTGCCTATTTTCAGGCACAACCCGGGGGAGGGGGATACAAATGAATGCCAAATGACTTTTTGAAACCAGATTAAGCTGTTGGTGGTATTTATAGTGAATGAGGGAAATTTGGTCAGGACTCCGGGGAAATTCCCTTACTCTTTTCGATAAGTGCCATGGGATCTTTAACATCCACCTGAACTACCACCAATCCAGGCAGATGGGACTCGGTTTAACGTCTCATCCGAGAAAGATGGCACCTCAGAAGTGCAGCACCCCTCTCACGCTGCACTACAGTGTCAGTACTGGGATATTAACCAAGTGCCAGATGTGGGAAATTAACCCACAGCGCTCTGATCTCCTGGCCTCAGAGGCGAGTGCGCTACCTACTGAGCCACTGACACTGACAATTCCCTGACTGCCAAATAAAAGTTCAGGATAAATATGCCATTTCAGGTCTTTCTAGCCATTGATCATTTTAAATGTAATCATTTATAGCGAGCAACTCCACTATAGTCCGAGGCATCTCAGTTTTAAGTGCATCATTGATACACCATGCAGCTGTGTGCAATGGAAACTGTCTGTGGTCCAGTATAAAAAAGGGCGAGAAGCAAAGCGTTGAAATAGCACCATTTCAAAGTCAGTTGACATGAGTATTTTAAGACAGAAAGCATTAGACTCATATTACACCATTAAGGCACACTTTATTTAGCAGGCTATTTAGCCATTAAAAAGTTTATACTCACCCCCCCACCCCCCGAATCATGGCATTACAAGTGTACCCATCTAATGGGGAATTCTACTGCAGCACAAACTTGGTCATGGGGAAATGAAAAAAGTCAGAGAAAATGCCAACACATAAAGAAAAGCATGAGTGCAGCTTAAATGACCAGATACACCTTACTTGCCAGATTTGATATTTAATACCCCCAAAAACCAATCGTATGGTATCTAAATTAAATGTGTCCCAACTATGAGACAAAATACCAAAGAAGAAACTTTGTGCATCTATCACTGGAAAATGAGCCTTAGCCCATTTTAGATATAGAATAGACCAAAACTGTAAAATATATGGACATTCAAAATACAGATGTGTCATAATTTCTATACAATTTATACATATTGTGTTTCTTGGACAATATCTCTCCTCCTTACCCTTATGTCAGGTTTCCCTTAACATTTAATCTACCATGGGCTACGAGCCAAGTAACATACCACATATATTCTGGAATACTAGAAGAAGTGAGCATTGATTGAATTTGAATCAGATCCTTCTCTAATCTATCACCAAACACAGGGTTTTCCAAAAAATACTGTTCTAATAAAAGATTATGCATTATTTTCCTAGAATTTTGAGTAATCGATGTATATGGGATTTTCCACACTTTTAATTTACTAAAGCAAGAATGAAAATATGTAGGCAAACTATTGATAGGTTTTTGTTTAGGAATAACCCCTTTTTTAATCCAGTAATCTAACCAATGCGAACTATGATCCGATATCATAGATCCCATATTTTAGATTTCCCCAATAATATTAGAGAAATATTTGTATACAGAAAAATACAGAAAAAAAAAATAGGATTAATCATATTAATCCCTCCTTTCTTTACTGGCTGATATAATATACCCCTTTTTATGGGGTTCAGTCTGCTACCCCATATTGTCTGAAAGAAAACACTAAACATTGCTGAACTCAAATGTAAAAAAAACTCCAATAAGAAATGTTCTAACCATATAAATCCTTTTCTTTTTTGACATCTTCCACCTATTGCAGGATGCCTCTTTCCATCTAGCATTTTGAATAAGTTTATCCCAATTAAATATTGCCATGTCCATCCCACAAAAGAAATAGATTCCTAAAATTTTACAAACCTGTGATGAAACAGGAATCTCCATAATTGTGGTATGTGTAGAATTATGTGTACCAAAGAAACAACACTTACTTTTAGACAAATTAAAGGTAGCTTCAGTTCCCCTCATATAGGCTACAGTTTTAACTTCTGCAGCATCACAAGATGGAACATCCACTAAAAAGAAACATAAGTCATCAGCATAAGCTATCACTTTGATTTCCATATCTTCACACCCTAAAGGAAGACCTCTAATATCATCTGTATGATAAATAACGGAAAGTAAAGGTTCTAAAGAAAGAATATACAACATAGGGCTTAATGGGCACCCCATCTCACTCCCTTAGCACATTTCTACTTAGAACCTAACCATCCATTCACATATGGTACCACCTCTGCCTGTAAATAGTATTGTTTTAACCAACAAACAAAAGGGGAAGGAAAACCCATTTTTTCCATACAATTCCATAAATAAAGGTGGGACACACTGTCAAATGCCTTTGCTTGATCCAAGGTAATACAGATACCTGCAAGTTCATCTATAAAACCTCTTTCTAAAATCTCCCAAATAAGCAATAGGGCATCTGTAATATGATGACCTGGTACAAAGCAAAACTGAGTAGGATGAATAATATGTTCTAGCAAACATGAAATCCAAAAACTAAGAATTTTGGTAAGAATTTTACAATCTGAATTTAGAAGTGTAATTCGACGCCAATTGTGCAGATTTTCCCTATCTCCAGTTTTGTAGAGAAAAATAAGAAGACCTACATTCATACTATTGGGAAAGACACTTTGTGTCAAACAACTATTAAACATAGTAACTAGTTGATGATCCAAAACTATACTAATAACATACGAGCATACAAACATATGAAATTTGCCAGCAGATAAAGGCCTAGAGGTCTATCAAGTCTGCTCGAATGTGCAGCTAGCACCCCTTATTCTGCAGCTGCCCCTCCCTTCTACCCTTCCCCTTCATTAACCCTCCCCCTTGTCATGTCCCATCCTCATTTGAAGCAGTCCACTGTTCTACTGCATACCACTTCAGCAGGTAACGCATTCCACCCAGCCACCACCCTCTCTGTAAAAAAGTGTCTCCTCATCTCCCTCCTGAACCTTCCTCCCTCCAGTCTCATATCATGGCCCCTGGTGGCCTTCCCCTCCCTTACTTTGAACAGCCCCTCTGTACCTGTCTTGTTTATTCCTTTCATGTATTTAAAGGTTTCAATTATGTCACCTCTGTCTCTCCTCTCCTCCAGTGAGTACATGTTCAACTCCTTCAACCTCCTCTTGTATGATAAGTCCCCCAGCCACTTGATCATCTTTGTCACTATGCGCTGCACCCCCTCCAGTAACTTAATGTCCCTCTTCAGATACGGACGCCAGTACTGCACGCAGTACTCCAGGTGTGGTCTAACTAATGACCTATACAGTGGCAGAATCATCTCCTCCCTCCTCGAGGATATACCCCTTGCAATACAACCCAGCATTTTGTTGGCCTTTGCAGCTGCCTTCCTACATTGTGCTGAGTTGTTCATTGACCCTGTAATGAGCACACCCAGATCCTTCTCCTCCTCTGTCTGGGCTAGCTGCACTCCCCCTAGCTGGTAACTTCTCCTTGGGTTCTTCATCCCAAAATGCAGCACCTTGCACTTTTTGGCATTAAAGCCCAGTTGCCAGGTGTCTGACCAGGTTTCAAGCTTTGCCAGATCATCCTGCAACCCCTGCCATCCCCCTAGGTCATCCACCACCGTGCCTACCTTGGTATCATCAGCAAACAGACTGATCTTGCTCTTGATGTCCCATGATATGTCTGCAATGAATATCCCAAACAACACTGGTCCCAGCACTGAGCCCTGTGGAACACCGCCCATCACTGCCCTTGGGTGTGAGCTGCCCACCCACCACCACCCTCTGTTGCCTTCCCTGCAGCCAGTTTCCTACCCATCTCACCAGCTTTACCCACCCTGTGCCTACTAACTTCTTTCCCAGCCTTCCATGTGGCACTGAGTCAAATGGCTTACTGAAGTCCAGATACAGGACATCCACTGCATGGCCCCTGTCCAGTTGCCTAGTTACCCAGTCATAGAACTCGACCAGCTTGGTTTGGCAGGATCTGCCACATATGAAGCCATGCTGTCTGCTGTCCTGTAGTCCTTGGCCTCTAGGAGGGCCACCAGCCTCCTTCAGGATAGTTTCCATTAGCTACCCACAATGGATGTGAGGCTCACTGGTCTGTAGTTTCCCGGTTCATCCTTGGGGCCACTCTTGTGGAGGGGCACCACATGAGCCATCCTCCAGTCCTGAGGTACACACCGAATGTAGAGAGGCATTAAATAGGTCTGCCAAAGGTCCTGCAAGGACCTCTGCCAGCTCCTTCAGTACCCTGGGGTTGATGCCATCTGGGCCTGGTGCCTTGTCCACTCTCAGTGCCATCAAACCCTCTCGAACTCTGCTCTCCATGATTTCCCCATCTGTCACTACTTCCCACCCTGCTTCTGCCATTTCTCCCACCTTGGGTGTCACCCCGCCTCTTCTCGTTAGTAAATACTGAGCAGAAGTACTCATTTAGTGCTTCCGCCTTATCGCACCCTGCTTCCACCCAACCCCCCTCCTTCCTAATCCTTACTATGTGGTCCTTACAGCTCCTTTTCTCCCTGATGTACTTAAAGAAGTCCTTCTCCCCTTCTAATGCCTTGTGCCAGCCTGAGTTCCATAGATGCTTTGGCTACCCCACTGCCCTTGTCACCTCCTTCGATTCTGTCAAGTACCTCCCTGTCCTCCCTCCTCCTGTTTCTTGTACTCCTAAAGGCAGCTCTTTTCCTCCTTACCTTTCCATGACCTCCTTGCTCAACCAGATCGGTTTCTTAGCCCTAGCCTTCTTGCTCTGGGCTTTGCAGAAGGTTTTGGTTGCCTCCACTATCCCCAGCTTTATGAGCTCCCACCTCTGGTTAGTGTCCATACTAGATTGAATTCTGGCCAGGTACCCTTTTACCACTTCCCCCATCCTCCCAAAGTCAGCCCTAAATTTCATAATTTCATTATTTAAATTTCATTCGGAAGACCATTTTCCAAGGGGCCTTTCCCTTCCTAAGACTAGAAATTACTGTATGCAATTCCATTAACGAAATAGGGGCTAATAACGATATTAAAAAATTATCTGGTACTTTTGGTAACACACTTAATGCTAACCACTCATTTACCTTCTCCTGCGTAATATTTTTATCTTCTTGAAATAAGGATGAAACATGAGCATCCAATATTTTAAAAAGATTTTGCTGAGTACTCACTCGATTAATTAGAATATTTTAAACTCATAACATCTTTTTTCCTCCATTGTGTTATATTATTTTCGAATGGATCAGTACACGCTGAAGTACCCTGGGTACCATATTTTTGCTCTCTTTCCAATTGCTGTCATTTTAAATTTTGTAACTGTGCCAATTGTTCTTCAATATTCTTAATATCTTGTGCATCCACTACAATTCCCATATTTATTTGGGAATAAAAAAATTTAAAAACAGTCTGAAGATGTTGTTTATTAAATTTTTGTAGGCATCTAATATTCGTCCTATGTGTGTAAAATAATCTTGAATATCTTTTTTGGAATCTTCCCACCACTCTTGGTGACTATCATATAAAAAGAACACAGATTTACGTGCATTGAAGATATCCATAAACCTCGCCATTACTTCTGGGATATCTAATAGGGATAAATTCAGTCTCCAGTACCCTGGCCCTTTAGAAGTATGTCCATAATTTGAAATTGATAAACTCAAAATTCCATGATCTGACGTGGCTACTAACTTAATTTGTGGAGAAAAGAATTGAAGGGCAGAAGACATGAACCAATAATCTATTTGGGATTTTCGATTACCTAGTAAATAAGTAAAGGAAGGAATGTTTTCAAAAACATCACGTAACCCCGATACCTTTAATAGTTCATTTAAACAGTGGGTATCACAATAGACTTTGAAAACAACTGATTTAATAGTTCATGGAATGTTAAAATCTCCTCCAAATAAAATATTTCTACAAGTAAATAAATATGGCTGAATTAAGTGTAACAACTGAATTTGTTCCCATTTATTTTGGGGAGCATATATATTATATATAATATAATTAATCAAAATGGGATAGCATCTATAAGTACATCCAACAACTATGCTCTACTGGGGCAATATCGATAACATCTGTAATTTTACTCTTTTGAGAAGTAAAACAAATTCCAACTCCGGAACGTAAGTCATCTCCCACTGACCATTAACATGGACCCCACCCCCATGAGTCTGTTGTAGTGGCAAAATCATGATGTGTGTGTATAATCTAGTATCTTGAAAATAAATACTATTATGTTTTAAATCTGAAAACATTTCAAAATTGACCCTTCTTTTCTATGGAGATCTAATACTGTTAGTATTAAGACTAGCAAAGGATATACCATATCCCACGGTTGTAGTGGGATAAGTAAATCAAGTATTAGGATGCAATTTTCTGTTGCTGTTTCGTAATCCTACCCTACTAACTTTTTTTGTTTTACCTTTATTCCTCCCCCTAGGATCCATAGTAATCTCTTGGTCTGAAGAAACCTCCACTTGAGAGGGATTTTGGGAAGCTGTATCAGAATCTGGTTCCTCTGGACCTATGGAAGCCAAGGCCCCAAATTTATTTGATACCAATAAAGGTTCTGGGGACTGGGCTCAATCCATTAATGGAGTCTGTGCAATTCCCTTTCTGACAGGGAGAAACAAAATATCTGTTTCTATACGTTCCACAGAATTAGAAGATTGTGCTGGTAATATTCCAGTGACACCTAATGGGTTTGTATCAGTTTTATGGGATGTAACCCTCTGGACCTGATTCTTAACCAAGATATTTGGTTGGGGGAAGTTTGTATGAGAGGGTTAGACTGTAGATGAACTTCTGGAGATGGTGATGCTAAAGCTGCTGAATACGTGTTAGGGCCTAAAGGAGGGCTCAACCTAATACCATCCAAAACACTTCTAGCTGCCTTAAAAATGATCAAATCCTGCATAGCATAATCTGATTATTCTGTGTTATGAGCTGTCCATGGACAATCAGGAAATAAATGCCCTAGTTCATCACAAAAATTACATTTGACAGAATTTTCACATTGATAACCAGAATGCCCTATTTCCCCACATTGAAAACACTGAATTTTTTCACAAGTAGTACTAATTTGTCTTGGAGATCCGCACTTATAGCATCTCCATGGTTGTCCAGGATCAAATAAAAAGCTCGTATCACACCCAATAAAAAAACAGTTGGGAAGATGAACATATTCATTCTGAATGCTATGAAGTTTAATTTTAATTCTCCATCCCCATTCCAAAACCCTTCCCCATCCAAAACCGGGTCTGGTGTACCCTGAACCTCACATCTTTTGTCCAACCAATAAAGAATATCAGCCAGATTTACACTTTCATTTCGAAACAAAACTGTTACTACCCTAAAAGGTTGTTTTGTTAACGGAATCACCTGAAAATGAGACCAAAAAGGGTTAGTTTTAAGTGAAGCATACTTTAACCAAAAGGTTTCTAAAATAGCTGGAATTCTGAAGCTAATATCGAAAGACTGTTCTCCAGGGGCATGTATAAGTGGGTAAATATCAGCGGGTGTGAAGCCCAGGGATTATTTAATTAATACTTTGCCCACATAGAATCCGTCTGAAAGTTCTTCCATTCCTCCCAGATATCGCAGTCTTATAGCCTGTTCCAAGGGTTTTGCAAATAACTCTGTATATTTTGTTTTAGGTAACTCACTTGAGAGACAGATGGATACATCAGGGGCCTCGGTACCTGTATTAGCAGTGTTTGTAGCAGAATTTGAAGATAAAACAGTACCTGTATCAATAGTTAATGCCACATCAGGAACAATAGAAAAAGGTGTCGCCGAGTCCATAGAATCCACTGTCTCTTTTGCTGGATTTTTTGAATGTGCTAGTACATCATCCGGTTTGGAGGGATCCACAACCCATGTTCTGTTCTCCAATTGTTTCCACCCCACTGTGGAAAGCACTCCTTCAGTTGACCAAGACTCCTCCATTAGCAGTGCTGGCAGCTCTCTTACTGGCGTAGTATCTGGTTTGGATTCCGGCACAGTATCCAATATGTCATCACTAACTCCAGGGCCCAGCTTAAAGGCTTTTTGGGTAGCATTAGGAGATATTCCTAACAGCCTTTTTCTTTTTTTTCCCCCCAGTAATTCAGCCTGTGCCGAAGTTAGAGCAATCTCCGTTTGCAATACTTGATCCTTCAGGATTTCCCTTTGTTTTGCCATCGCAATTACTGTACCATCCTCAATACCATCCATTGCTGGCTCCGGATCTTCAAAAATATCTAATAGTTTTTTTCCAAATCTGACTGCTGCTGCTGCTGTACAGTCTTTGTGGTAAAATCCTCCACCATACCAGCTTGCAGTACACATCCTTCCTCCTCTACGACCTGTTGCAGGCTGACCTCCTCCATCTCGACAACGTTCGGGATAGTGCTCCCTCACAAAGAGTAGGGGAATTTCCCTGGTGTCCTGGCCAAATTTCCCTCATTCACTAAAAATACCACCAACAGCTTAATCTGGTTCAAGGTCAGTTGGCATTAATCTGTATCCCCCTCCCCGGGTCGTGCCTGAAAATAGGCAGGATTTGCCTAGTGCACTTACCCAGTCAACAATAAATAAATAAAATGGTCTATAGTACAAGTTTTTACCCTGCAAGTTTAGTGTTTCAGAAACATAGAAACACAGAATTTGATGACAGATAAGGACCGCTTGGCCCACCCAGTCTGCCCATTTCCCTACCTGTTGGATAAGATGCAGATCCTTGTTAACCAGCAGCCTACTTCTTTCTACCCCAACCCCCTAGAATTGCCTTATGACTGTCCCATACATGCTGGAATTCCACCACTGTTTTTGACTCCACCACCTCCTCCGGAAGGCCGTTCTATGCATCCACAACCGTCTCTGTGAAAAAATACTTCCTTACATTACCTCTGAGCCACCCCCCCATCTTCAAATTGTGCCCACTAGTTCTTGCACACCTCTTTTTTGAAAGATGCTACCCTCTTGGACTTTGTTGATTCCCTTGAGGCACTTGAAAGTTTCTATCATGTCCCCCCCTCCCCCTCCTTTCCTCGAGGCTATACATATTAAGCTCCTTTGGTCTCTCTTCATATGTCTTCCCGTGCAGACCCTGCACCATTTTAGTTGCCCTCCTCTGGACAGCTTCCATCCTGTCTATGTCCTTGCGGAGACTGGATCTTCAGAATTGCACACAGTTCTCCAGATGGGGTCTCACCAGCTGTCTGTACAGAGGGATAACAACTTCCTGTTTTCTACTGGTGATGCCTCTCCCTATGCATTCCAGTATCCCCCCAGCCCTCCTTACTGCCTTCTCACATTGCTTGCCCACCTTTAAGTCATCTGATATACAACAGTTCTGCTGTTTTTGATGTAACAAGTGCTTTGGGTTTCTATGTAGACCCAGGTGAATTACAAGAGTTTATTAGGTATCATTAAGCTAACTGGAGTAGCCAGTCACAAGAATGTATGCATCCCCTGGGCGCCTCTGAAAACATCTATTTTGGTTCAGTAGGCCTTCCCTGGAAAAACTCTTTCAATAAATAAAAATGTATTACACAGTTATACAGACAATCATTTGATGTCACGGTAGTCTGTTATTAAGTTACACAGTGTTATATACTGTATACTGACTTAGGATTTATTTTTTTTATTTATTCTTTGTTAACAGGTAAGGCCAGCTAGGCACAAGTGCCAGTTTTTAGAGGCAACCCAGGAGCTTTGGGCTGGTTAAATGACTTGCTTAGAGTCACACAGTGTGCAAGTGTTGGCTGTGGAAATCCAACCTAGGTCTACAGGTACCAAGCTCACTCACAGCTCGTTACTCTAACCTCTAGGCTATACTGCCATACTGAATCCCCTTGAATCTAGTAACATAGGCAACTAATGTGATAGTCTTCCTACCATTGTATTACAGTGTACCAAATACTGTATTGCATGGAGTTATTTGCAAAAAAAATGTAGGAATATTGAATAAAAACAAGTTTAAAAAAAGGGTATTGGTCAGTATCCTGTGATAAGAGCATCCGCTATTGAGCATTTACAAAAAGGGTGGCTCAATAGCGGCACCTGTTCACAGGGCTACTGGATTGGAGGAGCAAATACGGATATAGTGACACCCTGTCGCTGTATGGGCACGTGCATGGAGGGGAGGGAGCAAGCACGCCATGTGACAGGCAGAAGGGTAGGGAGGGTTTGTGAGGTGTAGCACAGTGGTGGGCTGCCAGGCTGACCATGTAGCGTGGTGGGTTCATGGCAGGCTAGGGTTGGGAGGGTGCTGAGTTCGATGCTGGTCACGTTGATATTTTTGTGCCGGTCTGGGATTTTGTATTTTTTTATGTTTTCATCCCCCCCCCGGCAAGCACCTCCCTGGAGTTGAGAATCCTTTAGTGGGGGCTGTGGGGGGGTATAGCCCCCCATATAAACAAAAAGACCTATGTCTTCGGTGCCCTTTTAGTCTGTGTCACAAGTGTACATTGGTGAAATAGATTTTCGCCGATGTACACTCGCCCTAATGGCCATCGCCTTTCCAAGATCGCCATTATCACATAGAACCACATTAGTCCATTGCTATCTCACTCATGAGATATCAACAGACTAATACCCTCTCATGAAAATAGAAATGATATCTTAAGACCTGATATGAGACCTGTCAGCCTTATCTCTGTAGTGGGTAAACGGATGGAGTCACTGATCAAAGAGTACCTTGTGGACTACCTAGAGAGCAACGATCTACCAGGTAGTAAACAGCATGGGTTTGTGGGAGAGAGGACTTGTCAGACCAGGCTGTTTTCTTTGATTAGGCAACAAAGTTTGCAGATAAGGCTACTCTGTAGTAGATTTACTCTACTTCAATTTCAGCAAGGCTTTTGACTTGGTGCCACACAGAAGATTGCTGAAGAAGCTGAAAGACCTGGATGCGGCTAGAGAAGATGGGGCCCATGCACATATGTGTGGAGTGCCTACCCACTGTGTATGCATGGTGCGTAGCCACCCCACACCCATTGCACCCCCCCCATGCCGGATGCATAAACCGGGGTGCACAGCTCCTATACACCCAATCCCCCAGCCATACAGACTGCAACACACCGGGGGCAGGTGGGGGGCATGCCAGCACTATATGCCATGCACAAAGGTGTGTAGTGCTGTCCTCGGGGGTGCAGAGCAGGGTGCAGATTACAGGGACCCTGCCGTAACACCAGTATATGCCCCACGCACATAGACTGCCACCAGGTCCAGGTGGATAGCCTTCGTCCCTCCACAACGGGACCCCAGCACCCATCCCCACAGGCTGCCCAGTACCACCCACCCCAGCACACAGCTGTGCCCTGTCACCAACCCTGTGAATGCCGACCCCCACACACACACATGGGGGGCTCTGGCCCGAGGATTACAGACACCTCCTTGCCCCACACAACACCACCCGCCCACCCCAACCCACAATCCAGGCCCCTCCGGGCATACAGTAGAGGTCAGTGGCACTGTCAGCATTACCTCCCAACCTGTGTACCTTCCTGTTGGTATAGTGGCATGGCACAACCAGTGGTACAGCCCATCACACACCTCCATGGCCGTCAGCTGTCCAAACATCCGCAGGGGTGCGCAGTCAATGTGTATCCTGCTGCGTAAGGGATCCACTGAGGGACCCAATTGGATGCCTGTCTGGGTACGCAGCTCTGTCCCCTGTCCACCGCGTATGAACCTGTGCACAAGAGGGGGGTGGGGCCACAGACAGATGGCCAATGGTCATGACCGCCACCAGGTGCGCACCTGTCCACAGGTGAGGAGCTCCGTGGGAGGGGTATGTGCCTGTGGTGAGTACCTTCTGCCCCTTTGTGCATAGGGTTCATAATTAGCTGGGTAGGAAACCAGTTGAAGGAGAGACAGGAGAGGGTGGTGGTAAACAAGGTCAAATCATAAGACAGGGAGGTCATGAGTGGGGTGCTGCAGGGATCTGTCCTGAGACCTGTCCTCTGCAATAAGTTCATCATCAACATTGGAGAGGGCACCCAGGACAAGGTGTGACTCATTGCAGCTGACTCAAAACTCTGTGGTAGGATAGATAGTGACAAAGGGATCAGGGAGATGCAGTAGGATCTACAAAGGCTAAAGAGGTGATCTGTGGCTTGGCAGTTGAAATTCTATGCCACAAAATGCAAGGTTATGCACCTAGGGTGGAAAAGACAAGGATAGTGAACTGGATAGGAGGGGTTAAACTGAGCACTATGGCAGAGGAAAAGTCATCATTAGTGACTCCCTCAAACAATCAAGCAATTGTAACAAAACCTATAGTTAGGCTAATAGGATGCTGGGGTGTATGGGAAGGGGTACTGACAGCATGAACAAGATTTGGTCAGAGCCAATACAGCTGTGGAGAGCTTTTAGCAGTGGCAAGAACACTGAAAAGAATATGCAGAGCTCTCGCTGCACCGGAGTCAGCTGTACTTAATACTGAAGTGATTACAGTATTGCACATGCATGATACTCGCGCATGAGCAGTTTGCCCCGGAGTCAGTAGTGCGCAACATGGTGGCACTGACATGACTACATATGCGTGATACTCACACATACACAGTATAAGTCAGTGCCGACATGTTGCACACGGTGGACGTCACTTCTGCAATTGCGGAAAGGAAAAGTAGTGCACCGGGAAGGGGTTGTGTTTATGTGGCCCGCGGAGGGAAAGAGCTGCATAAACAGAATCACTAAAAACTATGTCGGAGCACTATGGCAGGACACCAGACAGCGATTCGGTCACGTGCTTCCACAGTACTTTTATACAAAACTGATGATGGCATAATGTCTGTGGAGCTTGGCCCACACAGCCGTACAAGTCTGACTGCTATTTATCACTTCAGAAGGCAGATTATTGCAAATGTCTAATGTCCTTTGTGTGTAATAAATCTTACGCTTGCTTGTTTTAAAATTGTTTGGCCTAATTTGTTGTTCATGTTCCTTACTTTTTGTTCTATTCTAAAAAAAATATTTATTCTTCCATTAGATCCTCCTGTTAATGATTTTGTACATCATCAACACATTCCCACCAATATGCCTGTTGTGCAGAGTATTTACCCTCACCTACTCCCTCCACAACTCCCCCATAGGACCCTCACCCTCCTGCATGTACTTCCACTTCAGGGAGAGCTGCCTTCTCCTATCACTTTCCAAAGATTTGGAGCTCCTTCCCCTTAGATATCTGTTCTGCCCCATCTACTCATACATTATCCTATCTTCTTTGACACTATATTCCCCCATCCTGCAATTGCACCTGACCCACCTCTCCTGCATTACCCCTCCCTGCCCTCTCTCTTGTTCTATTTCCACTACTCTCCCCGCTTCTACCCCTCCCTAGGCATGCCGATAGCCTATAGCACTAGCTGAGTTTACATCAAGCAGTGTTCATACCCTTGGTGTTCCACTCCTGGGAATAAGACTTGCCTTTCCTCCTTCCTCTTCACTCCTCTTTAATCATTTCCTTTCACAATTTCATACCACCTCCTCCAATACCCCTTTTGTTCCCAATCCCCACCCACCCTTTCCTCAAGTTAACCACATCCACCTCTTCTGTGTCAGTATTCTGTTCCCCATTTTATTTATTTATTTCATTTTTGTTGACCAGGAAAGGAGGACTAGACAATTCTGCCTGTTTTCAGCCTCATCCCGGGGAGGGGGATACAGATGGACACCAACTGATATGGAACCAGATTAAGCTGTTGGTGGTATTTTTAGTGAATGGAAGAAATTTGGCCAGGGCATAGGAGAAATTCCCCTGCTCTTTTCAAGAATTGCCATGGGATGGACTTCCAGTAACGTCATTCGGACCTATGGCGGCTTAGCTTGCTAGCTCCAACCCCAACGCGACTAAATCCAAAGCCATCGCCTTAAAAACTAATGCCTTCCCCAGCCAAAGCCACCAGAATGAAAGCAAACAAGGCGCTACATACTCCAGTGCAAAAACTGAGGGAATTGCTTCATGCGGAACAAGAGGATCCGACAGAGACTCGACCGGCAGCAGACGGACCCCAAATTCCCATACAGCATGAACCGGGCCTACCAAATGAGCTTGTGAAAACCATCATGCAGACAGCACAAACAGTCCAAAATATAGACCAGAAACTAGCAGACCGTCGAGCGGAGCTGAGCACTGTAGATCACAGGACAGAGCAGTTGGAGCTGGCCTCGCCCAAACATCAGAGCAATCAGACAGACAAGATCGTTTGCTCTATATCTGCTTGCTAGAGACAGGAGTTGACCCAGAAGATAGATGATCTGGAAGGGAGATCCAGACGACAAAACATAAGATTTTATGGAATCCCAGAAGGTACGGAGGATAAGCATGGAGATACTGGAGCTTTTTTGAAAGAGTTAATACAGGAAGTGTTAAAGCTCCCGGAAGATCTTGACCTCTCGATGGATCGCGCTCATCGCTCCTTAGCCCCAAAGCCCCAGGATCCTAATACGCGACCCAGACCAATAATAGAACATTTTACTTATTACCAAGCCAAGGAAGAGGTCCTGAGAAGTGCCTGGCAGCAAGGACCGCTAACCTATCGGGGACATAGAATCTCCCTAGATAATGACTACACCACAACAGTACAAGAGGCCGGAAGGGTGCTTTGGCCTATAGTGAAAGCACTACGAGCTAAGTCCATCAAGGCCCAGGTCCTCTTCCCAGCACGATTGAAGATAGCCACAGATAGAGGTACGAAGATCTTTCCTGATCTACTTGCTGCTTCACAATATCTAGAATCAATATCAATACCGGTACCGGCTTTGTATAAAGAAAAGCTGGAGAAGGATTTGATGGCCTCGGCGTGGATGGTAGCCCAGAGGGGAGTAACACTTCCTGGATCCCTGAAGAGAGTTCCCGCTTCGAACTTGCGATCAGACATCTCCTCGCTACTGAGGAAGTATGGCGATCCGGCCAAAATAAATAAAAAAGCGCAGCACCTGAATGAGGACTTAAATTCTGTTCAGTTGGAGGCAACAGGTTCCTGAGCAATCGGGGAAGTTAAGCAAGGAAGCGGTGATCTTCCTTTTTTCTTTTTTTCCTCTTCTCCTGGTTTTTGCCCTGGACCCCCCGGGTTCCCCCCCCACCTCGAACACCTTGAGGTCAAGAGACATACATGGAACTGCTCACAATATTCTGGACCTTGATTACTGGAAGAAAGGGTAAAAAGAAAAGGGGGGAATAACTTAAGACTGTAGAAGTGACTAATCTTTGACAGCATAAAGAATAGATGTAAAGACGAACAGAATTGTTGGAGGAAGGGGAGAAAGAATCCTGCGATGTTCGGGGAGGGGGGGCGGACAGGGGCAGGGGTTGGAGTCTGGGTTCGGACAGAAATAACTAAAGCTCTGCCTACTACCGGAGAGAGGTGACATTTTAGAAGAACTGATTTATAATGGTAATTTGGAGTGAGCCAAAAACTAATGCTGGGTCAACAAGGGTCCTTCTGTAATTTTAAACCTAAGCCTTGTCTGGTTCTGGAGGGTGGAGAGTGATTTACCTGACCCTCAAAGGCTGATAAGAAGACCTGACGAACCAGACCGGCTTCCCTAGCAGTAGGTAAACTAATTAGGCCCCTTAAAGCGACATGCAGTACCCCAATACCAAGCAAATCGTTACAGCAAATTGTTACTCCAGAGCTGCAGCTGGCTCACTCCTGGGAGGGACAGCTGTATGGTTTTAAAAAAAAAAAAAAAGGAAGAATGGCGAAAATTGTTATAAGGGAGATTAAAATAAAGAGTCACAGGTGAGGGGGGGCAGAGGCATAGCCTGCTTAACGGAGAATGGTACTTACGATGCTAAGTCCTAACAGAGGGATCTCCCTAGGACTAAAAGGGTATCTCTTGCTATCATTGAGTTCCCTTTTAACGGCAACAGAGGCTATAGCATCTAAGCTGGGATATACCCAACTTAACCTAGGAAGTCAACAAAACCCAATTCTGTTAAATGAGAGTGGGAGTTATTCCACTTGTTCACTGCTGAAAAGTTATAGTTTTATTTGGTTAGTAAGAGTTGAATTCAAGCAACATGTTGTAAGTGATGGGTTGCAATGTTTACAAGTTCACTAATGTTGTATATTGGTTAATTCTTTGGGTAACAGTTTTACTAACTGCTTCAAAGATATCAGGCACGATCCACTTAAAAAAGCAAAACAATGTAGAGCAGGATGGCAAAACATGACTAAGCCACATGAGTAAACAATTTATTAGAGTTTTGTCTTTCAACATAAATGGCTGTACAAGCCCAATAAAAAGGAAAAGACTAATGAAATATTTAGCACAACAAGAGTGTGGGGTTAACTTTCTCCAGGAGACACATCTCTCTCCATCAGAAGTAATGAAGTTAAAATCTAGGAGATTCCCCCAGGTGTTCCACTCTTCGCTCCAGAAGGGGAGAAAGAGGGGAGTCGCAATTTTACTTGCTGCATCCCTTCCTTTTGAGGTGCAGGAGGTGGTGCAGGACCAGGGAGCCAGATACATTATAGTTACTGGCAGAATACAAGATACTAGGGTCACCCTTGCAAATGTCTATGCACCTCCAGGGTCGCCGCTCTCGTTCTACTCTTCTTTAATTCAACTAATTGTTGAGAAGGCAGAGGGGGTTTTGGTCTTAGGAGGAGACTGGAACCTGGTTTTTAACAGAGCGCTCGACACTACATCCCAAATTCCTCCAGCTGATGTTAAAAAGCCAGCTCTGTTAGGAAAATATTGGAGCAGAGTGGACTGAAAGATATCTGGAGAGAGAGGTATCCCATGACTAAAGAGTACACCTGTTATTCTCCCAGGTTTAAAGTATTCTCCAGATTGGATATCTTTCTCACCTTTTCACAATGTCTGACTGAGTTTGTTGAGATCTGGGTAGGGACATGTACAATGTCCGATCATAACCCGATATTTGTGGAAGTAGATTTCTCCCTCCCAAAAAAAGACACATTGGAGATTGAACAGCTCCCTCCTTCAGGATAAGAACATAGTGCAAGAAATTAAGCAACACATTGCTAGAACCCTGCAGGAGAACAATAAGGGGGGGATCTCCCAACAGATATTGTGGGACATTGTTAAAGCTACGACTGGGGAAGGCTTATTGCCATTGCATCGGCAAGAAAGCGGGAACATAAGCAAAAACAGCAGGAACTTTTGCAACAGATTAAACATCTGGAGGATGGTCAGAAACTTAAATGGAAAAAAATAGAGACCAGGAACTTAAAACAAAAAAGAAGGAGATGGAGGATCTACAAAAGGCAGAGATAGAAAAGTCCCTACATTACTTGAAGCAGAGATTTTATGAGGGAGGTCCACGGGCAACAAAACTATTGGCCTTTAGATTGAGGAGACACCAGGCGAATTCAGCTATCACCAAAATAATACTACCAAATACAAATAAGACAGGCACCAAATTGACAGAGATTTCAGATGCTTTTGTTCCATATTTTAGCAAGCTCTATCAGGCCCCCGAAGAAACTTCTCCTACAGACAGACTGGAGTTCCTTTCCTCCCTCTCACTCCCCACCTTGACGGAGGAGGCAGTTCAATCCCTGACCAGACCAATCTCCCAATTGGAAATTATAAATGCAATTAAGCAGCTAAAACCAGGTAAATGCCCCGGACCTGATGGGTTCAGTGCTGAATTCTATAAAACTTTCAAAAAGGAGGTGTCCCCTCTCCTACGAGAAGTATACTCAGCTGTCTGGGAGGACGGAACTCCCGGCCCACCCTCCTGGCAATATGCCACCATTTCCTTAATTCATAAAGAGAAAAAAGACGCGGCTAAATGTGAATCATATAGGCCTATACCATTGCTTAACGTCAATTATAAAATACTAACCTCGATTGTAGCTTCTAGACTAAACACACAATTGCCGGGTCTCCTTAATATGGATCAAACAGGATTTGTCTTTGGATGACAAGCTGCAGACAGTGTTCGCTCCGCCATAGACACTATTGATGCAATACACCGAACCCATACCCCAGCATGTCTTATGAGCCTTGACGTGGAGAAAGCTTTCGATAAAGTCTCTTGGAGCTTTCTTTTCATGGTACTAGAGACCATGGCTTTCCCCTGTTCATTTATAGAGGGTATAAAGGCTCTATATACTAACCCACAAGCATACATTTGAGTGAATGGAAATCTCTCTGAAAGGTTCAGGCTAAGCAGGGGAACCAGGCAGGGCTGCCCTCTATCTCCACTGCTATTTGCACTATACATAGAGCCTCTGGCAGAGGCCATTCGCCAATCGGAGACCATAAGGGGTGTTGAGGTGGGGGGGAGGAGAGAAGAGTCTCCCTATATGCGGATGATGTGCTCCTCACATTGGCAGCCCCAGAATCATCCATCCCCGCAGTCTGGTCGATCTTGGAGGAATTTGGTAGGCACGCAGGATACTCTCTGAATAAATCCAAAACAGAGGTACTCTGCTTCCACTATACTCCATCTCAGGAGACATTCAAAATGTTTCCTCTAAAATGGGACTCTGAGAGAATGAAATACCTAGGTATGGTAATAACTAAGAATCCTTCCAGACTCTTTGAGGCTAATTATAAACCCTGATAGACCAGATTAAGAAAGATTTCGAGAAGTGGGCCCTAATCAATCTTCCAATGTATTCCAGAATCCATACAATCACAATGAACATCCTTCCCAGATTCCTTTATTTATTTCAATGTCTCCCTACATTTATAAGTAAATCCCAATTCCTGAAATAGAATAAGCTAATAACTAATTTTGTCTGGAATGGCAAGAAGCCCAGGATTAATCTTAAGATACTCTAAGCACATAAGAAGGTAGGGAGTAGATCACTGCCAGATTTGGAAGACTATTATTTGGCTACTCAATTAAAGATGGCCCTGATCTGGTCCACTCCTAATTTTAAGTCAAACTGGAAAACAATTGAAATAGGGGAAGCAGAGGGGGCAGTTCCATTAGATGTGAGAGCCCTACTGCCCCAAAACAAGCTGGGCACAGCCCCTCACCCACTCACGCCTGTCAGGAACACTACAGCAGCCACACATAGAATCTGGCAAAAATATAAGTTGAGGTGGTCTGTTTGGCCCTTGACTAGAATAGCTTGAACCCTGGATTTTCTCCCTGCAAAGCTAGATCACAGCTTTAGGCTATGGGAGAGACAAGGCCTAGTCTATCTAGATCAATTATTGCAGGGTGAGCAGGTCCTGGATTTTGCCACACTTAAAGAAACTTACAGACTTGAGAAGAGAGACCATTTCAGGTTTTTACAAATCAGGGCCTATATAAATTACTGTCAAAATCGGGACCATACATCATCTAAAGCGGCCCCTCTGCTAAACTGTATCCATGAAATTCGAACAGGACATATACAGAAAGGCCTCATTTCAAATATATACAGGGCCTTATCACAAATGAAAAGAGATCCCTTAAATAAGATTAAGGCCAGGTGGAGGGAGGAAGGTGGAGTTGACATGGAGGAGGGAGACTGGCTTAAGGCTTTCCAGGCTACTACCAAGGCCACAAACTCACCCTATTGGCAAGAGTTCAAATGGAAAGTTAAAAACTCGCTTTTTCCTCACCACCTCTGCTTTGCATAAAAGAAATCCAGCGCAGGCCCCGGAATGTTGGAGACAATGCAAAGAAAAGAAGGTGACACATGTACATGTTTTTTGGGAATGCCCAAAGTTAAAGGACTATTGGGAGGGGATCTGTAATATCCAGGGGGAAGTTTTTTCATTAACACAAGCTTTGAGCTTCTCAAACCTAATTCTGGGTGTCCCCCCCCCAGGGTCTTGGCTCCACCGACGCCCTATATTTATGAGCTATACTTATTGTGGCAGCACATAAAAACCATAACCCGCTTATGGCGGAGACTGAGCCCACCAATGATACAGAGCTGGGTCAATACAGTACAGGAGATTTCTGAAATGGAGGAGATAACCTACGAACTAAACCAGAAAATAGATTTATACATAAGGAGATGGACACGGTGGTTCTTGTGGAAGGATATACACCCAACAGTCCCCTCCTGATGTGATCTGAAATAATTAGAGGGGGGTGGGCTGAGAGGGTGGGGGGATGGGTCAAGGAGCCATAGGACCAACAGGATCCACTGTGGTCTTACGGTGGCAAGAATATATTAGTGCAACATACTCTGCATTGAAGGAATGGAAATGCTGAAAGACAAACCAGAAAAATCCTAAAACTTTGTATTGGAAAGAGACAATTTATTACAGTACTACAGAATAATTGTAACTGAGCCAGATTGATTGAGAAGCCTGATGACAATAAATGTATTTGTACCCATTTGATGTCAATAAACTTGAGTATAAAAAAAAAAGAATTGCCATGGGATCTTTAACATCCACCTGAACTACCACCAGAACAGGCAGATGGGACCTTGGTTTAACATCTCATCCAAAAGACAGCACCTCAGTACAGCAGCACCCCCCCCCCCTTGCTGCTCTACAGTGTAGTGCTCCCAGATTGATTTGGCATTTCCCCTGTAACTCCAAGGTGATTTTTCTGAGTTTTCCTGTATTCTACATTATTTCCTATGGAAGCAGAATTGCTCTGTTTTCCTTTATAACCAATGCAAGTCTATGGGCAGAATTTCCCTGTAGGTCTGGGAGCCCAGTCAGTGTCAGTATTGGGATTTAACCCAAGTGCCTAGTGTGGAGATAGAACCCACAGCCTTCTGATCTTACAGCCTCAGAGACGAGTGTGCAACCTGCTGAGCCACTGACACTGCTACTTACTACCCCTAGTGCTAAAAAAGCAAAATGTATCTGTGTTGAAATGCTTTGTACATATGCATATGATATGTATATGAGTATAAAAGTAAGTGTGTGTGTGTATATGCTTAAAAACATATATGTGGCATACATTATTTTAGAAAGAGTTTCCCCCGTAGCTGCTACAGTACCTGCGGCAAATTTGTGTAATCAATGACCGGGGTATTCTCTGAGGCAGTTGCTGGAGCAGATGGACGGTTGAGGTAACCCGTATCTATCCTGTGACCTCGGGATCTATCACGGAGGAGCAGTTTGAAGAGTGATTACTGTCCAGGAAAGAAAGTATTGCATAAAGGTGCAAGAGGCCACTGGAAGAATTGGAAAGCTGAGTAACATCGGGCATGAGTGCTGGAAGGCTTAATGATGCTTTCTATCTGAACTTTGGAGACTGTTATTACTCTTAACAGCTGAATTGTTTGCTCAGTCACTGGGCTCTGCAGTTGGTGGGGGGGTCTGTTTGGGACTCAGATGATTGGGGTTGTAGCCATTGGAGCTTCCTGCTGTAGGGCTGGGATTTCAGCAGCTTTTGGACTGTTGGTTGTCTGGCTGATGAAGACGGTCAGGACATTGAGCCCTAGTCCCTAGTCATCGAGGGGTTATTTACAGCCTCCCCCCCATATTTGTGGGCTTTTAGTTGCCCATTTTATCAGCTGTTGGAAGTGGAGCTTGGACTATTATTTAAGGCACACACCAAGGGTAACCTGTAGGACTACCCAGGAGGCTGGAGTAGGGATTGGGCGGCCTCTCTGGTAGGGTGCTGGGGAACTGTGGCCAGAGGATGATAGGGCTCTGATTGCCCTTGGGTATTTCGTCAGATGAGCATCGTAGGGTGTTCGGTTGGGGACCCCATCTTTTCAGGGGGCTGCGCTTTCCACACTGTGGCATATTGGGGGTGTCTAATTATGGATTGTGGTTTCTTGTTATCAGGGCCTGCAAAGAAAGATCTATTCCTGGGACTAGCAAAAGGTTAATCTATCCGTGACTGCCTCAGAGTTGTTTTGGGTCAGAGGCGGTGAGAGGGCCTCCATGTAATTTTCATTTGCATGATTTCATCAACATAGAAACATAGAAGTTGACAGCAGATAAGGACTACAAGGTCCATCCAGTCTACTAATTTTTTCTACCTTATGAATGTGCCATAGGCCTGTACTCTGTCAATGGCCTATCTATTCATACTCATCTTTATTGCTCCCTTATGCTTGTCCCCTGCCTCTTTGAAGCTCTGCACTGTATTCACATCCACCACTTCCTGAGGCAGGCCGTTCCTTGCATCCACTACCCTTTCTGTGAAAAAGAACTTTGTCACATTCCCCCTTAGTAGGCCTCCCTCTAATCTCATGTTGTGTCTTCTTGTCCTGCTATTTTTCTTATATTGAGACTTGTTAAGACACTTTCACCTTGTTAATGCCCTTAAGATATTTGAATGTTTCAATCATATCACCTCTCTCCCTCCTTTGGTCTAGGGTATACATATTGAGCTCCGTTAATCTGTCATCATATGTTTTCTGATGCAGTCCCTGCACCATTTTGGTTGCCCTTCTCTGGACTGCTTCCATTTTGTTAATGTCCTTGTGCAGGTGCAGCCTCCAGTACTGCATGCAGTACTCCAGATGGGGCCTAACCAGTGTCTTGTAAAGAGGGATTATTACCTCCCTCTTATGACATGTGATACCCCTCCTAATACACCCCAACATCCCTCTAGCCTTACCTACTGCTTTAGCGGTCTGCTTGGATGATTTCAGGTCATCAGTAATGATGATGCTTAAGTCTCTTTCTTCCCTTCTGATTGCCAGTAACTCCCCTCCCAACCTATAGGTGGCCTCAAGGTTTCTCTGCCTATGTGTATAATCTTGCACTTCTTTTCGTTAAACCCCAGCTGCCACTCTTCTGACCATCTTGCCAATTTATCTAGATCTCTTCTTATTCTGCCTACCCCATCTGGATCATCTACTCTGTTGCAGATCTTGGTGTCATCTGCAAACAGACAAACCTTACCCTCCAGTCCATTTATAATATCACTGATGAAGATATTGAAGAGGACGGGCCCCAGGACTGATCCCTGAGGTACCCCACTTGTGACTTGCATCTCTTCTGAATGTATACCATTTACTGCACTCTGTTTTCTGCCCACCAACCAGTTTGCCACCCAGTTGACCAACTTCTGACCCAGCCTGAGCCTACCCAGCTTATTAATCAATATTCTATGTGGAACAGTATTGAAAGCTTTGCTGAAGTCAAGGAAGATGACATCAGCTGCTCTCCTTGGTCCACCACTCTGGTTACCCAGTCAACGAAATCTATGAGATTAGTTTAACAGGACCTTCCTGTTGTAAACCCATGCTGTTTTGGGATCCTGTTTTCCTATGGGTTCCAGGTGTGGCACTATCCTTTCCTTAAGGAGTCCCTCCATAATCCTGCCCACTACTGAGGTTAGACTGACTGGTCTGTAGTTCCCTACCTCCTCCCTGCTACCACTCTTGTGGAGCGGGACCACATGAGCCCTTCTCCAGTTTTCTGGGACCTCTCCTGTGCTCAGAGACTCACTAAACAGTTCTCATAATGGTTCTGCTAGTTCCACCCTTAGCTCCTTTAGTACCATGGGATGTATGCCATCAGGTCCCATTGACTTGTCCACCCTGAGCTTATCGAGCTCTTGTAGGACCCTTTCTTTTGTGAAGGGACTAGTGCACACCTCCCCCCCCCTCCACGTTGCTGAGCTGTGGGCCCTGCTCTACCTTTTCTTCAGTAAATACAGAGCAGAAGTATCTATTTAGATAGATGCTTTCATTGTCCTCCTCCTCTCACACTCCCTTATCCCTTGATCTTAGCAAACCCTCTGGGCTGTCTCCTTTCACTAATGTATCTATACAAAGTCTTGTCACCTTCTTTTACTGTTCGTGCTAGTGTTTCCTCAGTTTAGGTCTTTGCCTGCCTTACTGTCCTCCTGCTTCCCTTTAGGGAAGTTTGGTATGCCTCCATTTTCTCCCTGCATTTCTTTATATTTCTTGAAGGCCAGCCTTTGGCTCTGACCTTTCTGCTACTGCTCTTGAGAACCAAAGTGGTTTCCTTCTTCTTTTACACTTCTTTTTCTCTCTAACACAATGGGATGTTGCTTCAGGTATTGCATCCTAAATGCTTGCCCACTTTGCCTGTACCCCCTCACCTGTATTTCTTCTTGCCAGGGCTAGCTTAACTCTGTTGGCCATCTTATCAAAGTCAATTCCTCTGAAGTCCCATATTTGTGCCTTGGAATGGGATGATTTAGTTCTAGTGGCCAAATTGAACCATAACACGTGATGGTCACTGGCCCCCAGGTGACCGTCTACCTGGAGATCTGTGATCCTTTCCCTGTTAGTCAGAACTAGATCTAGGCTATCCCTGTCTCTTGTGGGTTGTTCTACCAGTTGTTTGAGGCCCTCTCCCTGCAGGGAATCCACTATGTGTCTAGTTCTGGCAGATGCTCCTGCTGGTATATATCAATCTGTATCTGGCATGTTGAAGTCTCCAATTATCAGAACCTCCCCTTTAGCAGTCATGTTTTGTATATCTTCTAATAGTAATGTGTCTAGGTCCTCCCCCTGGTCTGGAGGCCTGTAGACAACCCCAGTTCATGTGGCAGTCCCATTTCCTGTTTCCAGGGTGACCCACAGTTTTTCTGGCTCCTTAGGTATATTCTGAATTTCTGTAGCTTTCATATTTTCACTGACATAAAGGGCCACTCCACCCTCTTTTGAACCTCAGTCTTTTCTGAACAGTACATAGCCAGGTACTGAAGTCTCCCAAGTGTGCTTACTGGTGAACCATGTCTCGCTAATGGCTACTATGTCCAGTTTAGCCTCTATCATTGTTGCCTGCAGGTCTGGGATCTGGTTTCCCAGACTGTGAGCATTTGTATATGTGATTTTCCTTTGACTAGATTTTGGTGTGTTAGTTGTTGGGCGAGGTCCGGCGTTTCCCCTGTGCATTGTATGGGGAGCCAGACCTTTTTCCTTACCTGGTGATGCAAATGAACTACAAACATGCTGAACTCCTGTTAGATCACTAGCTGAGGGGAAGGGGTGTTCTTTCCCTTCAACATATTAGGGTGCTGCACCCCCTCCCCATTTGCTAGTTTAAATATTCTGCAAAGACATCAAACTTCTGTCCCAATGGACTGAATCCCTCCGTATTCAGATGCAGTCTATCAGATTTAAAGAACTTTTGCTCCCCAAACTGTTGCCAGTTACCTACAAATTTGTGTCCTTTTTCCTGGCACCAGCTCTTGAGCCACATGTTTAGCTCCCCTATCTCCCCTTCTCTGATCTTCCGTCCATCTGCCCCCCTCTCCCAAACTGGCAGGATCTCAGAGAAGGAAATGCCGGATGAAATGGATGACAGTTTGTCACCCAGCCTGGTCAGGTGTTCCTTGGTTTCCACAACTGACTGGCTGGCGAGATCGTTAGTCCCTATGTGTACTAGGACATCAATGTTTTCTCCTGCTTACTGCATGATTTTAGCAATGCAGTCAGCCTGGTGGCATAGAGGGCTGAGCCGCTGGTGCCTTACCTCGACCCAAGCCAGTGACCCGGGTTCAGGAACGGACTCGGGGCACCGGGGATCGGCAGGGGAGAAGAGGATTGAGCATCCAGAGGACTGCTCTCCTTTCCTTAGGTGTGTTGTGGAAGTGTGTTGCTCTGTGGTGACCTCTGGTGGAGACCAGGGGTAATGCAGATGCTGCAAGAGAGGGAACATATCAGAAAAGCAGAAAATGGCTCAGCTGTCAACCAGATGAGATCCACCTGGTGGTCTGACGCCATCAATGTCCCACCATCCATCCCTCAGCAGTACCCTGGGGCTAAGAAGTGTGCTTGTTGGCCCCACAGGTGCCTCTCCCCTCAGAGGAGGGGGTCCACCCAGTGAAGGGTTACATCTGGGTCACCCTGGGGATGACTGCAGATATGAGGGATGGGGGTATGGGAACAGGATGGATCAGAGGTGCCTTGGCACAGCCTGAAGAAGTGGCTGAGAGCAGTAGCATGATGGTAAAAAGAGAATACAAAAAAAAAGCAATGCAGTCAGTGTCTCTCCATGCTGATGTACCTGGGAGACATCGGACAATTACCCCCAGCTAGAAGGAGGTATCACCTCCATGAATCAAGATGTCTCCTATGACCAGAAGTCTTTTGGATTTCCTTTTTGCTTTTTTTGTTTTGGTCCCTGTTTTGGGTTAGGTTTGTTGCACTAGCTCCTCTGCTGCAGTGTCCTGCTCTGCAGTGTCCTCTGCCCCTTTGTTTGATTTTGGAGAGAGAGGCAGATATCTGTTTGTAGTTTTTACATGGTTTGTAGAGGTGATATGCTGGAGAGCACTGAGTGATGTGGCATTCAATTTGCCCCTCCTAACTGTGATGTGGACAGCCAGTTCTGAGTGCTATATTTTGAAAAATAAAAAAAATGTGTTATGAACTGTCTCCCATGAGAAATGCTGAAACAGCATGTGAGATCACATGCACACACACAGGTTTTAGATACAAGGCATTACCTGGAAGGCCTGAAGCTAATTATAGGCTAGAAGAGGCTTGAGTTGAGCATATCCATTTTATGACATTTCAAGAGGAGGAAACCAGGTTTAGTAAACTGGTTCAAAATCATAAATGCTGATGTCTGTGTGAAAGGGGAAACCAGGTTTAGTATTCTGGTACGAAATCATAAAGATGCTTTCATGTCCTGGAAGGGGAAGCCTTATAAGATCAAAGAAATGTCATTTGAAGAGTATGAGTCATGCTGAGGTTGCAAAATTTAATACTTGGAAAAGACATCCTGTTTTTATATAGATATTTTTTTTATATATTCTCAAAGAGAGGAACTAGATGACCTCATGCAAAATAGGTGGGGAAAACCAGCTTTTAAACATTATTCTTTTTCCCTCGAACACACTTCTATCTAGACTCTGCAAAGAAACATCTGTGAGCACTTTAAGTAGGTATTTAGAGAGAGAGAGACAAATTGAATTACTGTAGTAGGAATTGCACTGTTTATAACCTTGTTCTTTTAATAGAGTTGTATGTCTTGTGATATAATAGTTCTGTATTTTATGTTTTACATATTTTCATCTATTTTAGTAAAACTCTTTTCAGAGCAAACGTGGTCTGTCTTTGAATTTCTTTCATTTGCAAGAAAAGTATATATGGTTATAGCTGACACTAGGCATAAGCTTGAATGGTGATACTAAACTGAAAAGAAGCATTTTTTTTAAATCTGAGGTCTTAATAAAAGTTTTTAAGGGTCCATTTCAGTACACCTGGTTAGCTGCCCGTAGGCAAAGATATCTGGCCCCCCAAAGACAGAATTATCTGGGCCTGTGCATTGGGTATGCTAGCAAGAGGTTCACAGTTTGAATCCCTCCAAGACTGGAGACCAAAGGTTGATCTGAACTCACAAAACAGGCAAGAGGGTTACCTTGTTCTGTTAAACTGTTCACAAGACTGCGCTCAGAGGTTGGCACTTTGGGAGTAGAGGGCTGACCTGCTGAGTGAGTTTGTGATGGATTGGTTGGCAGCAGTGGCATAATTTTGTTATCACAAGCTTTTATTGTTCTGTGTCAGCTTGAGACCGTAAGCTCACTTGCAAAGAAAGAAAAAGGCAGAGTTTTATTTTAAAAAGGAAACAGAACTATACCACTTGACATACAGTCAAGTTCCTACCCGTTTAATTTTTTTTTCCTAAAGTGCGAGTCAGAGTAGCAGTAGTCAGGGAAGAAGATGGCTTCTGACTACAGCAGGCACACTGTAGACTACTTAAAGCAGCTGTGTGGGGACAGAGGAGTCCCATTTGAGGTGACAGCCAAAAAGCAGAACCTCATAGATGCCCTGATGGTAGCAGATACCCAGAGCAGCGAGTCATGGACCATGACTGGAAAGGACCAAACCTCGAGTGTGGCAAGGCTAGCGACCAGTGCAGTGTCCAGATCCAATGAGGAGGGCAACAGGGCCACTGTCAGTGAAGGGCAATAGCAGCAGGGGAAGGTCACCAGTATCCTGAATCCAGAAGTACTCAGGTTGCAAATTGAGTTGCGGAGGATGGAACTGGAGTTCCAGGAGAAGAAAGAGCGGGAACAATGAGAGGCAGAGCAAGAACAGAGAGATGCAGACCATGAGGAGCATGAGATCTAGTAAGTTGCAGAGGAGAAGAGAGAATGAGAAAGCTGAGACGCAGACCATGAGGAGCAGGAGCACCAGAGGCAACATGAACTGGAGAAGATACGACTCCAACCAGTGGCACAAGAGCAGGTAAGTGGCTTGGGTTTAACTGGGACTGCAGGACGGAGTTACAAATTGAACTCCAAATTAATAGCCAAATTTAAAGAGGGGGAGGATATGGATGCCTTTTTAAATTCTTTTGAAAAAGTTTGCATTCAGGCTAAAATTTCTAGGGAGTCCTGGAGCTTATAGATATCCCCGCTACTTACAAGGAAAGCTTGGGATGCATTGGGTCAAATGGATGATGAGGATAGTAATAATTACAGCAAACAAAAAGCTGCACTGTTAAAAAAGTTTGAATTAACTGCTGAGTCATACAGAGCTGAATTCCAAAAGCTCAGGAGAAGCCTTGATATGAGCTATGAGGAGCTAGCCACGAAATGTCAGTTTTTAAAACATTGGTGGGAAGGAACTGAGGCAAACTCTGCTGATAAAATTGAAAATGTGATTTTATTAGAACAGTTTTATTGGGTATGACCAGCCAAGCTAAAAACCTGGCTAGAGAACCGAGATCCCAAAACAGTGCAAGAGGCTGCTGAACTCTAGGACCACTATGCCAAGAGCAGACCTTCTCTGAGAGCAAATGGGGCAGGTGTGGCAGCGCAGAAAGGGAAAAGCACACCTTCAGGGCAGCTAAAACCCTCACTTCCTACACCAAAACCAGTTAGCCCCAGGTTTCAGAGAAAAGATTTCTCTGAGAGAAGAAATGAATGTTGGTTGTATAAAGAAACTGGGCATATTGCCAGACATAACAGGGTGCTAGAAAAGTAGGTTGTTTGTGTGTCCCTGGAAGCATGCCTGTGAACATGAGGGAACACATGCACCCAGTCATGGTGAATGGCATACAGACGCAGGGGTTAAGGGATACTGGGGCATCCCTGACCTTGGTAAAGGGGATCTGGTAGAGCCTGGTCAGCTTATACCCAATAAATATGTCACTCTACAGGACTTCACTGGTGAGGCTAAAACATTGCCCCTCGCTAGTGTTCTCCTAGACTAGGGTGAAACGGGGGAACAGTGCAACAGGTGGCTGTAGCCAAAAACCTTAGCAGTGGATGTGATCCTGGGCAACAATCTCAAACAAGGGATGGTATGTGCAGTTACCCGTAGCCAAGCAGCAAGGGAAAATTGTAGTTCCCTGAACCCCACAGAAGCCATTGTGGAAACCACTGAGAGACTGGTCCCCCAGCCTGTGTCTCCTGATATGGAGATTAATGAAGAGGGGGTAGAAATTTCCCCAGTAGCAAGTAACCACACAGCTACAGAGGGTTACTCTGAAGAGGTAAGGGTGATCCATTGTCAGAGGGTTGGGATTGATGTCATCATGTTGACATGGTACATCCTTTCTCTCTGCCTTCAGTCAGGTAACTCTGTAATGTAGTTCATGTCATTTACCTTCATAACCACTTTGTACGGTCCTGCTCATTCAGCCTGCAGCTTGTCTTTCTGGATTGGAATAAAGACCATGACTTCCTGACCCACCATGTACGAGTGAGCTCTGGCTCTGCAGTCACACCATACTTTTTGTTTCTGCTGGGCAGCTGTCAGGTTGTTCTGGGCTGTCCCCATCAGCTCCTTCAGCCTTTCCCTAAAACTAAGGACATAATCCACTATGGGAGTTCCCTGGGTGGCATGCTTGCCTTCCCAGTCCTCCTGGATCAAGTCTAGGGGCCCACATACCCAGCGTCCATATAAGAGTTTGAAGGGGGAAAATCCTGTTGACTCTTGGGGCACGTCACTGTATGCAAACAACAAGTGAGGAAGGTATTTCTCCCAGTCCCTCCCATGCTGTTCAGCAAATACCTGGAGCATTGACTTCAGGGTACCATTGGATCTTTCCACAAGCCCATTGACTTGTGGGTGATACAGTGCTGTGCATCTCTGCACCACCCCATACTTCTTCTATAAACATTTCATCAGGTCCAACATGAAGGAACCCCCTCAATCAGTGATAATCTCCTGCAGAAACCCAACACAGGAGAAAATCCCAAGTAAGGCATCTGCCACTTTGTCTGTCCTCAGTGAGGATTTGGTGACTGCCTCTGGGTACTGGATGGCATAATCCACCACAGTCAGAATGAATCTCTTCCCTGAGGAGCTGGGGGATTTAAAGGCCCCACAATATCCATTCCCACCCTCTGGAATGGCTCCTCCACTGTAGGCAAAGGAATCAGGGTGGCTTGGGTTTTCTTGCCGGTCTTCCCTATTTCTTGGCACTGATGACAAGACCTGCAATACTCCTTCACCTGCTGGGTGAAGCTAGGCCAAAAGAAATCCTGGGATAACCGCTGCATAGTGCACGTGATACCCAGGTGACCAGACAAGGGAATATCATGTGCAATCTTGAGCAACTGCTCACGATACCCCTGGGGAATGACAAGCTGCCTGCCTAGCACTCCTCCCTCTGTCTGTACTGCCTGAGTATACATAAGTCAATTTTCCCAATAAACTTTATGACTGCTGTCACCTCCTTGTGCACCGTCTGAGTCTGCCCAAGCCCTCAGCTTCTCTACACTAGGATCACTTCTCTAAGCAGCTGCAAACCCCTCACACATTCCCAAGGCATGGGACAGGTCCCCTTCAGTCGTTAAACTAGGGTCCTTAGCACTAGCATCAGGGCACTCAGGATCACTGTCAATCCCAACCCTCTGAAAATGGGTCACCCTTCCCTCTTTGGAGTAACCCTCTGTAGCTGTGTGGTTACTTGCTACTGGAGAAATTTCTACTCCCTTTTCCATAGTCTCCCCATCTGGAGACACAGGCTGGGGAACCAGCCTTTCAGTGGTTTCCACAATGGTTTCTGTGGGGTTCATGGAACTACAGTTTTCCCTTGCTGCTTGGCTACGGGTAACTACATATACCATCCCCTGTTTGAGATTGTTGCCCAGGATCACATCCACTGCTAACATTTTGGCTACAGCCACCTGTTGCACAGTTCTCCCTGTTTCACCCTAGTTTAGGAGAACACTACCGAGGGGCAATGTTTTTGCCTCACCAGTAAAGTCCTGTACAGTGACATATTTATTGGGTATAAGCTGAACAGGCTCTACTAGATCCTCTTTTATCAATGTCAGGGATGCCCCGGTGTCCCTTAACCCTTGTGTCTGTACACCATTCACCATGGCTGGGTGCATGTGTTCCCTTATGTTCACAGGCATGCTTCCAGGGACACACAAACAACCCACTTCTTTTCTAGTACCATTCTGTGTATTATTGCTCATTCTTTTGGAACATTGTCTGGCAATATGTCCAGTTTCTTTACATAACCAACATTCACTTCTCTTTTCAGAGAAATCTTTTGTTTGAAAACTGGGGATAACTGGTTTTGGTGGAGGCAGTGAGGGTTTTAGCTGCCCTGCAGGCCCGCTTTTCCCTTTCTGCACTGCCACCCCCATTTTCTCTCAGAGCAGGTCTGCTCTTGGCATAGCGGTCCAAGAGTTCAGCAGCCTCTTGCACTGTTTTGAGATTTCGGTCATCTAGCCAGTGTTTTCAGCTCTGCTGGGCATGCCCAATAAAACTGTTCTAACAAAATCACATTTTCAATTTTATCAACAGAGTTTTCTCCAATTCCTTCCTGCCAACATTTTAAAAACTGACGTTGTTTCGTGGCTAACTCCTCGTAGCTCATGTCAGGGCTTCTCCTGAGCTTACGGAATTTAGCTCTGTATGATTCAGCAGTTAATTCACATTTTTTTTAACAATGTAGCTTTGAGTTTGCTGTAATCATCACTGTCCTCATTGTACATTTGATCCAATGCATCCCAAGCTTTCCCGGTAAGTAGTGGGGATAGCTGGAAGCTCCAGGACTCTCTAGAAATTTTAGCCTGAATACAAACTTTTTCAAAAGAATTTAAAAAGGCATCCATGTCCTCCCCCTCTTTAAATTCTGCTATCAGTTTGGAATTCAATTTGTAACCCAGTCCTGTAGTCCCAGTTAAACCCAAACCACTTACCTGCTCTGGTGCCACTGGTTGGAGTCGTAGCTTCTCCAATTCATGTTGCCTCTGGTGCTCCTGCTCCTCACAATCTGCATCTTGGCATTCTCACTCCCTCTTCTCCTCTGCAACTCACTGGCGCTCACGCTCCTCACAGTCTGCCTTTCGGCGGTCTCGCTGTGCCTCACAGTCCACCTCCCGCTGTCCATGGTCCCTCTCCTCTGGAACTCCAGCTCCATTCTGTGTAACTCAATTTGTAGCCTGAGTACTTCTGGATCCAGGATACTGGTGACCTTCCCCTGCTGCTGTGGCCCTTCACTGACAGTGGCCCTGTTGCCCTCCTCATTGGATCTGGACACTGCACTGGCCACTAGCCATGCCACACTCGAGGTTTGGTCCTCTTCAGTCACTGTCTGTGACTCACTGCTCTGGGTATCTGCTACCATTAGAGCATCTATGAGGTTCTGCTTGGTGGCTTTCACCTTGAACGGGACTCCTCTGTCACTGCATAACTGCTTTAAGTAGTCCACAGTGTGCCTGCTGTAGTTGTAAGCCATCTTCTTTCCTAACTATGGCTACTCTGACTTGCACTTTAGAAAAAAATAAAATGGGTAGGAGCTTAACTGTACACCAAGTGATATAGTTCTGTCTCCTTTTTTAAAAATTAAATCACTGCCTTTTTCTTTCTTTGCAAGTGAGCTGATGGTCTCAAGCTGACACACTAAACAATAAAAGCTTGTAATACCAAAATTATGCACACCGCAGCCAACAAATCTGTCACAAACTCACTCAGCAGGTCAGCCCTCTACTCCCAAAGTGCCAACCTCCGAGCGCAGTCTTGTGAACAGTTTACAGAAACAGGGTAACCCTCCTGTCTGTTTTGTGGGTTCAAATCAACCTTTGGTCTCAAGTCTTGGAGGTATTCAAACTGTGAACCTCTTGTTAGCGTAGCCAATGTACATGCTCAGATAATTCTGCTCTTCAGGGGGGCCAGATATCTTTTGCCTACAGGCACCTAACCAGGCGTACAAAAGGAACCCTTAAAACTCTATTAAAGACCTTAGAATAAATTCTCACCTTTTCCCAGTTTGGTAAAACCAGTAAGCTTTGTGCAGTGTCAGCTTTAACCATGTATGCTTCCCTTGTCAAGAAAAAGAAATTCAAAGGCACACCAAGTAGTATCTAAAGTAGAGGTTTACTTCAAAATAGATAAAAAATGTAAAATGTAAATACAGAACCATGGGCCAGATATTCAAATCTTTGCCCTGGGACTAAATTAGCACTGCCCAGTGGGCAAACTGTGCCCAGAGCAAAAACATAGCTATATTCAAAATGAATAGCCCGGTGCAAAACCAACTGAATATAGCAAGCGAAGGAAGCCAGGCAAACAGGCCCAGGAGTGCAGGGCAAACATTGCCCAGGATTAAGACAGCACTGAATATAGCAGAGAAGACAGCACAGAATATAGCAATCAGACAGAGGCAGTGCAAACACCCACAGAAACAAAGTGTCAGAGGTGTAAGCAGCCGTCCAGGAACACAGGAAAGCAAAACAGCTCAGCCAGACACAACTGCAGTACTAGTGAAAGGAATGGAATAACCTGGAACCACAAGTGAAACCAGAACACCACAGAACACTGTCAAATCCCAAGTCCACCCCAAAAAGACTACCAGGACACAGGAATGTGAAGCATAATAAACTATAATGCAAAACGTGAACATCCAAGGCACAAAGGCAATATGAACATATATTAAGCGAAAATAACCAAAACAGAGCAGAACACTGTTCATAAAATGGTAGCAAGAAACATCATGAAAGGAAAAGGGTTGATGAACAAAGGGACCGAAAACAATGGAGAAAAAACAGTAACATCGTAAACAGGCAAAACTTAAACATAGCAACAGAACAATGGGGTAAGAATGTGGATAGGAGAGGGCTGTGGAAATAGTAAGCAATGGAGGGGAACAAGATGTCAGATACAGGGCTAGGGACAGTGGGCCAGGGACAGGAAGAAGGCTAGTGGAAAAGGAAGCAGGGTTTAGGTGCGGGCAGGTGCTGGCAGACGTTCTTCCAAGATGGCTGCAACCCGCCGTGTCTCAGCAATCATAACTGCCTGCTGCTCAATCAGGGTACGCTGTTGCTGCACCAGCCTCCGCAACAGCTCCTCTGTGCCTTCACCCTCTTCCAGATGGGTGGCCCACAGTGACGACTGCTGGAGACCTGCAGGAGAAAGGGTGACCACATCAGGGCATGACAATGACACAAAGGCACCATGTACCACCACACGGTGGACAGCATGCCCCAACAACCATGCCCATGTGCTAGTATGTAACAAACCACAACACACAGTAACATGTGCCTGCAGGACAAGGCAGTACGTAACAGGCAGCATGCAACACCCCAATGTACATGGACATGCATGGATGTATGCTGAGAAACCCAACAACGTAGAGGCCAGCCAGCACAGCGGCATGCAGACTGTAACAGTGCAAACAGACAGCCCCCAGAGATGTGAACAACAAGTGGACACTGAATGATATGCACATGGGATGACACATGGTGGGACATGCTGCCCACGGTCACACAGCTATGTTACACAACACAGATGACACCAACTGGAGAAGGTGCTACAGCCCCAACCACGTGTGTAACCACACATGCCTGTCATGTACGCCCCCAACAGTGGACCACCCTCACTGCTGCCCTCCACAAAAACTGTAGACACCCAGCCAAACTGCCACCCACGATGCCATAACACAGCAGCTGTACAAATGATGACAGGAAACCCTGAACAGGTGGGTGACTGACATAAGTGTGCAACAATGGCAAGTGACACAGATAGAGACTTGACATGGACCACAGAGACCCAATGACTACAGAGGATAATGACACTGGCATCAGAACAGTAGGGACTGCAGGACAGGTAACCAAGCAGTACACAACCAGGGGAAGTGCCAATGCCCAGCCACACCACTTGCCGCAACAGAAGGGTGAGGGGCCCACAGTGGTGTCGAGAATGGCACAGTGCCATGCCACCACCCATAGTGGCAGCACCGTGAAGGCACACATGCAAGAAGACATACACATGTGAAACACAGACACTGGGCATGGTCCACCAGTGGCACTGCAGCGGTAGGCCAAAGGCATGCACAGGACAGTGTCACCCTGGTGGTCAAGGCATGGCGAGACACACACACACACACACACACACACTTGTGGGAGCAGCATCTGCCATAGGGGCTGACAACCAGCACACCATGCTACCACAGAACAACTCCTGCAGCACACCTGCATAACATGTGCACAAACACCATGCACTACAGGGACAGAGGGACAGCACCCTCTTGGGGACAATGGCCCCCACATCAGAGCATGAGCCCACAGGCAGGGGTGTAGCCAGGGAGGCCACAACTGCACACCATGTGGACACACTGACACCCCTTCCCACTGTTAGGGTGGGCTACCCCACCCCGGAGTGTAGCCTGAAAACATACCAACGTACACCATGACTGTGTCAGTTGCCACCAGTGGCCTTCAAGATACAATTCATGAAAGCCAAGACACCCACATACAAGGCCACAACCTGTACAGTTGTAATGGTCATGGGATACACAGCCAGTCATAGTGACCAGTCCCCCTAGCGTACACCACAATGAATTAAACACAGAAAGGCACAACATTGCTGTTGTTAGGAGTCAGACATTAAGTAAGCAGTTCAATGCCCATTGGCCAGCTCCCCACCAGACATCAAACTGCCCACCATTGAGTGCTTGGAGGATGCCTTCCAACACATATGCCACAACAGGCACACATGCAATGTACAGCCACACAGACCCATGTGGTACCACAGTCCCAAAGGACCCCTCACACACAGCCCTATGCATGTCTGCCACGGAGGTCGGACAAGGACACACTATAACATACCCGTGTCCATGCCACCATGATAGTACACTGCCAGGGAAATGCTTGCACCACATGACACAGTATCCCCCTGCATGCCATGGTGTGCATAGCCCTGGAATGTGCTCACAACATGTCCTGCACAGATACTGACATGTCATACGTGTACTGTAAATGACACATGCCATGAGAGGTGGAGTACACTGTTGCCATGGCAGACAGGACAACATCAGCAGCAGCAACAGGCGCACGACAGGCCAACCCCAGTAATCCCCCACCCCCAGGCATGATGACTGGCCCACAGCCATGCAGAGACATGCATCATCCCTCCACAATGGTGGGCATAACAGCAACATGATGCACATGGCAGTACAAGGCAGATATCAGTACACACAGCAAGCCATGTCTCAGGCCTCGCAGCAGCAGGCAAGGCAATGGAGGCAAGGGGGACTATGGAAATGCACACAGCCATACCACATGTGGCCTGGATTACCTAGCCAACTGGGCCACGACACCCGACACAGCACTGTAGTGCAGGGGTGTAGCCAGACATTCACATGTTCTACACACAATCCCCAACAGCCACACTCCCCTTACAAATGCTGTACTCAGCAACTCCAAATGGTACACCTCTTCCAAAAGGGTATGATGTCTGTCAGATGATTCCCCTACTCTCTAATGAGGTTATACATGTATCTGTCTCCTACACAACAGCATTTCAAACAGGGCCACACCCCAGTGGCCTACAGTGACCCAAAATGTCTGGTGTACCTAGGAACCATTGACAGACATGCACTACACCAAACTGTACACAAATGTACACAGTATGTATGCCTGGCTACACACTTGCTCAACTGTCTACCCTGTAAAGTCAGACACATAGTGGAAAAGCATAACATCACACAGTACTCACGCAAAACACCCCTGTCACCGTCACTGCTCTCCGCTGTGCGCTGTGCAATTGGAGGCACCCTGTGCCTGTCAGTTGATGGCCCCTGTCCAGCCTGCGACACGTCCCTCCTGTCTGTGATGTGTCCTCATTGCTCTGCAGTGGGAAGAGGGTACAGCAGCATTACTACAATATCAGCCACCACAGTACGCTAAAGACCACCCTTTACCCCAGTGGTGTAGCACAACACACGCAACAGTGGCACACGGGTGCAGTGCACCACCAAAGCCATGCCAAGCATGACACGGGTCAGTGAACACCGTCTACCACTGTCCCACACAGTACATACTGAATGGATGGGTGGACACCATGAGCAACATGTGTAGCTCAGCAACACACATGCACATAAGCACACCACGGAACACACAGCCCCACCACCCATGCCAGCAGTGGCGCTACATTCATCACTTACCTGGCACAGGCACAGTCCACTCTTGAACCATGGCCCTGCAGCATTCAAGCAGTGGTCGCTGCCTGCGCCTGATGTCGATGTAGCGATGGCAGCACTTCTCACCATCACGTGGAATACCTGTGATGGTACTTAGTCGACGGGCAATGGAAGCCCAGACCTGCGTACGGGGCAAGTCGCCCTCCTGCACAGGTCCAAATAGGCGGCAATGGCGCCTCTCCGTCAACTGCACCAGGTTGGCCATCTCAGCCTCATCCCACCGCCTGTCACAGCCCACCACTGCCCTTTGCCTACGTCTCACAGACATTGATGCTGTGGAAGGGGCCAAATAACCATGTTAAACAGTTGAAGAACGACTGTGCATACACCCTGCATACACCCTGACCCCCTAGAACTGAAGTCTAGCGCCGCGCTGACGTATGCCGTAGCGCCGCACTAACAGGAAGTGTTTGCAATGCGCATGCGTGACTCCTACCATGACCCTGGGCCGATATACAGCGCATGCGTGTAGCGCCACACTAAAGCTGGTTAGCGCAGCGCTAGACTGCGCTATGACAGGGTGATAGCACAGACAAGGGGCCCCATGAGCATGCGTACTGCACTTAGCGCAGCGCTAGGTGGCTAGTGTGGCGCTGACCCTCAAATAGCCCTGCGCTGGCCTTAGCCCAGCGCTGCTGTGCTAGCACAGGGCTATTCAGAGCCATATTCAACGGCTGTATGTAAATAAGGGTACTTGTGTATGCATGAGGCAAACCGTGTGATTAGCATATCATTATGCGCTCATTTACATGACTAACAGGCAGGATTGCCTGGGTGGGCTATAAAAAGGCAAGCAGTGCACCACCAGTTTTGTGTTGTGGAACTGCGGCAGGAATACAGCAGTGTACAACATGGAAAGAGATATGCAACAGGGGGATGAGCAGCGAGAGCCAGGTATGTATGACCACTGTGGGACCACAAACGTCCACTGCATTGTGCACATACCCCTGCAGTTAACTGTACCATGTGCCAATGCATGCAAATTGTGTCTGCCAGCCAGGTGCACTGGTGTTGTACCATGACAGCGCACCGTCTTGTCTCCCTGGATGTGTGGTGTGATGGCCTGTGCCCCCAGGGCATACACAGTGTGCCAGCAATGTGCGCTCCCCTGCGGCATGGTGTCCTGACATTGCTAGCACACTTGTCCTCGTATACTCGGTGATGCTCAAATGGGCCACAATACAGTCATGGGGGTTCATGGCAGACAAAAGCCACAGCAGTGCACATGTGTGTACACCACTTGCAGTCCAAACACAGGACAGACAGTGGCAATGTGGGCGTGTGCACCGTACAGGCACATGCAGCGATCTGATATGTCCATGTGGCCTGTGGCACTGTAGGGGATGATATCATGATGTCCACTGACACCTGTCCCCTCTTGATTATCCCATAGCTGTGCAGGCCCGACAGGAGCACATCCATGCACATAAATTCTCCCAAGATGAGCTGAACACCCTTGCGCATGAGGTGAAGGAAAGAGAACATGTGTTACGAACACACAGGGCCACCGATGCTGTTGTGCGGCAGGCTTGGGAGGAGGTGACTGCAGCTGTGAATGCGGTCAGGGGCTGTGGGAGATCAACTGAGGCAGTCCGAAATGTTGGAATGACCTCCTGCAGCATGCAAAGGAGGAGGAGGCACACCGACACAGAGACAGGACCAGGACTGGTGGTGGTCCGCCGGAACACCAGCAGCATGTGGAGGAGCCACACATGGCGGTGGTGGCGTCGACACTGTGGATGGTGGCAGTGACAGGTGTGCTGGGTGGTGGTTGCGAGACGACCCTCGCACTTCCAAGGCCAGGTCTGTATTCGCATGTGTAACCCCTGTATGTGGTGCAGGCAAGGGTGCACAGTATTGCTGTTGGTGTCCTGCACAGGGTGCACTGTATCCTGCTGAACTGATGCCTGGCATGGCCAAGGTCACTGTGGGGTGGGTGGGTGCATGTTGTCACAGGCTCGTGTGAAGTGGGTACCTGTCCTGAGGGCTGCATGGTGTGGTGGTGGTGGTAGTGGTGGTGGTGTTTTGCCACACTATCCATGGATGGGTGACTGACCCTGTCCCTATTCTCTCCACAGCACTCTCGGACAGGCCTGCACCACCACGGCATGATCCACAGATGTCCAGCCAGGTTCCCGAGGTCGCGGAGGAGTTTGATGATGAACGGCCATCAACATCTGGACAGTGTCAATCTCAGGGCCACATGGACCCAATGCATGTTTGGCATACCCATGGACAGGGCGTGCAACTGCCTGGGGAGGGGGGTCACACCTCACTAGGGGTGTTAGGGTACAGTGGGCACCTGGATGTTGCACCAACTGAGGATGATGGGGTGAGAGAGGTACTGCTGGTCACTGTCACCAGTGTGGATGACAGTGATGTCTCCGAATATTCACAGCAGCTGGCCATTCCTGTGCCAGGGTATGCAGGGGTGGGGCTTGCTGTAGGCCATGAAACAGGTCAGGGTGTTTCCGTAGGTGTCAGCAGTGTGGCTGTGGCTGAACACACGGTGGTGGGTGGTGTGGGTGGTGTTGCAGGACAGCAGGGCGTGCATTGTCAGACACATGCTGGTGTTACAGTCCATGTGGTGCCACAGACCACTGCCAGTTGTAGTCAGCAGCCGGATGTAGCAGTTGATCCATTGCCACAGGCACCACTGCCAGCTGCTGCTGAGGGTCCTGTGCCTCTGGTACACGAAGGCCATGGTGCCCGGCCACTCCTGCATGCTGCTGTCACCTCACAGCAGGAGGCCCATCTGGACCTGCATGCCATGCGGCGTGAGCTGCGACATGAGCTGGGTCAGATATGGGAGGCAATATCAGTGGGCTTTGCATGTGCTGAGCAGCAGGCAGAGGACAGGTTGGGCCGCCTGGTGGGTACCATAGACCGTGGCTTCTCTGGGTTGACTGCTGCAGTGGTGGCAATTGGTAATGTCATGCGTGGTGTGCCTGTTGGTTGCCAGCATGGGTTGGTTGGCTGTGGTGCAGCTGGCAGAGGAGCACACAGGCAGGCACACCGTGGGCGCAGGGCTGCCACTGGTACCAGCTCCGCTCCATCATGCACTCCGCCTGCAACCCAGCGGCACCATGGCCATCCATCCACCCTGTCGGCCTCCACCATCCCCCGGGGGCACAGGAGGTCAACCCTGCCTGCATCACCTTCCACTTCAGCTGTGTCCTCTGCACAGAGCACCCCAGGGTCAATAACCCCTGGTACAGGTGCACGCCGCATGCATGGGTGTCATCACCGGTGATGCCCACAGGCTGTCTGCTGTACTCTGCATGCATCCCCCTCATGCATGAGCAGACGTGTGCACACACACACACACACACTCCCACCAACACAGTTGCACCCCTTACCCTCATGACACACATCACACCTCCCCACCATGATTACACCATTTGTGTGTATCCCCCCCACATATGTGCTGCACAATCACGAACTCATACCACATGCACACACTATTTGTCTATTACACTGGGTTTGTTTGTTGATGTGATTGTTGTTTTCACTGTTATCTTAGTCTGTGCACATTAAATTGCTAATCACTTGTACTCTTTCAGGTTGTTGTGCAGTCAGTACTTACCCTCTGGTCTGTTGCAGTGTCCTGATGATGTTGTCCCGGTGCTGTATGGCCTTGCGTGCCATGCGAGGGTCCCTCCTCTTGAGTTGCTCCACCATCCCCCTGACCACCGGCTCTGGCTCACTGTCAGACTGTCCCTCAGGTTCAGGTGCCTGTATCCCACAGTTCATTGCCATGTTGTGCAGCATACAACAGGCTAGGAAGATACGGCATACCTTCTGAGGTGTATATTGTAGGGCACCGCCTGATGTGTCCAGGCATCTGAATTGCATCTTCAGGATGCCAAACACCCTCTCTATGATGTTCCTTGTTCTGGCATGTGCCTCGTTGTACAGCTCCTCGGCCACTGTGGCCGGTCGGAGTACTGGTGTGAGCAGCCAGGGTCGCAGAGGATAGGCACTGTCCCCTGTCAAGACATATATACCTGTTAGTGCTGTACTGCGGTCTGTCAGCTGCTGTCCTCCACCTCTCTGTGGCCCTCCCACACCCCTTCCCTGGCCTGCAATGCCTGCCCCCATCCATGCTGTTGTGTGTTTGCCTTGTCTGCTTCAACTCACTGACTAGTTGCCCACTGGGTAGCCTGCCCTCCTCAAAGGCCTGGCACAGCTGGGACTGGTGCCAGATGAAGGCGTCATGGGCACTGCCAGGGTACTGTGCATAGACATTGCTGATGCACCCTGCTGCATCGCACACCACCTGGCAGTTGATGGAGTGATACCCCTTCCTGTTGACATACACGTCACTGCCATCGCCAGGTGGTGCACGGATGGGGACATGGGTGCAGTCAATGGCACCCAGTACAGATGGTAGGTGCGCAACTCGATGGAACTGCTGCATTGTTTCTCTGCACTCTGCTGCTGTGCTGGGGAATACTATGAATTCCCCAGCATGTGGCAGGAGAGCCTCTAGGAACTGGGTCAGGAGGCGTGAGGTGGCAGATTACGTTACCCCAATGGTGTCCCCATTGGTCGTTGGAACGCCCCTGTGGCAAGGAAGCACATCGCTGCTGTCACCTTCTCCTCCACTGTCATGGCATGACTGCGTCTGGTGTTTGGGTGCAGCTGCTCATGCAGGAGTTCACAGAGCTGCCTCAACATTCCCCTGTTCATCTGGTACCGGCCAATGATGTGGTCATCAGGCAGGGTCTCGAACGAGACCCTGGGCCGGTACAGCCTGTTTGCAGCATACCGTCTCCTTGGCCTGCGTTGTGGCCCATGTTGTGCCTGCTCCCCTCCTCCTCCTCCTCCACTACAGCTGCCATCAATGGCAGGATCACTGCTACTGGCACTGCACACATTCCCACTTCCTGTGCTGGTCCCTCCTCCTCTGTGTTTTGCCCTGTGTTTAGACCAGCCTTTTGTAGGTGGTAACAGCGCCACGCTGGTGCCGCGCTATGTATCTAGCGGCGGTGCTGGACTGAATATCCTTAGCGGCGTCTCTCTTGGGGCCCCCCCCTTCTTTTGCCCCTTGCATACATTACTGGTTTGCCCTGCGCTAATGCTGTTAGCACGCGCTAACTGGTCCTTTGAATATGGTGGGTCCGCGCTATTCCGGCACTATTGCCGTGCTAATGGTTTGCGCCCCGTGCTGTGGTTTGAATATCTGGCCCCATATATCACAAAACATACAAATCACTTAAACAAAACCGGTTTAAAAGTGCAGACTAAATCTCCTACCACAGTACTCTTAGAATTGTCTTTTCTAAGGTATCCTTATCTCACAGTGCTGTAGATGTTTCTTTTTCAGAGTCCAAACATTTGTGTGTAAATGGAAAACAGAATCCTGATTAGGAACTGGCTTTTCCAACCTCTTTGCATGAGGTCACCTAGCTCTTCCCTGTCAGAATATAAAAAATATATATCTATGCAAAACAGGATGTCTTATCAAAGGTAAATTCTGTGATCTCAACACACCTCGTTTTCTCATGTGACTTTCTTTGATCTGATGATCAGCTTCCCCTTACCAGGGCATCAAAGGGACTAGTTATGTCTCTCTGCCAGATCTCACGGAGGTGCAACATGCTTTGTATCACCATGTGAACTTTACTGTGTTTCTTCTGAATGTTATAAAAGTTTATGATCTATCTTGGCATATAGCAAGTTGCAATTAGTCACATAAAAAGGAGATCCTAAATGTTAAGTCTCTTCTAGCCTGTAATCATCTCTTGGCCTTCCAGGTAACACCTATTAGCTAAAACCTGGGAGGGGGGTTGTCATTCCACAGACTGTCAGCATCTCTCATGAGAGACATTCAGTAACAACTTTTTATATTACAAAAAGCATAGGTTAATCAGAACCAGCTGTCCAAGTGTCACAAGCTGCACGTAATAAAGGGACCAATAGAGAGAGGGGAGATGGAGTGGAGAGAGGGGGAGACTGGGAAAAAACTTATGTAATAAAAATGTCTGACACATCCAGATAATTTCATATAATGTAAAAGGTATTCACTCCCCCATCAAACGTACAATGCTGTTGTTGGAACTTAAAAAGCTCAACTGCGAAGTAGTGTTTTTACAAGAAATGTATCTTACAGATGAGGAATGTTTGAAACTTCAAAAGGGGTGGGTGGGACAGGTAGAGGCAGCAGTATCCAACAATAGAAAGAAAACAGGGGTGGCAATTTTTTTCCAGAGAGGCAGCGCCATTAAAACAACTTCAGTAGATAGGGATAGAGAGGGCCACTATATAAGAGTATCAGCAGAATATCATGGGGAAGTATTGCACTTAATCAATGTCTATGCCCCGCCTAGAGATACAGTGGATTTTCTGCACAAGGTTTTCAAGAAGATTGCAGACCTATCCCAAGGGCAAATAATTTTAGGTGGGGATTTTAATGAGGCACCAAATACAGCCCTGGATAGATCGGCTCACACACAAGTACAGAACAAGAAAGCAACCAACATTTTGGCAGGAATGACTAAAGAATTAGGGTTAAGAGACATATGGTGGGAACAACATGCAGGTGAACAAGATTATACTTTTTATTCAAACCCTCATACATCATACTCGAGGACTGACCTATTCTTCACACAACAGAATAAGATGTACATTGTTAAACAGAACAGAATCCACCACATTACCCTCTCAGATTATGCCCCCATCTTGATAAGTGTATGCTTACAAAGGGGCCAGAAAAGATCTTTGTGGAGACCGAGCATTTTCTTGTTAAACGACAAACACTTTATAAGCTATCTGGTAGATAAAATCAAAGACATACATCCAATTAATATTCAACAAGAGGGCTCTCAAATTTCAACTCGGGAGGCCCTGAAACTAGTAATAAGAGGGGAAATAATAAGCTTTGTTTCAGCTAGGAAAAAGCTAAAGCTATTAACATATAATAGACTGCTTCAGGAAAGTAAAGATTGTGAAGAGCAACATAAAACAAATCTGGGCAATAAAAAGATTCTTCAAAGGTTGATTCAAGTCAGAGAAACCCTTATGCAGCACGATAACAAAAAGGTAGAGGGTATGCTCCAATTCAGTAATCAACAATATCACAAAACAGGGGGACAGGCAGCTAGGCTACTAGCATTCCGCTTTAAAAAAAATCAGGCTGACAGAACAGTGCTCTGTTTGAAAAACGAGAGGGATCTGGGAAAGCCATGGCTTAAGCCAGAGGAGATAGCGGAACAATTTGGGAATTATTACAAGCAGCTGTATCGGAGAGAAGGACAAGGGGGATAAATATACCAGAAGCCAGTAGGGAATTTTTAAGGGAATACAAAATTCCCAAGCTCAATAAATCAGTAAGAGAGGATGTGGGTAAAAAAATAACAGAGACCGAGGTAAGAATGACTATACAGGCACTACCAGTGGGGAAGGCTCCTGGCTCAGACGGCTTCTGTGCAACTTTTTATAAAAAATTTGCTGGCCCACTGGTTCCTATTCTTGCCCAGGTATATAATGATTGCATATCGGAAGGGAAGGGAAGGGAAGGCATCGGCTTCTTGGAGAGAAGCTATAATAACTACAATCCTCAAACCAGGCAAGCCACCAGACACTTGTGAAGCATACCGCCCTATATCTCTACTTAATCAGGACCTAAACATTTTAACTAAAATACTAGCCACACGATTACAGAATTGTATTGAGTCCCTGATCCACCCGGACCAGATGGGCTTTATTCCCAATAGACAACTAACAGATAACATAAGGAAACTGCTTAATGTTATAAAATATAAAAATCAAAAACTTACAGCACAGTTGGCCCTATTTCTAGATGCTGAAAAAGCCTTTGATAGATTAAATTTGGATTACCTATTTAAGGTAATAAAGTATGTGGGACTGGGAGGGAACTTCCTTAAATGGGTACAGTTGTGTTATTTTCAACCTACAGCCAAAATTAAGGTGAACGGTACTCTATCAGACTAATTTGGGATTGAAAGGGGTACGAGACAGGGCTGCCTACTTTCCCCACTGCTGTTTGCATTGAGCTTGGAACCGCTGGCAGCAGCTATTAGACTAAACCCAAACATTCAGGGTATTAGAGTAGGATCACATGTTTGTAAGACCTCCTTATATGCAGATGATATGCACACATACCTCGAGGAACATCATAGTTCATTACCCCACCTTACACAATTACTGCACATATATGGATCTATTTCGTGGTTTAAAGTGAATACAGAAAAATCAGAGATTTTGTTGTTAGGAGGGAAAATAACAGAGGATGAGAAAAAGACTATACCCTTTAAGTGGGTTAGGGAAAAGGTACAGTATCTGGGAACATGGATCCCTGCAAACCTGTCTAATTTATACAAGGTGAATTATAACAGATTGTGGCAACAAATCTTCGAAGATCTTAAAAGATGGAATTTGCTCCCCCTTTCCTTTGCAAGTAGAATTAAAATCATTAAACAAAACATTCCCCCAGGCTGCTATTTCTTTTTTCCACCCTTCCACTTACAATACCAAAATTGGATTGGAAGAGTGCACAGAGGAAAATATCCTTCTTTCTGTGGGTTGGGGGAAGAGACCTGGTATATGTAGAGCTTGTTTAATAACCTCTAAGGAAAAGGGAGGATGAGGATTACCGGATTTATATATATATTACTTAGCAGCACAGGTAGTGCCGATTCTGAGACTGTGTCCCACCCGGGGGAGGGCACCTGGTGGGCACTGGAGGACAATGCACACTTGACCATCCTGTGAGGATACAGCCCTAGTCAGCACTCCACAGGGACCTGAGCCAGATTTGAAATTGTTGGATTAGACACACATTGCAGTGCTGGCTCAGAGTTAGGGCCCACTGGGAGAGCCCCTCATGGGTGTGGCAATATATTCCACTCAAGTATCTGCCAGCCTTTCCAACACATGTACCAGATTGATGCTTTGAAACTTGGGAACAGATGGGACTTAAAATATCACACAGTTCATGCAAGGGGGTAATGTGGTGGATTATAACACATTGCAAAATAGATACAATTTACCCCATAAGGACTTCTACAGATTCCTACAATGTAGACATTACATAAATACGGAAATAGATAAGGGAAGGCTGGAACCCACATCAGAAGGGATGATTCAGAAACTAAATTACTGGGCACGACAACACAATACTAAACAATTTATTACGTATCTATACAAGATTTTATTGGGGGATCACTAGCCATGCAAGCTATACAGGAGAGATGGGAATGAGAAGCTAATATTACTCTAGAGGAAAAAGACTGGGTCATAATATGGAGAGATTTACATCACACCACCTCATCAGCTTTCTGGAGAGACTATAGATGGAAAGTAACAGGCAGGTTGTTCATCACTCCCATGATTACAAAACATTTAGGCAGAAACCCCTCGTACAGATGCTGGTGGGGGTGTAGAGGTCAGGGGTCTCCCTTTCCATATTTTTTGGAACTGCCCAAAAATCAGAAAATATTAGCAGATTATGTCAGAGATTTTGGCAGAGATGCTAAACTTGACACTACCTCTAGAATTTAAACATATGGTGTTGAGGCTAACTCCAACAGAACTTAAACAAGAAGTTTATAAATATTTATACAGGGTACTAGCGGTGGTAGGATTAAAAAGGGATCACCCAGAACTGGCTGAGTACCATGATCCCAGATGAAGAAAGGTGGTGGAGGAGGAACATGAAAAAGATTAAGGAGAGGGAGGCTGTTACTGCTAGATTAAGGCTAGGGGTGGGAAAATATATGAGGTGGAACCTTTACTTTCAGTATAGTAATAAAACACAGGGCACCCCTTATCTGGAACAGGTGTTGCAGGACTGAGGGGGGTCCTTTCTATACCTCCTCAGTCCTTTTCTCTCTCTTGCCCTCTTTCCCTTGCCTTGGGGGGGTGAGGACAATAGAGCCTCTGATAAAGAAAGGGAGAAGGAAGGAAATGAGTTTACTGAGATGTAACGCCATTAAGTAACAAATGGGTTTCAAGAAGTCTCTCCTTGTTTACAATTTAGCCCTTGGAAAAGCCACTCCAGTCAAGGATAGAATGAAAGAAATCAATTGTGTAGCTCTCATAGTTTTTTTTTCTTTATTTTATTGTAATACATGGTTAAGACATTTAATTTAGTTCCATCAGTTATGAACTAAGCACAGAATATGTTAGCAGTGAATAAGACAATTTAACATATATAGGATTGAGAAATATCAAGTGGATGAAAGTAAAGAAGGAATAGAGGGCACTTTATGTATAATTGATTTTAAAGCATTCAGTTCCAATTATCAGTTGAATCTTTATGAGAGTTATAAACCTTTCAAACTCCCAGGGTAAGGTCCAAGTAGGTGGCAAGAGGGAGATGGACAATAATCAGAATGCTGGAATATGCCTATTGATGAGAAACAGAGGAAAATAATTAATCTTTGGAGCATAATTATTGAGAACAATGAAACAAGAAACATACATTTCTAAGCAATACTAAAAAGGGAATACTGAGATTGTATACAAGTAATGTTTAAACAATAATTGTAACACTCTGTCAAATAAGTGTAAAGAAGAAAGTGTATGTTGCAACTGTCTTATTTGAAATTGCTCTCAATAAAATCTGTTTTAAAGTTCAAAAAAGGTTATTTAAGAGGATAGGTGGAATTTGGGATTTGTTTTAATTGTATTAGTGTATTTTTAATTGTTTAATTGGGTCAGTTTGGGGTATTTGGGGGCTGGTGAATCTGGCTTTGTTTAGGATGTGTTGGCAGGCCACTCTCCCAGTCAGGTGCTACTCCTCCTCCTCCGAGCTCCGGGACCTCCACCCCTTTAATTGTCCTCCATTGTCCACAGTGGTTTATGGACACTGTAGGGCTCTGAGGATAGTTGGTAGGAGGCATGGGGGAGGTCTGGACCTGGTGGAGGAGAAGAGCAGAGTGGCCAGACTCAGGTAGTGAGGACCAGGAGATGCCCTGGGGTGAAATGGGTCCCTGACCAAGATTTACCCTGTCTGGTTCCCATACCCAAGGGCTCCACAGTTAGTGGGCAGTTGGGCCATTCGGCATCGGTATCTCATCCAACCCGAACAGTGTTGTGCAATGCCCGGTCCATTAAAAACAAGATGGCTATAATAGCTGATCTTGTTGGGTCATCGCACCTAGCTTGCATCACTAAGATCTGGCTGGATGATAACACTGGTCCCATTTTGGAGTCAGTGATTCCAGCAGGATTCTTGGTGATACACCATGTGAGGTTGGATCACAGTGGGAGGGGTGTAGCAATTTGTTTTAGATCCGAATTGGGCCTTCTAGCTGTTCCAGTTGGGAAGACCAGATCCTTTGAGTGCATGGTAGTCGCAGGTGTGGGGTGCAGGATTCTTCTTGTCTACCATCCATCCAGAGGTGAGAAGCAGTTCCTGCAGGAGGTCACAGACTTCATTGTCGACACTGCATTGGAGTCTCCAGAGCTGATGGTTCTGGGTGACTTCAACGCCTGGATCAACAAAGAACTCTCAGAGTTTGGTCAGACCTTTCTCCAACTGATGTTGTCATTGGGCTTCACACAAGCAGTTGCCTCTGTGACTCATGAGTCTGGTCACTCATTGGACCTGGTCTTCCTGCTGGGGATGGAAGCCTCCAACTTGGTGGTGGAACCTGTCAGGTGGTCAGATCATCACACTATAAGGTTCAACTTCCGTGCTTCCCCCATAGGCCTGCCCCTGTGGAGATGGTCCAATAACGCCCTTTGAGGGGCATGATCCCTGATGGTCTACTGGTGGTACTGGACCTATCAGGATTGGGCCTTGTAGCTGTGCCAGTTGGGGAGACCAGATACTTTGAGTGTATGGTAGTCGCAGGTGTGGGGTGCAGGATTCTTCTTGTCTACCGTCCATCTGGAGGCAATAAGCGGTTCCTGCAGGAGGTCGCAGACTTCGTTGTCAACATGGTGTTGGAGTCTCACAGGTTGATGGTTCTGGGCAACTTCAATGCCTGGATCAACAAAAAACTCTCACAGTTTGGTCAGACCTTTCTCCAACTGATTTTGTCATTGGGCTTCACACAGGAAGTTGATTCTGTGACTCATGAGTCTGGCCACTCATTGGACCTGGTCTTCTTGCTGGGGATGGAAGCCTCCGACTTGGTGGTGGAACCTGTCGGGTGGTCAGATCACCACACTATAAAGTTCATCTTCTGTGCTCCCCCCCATAGGCCTGCCCCTGTGGAGATGGTCCAATACTGCCCTTTGAGCAGCATGACCCCTGATGGTCTACTGGCAGCACTGGACCTATCAGGATTACCGAGTGCAAGCATGGGTCCAGATAACCTGTTAATGGCCCACAGTAAGACTGAGATGGGGGCTCTGGATGCTATTGCTCCTCTCCATGTTCACTCTCTCACTCTCCGCCCTCGGTCCCTGTGATTTGATAGGATCTTGAAGTGGGGTGAAGGATAGAGCGTTGGTGGCGGAAATTGAGCCTTGATGCCAACAAACTTAGATTGATAGAGCATTATGGGGACTATCAATCGGTTAGCTCTCATAAGAAGGCAGAGTTCCTGTCCCAGGAGATTGCTGCAGTGCAGAATCGACCAGCTCAGCTCTTTCAAACAGTGGACAGACTGTGCAATTCAGCCTGTCTATGAGTTCAAAGAGTGTTTTCACAGGAAAAGTGTGATGAGTTTGCTCATTTCTTTCCTGATAAGGTGGCTGACATCAGGTCAGAGATTCAATTGGCTCACTCTATGGGGGGGGTGGCAGCAGTCTGTGTGAGGTTTCTCCTCCTCAGTTTTGCTGGGGCAACTTTGACCAGCTAGAGGTCATGGAGATCATGCGGATTGTCCAGAACATGCGGCCGACCTGCTGTAGTTTTGATCCAGGCCCAACTCGCCTCTTAATGGAGTGTCTTGATGCCATCGCCCCAGTCCTTGCAGAGATAGTCTGGTCTTCGTTAGAGTCTGGTGAGTTTCCAGACTCCCTGAAGGAGGCAGTGGTGATGCCCCTCCTTATAAAATCTGCTTTCGATCCTGACTGTCCTGCTAACTACAGATCAATCTCTAACCTCCCTTTTGTGGGGAAGGTTATTGATAAGGTGGTCACACTGCAACCTGAGAATCATCTTACTGAAATCTACAGTCCTTTCCAGTCTGGATTTTGGAAGAGGCATAGCACCGAGACTGCCCTTGTTCGGGATCTCAATGATCTCCTAATAGTGAGAGTTCAGAAGAGCCATTCCATCTTGGTTCTTCTTGATCTCTCTGCAGCATTTGACACCGTGGACCATGGGGTGCTGCTGGAGCACCTGTGGTTCATCTGTGGCCTATCAGGAATGGTCCTCAGATGGTTTCAATCTTTCCTCTCTGGCAGATCTCAGAGGGTGGTTTCAGGAATTTGTTTCTTCTGACTCATTCTTGCTGCCATGTGGGGTTCAGCAGGCTCTGTCCTATCCCCCATGTTGTTCTCAGTGTACATGCTGCCATTGGGAGACATTGCAAGGAGATATGGGCTGGGTTTTCACTGTTATGCAGATGATACCCTGCTGTACCTGTCCTTTGTTCCTGAGCAGGATAGTGCAGTCTCAGTGTTTAACAGCTGCCTTGCTGAGATTCTTGACTGGATGAATGATAGGTGGATGAAGTTGAATCCTGACAAGACAGGTGTTGGTCGTGGATCCAGGCCATTGAACTGGGGGATTGGTGGCTGATATTGCTTCTGGGCTTTGGCTCGGGGGTAGCCAGCTTTGGACCTCTGAATAGGTGCAAAATCTGGGTGTAATATTTGATGAGCTGATGCTTCATTCGCAGTGTCAGCTGTTGTCAAATCCTCTTTTTACTATCTGAGGAATATCGCTCGGATTAAGCACCTTGTTCCAGCCAATGACCTTCCAACATTGATCCACACCTTTGTGACCTCCCGCCTTGACTACTGTAACTTCCTTTACCTAGGGCTTCCGGGGATTGATATCCACTGCCTACTGCTGGTGTAGAATGCTTTGGCCGGGAGAGGGGGTTATAGATGAATGCCAGCTGACCTTGAACCAGATTAAGCTGTTGGTGGTATTTTTAGTGAATGAGGGAAATTTGGCCAGGACACCGGGGAAATTCCCTACTGTGAGGACAGTAGGTGGAGCTGCTGTCCATTGATAAGCCACTCTACAGAGTTCATTGGAGGTGAGGACATCTAGCAGAGCCAGAAGCTGACCTCCTCTCGGGGCTCCAAAAATGGCGAGGCTTCGGTCCTGAGTACAAGCGGAACATTTGGTTTTGTTCAGGATAATGCTGCTGTTACAAAGGATCGTATGGATACAAATATGGCTGGTTCTATGACAGAAGTGATCTCCTTACCTCACGAATCGTCAGTGTCTCTGATACTTTCTACCTTCAATAAGGGAGCTGAGGATAGTTTCCTTTCGAGTGATTCTACATCGTTTTCGATAGACAAACCTGTCATCGCGGAGGACGCAGTTGCTTCAGTCTGTGACACTGCACAGGTGGATGAAAACTTTCCCTGTCTACCAACTTTACAAACCATACAGAACAAGAGTTTGTCCGGAGGAATTTCGGCTGGCAGCATAGTCGCTGGTTATAGCGAGTGCCAAGAGCCGAGTCCTGGTGGTGAAGCTACAAATTATGGAACCTCTGATAAAACACTGCAAGGTCAGTCTACAGTTTCAAACTTTCAAAATATTCCCGGTGCTAGCGCGTTGCCTAGCAACAAGCAAACAAAGCTTTTCACCATTGGCTCCGGTTCCTCGATAATGGAAGAGTCAAAACTGCAAAAAGCGGTATGTATGTTACAAGAGGAACCTGTATATCAAACAGATGCCTCTAGCCAAGTGTTTGCTACATCCTTTTCCTTTATAAACAGAAATAAGGTTTCCCTAGATATAATTAAAACTAAAAGAGCTGCCTTAACAGCAGCAAATTGGAACTTGCCTATGACTCACATACAGCAGGCTGTCAATAACAATAAACTCTCTCTACTCTACTTCTAAACTAATTCAGCAGGCATTTTCCCTACTTGCTAAAAATATAACTGAAAATAAAGACTGGGCTCCAGAGAAAGCGCTATTAGATTCTGGATGGAAACTAAACCCCTCAGGAACGTGGATTCCAGACCCAGATTGGTCGTCAGTTTCTCCCTTGTCTTCTCTCCCCTCAGAGTGGTTTCCTGCACTCCAGAAAGTATCTGAGCCTCGGATTCTGCAACCTGGAACTGATAATTAACTGATTCTTTACCATCTATACCGGAGAAAGTAGGAACTAATGTCATAGTGGACGACATAAATCTCAACGATCCTTCTGTGGACCCCCCCCCATTAGACCTATTCTCGCAGATCTCTTTACACAATCCCGTAAAGACTCAGCCCCTAACAGAAACACTGTCCACATATGCTATAAAGGGGGATTAGTAGATCGGCCTGACCATGTGTATGTGGGGAAACTTCTTTTAAAAGAATCTCTGCAGTTTTCGCCTAAAGATGTGTTTGCCTTCATTAATATTTCAGGGGAGGACAATTATGACGTCAGTTTTAGATCGGTCTTTCTGCTGGATTTATTTTGGCAATGATATAACCAGTTGAAATTCTCCCTGTTATGGTCTCCCTTTGTTGTTACTCCCCTTACTCCATCATTAATCAAATATGTGACTATAATGTTCAGAAATGAAGGGGTTCACGTTGATGACATTTCCTTTTGGCTCTCTCAGAAATGTGAGGTGTTGAGTAGCCCTGAGGCAGTATTAGACTCTGAATTATTTTGGAATGGTAGTTGGAGGTATAAGGTGAAACTACAACAAGTTAACAATGAAATTAAACACATTCCTAATTCCTTTTCTTTAGGGAGAGATGGGGGTATGTTTCTATGCTGGCCAGCCTCGGGCATGCTACAAATGTGGGAATAGGACACATCTTTCTAGTTCCTGTGACACCACCAGATGTGAATATGTGGGGAACTTGGACATGGTAATTTTCAGAGTGCTAACCTGGTAAAATGTGACTTATGTGAGGAGTCAGGTCATGGGTACAGGAACTGTCCATGGGCAGCTTCTAACAAAGCCTCTGTCAGTAGCCCGAGTTAATAATACAAAGCTCAGGATGAAGCCTTTCTAAAAATCAGAAAAAGGTCTTCACACTAAGATCACAAAGTTTGAAGGGGTAGAAGAAGAGATAGAGTTCTTGGGGTCTGAACCTGCTGTTACTTCTAAAGCAGGGTGTGGGCCTCCTGACCCCTTTAATGCTAAAGAGTTTCCACCAGTTTGTTATCATGATCTTGTAAAAGCTAAACCTCTTAGTTCTAACCCTGTGGAGAAAAGAGTTACTAGAAGTTCTAAACCTTTATCCCCGGCCCCCTCCCCCCAAACCCCCTGACTTCAGTAGACATTCTAATTTTGAGATGGAAAATTCTTATGCTATTTTAGATACTGTTACAGGGGATTCTGACATGGATACTGGTACCCCCACCTTATCACAACCCTATGGGAGTAAAACTTCTTCTACAGATTATAAAGGGAAGAAGAAAAAAAGGAGGAAGAAAACCTAAATGTTTATGATTCCCCTTAATGTTGGATCTCTAAATTGCAGCAGTCTTTTGAATAACTGCAAAAGGAATGCTCTTTTTCATTTTTTTATCAGTTTGGCCTCGATATTTGTTTTCTACAAGAAACATGGGTCTATACTTCAGACCAGTGTCGGTCCTTTAAATCTGAATGAATCTGGGGACCATCCTATTGGTCCTTTGGATTAGATAGAGCTGACAGTGTGGGGATTCTTTTTGGTTCTTTTAATTTTATTCTCAAAAAATTGGTGGATCATATACCGGGGAGACTACTTATCATTGATGAATTATGGAAACAGGCTGATTTTCGCTTTATAATAGTTTATGGGCCACATACAAAGGCGGGTAGGGTGGCAATGTGTAGAGCCCTCGCCCCTTTTTTGGCTACCTCTAGTTATATTATTTTGGGGGGAGATTTTAATTGTGAAATTTCTGGGTTTAGTAGGGGTAAAGCAGGGAAGAAAAAGTATTGTGACACTATTGCCATAGAGAGGGTTATTAATTTAGCAGGTTTGAGGAATGGGAGGATTTATCAGGATAAGGGGTTGAATTACACCTTTAAAAGAGGGTCTTCGATATCTACCATAGATTATCTTTTTTTTTCAAGGAATTTATCCCTTCCGGTCCATAAAACTCATATTACTGAATTTTCTGACCACTTGTTCATCATTCTTTCCTTTAGCGACCCCCTATACAAACCTATAAATAAATCACGATGGAAACTAAATACTTCTGTTTTGCAGGACCCAGGGGTTTTAAAAGGTATATCCTCTCTATTGGCTGCCCGAGTATCTGTTATGGTTTTATATGAGGATTTATGGGACTGGTGGGTGGATACAAAAGATGATATCAGGAAATTCTTCCAAAAATATGGAAAACAATGAGTTACTGCTAAATTTTTACTAATTTTAAACCTCAGGAAGAAACTTCAGGGGCTATTTTCAGTGGCTAATACTTCTAGAGATTATTTTTCTGCTCAAATCTCCCTTACAAAGTCTGCTATGAGGATTGTCAGTACGATAGAGCACAGACTTTACATTCCGAGCTTTCCTTTGGCACTCAAAAAACACCATTAGGGGACCCCTTTGAGGCTTTTAAGGACAAAAGAAGCTCTTTAGGATTAGAGGTGTTACAAAATAAGGAAGGGAACTTTAAAACTTCCCAGGATTATATAAAAGAAAAGGAAGGGCCTAAGATCCCAAGTGGTGATGTTCACCAGTTTTTTCAGGATGTTACTATATTCCCCCAATTGGGCAGGAAGTGTATAAATTAGCTGATTCTATATCTCAGCAAGAGATTTTGGAAGTTTTTTCTTCCTTAAAGGGTGGAGTTTTTCCAGGGTTTGATGGGTTATCTTATGAATTCTTTAAACAATTTGGTGAGATTTTAGCTCCCTGTCTTGAGAAAGTTTTTTTCTTTCTACACGGTCTTCATTGTTTACCTGTGCAGTTTTCGGCAGGATTGATGATACTTATTTTTAAGGGCGGTGATAGAACTGTTTTATGTAACTGGAAACCTATAACTATTTTGAAATCAGACTTCAAGATATTATCCCAAATTTTAAATAGAAGGTTGAGATCAGTGTCGGCTGAGTTGTTATATCCTCTTCAGTTTTGTGGCATTCCAAATAGGAAAATTTTGTCTGCACTTACTATTCTTAGGGAAATAATAGAGTTTTCCAATAGGTCCCCCAATTGGTATTGCATCCTGTCTCTTGACCAAAATAAGGCCTTTGACAGGGTATCTCATTCCTATTTATTTATAGTATTAGAGAAATATGGTTTACCTCATGATTTTGTTTATTGGATTAAATTAATGTATAACAAAGTGGTAGTATATCCCGTCATTAAAGGTCAGTATTCCCTCCCAGTTTCAGTTAAATTTGGGGTATGACAGGGCTGCCCTTTGAGCCCCTTATTATATGCTTTTTCTTTGGATCCATTACTTAAAATGTTAGATCAGATGGATGGATTACCAGGCATTTCTGGGCATCTGCCTTCAGATACAGTGATTGTTCAAGCCTATGCGGATGATATTTGTATTTTTCTGACTGCATTGGTTCAAATTCCTATTGTCCTAAGTTGTATCACTAAAAATGAGAAGGTTTCCAACTCAAAAATTAATACAAAGAAATCTAGAGGGTTGCTTTTAGGGCCTATTGATCAAGATCAGTTTACAGTATCTGATATTGTGTTTTCTTCCCTACCATGTAAAATCTTAGGAGTAATTTTTGGAGCTCATAATCTCCCTGTCGATAATTGGGACATTGCATTGAAAAAGGCAGAAGGGAAGGTTCAAAGGTGGAAGGGATGGAGATTATCCAAAATAAAAAGGATTTTTGTTATCAAAAAATGTATTATTCCTGGGCTGTTATATATCACCTTGGTATATCCTCCTCTGTTAGCCCTGGAAACACAGTTGTATGCATGTTTTTTTTCAATGCTTTGGGGGAGTAGGCTTAACCCCATTAAACATTGCTATACCTATCTCCCTATTTCCAAAGGGGGGTTGGGTATGGTGGATTCTCTTAGTTTTTTTTATGGGCTTTTTCTTGCTCAGAACTTTAATTTTGGCCCCTCCTTTCCGTTATTGATTCAGCAGATATGGGTAATGAATAACTTTAAACCCTTTTTGGGTGTTTGGAGGGCACCCCTTACCTCACGGATTCCCAAAAGTATATATATCCCAGGGTTTTTTACACCGTGTGCTCAGAAGTTGTTTAAATGGTCCTTTTCTTTTCAGTGTATTAAAGATAACATAATGGGTGGATTATATTTCTTTTTCCTGGGAAAATTGTATCCAAGTGAACTTATATTTGTTAATTGCCCTTCCTTTTGCACTAAATTTGTTCTTAAGCAACTTAATTATCATAGGATTCCTTCTCATATGTGGGAGGTGCTATGGCTGTCAGTTTATGGAAGGTTATATGTCAAGGGAAATGCTAAGCATAAAATGATTGGTGAAAGATATTGTCCATATATGCTGTGTCAGGCGAAGGAGGAAACTATGGATCATTTTTTATTCAAGTGTTCCTATGCTGCAGGGTTATGGGTTTTATTAAGCGCTAAGCTACAGCTTCCATGGCTACAAAATCTCAACTATCAGGTCTTGGTTTTGGTTTTTTTTCCTCACCTTTTGGGTTCTTATGATTGGGGTATGCTAGTTGTGTTCTTTTGTTGTTTAAAATATTATTTGTGGCAGGCTAGATGCCAGTGGGTACTACAAAAAAAGTTTATGTCATATGAAATTTTTTTTGTACTTATAATTGGGGCAATGAAATCTGTCCATATGAAAGACAAACACTTTGGGACTGCTGGGAAAATATTCAAATGGTGGAAAGGATTCCAGATTTTTATTAAATATAAATAAGGGGGACTGGGCACAATATTATAATGATGATGTATTAGTTGGTTGATTTTTCTTTATAATTATGGTTGTATAAAACTAATGTATGTGTTTTTGTTTTTTGGTGTTTCTTTTGATGTATTTTGATGTATTTTCAATAAAAACTGCCCTACTCTTTTTGATAAGTGCCATGGGATCTTTAACATCCACCTGAACTACCACCAATCCAGGCAGATGGGACCTCGGTTTAATTTCTCATCCGAAAGACGGAACCTCAGAAGTGCAGCAGCCCTCTCATACTGCACCACAGTGTCAGTACTGGGATATTAACCCAAGTGCCAGAAGTGGGAACTGAACCCACAGCCCTCCGATCTCCCATCCTCAGAGGTGAGTGTGCTGAGCCACTGACACTGCTACAAATTGAATTGAATTGAATTGAATGTGCAATGCATATATGTATATAGACTATATTCTGGATGACAAATGCTGCCTGCCTATCCCCCCAAAATGTTTGGTACAGTTTAAAATTTATACAGTAGTATGTACAGACTTAGCTCTATGTATATTTTTTATTTGGATCTTGCATTTACAATTGTATTCCCTTTTCCCCTTTCCCCAGGACATATCTGGAAACAAGCTACTGTAGCTCAGTATGCCTTTCCTGTTGAAACTTTTCAAAATAAATAAATAATGTAGTCTGAGGAGTTTCAGATGTTCCTTATGTGTCTTGTGTTCCAAACCTTTTTTGTTGCCTTGCTCTGAATAAATACAATTGTCTTTCTATAGTAATAGCAATATTTAAAGTTCCCCAAAACTGTGAGCAGTAATCTATGATAGGTACATATTGTATGAAATTACTGCATTATGATGATGTTGAGCTATCTGTGTTATTGGATTTTATTTATTTATTTTTACTAATTCACAGCCAGGGATGCTCCTTACAATCTGTGACCTTTTTATTGTGCCACTGCATTCATTTTTGGGAAATCACTTGCAACATGGCATGCACTCTGTTTTGTTAGGTTAACAATGGGTTAACCTTATCAACTGCAAAATGTATGCTATCTCTCTCTATCTCTCTCTCTCTCTCTCTTTCTCCACGCATTTATAACACAGGGATCACCCCTTAGCAATCACACCAGAAGTGAACATTCATACAAGTAATTATTTAGCTTCTCATCACAAGGCAAAGTAGAGGAATTGAAAAATAAATCTCACTGAACTTATTGTTTTATCAGGTCTTTGATTATAGACCCTTCTCTGCTTTGTGCTTAATTGACTTCGACTTTGGCATTTCTGCAATGAGGGGGAGGTGCACTGTCTAGTAACATACCATGGCATATTTATTTTATTTATTTATTGATCGAGAGTTCAGAAAATACCTTTGAGTCAAGGTCTCATTTACAAAGGTTCCACGTCACAAAACATAAGACATTACAACAATAAAGTAAGATACAATACAGGAAACAGCACAAACTTGAGTACAAGGTAAAATACATTAGAGTGTAGCACAGCTGAAATGTGATTCTTAAACACAAGGTCCTTAGTCAAGAAAAGCTGTGAAGGCATTATCTAAATATAAAGGAGGTACAAATCAACAAAATCACATATAATCAGATATGTACTAGCTGTCAGGTCACTTAAAGCAGACATGAGGAGAGAGAGAGACAAGAGAGAGACAAACAAGCTGAAAAAATAGTGTTGCAACTGGTCTACTCAACAGAGAGAAGAAAGTATTTCATTCAGCTGGCATAGTGATTTGTAGTTGTGGAAGGATACACTGAAAACTCCAAAAAGATGTGCTTCGGTATTTTAAAGCTAAAGCAAGATGGCTGTAGGCTCCGCCCACAGCCATAAAAAGGAGGTGCTACTACCTCTATATAGGTCACTGGTAAGGCCATATCTGGAATACTGTGTTCAGTTCTGTAGTCCTTACCTAAGGAAGGACAGGGATGATGCACCACAGGATGATAAAGATGATTCGGTGCCAACTGGGGCAGATCTTATAAAGATCATCTGAAGACACTGAGCATGTACTCACTGGAGACCAGCCAAGAGAGGGGGGATATGATAGAGATCTTCAAGTTCTTGAAGGGAATAAACAAGGTAAAGCAGGGAACTGTTTAGCAGGAGTACAGAGTCAAGAACCCGAGGTTAAAAGTGGAAACTGGAGTGAGAAAGGTTTAAGATGTATGTGAGGAAGTTGTAATTTACATAAAGGGTCATGGAGCCATGGAACAGTCTGCCAGTGGAGGTGTTGGGCACCAAGACCATAAATGGTTTCAAGCATGGCTAGGACAGAGTGAACAGTTTGGTGGTTGCTTAGGTTGGTGGCAGTAGGGAGGGAGGGAAGTGGGGGGACTAGGGGCACTGGATCCAAATAGCACCAATCACAATAGCTCGGTCAAGCAGCATGCTGTAAAAATAGCACTGATTTTATTTTTGTGGGGGGATCGGACCCCTGGAACCTCCTACTTAAAGATTCTCACTCCGAGGGGAAGCAGATCCTAGGGAAAGTTAAAATTCATGGGGCCATGGAATACTGTTTCCACTGCCCCATGTAAAAACATATTAAGTCCCAACATGTGCAAAATGCTTGGACATAAGGATTAGAACCCTGGTCTCTACTGCTGCTGGCCGAGCTGCTCAATGCACTAGCCCTCCACACCTCAGGAGCAGCTTGGCCAGCCTCCTGGATTCAGGTGTTCTTGCTTCCTGTGAACACCATGGACAGCGACCAGGGGAGTGCTTCCTGAAAGGACTGTATATCCCCTCTCACTGTCCATGTGAGCGCTACACAAACTAGCGCTCTGTAGACTGGTGCTATTCATGTAACGCTACTCTAACCAGATACCAGACTGGGAAGGTTAAAACCCTGTATGAACAATAGGTCCTGAGGCAGACAGGAAACTCCAGACTGACTAGATGAACCTGTGGTCTTTTTCTGCTGTCATTGTCTATTTTTCTATTAAGTAAGTTCATGTCATATATAAAATATATATATTATTGGGGCACGGTAGCACCCTATAGTTAGGGTTGAATAAATTGTTTGAAGGTGATAGGAAACAGTTATTTATGCCTCTAGATACCCCACTGTTGTCCTTTTAGTGTCTATCCAATATTCTTTTTATTTATTTATTTGTATAATTCGGATTTACAACCTTTGAGTTAGTGACTCATTTACAAAGGCACCTCATCACAGGGAGGGTAGACAACAATTGGTAGCGAGGTACAACAGTCGAGAACGCAACAGGTGAGGTACAGTAAACACAAAGCAGTTCCAAAATTACAGTGGTACACAGAAGCTTGCAATTAGCTACATTTGAATCTGTCAAACATATAGGTAGCATGGTACGTGCTAGAGATTCTGGGGGGGTACCTGGGGAGAGGGAAGGGGGACAGAGTGTAGGTTGGTGGGGGGGAGGCAGTCCAGAGGACATTGTCAGTTACAGAGGGCCAGGCAGGGCTCTAGATTAGAGACAGTCAGGGGCATTTACAACTCTGAGTGTCAGAGAGGTGGTTTCGGAAGGCGATTTTGAAGGGGCTGATTTTGGGGATGTTTGTGATATGGAGAGGAGTTGAACCAGGAGGAGGCTCTGTAATGGAAGGGCAATTGGGCAAAAGAGGTCCTGGTTCTAGGTACCTGGAAGGTGGCCTTGGCTGCGCTTCAGGTGGTGACCGATTGGGAGGCCAGTTTTAGGGATGCAGCAACCCCCAAATTCTAAAATGTTTTTGTCCTTTCTATAACATTAATTATCACATTTTGCTGCCTTTGTAACTACCCTGAATTCATATCCTCAGCAGTTGCTGCTGTCTCTTTTCATACTACCTTAACATTCTATGACATCAATAACACAATTCCAGGCCATTCAGATTAATACCATGGAATGGTGTCATTGATGACATACAATTTAGAAACATAACAAGAAAAACAAGTAGCTGGTGATGGGAGTGGAATACTACATAGATCTGATGACACCTGAAATCTAGAAAATTTATTTATAAAAATTGGTCAAAGGATATCAGAATACATGACTGGCATGGAAATGAAAATTGAAGGGCAGTTAACTACGTAAAATTCATTTCTTATCTCTTTTAACATTAAACCCCAATTCTTGCACCTTAATAACTTTGGAGGTGTTAGACAAAATAGCCCAAAACGTGGCAGGCACAGTTAGGCTGACAGAGCCTCAAGAAATTCACTAAAATACCACCAACAGCTTAATCTGGTTCAAAGTTACTTGGCATTCATCTGTATCCCCCACCCCGGGTCGTGCCTGAAAATAGGCAGAATTTGTCTAGCGTGCTTACCCGGTCAACAAAAACTAAATAAATAAATAAAAATGAAAGGTTTAGTGACTGCATCTTATTCAGTTTTTGAGATAAGGAACAGCAAAAAAATGTAAAAAAATAAAAGGGGCGTTTGCTTTCATTAGATTTAATGTGTTCTTTTTTTTTTCTCTCACACAGCCTAGATGATGTGGAATTTTTTCATGAAACCTTCGAGGTAGACGTGTCCTGTACTGTGGTAGTACTTTTCAGAGATTTCATGAAAAAAATAATCTTTTGGATGAGCACATCAGCCACACCATCAACAAAGCCCATCAGAGACTTGGCCTGTTCCACAGAACAAAGCAGTTTCTCAACAAAGAATCAAAGTCCCTACTTGCAACCAGTTTCCTTCTTCCACTTTTTGACTATGGTGCCCTTGTCTATTTCCCCCCACCTATCTATCAAAAATGCCACTCGACTGCACAGCTCCTACCACAATGCAAACCACTTCATCAAACTTCCTCACCACTGTGATCTTTACAGAATTTCAAGGGGGCCCTCCCTCGAGAACTGTCTAAATTGCAAAATTGCCTCCTTCCACAAACTCACCTTTAGGCTTCTCCCAGACTGCATCAGCTCTCCCTTCCTCACAATAGCTCACTCCATGGCCACCAGACAGTCCTCGCCCCTTTCCTTTTCTGTCCCCCTGTGCTGGACCACCCACAGCCAAAAAAACTCTGTCCTACCTGGGTCCTAAAATCTTTATCTCACTTCCTTCTGATATGAAACTCTGCCCCTCCACCTCATCATTCAAACACAACCTAAAGAAGCTCCTATTCCTTTACTCCTCCTGTAGCTGTTCCCCATCCTGACTCTCACTCCTATCTTCCTCCTATCCGCCTCCCCTCCTGCATTATGTCCTCTCCCTCTGTCCTTTTCCTTAACTCCCATGTTCCTGAAAATTTCTTTAAAAAAAATTGTTAGCACTTAAACTACAGCACTTTTACACCAAAATGTTGTATTCTCGTTATTTGTTATCTGTTTTGCACCTACTGTTCTGTACCAGCACATTGTCTCCCTGTTTTCTAATTGCCAGCACTTTGTAACTTTGTTTTATTTTCTTAGAACTGGACGCTTGTAAAAATGGGCAGTTTCTGCTCACATGCCTTTCCAGTATAACAAATAAAATTAAATGAAAATGAAAAAATATATGGTTCCAGGGTTATACAGATTTTTTTTTTGATAATTGTCAAGCTAGACCAGTAAACAATCTCTGATCGTGAGTGCTTATTTTCATGAAAAAAGATCATTGTGGCCACCATTTTTATTTATTTATTTATTTATTTCAATCTAGGATTACAATACCTTTGAGCCGAGGCTCTTTTACAAATGTTCCACATCAGCGTGTGCAACAGTCATCATTTTAGTTACAAACATAAAGTCACTGACTTACAGACATGTAATAACCAGTACAAGACTTGAGCTATGAGCAAGACAAGGGAGGGGGGTCGATGGGGGAAGTGAGGTGGGAGATCGAGGGTGGGAGGGTGCAGGGGCTAGGAGGTAAGGGGAGTACAGGAGGTGGGTGGGGGCAGGGGCAGGAGTGGAGATGCACGGGGAAGGTGGGTGAGGGTGGGAGACAGTGCAGCCAGGGGGCCTTGTCGAGGGAATATGACAGGTAAGGTGTTAGGGGTGCAAAGACTGATTGTAAGTGCTGAGTGCTGGGGCATGTGCAGCTGGAACGGTGGAAATGTTAAGATGGGCAATCTCAGGATACAAGCAGTGAGAGGCGCAGCTTGGACTTGAAAAGGCCGAGTGTTGGAGCAGTCACTATGTCACTGCCAAGAGAGTTGAGCCAGTTGGATGCCCCATAGGCAAATGATCTTTGTCCTTGGGTCGTGCGACATTGTGGGATATGTAGTAGATGGGAATTGGATCTCCTTGTAGTGACATTCCTATGTCTAGGCTTAAGGAGGGCACAGACACCAGGTGAGGCAAGTCTCATTATGATTTTCTTGGCGGTTTTGCAGGTTTGGTATTTTATGCATTTGTCCAGTTGAAACCATCCAGATTGGGAATACAGGTCACAATTGTGGGTATGGCGATGTGAGCCAGTGATGAGATGACAGGCCTTATTCAGGGAGGTCACGATACGTTTGAGAGCAGTGGTAGTTGCAGACCCATATATGATAAGACCATAGTCTATGATGCTGACAATGGAGCTTTGGATGGCCACTGACAGTGCTTCTGGGGTTAGATGTTTCCTGTGCTGGAATAATATGCCTAACCTCGCATTGGCAGACTCTGCCACATTGCTAATATGGACAGCGTATGAGAGGTGGGGATCAAGGGTGATGCCAAGGTACTTGAACAATTGTGTTTTCTCTAGGATGGCTCCTTGTTCGGTTGCAATGGAGAGGTGGAGTTGTTTGTTTTTGTTGTGCGGGCTGCAAAAGACCATAGACTTGTTTTTTTTCTGATTGAGAAGCAGTTTATGATTTAGGAACCAGGATTCGATGGAGGAGAAGCCTGCTGAAGTTTATTTTGTAATTGGTTTGGATCACGGTCTGAGGTGAGGATCACAGCATCGTCGGTGTAGAGAATTATTTGTTCTGGGCAGCTATCCAGTAGTGAGTTTAAGAATAGGCTGAAGAAGAGGGGTCCCAGAATGGAGCCCTGGGGGACTCCCGAGCAGACCAGTCTAGGGTCCCAGAGTGTATCAGCGATTCTTACTGTTTGGGACCATTCTTCAAGGTAGCTCTAAACCAGCCAATGGTGTCAGTTGACAGCCCAGTGTTCTGAAGCTGGACAAGTAGGGAGGCGGTGATTGACGGTGTAGAAGGCTTTAGTTAAGTCAATGTAGATTGAGCCTAGTAGTTCACGGAATCAAGTCGTTGTGGATTGCGCCGGTGAATTCAAGTAAGGCTGTGGAGGTGCTGTGACCTTTGTGGAACCCGTGTTGTTGCTTGCACAGGATGTTGTACATATCCAGGTATTCTGTGAGCTGGTCCAAGACGATGCGTTCTAGTGCCTTGGAGAGTGGGGGTAGTAGGGAGATAGGTCTGTAGTTATCGTGGGCAGTTTTGTCACCACTTTTATGGACTGGGGTGACAGTGGTAGATTTCCATCTGTCTGGGAACTGACTAAGGCTGAGGGAGAGGTTGAAAATTCTGGTCAGAGGACTAAGCACTTCATCAAGTGTGAGAGACAGGATTTTGAGATCGAGGGAGTCATTACTGAATCTTGATTTACCAAGGGCTATGGTAACATATTTGCGTACTTGATGAGCCTTGACTGCTTTGAAGTAGAAGCAGAGGGAGCTGGTGGGAGTAGTGTTCATTCCAGACAGGGGGCTATACCATCTTTGAAGTAGTCCTGAGGTTGGACAGCACTGAGGTCAGTAAAGGCTTTGTTAAAGATATCTGCAATGGTTTTTGGGTTGAGGGTTGTGGTTCCGTTGATGTTGAGTATTGATGGGGGGGTTTTGGGTGGATTCCCAATGGGTTCCTTTATGTTCTTCAGAATTCCTGACCATTGCCCCAGGAGTTTGTGAGGGCATGCTTATAGTAGGCGGACTTCATTTGCCGGATGGTTTTGGTGCAGTCATTGCGGGCACGTTTGTAGTTTTGGATGTCGTTTTGCTTTCCAGAGTTTCTGGCCAGCTCCCATAGGTGGTCTCTTGTTTTTAGCATCCTGAGGAGGTCACCTGTGAGCCAAGGGTTACTCAGTGATTTGACTTTGCATTTCTTAATAGGAGCATATGTGTCACAGGCCACAGTGAAGATGTTTATGAAGTGGTCAAGGGCAGTGTTTACATTGGTTGCATTGAAGATAGGGGACCAGTCTTGGTGGAGGAGGTGGGATTTGGGTCAAGGAAGGTGACCACTGGGTAGAACCCTGCTGGTGATTGTTTTTGGTGGTTGTTTGATGAATTTATTTGACCAGGTGCAGCTAACAGGGGAGTGATCACTGAGAGAGTCAAGGAGGACATTGATGTTAGATATCCGCGATGGGTGACTGGTAAGGATCCAGTCCAAGAGTGTGCTGGTGCTGGTCTTGTAATTTTTCCTGGTTGGTGAGTTAACCATTTGTGTGAGGTTTGCCGCAGCAACGTATCTCTGTGTGCACCAGCATCAGCCGCAGGCCAGTTGATGTTGAAGTCACCTAGGAGGATGGATTCGGTGTCTGGTGGGAGTGACTTTACAAAGTCAAGCACAGCTGTTAGACCAGTTCCCTGTTCTTTGGGAGGGATGTAGATGGTGGCAACAGTGAAGGTTTTGTTTTGGGCACCGGGAGGATTCTCACTGGCAGTATCTGAGCAGTTGTGGATTGGATTGAGGTAATGATGTGGTGCCCTTGTATGGAGTCTTTCAGGTAGAGAGCGCAGCCCCCGCCTCTTTTGGAGAGGCGATCCAGCCTAAAGACATTGTAGCCAGGAAGGCTGATTGCATGGTCCGGTACTGATGACATGAGCCAGGTTTCGACAACTGCCAGGATGTCAGGGCAGTGTTGGCTGGTGAAGGCCTGTAGGGCATCCATTTTAGGAAGGAGGCTGCAGATGTTGATTGATATGAATGAGAAGGCACCCAAAGGCCTGCTCAGATTAGTGGCTTTAGAGCAGAATGGGCCAGGGTTTGGGTGCACGTTGCCTGACAGCATTAGGAGAAGGAGGAGGACTAGCCTCAAAGAGCTGCAGCGTATTTCTTTAAGGGAATGTTTTCACCTGCTGGCATCGTGGGAAGTTGCCAAGCATCGATGATAGTGGGTGAGGGTAAGCATAGACGGGGGGACCAGAGTGGAGGGCTAGGACCAGTGTGGGTGTAGGACAGTTTCATGGTGGTAGGATGGACCATGGGCAAGGGCAGTGAACAGTGTGCAGCGTGCCTATGTGGAGGAAGGATGTAGGAATGTGGAAGCTGTGGGGGAGGGAGGGAAAAGCAGGCTTTTGGGGAGTGCAGTAGGGGAGGAAGACAGGCAAGAAGAAATAGAATGGGGTAGAGAACGGTGGAGGCGCATGATTAAAGTATGATTCGGGTTCAGAGAAATTCTACCCAGTTCGAGAGGATCTGAGGTGGGAAGGAAGGAAGGTATATAGCAAGTAAAGAAACTGTGTCTTTCAGAGGGTAGACTTTTTTTTTCTTTTTCCAAATGAAAAAACAAGAATCCCTCTAGTGGCAGGTCTGTATAACCTGCTAATGGAAAACTAGCCACTTGAGAAAAAAAAAACTCCTAATACAGCTTTAGTGTGGCAAAGCAGGGGAAAAGTCCTGGCCAATCAGAGCGGCCGACCGTGGGGGAGCTGAAGCAGCCCCGTTCAAGGGCAGGCAGCTAGAGAGAAGAAAAAATGGCAGGGTTTAAATAGCATGGAGGTAGGATAGCTTTAGCTTGAGCAGTTTAACAGGACAAAGGAAAGTTAGGGAAAGTAAGTATAGGGAGAGGCATCAGCAGCAGAAAACAGGAAGTTGTTATCCCTCTGTACAGACAGTTGGTGAGACCCCATCTGGAATATTGTGTCCAGTTCTGGAGACCCCATCTCCGCAAGGACATGGACAGGATAGAGGCAGTCCAGAGGAGGGCAACTAAAATGGTGCAGGGTCTGCAAAAGAAGCCATATGAGGAGAGACTAAGGGAGCTTAATATGTATACCCTTGAGGAAAGAAGGGAGAGGGGGGACATGATAGAAACTTTCAAGTACTTCAAGGGAATCAACAAAGTCCAAGAGGTAGCATCTTTCAGAAAAAGAGACTTGCAAGAACAAGGGACACAATTTAAAGATAGAAGGAGGGCGGTTCAGGGCAATGTGAGGAAGTATTATTTCACAGAGAGGGTAGTGGATGCATGGAACAGCCTTCCTGAGGAAGTTGTGGGGTCTAAAACTGTGGGAGAATTCAAGAATGCATGGTTACAGACATAAGGCAATTCTTGTGGGGGGCAGGAAGATATAGGCTGTTGGTTAACTAGGATCTGCGGCCTATCCTGTAGGTAGGGAAATGGGCAGACTAGATGGGCCTAGCAGTCCTTATCTGCCTTCAAAGTCTATGTAGACTTTTCGGAGCCAAGACAGAGTGCTTGGATGGTGGGGTGCATAAAGAGCAGGAAAGAGAAAAACTGTAAGCACTTTAAATTACTAGTAGAAATTACAATCCAGCTAATACAGTTGAAAACTTCCTAAAAAACACTTTTTAAACTTTTTTTTTGTGTTTTTTAACTCAAAAACACAGAAAATACATAAAAATTATGTATTTTCAAAAAAAACACTAGGTAAATGGGACCAATTTAGCTAGATTCTGGTGTTATTTTTTGAAAATTGTCCTGGATATCATATTTCTGGGCATGTAAAAATCCTGGCTGCCAAGCTTAGCGAGAGGAGCCATACACTCAGGTTCTCAGTAAAAGAGCAGTGGGACTTTCTTTAATGTGAAGCTGCAGTTGGAGTCATGCTGCTAGCTTCAGTTACAGCAATGACCCAGCAATCCAATGATCAATCTCCATCTCTGTCTCGTTCCCTCCCTTGTATCAGTCTGTCTGTCTGTCTGTCTGTCTGTCTGTCTGTCTATCTATCATCTATCTATTGTTGAAATAAGTGGTGGACCGGGGTGCTCAGCTTTGGTACTGCTTCTTTCTCCTCCTCCCCTACAGGTTGCTTGGCCCCCCTTTCATACATTTAATTTTAGCTTTAATAAGCATACTGGGGTGTCCACCCTCAGTGCTTCTTCTCTTCATCCCCCTCTCCTCCCAGTCACCCACCCCCTTCCCATTATATTCAAGGTGGCACTGGGGTGCCCATCCCTAGTGCCACCTAGCAGTAGGCCAACGCTGGGGTGCCCAATCCCCAGTTTTGGAAAGTCCTCTAAAATAAAGAAAAGCATCCCAAGTAGATTTTTTTAAATCTGTAAAAAATAAAACATTCCCTCATTGATCTGAACCCCCACCTCACCCTGACCTCCTACTCAGCATCAGCCACCTCACCCCTCACACACCCTCACTCACCTGAACATGTCCAACAACACATTCACCCTAATTCTCAGTATGAGAACAGCAGGACTTTCTTGAAAAATTAAACTGCAGCTGCAGTTGTGCTGTTGGTTTCAGTTGCACCAGTGAGCTGTCAAGCCCCTGCTCTCTCTCTCTCTCTCTCTCTCTCTGTCTGTCTATCTATCTATCTATCTATCTATCTATCTATCTATATCCATATATCTCTAGCTATGTATCTACAGTACAGGGATGCCCACCCATGGTACTGCTTCTTTCTTGCCCCTCCCATCCAGGTCACCTGCACCCCCACTTCTCATGTTTTAATACTGAATAAGCAGAACCATGGTGACCATCCCCGGTACCACTTGTCTTCTCCACCCTCCCCTCTAGGTTGCCTGCTCCACTTTCCCATAATATATATCATGACACCAGGGTGCCCATCCCTGGTGCCATCAAACAGTAACCCAACACTGGGGTGTCCAATCCCCAGTGCTTGAAAGTCCCCTGAAATAAAGAAAATTGTTTCTCATTTATTTTTTTTAAACTTGTAAAAAAGAATATGGTCCCTCTCCAATCTGACCCCCATGCACACCCCCACACACCTCACCGTGACCTCCAACTCAGCACCCACCACCCCATACACACACCAACACATACCTTCACTTACCTTGACACGTGCATTCACGCAGGTTCTCAGTATGAGAAAAGCAGTTTTTTTTAAATGTGAAGCTCCAGTTGGAGCTCTGCTGCGGCTTCAGTTAAAGCAGTGAGCTGGCGATCCCCTGCTCTCTCCATCTCTGTCTCTGTCTCTGTCTCTATCTATCTATCTATCTATCTATCTATCTATCTATCTATCTATCTATCTATCTATCTATCTATTGATCCTCTAGCTGTCTATCTACAGTAAATTAGTCAGTAAATTAATAGCAAACTGGTATGCCTACCCCCAGTACCACTTCTTCCTCCTTCCCATGTTTTATGTAATATTGAATGAGAAGACCAGGGTGCCCACCCACGGTACAGCTTCCCTTCCCCCATCCCCTCCAGGTCACCCACCCCCTTTTCTATTATATTAATCATGGCACCAGGGTGTCCAGCCCTGGTACTGCCGAACAGTAACCTGACACTGGGGTGCCCAATCCCCACTGTTGAAAAGTCCCCTGGAATAAAGAAAACTATCCTTATTTATTTTCTTTAAACCTCTAAGAAAGAAAATGATTCCTCGTCAATCTGCCTCCCCCCACACTCCCACCCACTCCCCGACCTCCCACTCAGCACTCACCACCACACACACAACCCATCCACACACTCCTTTACTCACCTAAACATGTCCAATCTTGTAGCTCCACTCTCCAATCGAAGACATGTCTTGCTGCTGGAACCAGCAACTGCGATATGAGAAAATAAGGTAAGTCCAGTTTGATATATGTCAATGGGGTTTGAACTTTTATTCATAACTTTGTCATTTTTTTAACATTTTTCACCAAATTTTCAACATGGCCTTTTTGGGACACCACCTCATGACCAAGTGCAGTGGAATTATTCAAATCTGTCCCAACAAATGATTTTGCTATCATTTTGCAAAATTACCTTTTGGGCAGGATTTGAAACTTTTTACTGCCCTTGTTCATGAGGTGGGGTCATAAGAAGACTATGTTGAAAATCTGGGGTCAAAATATAAAAAAAACCCACAAAGTTATGAGTATATGTTGACATTTTTCTACACTTGTGCATACCTTTGGTAATTTTCAATATTTTGACCCCAAATTTTCAACATAGCCATTTTTTACACCACCTCATCAACGTGACAACTGTCATTTTTCAAATCCTGGCCAACATACGTTTTCACACCTATGATGTGGAATGAGATTTTGGCAGGGATTGAAAAATTTCCGCATTACCAGTTCATGAGATGGGGTCATAAGAACTGCTGAAAATCTGGTGTACAAATATGATAAAATGACCAAGTGGTGAGTGAACATTGCAATATTTCAATGTTCTCTTATAACTTACCTAATTTTCAGTATTTTGACTCCAAATTTTCAACATAGCCATTTTTTTTCATACTACCTCATAAACGTGCCAGGTGTCTTTTTCTAAATCCTGGATGAGACATGTTTTTACACTTTTGGTGCAAAATGATGTTTTGGCCAATATAATGTTAATGCCATGTGTCTTCTATTCTTTTTTTACCCCTGATATCACCCAGTCCCCTTCAGCCCCTCTGCCCTGCTCAGCCCTGTCATCTGCCATCCCTGGAACTTACCTCTCTCTTATGTTTCCTCATGGATGACTCTCATGGGAAGTCTAGATTTAGAAAGGCAGCCCAAGGGACACCCTTTCGCTCCAAACAGAGCTTAGCTTTGGTCAAGGAGAGAGCCTCAGTCAGTGGTGCAGGACCTGCAGTAGGGCGGTGGGTGGCATCCAGCATGAGTGAGGATTTTCTCACGTTTCCCGTCTCCTCCCCCAAGTGTCGAGAGGAGTTGAGTCTGATGCCTCGACATCAGAATGCATTGCCAACACTCCCCACTCTGAATTCCAACTCTTTGGCACTACCACCAGTGGTCAACCAGGTGGTAGTAGGGCAGAGGAGAACAAGATCCCTCCTTCACCCAAGGAGGTGAACTTCCATGGGATGCTCAACCATCCTCCTCTAGCTAGCCCTCCAAAATCCCAGTCTCGTTCCCTAACCCAGGCTGCTGGTGTCACAGGCAGTAGCACTTAGCATTGCACCGGAAGGAAGGCTATGCCACAGGTCATGTTCAAGTTTCAAGTTCAAGTTTTATTTATATTTTAACAGGATAAGGCGCTAGCCAAAGCCTGTTTTCAGGGCCGTCCTGTGTTTGAAAAACATTACAGTACATACAAAGCATAGTATAAAATACATACATTACAAGTACAGTACAGTTCACAATAACAGTTAGCAGTCACAATGAAAGTGATGTAATTCAATGTAAGCTTTCTTAAAGCTCAAGTATGTGGGCAAGTTACGTAAGTTTGGAGAGTGTTCCAAAAAGTGGAAACAATGTAATCAAAGTGCATACATCCATATTTTGTTTGTATACGTGGAACTGTCTGTTAACCCCCTACCCTTGATAACACGTAAAGAATAGCTGCATTTCTTAGGTAATATTTTAGAGGTTAAATATTCTGGGACTGTACCATTTACACATTTGTATAAAAAAACAAAGTGAAAGCCTATCCCTTCTATGGGCCAGTGATGTCCACTGTAGTTTCAAGAGTAAGTCACAGTGGTGATACAGTGCACAAGGACCTATAAGGCCCAAAATAAATCTGGCTAGACGATATTGAAGTCTGTCTAACTTTTACAGTGTACCTTTATTTGCATGCCAATACCCTGTACTGCCATAATCAATAAAAGGCAGTATTAGTGTATGCATCAACTTTTCTCTTGTTTCACACATTAAGTTATTTTTGTGCCTTTATAAAACTCTTAGATTTTGGGAAACCTTTTTATGTTGCTTGCGCGCATGCGCAAGAAACATGTTGCGGGCGGCAGCTTGCTGCAGAAGCAGGTTGTGGAGGTTCGGTACTGTTGTGGCCAATGCCCCTACTGCCTTTTGAGGCTTGGCCCACTTTCCCCAATGGGGTGGCAAACTGCTGCTGACACTAGTTCAGCCAGCGTGCCGCCACCTTGAAACATTTTAGCCGCTGCAATCAGGGGCCGCCTCGTCATTGCAGCATCAGCCATTCCGCTGCAATGAAGGATTGACCCGTCATTGCAGGGCAGTACCTTGCATGCCCCCGACCCAGTTTGCCGACGGGGAGCCCAGTCCCTGTCAGCATAATGTCCCCACCCCCAAGTTTCTGCTGTATGCTGATGGGTGCCCAATCCCCATGCATCATGCCCCCTTTCTTGCTGATGGGGCACCCAATCCCATCGGCTTCAGTCCCCTTCCCGCTGAAGTTGCCAATGGGGGGAGCCCACCCCCGTCGACATAATGTCTCCTCCCAATGTTTTGTCTGCCGAGGGGTGCCCAATCCTCGCTCTCCCACCTCGGTATGTGCTGGCGGGGTGCCCCAATCCCGCCGCGCTACAGCCCCACCAAACCAGTCAGGTGGCATGCTGGGAGCCCACCCCAGCATGCCAAATGTCCCTGAAATAAAAAAACAGTCCCGCGATGTTTTTTTTAACCCTGTAAACAAGAAAACTGTCCCTTGTTGAGTCCGTGGCCCCACCCCCAACCAGCATCCACCCTCTGCGCACCCTGCTTCCCCACACCCCACACACCATACTTACCTCCAAAGCCCAGCGCGATGATCTTCGGTGGACAGGAAACACGTCTGCACTCTTCAAAGCCGACCATGAACTGAAGAAATGCCGGTAAGCTGTATAATGGCATAAATAGAGTTTTTTCAACTCTTGTGCATATCTCAGGTATTTTGGGGAATTTTGGCACTAAATTTTCAGCATGGGGTTATTGGGACCCCTCATGAGTTCAGCCACTGTCATGTTGTTATTTGGTCCCAAAAGGTGATTTCGCAGTTACTGCGTGGAATCACCTTTCAGGACCGATTAATCGAACGACAGTGCTAGTGTTCATGAGGTGGGCTCTCAAAAAGCCTATGTTGCAAATTTGGTGGAAAAAAATCCAAAAAATGACTGTTTTACGAGCGCGCATTGTGTAGTTGCTATGCACCCCCGTAACTTCATGAATGTGCACTATTTTCACTCCAGATTTTCAACATTAGCATTTTTCTGCACCTCCTTATGAACAGTATAGCTGTCATTTTTCACATCCGTGCCGAAATGTGTTTTCGCACTTCCGCAAAATAGCGCAGTCGATGTGGGAAATCAGTGTTCAGGACACATTAAGAAAATCACAGTGACACTGTTCTTGAGCAGAGGTCCTAAAATGCCTATGTTGAAAATTTTGTAATGAAAGACCATAAAATGACTGTGTTACGAGCATGCGTTGCACAGTTTCCACGCACCCTTGTAACTTCACAAATAAGTAATATTTTCATGCCAGATTTTCAACACTGGCATTTTTTCACACCTCCTTATGAACAGTACAGCTGTCATTTTTCACATCCTGTTCAAAATGTGTTTTTGTTCTTCTGTCGCAGAATAACACAGTCGCTTTGGGAAATCAGTGTTTTGGACAGATTAAGATCAAACAAGTGAGAGAGGAGAAGTGACCAAGCTCAACAGAGCTCTGTCAGGACTGCTGCAGATTTCTTTGTGGGCAGAAAAAGGTGCCAATGCAGGCAGGAGCCCAGTACAAAAGGGCAGCCTGCAGCGCCGGGAGAAACAGTACGAGCGAGTGAGGGAGGGGAGAGAGAGCGAGCTCAACGAGCTCTGTCAGAACTGCTGCAGATTTATTTGTGAGCAGAAAAAGGCATCAATGCAGGCAGGGGCCCAGTACAAAAGGACAGCCTGCAGCAGTGGGAGAAACAGAATGAGCGAGTGAGGGAGGGGGAGTGAGCGAGCTCAACGGAGCTCTGTCAGAACTGCTGCGGATTTCTTTGTAAGCAGAAAAAGGCATCAATGCAGGCTGGAGCCCAATACCAAAGGGCAGCCTGCAGCGGCACGGGGTCAAAATGTCGCATGGCAGAATGGTGTGCTATTTAATCACGTTGTGTGATTTCTTGTTATCTTTTGTTCTGTGGGGTGACTCTGCCCCCACACCCCTGTTACAGGTGCTGTGCCCCACAGACCCCCCCACTAAGGATTCTAACTCCGAGGGTCCAGCTCGGAGAGCACACAGGTCCGGGGTGCTCCATAATGCCATACGCCATTAAGCGTACAATATTTTTACCCGCTACGGCCTGCAGCGCTGGGAGAAACGGAATGAGCGAGTGAGAGAGGGGGAGTAAGCAAGCTCAGTGGAGCTCTGTCGGGACTGCTGCATATTTTTTTGTGGGCAGAAAAAGGCACCAACGCAGGCTGGAGCCCAGTACTAAGGGCAGCCAGTGGCACCGGGAGAAACAGAACAAGTGAGAGAGGGTGAGTGAGCGAGCTCAACGGAGCTCTGTCGGAACTGCTGCAGATTTCTTTGTGTGTAAAAAGGTGCCAATGGAGACAGGAGCCCAGTACAAAAGGGCAGACTGCAGTGCCAGGAGAAATAGAATGAGCGAGTGAGAGAGGGGAAGTGAGCAACTTCAACCAAGCTATGTCGAGACAGCTGTGAACTTCTTTGTGGGCAGAAAAAGGTGCCAATGCAAGCAGGAACCCAGTACAAAAGGGCAGCCTGCAGCACCGGGAGAAACAGAATGAGCGAGTGAGAGAGGAGGAGTGAGTGAATGAGCTAAATGGAGCTGTGTCGAGACTGCTACAGATTTCTTTGTGGGCAGAAAAAGGTGCCAATGCAGGCAGGAGCCCAGTACAAAAGTTCAGCCTGCAGCTCCAGCAGAAACAGAATGAGCGAGTGAGAGAGGGGGAGTGAGTGAGCTTAACGGAGCTCTGTCAGGACTGCTGTGGATTTCTTGGTGGGCAGAAAAAAGCGCCAATGCAACCAGGAGCCCAGTACAAAAGGGCAGCCTGCAGCGGCGAGAGAAATAGAATGAGCGCGTGAGAGAGGAGGAGTGAGCGAGTTCAATGGAGCTGTGTCGAGACTGCTACAAATTTCTTTGTGGGCAGAAAAAGGTGCCAACGCAGGCAGGAGCCCAGTACAAAAGTTCAGCCTGCAGCTCCAGCAGAAACAGAATGAGCGAGTGAGAGAGGGGGAGTGAGTGAGCTTAACAGAGCTCTGTCAGGACTGCTGTGGATTTCTTGGTGGGCAGAAAAAGGCACCAACGCAACCAGGAGCCCAGTACAAAAGGGCAGCCTGCAGCGGCAGAGAAATAGAATGAGCGCGTGAGAGAGGAGGAGTGAGTGAGCTCAATGGAGCTCTGCCGGGACTTTAGAGTTGCACACCCTCCCACCCAGGGTCCTCTGTGGTCCTATATTACAGCAGGGTCTCCGGAGTGGAGACAAAGCAATGACTGGATACTTTTAGGATTGCTGTAATAATACAGATTTAGTTGCTCTGTTTATTTTTCTAACTGAGCTAAGTACTGAGCTATGCTGTTATGATTGCTGTAATAATGCACATTTATTTTTCAGTTTTTTCTCTAAGTGAGCTGAATAATACTTGGAGTGCAATAGAATTTCTAACTGGGCTAAGTGAAAGTATATGAAAGCTGTGAACAAAAAGTATGGTAGCTGAGGGGTAAATAATGGACAAGGAGGCTTTAGGATTGCTACAGTAATACAGTATCTAATGGATGAGATTTGAGACTGAATTAACCCGTTCGGCAAGTGGTCAGCAGGGGGACTAGTTTGGGGGGGGGACAGGAATTTGAGTAAATAGGGGCCTAACAGTTGTAGTAGGGTACAGAACCACAGGTGCCACATGTCAAATCAAGGTTAGCGTTGTCCACTGCTCTACCTTGATTTACTTCCTTTGTCACAAGAGATCAACCAGATTTGTCTGACATGACCTTCCCACTGTAAATCCATGTTGCCTATGGTCCTGGGCTCCAATGGCTTCTCATTCCCCACTATCCCTTCTTTAAGCAATGTCTCCATGATCTTCCCCACTACTGAGGTGAGGCTGACCGGCCTATAGTTCCCCACCTCTTCCCTACTACTGGATTTGTATAGGGGGACCACATGTGCCTTCCTCTAATTCTCTGGCACCACCCCTGTGTTGAATGACTCAGTGAACATGGCTGCCAGAGGTACTGCTATCTCCCTTCACAGTTCTTCTAATATCCTTGGGTGTATGCCATCCGGTCACATCGCTTTGTCCACCTTCAATTTAGTCACCTCCTGCAGAATTCTTCTGCCTGTAAATGGACTATTGTCTACCTCTTCATGCCTTTGCAACTGCTGTACTGCTGCGGCCCTTTCCTCTCCCCCTCTTCTGTGAATACTGAACAGAAAGACACAGTGGATGCTTGGGGGGGGGGCATGACAGTTCTTAGGCATGGTACTTTCACTTCCAAATACCTAAACAGCACATATAAGCAAGCAGCATTCGGCATTGACAAATGCTTTTTTGAAATGTAATCAATATCTGTGTCAAAGGTCAAATGAGATGCTACCCATAGTCCTAAGTACTTGTCATGTTTATAAGGCGAGTCATAAAATGACTATCTTACAAATTTAGGGTCCTATTTTTTTATTATTATAATTATTAAGAAACTTTGTGAGTAGTGCCAGTCTTGACCTCAACAGGTAGCCCAGCTGGATGGGGTAAAGGTGGGGTGATGGCATGGTTATGCAACACCCCCACAGTCATGGAATGAAAAGTGGAGGGTTACCTGCATGGCCCCAGTTACCATATAGTGAAGACAACTATTTTCTTGACATAGAGCACTGCACCTCTGCACCTGTAGGTAGCACAGAGCCTTGTGCATTGGCTGAGAGACTGACTCTTTGCCCTGTGCATCTATATCTCTGGCTACATGGAAGCACACCAGACAGCCTCATGAATTCTTCACATCCATCACTGCACTTCCACAAGCAGACAAGAGACTTCTCTTGGCGCACATCTGCATGTGTTAATGGAGGTCCCAAAGGGACCTGTGTGAATGAGGATACATCTGGACCCACAACTCCTGATGTGGTGACCAGACTACAGAAGGACTTCCATGATGTCTAACTCTGGTTTCATTAAAATTAGCTGTTTCTCAGTGCAAAGAAAGTCTCCCTAATGTTTGTCACAAAGCAGAGACTTTCTCGGCTCCCCTCCATCCCCTCCTTCCACACCCCGGACGGGACTTCTCTGGAGGCATGCTCTTCCTTTAGATATCTCAGAGTCTGGCTTGACCAGCATCTTGACTTCTCTGTACATGTCGAAGTTATCCATAGAAAGCTACAGCCCAAGCCGGGCGCTTTATACCGCAACCGGAGTTGCATCTCGCTGCTGGCGTGCCAAGCAATTGTAAAGAAAATGATTCTCCCAATCTTTGACTACAGTGATGTAGTCTATAGTGCTGGTCCCAAGTCCACCCTAGCCAGACTGGACTCTCTCTCTTCCACTCCTTCTGTCATTATTTATTTATTTACTTAAGAGCTTCACCAGGAAGGCATTCTGAGCGGCGTACCGCTCGATTCCAGACGCGTCCTGGGTGTCCTCGACTGTCCCCCCTCCACTCATCACTGTGCCCTCTACTGGACTCTTGACCTCCTTTCCCTTCTGAATTGGAGACAGTCCCACAGCTTAAGTTTCACGGCTAAATTCTGGTCCCAAACCCTTTCCCCCCTTGCCTCAGCACTGTACTGTTAGCACAAGTGCCTCCAGTGTATGTACTCCGGAACTTTGACTCTCACCTACTGTCTGTTCCACTCATGTCCAGTGCCACAGGTCAGGCAGCCTTTTCATCTCCGATACCCAAACTGTGGAACACCCTTCCTGAGGCTATTTGGCACTCTGCTTCCTCTCAACACCTTAACTCCCTCCTTAAAATACATTTCACTACCACCTGCACATGCACCTGAACAACTCTCAAATTAGGAAAGAACTCCTAAAACTGAAGGTGGACAAAGCAATGGGGCCTGATGAGATTCACCCCAGAATTCTAAAAGAACTAAGGGGAGAACTAGTAACACCACTGACTACCCTTTTTAACAAATCATGGCAGGATGGTGTGGTACCTGAAGACTGGAGGAGGGTGGATGCGATTCCCCTTCACAAACGTGGGAGCAAGACAGAGGCAGGAAACTACAGACCTTTCAGTTTGACCTCAGTGGTAAGGAAAATGATGGAATCACTTCTGAAGGAAAGAATTGTTGAGTACCTAGAGGCCAGCGGGGCACAGGACTGAAGGCAGCGTGAATTCATAGCAGGAAGGTCATGTCAGATGAAGCTAATTGATTTCTTTGACTGGGTGACCAAAGTAGTAGACCAGGGAGGGGCTGTGGACATGGCCTACCTAGACTTTAGCAAGGCATCTGACATAGTCCTATACAAAAGATTAATAAACAAATTAGCCAGCCTGGAAGTGGGTCCCAGGGTGGTAGCCTGGGTAAAACAATGGCTGGACAACAGGACGCAGAGGATAATAGTAAACTGAGTCCACAGTGAAGAAAGTGGGGTTACTAGTGGGGTACTGCAGGGTTCAATACTGGGTCCGGTCCTTTTTAATGTCTTTATGAGTGACATTGCAGAGGGACTGGAAGGAAAAGTATGTCACTTTGCAGATGACACAAAGATCTGCAAGAGGGTTGATACACAAGGTGGGGTGGAAAGGATGAGAAAGGACTTGGCAAGGTTGGAGGAATGGTCAAATGTATGGCCGCTTCGATTCAGTGCAAAGTAATGCACCTGGGAAACAAAGACCCATGGGAAAAGTACACAATGGGGGGTGAGATACTGACAACAACAAAAATGGAAAGGGACTTGGGGGTAGTTATATCAGATGACTTAAACGTGGGCAAGCAATGTGAGAAGGCAATAAGGAGGGCTGGGGGTATACGGGATGCTTAGGGAGAGGCATCACCAGTAGAAAACAGGAAGTTGTTATCCCTCTGTACAAACAGTTGATGAGACCCCATCTGGAATACTGCATGCAGTTCTGGAGACCCCATCTTCACAAAGACAAAGACAGGGTGAAGGCTGTCCAGAGGAGGGCAACCCAAATGGTGCAGGGTCTGCACCAGAAGACATATGAAGAGAGACTAAAGGAGCTTAATATGTAAATCTTCACGGAAAGGAGGGAGAGAGGGGACATAATAGAAACTTTCAAGTACCTCAAGGGACTCAACAAAGTCCAAGAGGGTAGCATCTTTCAGAAAAAGAGATGTGCAAGAACAAGGGGGCACAATTTGAAGATAGAGGGAGAGCGACTCAGAGGTAAAGGGAGGAAGTATTTTTTCATGGAGAGGGTTGTGTAAGCATGGAACAGCCTTCCTGAGGAGGTCGTGGAGTCAAAAACAGTAGGGGAATTCAGGAATGCATGGAACAGACATAAGGCAATTCTAGTGGGGGGTAGGAGGAAGTAAGCTGTTGGTTAGCTAGGATCTGTAGCTTATCCATTAGGTAGGGAACTGGGCAGACTAGGTGGGCCAAGCGGTCCTTATCTGCCATCAAATTCTATGTTTCTATGTCTACGTGTACAGTGATTACCAACTACTGCCTCAACTAATATTGCACTATGTTTTGCCTGTAATTGTCCAACTCTCTATTTGCACTATGTAATGTATGAACTGTTTTTATTATTGTATTCCTTATGGTGCACCTCTAATTGTATATGAACTGGTTTTACTATTGCATTCTTTATGGTGCACTTCTACTTGTATTTCACCTCCCCTTTCCCCCAGGACGCATCTGGAATTGAGCAGTAGTCTGCTCAGTATGCTTTCCTGGTAAAACTTTTAAATAAATAAATACATAAACAAGTCCATTATGTCAAAACAATAGGAAATTCTTTGCAAAACAAAACTACATTAATGCACCAGTTAAGGTTCAAGTTAACACCACAAAAGTAGGGAAATGTGGTGTTGGGGTTTTCCATCCTAATTCTCCACCCCACCCCCACCCACCAAACTGCAAAAGAACAAAAGCATTAGAGTTTGGGATCTCCGGAGTCTTGGCAAATCAGTAGTGGGGTCTTACTTCGGGTTGTCAATCCTAATGTCCACCCCATTCCCTGAGTAAACAACGTCAGATGTGATCTCCTTTAAGAAAGTTACAACAGATGATGTTGGCAACATGTGGCAAGACATACTTCTCTATCTTTGAAGAGTGTATCACTATGAGGCACTGGCTTGGAACTGTAGCTTGTGCTTCAGACAGGAAGCTATAGGCTGGGGGAAGGGCGAGCATTAGGATTGACAACCCCAAGGAAGACCCCACAACTTATTTGCCAAGACTATGAAGACCAAAAGCCCTAATGTTTTTTTCCTTCTGCTGCTGTAGGGGTGGGGAGTTAGGATCGGAAGCTCTAACGCCACATTTCCCTACTTTTCTGGCATTAACTTGAACCCTAACTGGTGCATTAATGCAGTTTTTTATTTTACAAAGAATATATACTGTATATAGACATACATGAGCAGCAGCAGCGAGGAGACTAGCAACTACAGGCAAGCCAGTCTTACTTCAGTGGTGGGGAAATTAATGGAATCCCTGCTTAAAGAAAGACAGGTTGAATATTTTGAATGGGGAGGGGGTCATGCCTAATGAACCTGATTGATTTGTTTGACTGGGTGACCAGGGAAATAGATCAGGAAAAGGCAGTGGAGGTGGCCTATCTGGACTTCAGCAAGGCCTTTGACACTGTCCTGCATGGGAAGCTGACAACAAAACTAAGCAGCCTGGGGTGGGATCCAAACTGGTTAATTGAGTTTGAAACTGGTTAACAGATAGGAGGCAGACAGTGGTGGTAAAGGGCACTCAGTTTAATGATGTAGAAGTGACCAGAGGGAACCACAGTACTTAGTGCTGGGATTGGTCCTCTTCAATGTTTTCATAAGTGAAATTGCAGAGAAACTGGAAGGGAGAGTATGATTTTTTGCAAGAGATACCAAAATCTGCTATCGGGTGGACACTCAGGAGGGATGGAAAGTATAATCACAGATCTGGAGAAACTCGAGGGGTGGTCTAAAGCATGGCAACTGGGGTTCAATGCCAGAAAGTGCAAAATCATGCACCTAGAATATAGGAACACAGGTGCTGAGTACAGGATGGGGGGGGTACTGACTGTCACTATTTAGGACAGGGACCTTGGGGTTATCATATTTGATGACCTCAAAGTGGCAGAGCAGTGTTACAAAGCAGTAGACAGGACTAGTAGGATGCTGAGGTGCATAGGGAGGGGTATTTCCATCAGGAGGAGGGAAGTGGTGCTGCCACAGTATCACTCACTGGTAAGACCCCACCTGGAGTACTGTGCCCGGTTTTGGTGGTCACAGCTCAGAAAGGACATAGACAGGGTGGAAGCAGTCCAAAGAGTGGCAACTAAAAGGGTGCTGGTGTTGCATGAGAAGCTCTATGTGGACAGACTGAAAGAGTTTAACACATACACCTTGGAAGAGAGGAAAGTAAAAGGTGACATAATCCAGACCTACAAGTACCTCGCAGGGGTGAAGAGGGTGCAGAACGGAAGTCTCTTTCATATGAGAAGGAGCACCAGGGCCAGGGGGTGTGTGATTAAGCTGAGGGGGGAGTTTAAGAGAGATGTGAGGAAATATGTATTCACTGAGAGGGTGGTAGATGCCTGGAACAGACTGCCAGGAGAAGCAATGGAGGCAAAAACAGTGGGGGGCTTCAAGTACATGTGGGATAGACATAGAGGTATATTAGAAAACAGTCAAGGAGGGTGCCAATGACCAACTGAGAAGAGCAAACGTGTCTGCAGGGAGCTCTGTGTAACCACACCAAAAAAGCAAAAATCAGCAATTTAAACCAGAAGATTTTCCTCCACAATTGCTCCCCCAAAGCTTCAAAAGTTCCAGTTCGCTTGAAAAACAGACAAATTTCTTGCATCCTCTGCCAGACAACAGCGAGTGCTACCAAAAACGTAACTGAAGCAACAGGGAGAAGGGGCAGGGCTGGAGGCCTGCGCTGACCAAGAGGTCTCGGAGGGGGCAATGGCGGCATTTGGCCAAGTGGTTTTGGCCCAAGTCTTTGTGTCTATGACTCCCAAAATAGTCTCCCTAGCCAGAGACATCACAGGGCAGGAGAAAAGAATAGCAGAGGTGGAAATGCAGCTCTGTAGCTTGGAAGACCACACAGACCCTCTTCTCACACATCTCCAACAACTAGAGAATTGGGAGGAGGAACTCAAGGAGTTACTTGACCAGCAAGAAAATGTTAACAATGAAAAACTTGCGAATTAGGGGCTTACACAAAGGAACTGAAGGAGCTGACCCATAGGCTCTTTGTGAGCAACTGCTACCAAAGATCCTAAACGTGGACTGTAAAGGTGGGAGAATAAAGCTTGACAGGGCTTATCGAGCACTAGCCATTAAGCTGGCTGGTGGGGCCACACCACACCAGATCATTATGCACTTTCACAATTTTATGGAAAAACAGGGCATTCTAAAAGCATGTGAAAAAGCAAGTGACATATGAGGCCCAGGAAATATCATATACCAGGACTGTTTCCAACACGTGCAGAAGAAGAGACAAAGCTTTGGGTCAATGATGGATGCACTCTGTTACCATAAAGTTGAGTTCACCCTTGCCTTCTGAGCAGTTCTACACTTTAAGTATAACAGTACCCTGTATACCTTCTGGGAGGCAGCAGAAGCTAAGAGATTCCTCCAGAAGACTATGGACAAGAACAAGAACCAGGCTTGATCGGAAGCAGTGGCGCACATTTTCTGTGATGTGAAACTCAGTGACTGCCAACAACTGTCCTACTTCTGTAACTCCACTCCCCTATCTTTCTGCATGGAATAATCAAGACATGAGTACTGGGGTTGGGTTTATTTTATAGTATGGGACATCACATTGTCATTTACCCTCCCATTTCTACGGGGATTACCCCACAGGACAGACTTGATCTATATACAAGACTCACCACTTTGTGCCTAGCTATTGGTGTTAGCGTTATGGGGAATTGTCCTTACAATTTGAACTGTGACTTAGGAGCGTTTGAGGGGGAGGTGACTCAACCCATCCCTACAAGATGGCAACTTCGGGTAAATTCAGCAGGGACTTTCTGTTTCTGTCTCAGAGCTCTGAGACAACAATTTCCCACTTTGGAGTGTGACCAGTCAGGGTACAGACTCATGGGATCAGCTGGACACCATGCAAATGGAGCTGTGTGTATGTTCAAGGAGGAAGGCAGCAGAGCATAGGGGAAGGGGGCAGTATGAGCTCCTTCAAGCCGACCTGCTTGATTCAATATTTGAACCTCAAATCAGGTGGATTAATTTGTGATGTAGGAGAAAAAGGAGCTCAAGGGTGGGTAGGGAACAAACCTTGTCTGCCATGAACAGGCAGGGGGAGGGGATTTGGGGCAGATAACTAGGGACAGCAGTAGACCTAAAGTCCATATGGGTGACTTTATTTTTGGGTTACCATTCTACCCACGGTCCGCTGCAAAACTGACACTGAGTTTCTAATCATTGAGCTATGCTTGTAAACAAGAGGCAAAATCAAAGGTGGAAGGGGGGTATTCATAGGAGAGTTACTAATTAGGTACTACATCTACTTCTAGCTGCAGCTCCCAGGAACCTGTGAAGCAATACTTGGGCAAATGCCCAGAGATCACAAATGACTATATACAACAGTTGGGTTGTGTTATATGTTTTGTTGTTGTTGTTGCTAAGGTTCACCATTACAGTTAGTTTAAATGTTCTATGTTGTAACACGTTACAACTAATGAGGAATGATATACATAGATACATAGACAGTGTCGGCAGATAAGGTCCAATGGCCCACCCAGTCTGCCCATTTGAGCTTGTAAGTTCAGTTTATGTTTTCCTAGAAGTCTGTTGCCCCTTACCCCTGACCTCCAGAATTCCTTTATGTCTATCCCATGCATTCTTAAATCCCGTGATTGTTTCAGCCCCCACCACTTCCTCTGGAAGGGTGTTCCACTTGTCCACCAATTCGCTCTGTGAAGAAATTCTTCCTCATGTTTCCTCTGAATCATCCTACCTCCAACTTCATCCCATGCCCTCTAGTCCTGGTACATGTTTTTCGCTTAAAAATAGTGTATTCCTGCACCCTGTTCCTCCCTGTGAGATACTTGTATGTCTCTATCATATCCCCTCTCTCCCTCCTCTCCTCCAGGGAGTACATGTTCAGTTCCTTCAACCTGTCTTCATAGGACTTGTGATGCAATCCATGCACCATTTTTGTTGCCCTCCTCCGAACCTTCTCTACCCTGTCTATGTCCTTACGTAGGTATGGTCTCCAGAACTGTGCACTGTACTCCAGGTGGGGCCTCACTAGTGTCTTGTATAGCGGAATTATGACTTCCCTTTCCTGCTGGTGATGCCCCTGCCTATACATCCCAGCATCCTATTTGCTTTACCTGCTGCCTTGCCACACTGGTTTCCTACCTTGAGGTCATCAGAGATGATAACCCCAAGATCCCTTTCCTGCTTGGTGCATGCTATATCCTCACCCCCCAACTGATATATTGTGCCAGGGTTTTTGTGCCCCATATGCATTATCTTGCACTTCTTTGCATTGAATTTCAACTGCCAAACCCCTGACCATTCTTCAAGTGTCTGCAGGTCCTTCTCATTCTGTCTACACCCTCTGGTGTGTCTACTCTGTTACAGAGCTTTGTGTCATCAGCGAACAGTGAAATTCTGCCTTCTAGGTCCTGGCATATCACTGATGAAGATGTTGAATAGGACCGTCCCAGCACTGATCCCTGTGGTACCCCACTGGTCACTCTTCCTCTGTAGAGTGACAGCCATTTACCACCACCCTCTTTGTCCTGCCACCCAGCCAGTTACCTACCCACCACACTACTGCCCTGCCCACACCCATATTCCCAGTTTTGTAGTAGTCTTCTATGTGGCACAGTGTCAAAGGCCTTGCTGAAGTCCAGATAGGCCATGTCCACTGCCTCCCTGATCCACCTCCCTAGTCACCCAGTCAAAAACTCAACGAGGTTGGTCTGACATGACCTCCCCCTGGTGAAACCATGCTGCCTTGGGTCCTGTAGTCCATTGACAACCAGATGTCCCACCAATCTCTCCTTCAGTAGTGCTTCCATGATCTTCCCCACTACCGAGGTGAGGCTGACTGGTCTGTAGTTCCCTGCTTCCTCTTTGTTCCCGCTTTTGTATAAGGGGACTACATCTGCTTTCCTCCAGTCTTTGGGTACCTCCCCTGTTTCCAGTGATTGGCTAAACAGGATAGCCAGAGGTTTAGCCACCACCTCTCTTAGTTTTTAAGGACCCTGGGTGCACCCCATCTGGCCCCATTGCTTTATCAACTCTTATTACTTCCAGTTCCTTCAGGACCCTTTCGTGTAAGGGACTTGTGTCCATTTCTGCACCATTCTCACCCCTTGTACTCCTTCAGACCCATTACCTCCCTCTTCCTCAGTAAAGACTGAGCATAAATACCTGTTCAATATGTCAGCTTTACTGTTGTCATCCTCCACGCAGCCCCATCCTCCCCTTCAGTCTCACTATCCTCCCTTTGTCTTTCTTTTTTCACTTATGTACCTGTAAAAGGTTTTGTCCTCTACCCACTGATTTTGCAATGTGTTCTTCTGTCTGAGCTTTGGCTTCCTTACTGACCTCCCTGCCTCCCTTTGCTTCTCCTGGTACTTCTCCCTATCCCCTTCTGCCTGTGTCTTTTGTATTGCCTGAATGCAATCTTTTTGGCTTTCACTTTCTTTGCTACCTCTTTGGAAAACCATAATGGTCTTCTTCCTTTTTCTCTTGCTAACCTGCTTAATGCATAATTCTGTTGTTCTTGTAATCCCCATTTTAAATACTGCCCACTGTTCCTGAGCCCCTGATTCCTGTCCCATTCCCCTTAATGCCTCTGGTTATGGTACATACTTTCCTTAAGTCACAACAGAGGAGCTTTCAGGCTTCTCTGGGGTGTGGAATCGGGTTAGACATTCTGAAGTCGGAGCTGTTCTGGAGGGCCGCGGTTCTCACGACTCCAAAATAGCAAGATGGTAGGTGATGACCTATGTATGGTCACATGCAATGTCTGGGAATTCTCCACACATGTGAAAAGGAAAAATAAATTATCAGCATAAAAGAAGAAACAAGATATACAAGTGACTCTTCTGCAAGAGACCCACCTCACTCCTCAAGAACATACCAAACTGGAAAGGGATTGGGTTGGAAAGTGTTTTACAACATCTCATAACTCACACAAAAGAGATGTGGCAGTCTCATTGCACAAAATAAACTGTAGTTCTCCCTAGAAAGAGTGATAGTGACCCCTCAGCAGGCACATATGCTTTTGTCACAGGGTCGCTAGGTGCGCAGAAGGTTACATTTGGCTCTATCTATGCTCCTGCAGTTTTCACCCCTCAGTTTTTCCAAAGTATTCTCGCACCATTGCACAAGGAATAGTTTGAGGGATTAATTCTCAGGGACAATTTTAACTGTGCTCTCAAACCGCACATAGATAGGAACTCTGGGACATGCAATAATGGGATGTTTGTGGAGTAATAGAGGCAGGGGTTGGTGGATCTTGATTTGATTGACTCATGGTAGACCTCCCACCCATGGAAGAAGGAGTATACATTCTTTACCAACCCCCACTCATCATTATCTAGCATTGACTATATATTTATCCCAAGGGCATTGAATGCCAGAGTTTGCAAGGTGGACATTAGCCAAATTGATATCTCTGACTGCACACAGGTGGTGGTTCATCTCTCGTGCAAGGGGAGGACTCAGCCGATCCTGGAGGTTCCCATCTCACTTATATCAGAGGAATTTCATAATTACCTCAACACTCACTGGGAAATATATTCTTCCACTAACTCTGCATCTGGCCCAACAGCTACACCTTTTAGGAGACAAGGAAAGCATATATGCAAGGCATGATACCAGAGTGGTGGACCAAGGGGGTGCAGTTGATGTTGCCTACCTTGACTTCAGCAAAACTTTTGATACTGTTCCACACAGAAGATCGATTAATAAGCTGGGTGGGTCAGAGGTTGGTCAACTGGGTGGCAAACTGGTTGGCGGGCAGAAAACAGAGTGTGGAGGCAGAGAGATTATATGAACTATTTAGTGAGTCTCTGAGCACAGGAGAGGTCCCAGAAGACTGGAGAAGGGCTCATGTGATCCTGCTCCACAAGAGTGGTAGCAGGGAGGAGGCAGAGAACTACAGACCAGTAAGTCTTACCTCAGTAGTGGGCAAGATTACGGAGGCACTCCTTAAGGAAAGGATAGAGCAACACCTGGAATCCATAGGAGCACAGGATCCAAGACAGCATGGGTTAACAAAAGGAAGGTCCTGTCAAACTAATCTCATAGATTTCTTTGACTGAGTAACCAGAGTGGTGGACCAAGGGGAAGCAGTTGATGTCACCTACCTTGACTTCAGCAAAGCTTTCGATACTGTTCCACAGAGAAGATTGATTAATAAGCTGGGTAGACTCGGGGTGGGTCAGACGTTGGTCAACTGGCTGGCAAACTGGTTGACGGGCAGAAAACAGAGAGTGGTGGTAAACGGTATACAGTCAGAAGAAATGCAAGTCACAAGTGGGGTACCTCAGGAATCCGTCCTGGGGCCAGTCCTCTTCAATATCTTCATCAGTGACATTGCAGATGGGTAAGGTTTGTCTGTTTGCAGATGACACCAAGATCTGCAACAGAGTAGATGATCCAGATGGTGTGGGCAGAATGAGAAGAGATCTGGATAAACTAGTAAAATGGTTGGAAGAGTGGCAACTGGGGTTTAATGCAAAGAAGTGCAAGATTATGCACATAGGGAAGAGAAACCCTGAAGCCATCTATAGGCTGGGACAGGAGTTGCTGGTAGTCACAAGGGAAGAAAGAGACTTGAGCATCATCATCACCGATGACCTGAAATCATCCAAGCAGACCACTAAAGCAGTAGGTAAGGGTAGGGGGATGTTGGGCTGTATTAGTAGGGGTATCACAAGTCAGAAGAGGGAGGTAATAATCCCTCTTTACAAGACACTGGTTAGGCCCCATCTGGAGTACTGTGTGCAGTACTGGAGGCCGCGACTTGAACAAGGACATTAATCAAATTGAGGCAGTCCAGAGAAGGGCAATCAAAATGGTGCAGGACTGCATCAAAAACAGATGAGGACAGATTAATGGAGCTGAATATGTATACCCAGAGCAAAGAAGGAGAGCGGTGATATGATCGGAAACATTCAAACACCTTAATGGCATTAACAAGGTGAAAGAGTCTAACATGTTTCAAGAAAATAGCAGGACAAGAGGACACAGCATGAGATTAGAGGAGGCCAATTAAGGGTGTGGAGGAAGTTCTTTTTCACAGAAAGGGTAGTGGATGCATGGAATGGCCTACCTCAGGAAGTGGTGGATATGAACACAGTGCAGGGCTTCAAACAAGCATGGGATAGGCATAAGGGAGCAATACAGCTGAGTATGAATAGATAGGCCATTGACAGAGCAAAGGCCGATGGCACATTTATAAGGTAGAAAAAGAAATGAGCAGACTGGATGGGCCTTGTGGTCCTTATCTGCCACCAGCTTCTATGTTTCTATGTTTCTATATGATCAAAACATTTAAACATCTTAAGTGCACTGACAAGGTGAAAAAGTCTAACATGTTTCAATATAAGAAAAATAGCAGGACAGGAGGACACAGCATGAGATTAGAAGGAGGCCGATTAAGGGGTAATGTGAGGAAGTTCTTTTTCACAGAAAGAGTGGTGGATGCATGGAACGACCTACCTCAAGAATTAGTGGATATGAATACAGTGCATGGCTTCAAACAGTCATGGGATAGGCATAATGGAACAATACAGATGAGTATGAAAAGATAAGCCATTGACAGAGTAAAGGCCTGTGGCACATTCATAAGGTTGAAAAAATAGGCAAACTGGATGGGCCTTGCGGTCCTTATCTGCTGTCAACGTCTATGTTTCTATGATAATCTTGCAATTACAGCAAAGAGGAGGGTGAGTAGGGACAAAAAAAAAGAATCACAAGACTTTTAAAGAATCTGGAGGTGCATTCCTACACAGATAAAACAACAGAGCACCCAAGGAAAGTTGTAGCTGCCAAGGAGGATCTCAATCTACTGTTAACAGAGGTGTCTAGGACATTCCTGTCCTACACTAAACAATGTTTTTTCAAGTGGGGTAACAAGCCCAGTACGTTATTAGCATGTAGGCAGCAGGTAAAAAGGGAGTCAACATTATTACAGGTATCCAGACAAGAGAGGGGAACACGGTACATTCTGCCTCAGACATAGGGAAAACTTTTGCAAGGTTCTATAAAACCCTATACACCTCAGAATGCAAAGGAAGGTTAGAGCTCACCAAATTATTCCTAGAAACCCTCCCAATCCCACAGCTATCACAGGAATAAGGGAAAGCCCTGGGACCTAAACTAATGGCAGAGGAAGTGGGAAAGGCTATACAAATTCTGAAAAGGTGCAAGGCTTGCGGCCTGGATGGGCTGTCATGGTAGGGTTTTTTCTATAGAAGTGTTCATCCTCCTTGGCAGGCACGAGCATCTCATCCCTGTCCCTGTCAGCTGCAGCCATCTCCAGAGTCAGGGGGACCTTATCCCCCATATATTGCCCCCTGTGGTGGAGCCAGGAAGGGAGGGCCATCTTCCTCACCCTGGACACAAATCCAGACTATCCCTGGGCTCAAAGAGACTGAGCTGGCAGATGGCATGACAGGCAGAGCTTCATGGAGCCCATCCTCCATGTTTTCCTCTGGTTTTATCCTTTGATGCCATGGATGTCCACTGAGAATATTGTGCAAGTGCCGCCTCCATGGAGATGCCCCTGGTGCTCAGAACATAGGGTGCCCCACAAGGTGACTCACACGCACCACCACCTGGATTCTTCCAGGTGGTGGTCAAGTGGTGAGTCATGAAATCTCCTCTCCCGGAGGGAGGAGAGCAGTCGTACAGATGCTCAATCCTCCCTCTCCCAGCCAACCCCTGAACAACCCACATCCATACCTGAACCCAGGTCACTGGCATGGGAAATGGTAAGGTGCTCATGGTGCCTCAGCCCTCTTCACCACCGGGCCGTGTCATGGTAGTTTTTTAAGCAACTGAAGGAACCTGTAAGTGAGTGCCTGGCCAAAGCGTATAGTGAGGTGGGAGAGAAGGGGAAACTGCCGTCAACCTGCTATGAAGCCATGATCTGTGTGCTTCCTAAACCTGGCAAGTACCCACTGGAGTGTAGCTCCTACCACCCCATATTGTTACTTAACAATGACACTAAAATATATGCCAACATTTTAGCTACCCATTTGGATAGAGTACGGGGGCTATTGGTTCATCCAGACCACACGGTGTTATTTATGGGTTGTCCTCCTACAACAGTATGAGCAGACTGTTGAATGTGATACAGGCAGGGTCTGGGCACCTGGGGGGAGCTTCTGTGCTCTCCATGAATGCTGAGAAAGCATTCAGTAGAACAGAGTGAGAGTACCTGTTTGAAGTGGTGGAGAGAGTTGGCCTTGGGCGACCGTTTATTGAGATAGCAAAGTCATTACACATTTGCCCTTCAGCAAGAATTCTGGTAAATGGCTGCTCATAAGAGCCCTTCCCTCTATTTAAATGGACCCACTAGGGGTGCTCCATTTCACCCCTGCTATTCACCCTGGCTATAGAAGCTCTGGTAATACATATTAGGGAGAACCAAATGATCAAAGGTCTAGTCTTACACGGTGGCAAACAACATATGGTGATGCTTTATGCAGATTATATTCTGCTGTATATCACAGATTCAGGCCCCACTACAGCAGCACTGTTACAACCACTAGACAAATTTTTGTATTTTTCATAGTATAAGATTAACACTCAAACGTCCTGCCTTATGGGAATTTGGGAGGTGAAATCAAACAGAAGGAGCTGACCTCCCCCTTCGTAATAGCAAAAGCTAGCATAACATAGCTGGAATCAAAGTGGGAATAACATTTAGGGAGCTGCATAATCTAAATTGCAGACCTCTCTTACAAGTCCTTGTAGCTGATTTCAAGAGACAACGGGCCATCCCCTTGTCATGGTTAGGGAGACTAAGTTAATTATAATGTCCATCTTGTCCAAGATACTATACCCGATGCAAATACTCCTAATGGGCCTTACGAAAGAAGATAAACTTAGGCTGGACAGGGCCTTTGTACAGTTCCCATGAGCAGGTGAAAAAGCCTAGGTTAAGTCTGTTGAGACTTAAGAGAGACAAAGACCAGTGGGGGGCTTAAATTCCGGGATACCCAGATGTATTACATTGATTTGACTTGGAAGGAGAATGGGCACCCTTCCCACCAGCAATATACTTAGCTCCTGGTGGTCTAACCAGATACAAAAATCTAAAGAATAGGAACCCCTTGGTGGAAAGCACACTGGCAGTGTACAAATGCTGGTGAGGGAAAGGGGGATCCTCCAAACAGCATGTCTTGCTGACAGATTCTCTGGCAGGGTTGGGCAATGATGTTTGCGGAAGGTGGCAAAGGATGGGGGTACAATGTGTGGGAGACATGGTCTCTTCATCTGGAATAAGGATGTTTGTTGAGCTCCAACAAACCAAGGGACTCCCTAACACTCACTTCTAATACTTACACCTGCAATTACGTCACTATGTGGGCAGCCTAAATAGAAAAGAACTTTAGCAGGTAGGATTGGCCCCTTAGAGCAGATCATACTCAATAAACAAAAGAACCCTAAGCAAATTATATCTGCAGTGGTCAAGCAAGATAGGTCTCTGAGGAAGGGACCCCCTCGCCAAAACTCAGGGCAAGGTGGGAGACAGATTTAGGATGCATAATCCCAAAGAAAGGCTGGCAAAATATTTGTACATTCTGAATACACTTACGAATATTGGCTTAGGTCCAAATGCAGTAACATGGTTTAAAGAGTATCTCACTGGTAGACAACAATTAAAGACAAAAGGGTTGTTATCATCATGTGTCCGCATTTACAAAGGAGTACCACAAGGGCCCATATTAGGACCACTTTTATTTATAATTTATGCCAACAATCTTGGCTTCAACACTGAAAAGGCAGAAGAAACATAGAAACAGAGAATTTGATGGCAGATAAGGACCGCTTGGCCCACCTAGTATGCCCATTTTCCTACCTAACAGATAAGCTGCAGATCCTAGTTAACCAACAGCTTACTTCCTCCTACCCCTCACTAGGACTGCCTTATGTCTGTCCCATGCATTCTTGAATTCAACCACTGTTCTTGACTCCACGACCTCCTCAGGGAGGCTGTTCCATGCATCCACAACCCTCTCCGTGAAAAAATACTTCCTCACATTATCTCTGAGCCGTCCCTCCATTTTCAAATTGCGCCCTTGTTCTTGCACATCTCTTTTCTGAAAGATGCTACCTCTTGGACTTTGTTGATTCCCTTGAGGTACTTGAAAGTTTCTATCATGTCCCCTCTCCCTTCTTTCCTCAAGGGTATACATATTAAGCTCCTTTAGTCTTTCTTCAGTATGTCTTCTGGTGCAGACCCTGCACCAGTTTGTTGCCCTCTCTGGACAGCCTCCACTCTGTCTATGTCTTTGCGGAGATGGGGTCTCCAGAACTGCACACAGTACTCCAGATGGGGTCTCACCAATTGTCTGTACAGAGGGATGACAACTTCCTGTTTTCTACTATTGATGCCTCTCCCTATGCATCCCAGTATCCCCCCAGCCTTCCTTACTGCCTTCTCACATTGCTTCCCCACCTTTAGGTCATCTGATATAATTCCCCCAGGTCCCTTTCCATTTTTACTGTTGTCAGTATACTATCACCCGCCATTGTGTACTCTTCCCCTGGGTTTTTGTTTCCCAGGTGCATTACCTTGTACTTCTTTGCATTGAATCTGAGCTGCCATACATTTGACCATTCCTCCAACCTTGCCAAGTCCCTTCTCATTCCTTCCACTCCATCTTGTGTATCAACCCTGCTGCAGATCTTTGTGTCGTCTGCAAAGAGACATACTTTCCCTTCCAGTTCCTGTGCAATGTCACTTATAAAGACATTAAAAAGGACCAGTCCCAGTACTGAACCTTGCGGTACTCCACTAGTAACCCTCCTTTCTTCACTGTGGACGCTGTTTACTACTACCCTTTGCGTCCTGTTGTCTAGCCAATTTTTTTATCCAGGCTACCACCTTGGGACCCACTCCAAGGCTGGCTAACTTGTGTATTAATCTTTTGTGTGGGACTGTATCAAATGCTTTACTAAAATCTAGGTAGGCCATGTCCACATCCCCTCCCTAGTCAACTACTTTGGTCACCCAGTCAAAGAACTCTATTAGATTTGTCTGACATGACCTTCCTATCATGAATCCATGCTGCCTTGGGTCCTGTGCCCCACTGACCTCTAGGTACTCAACAATTCTTTCCTTCAGAAGTGATTCCATCATTTTCCCTACCACTGAGGTCAAACTAACTGGTCTGTAGTTTCCTGCCTCTGTCCTGCTCCCACTTTTGTGAAGAGGAATCACATCCGCCCCCCTCCAGTCCTCAGGTACCACCCCATCCTCCCATGATTTGTTAAAGAGAGTAGTCAACGGTGTCACTAGTTCTACCCTTAGTTCTTTTAGAATTCTTGGGTGAATCCCATCAGGCCCCATTGCTTTGTCCACCTCCAATTTTATTAGTTCTTTCAGAACCCTTTCTTCTGTAAATGGACTGGTATCGACCCCGTCTTCAGAGTGTTTCTCTTGTTTGGTTTAGGTACCTCCACCTCCTTTTCCTTCGTGAATACTGAGCAGGAATATTCGTTCAGTATCCCTGTTTTTTCACTGTCACCCTCTGCCCACATTCCCTCCCCTTTATTAAGCCTCAGTATCCCTCTTTTGGTCTTTCTTCGCTCCCTAATGTACCTATAAAAGGTCTTATCTCCCTTCTTATCAGAGTTGGCTATTCTTTCCTCGGTTTGGGCTTTTGCTATTCTGATTGCCTTCCCTGCCTCTTTCTACTTTAACTAATAAAGTTATCTGTCCTTCTCCTTCTGTATTTCCTTATAGTTCCTGAATGCTATCCTTTTCTCCATAACCGTCCCTGCCACCTCTTTTGAGAACCATAGTGGTTTTTTCCTTTGTTGTGTTTTGTTGATTTGTTTTACACAAAAGCTTGTTGCCTCTGTGATGGCTGTTTTGATTACTCCCCATTGTTCCTCCACCCCTCCTTCCTGCCTGTTTGCTAGTGCTTTTCTGAGGCACTCTCTCATTTTCCCAAAGTCAGCCCTCCTAAAGTCCAATACTCTTGCTTTTGTATGACTTGATTGTATGGCTGCGTTTATCGTGAACCACACTGTTTGGTGGTCGCTTGTTCCCAGATGGCTACCCACTTCTAAATTTGAGATTCTTTCTCCATCCCCATTTGAGAGTACCAGGTCTAAGATTGCTCCCTCCCAAGTGGGTTCCAATACTAGCTGTCTGAGGCATGCCCTCTGTAGGGTATCAAGAATGACCCTGCTCTTGGATGTGCCTGCAACAAAGGTGCTCCAGTTAACATCTGGCATATTCAGGTCCCCATCAACAATATCTCCCTTTTCTGCCATTCTAAGGATGCCTTCTATCTTTCCTTGTCTATTCCTTCCCCCTGAGATGGGGGTCTGTATACAACCCCCATGCGGATTGTGGTGCCATTTCCTGTCTCCAGGGTGACCCAGAGTGCCTCATCTGCTCCCTGTTTACTCTTTAGTTCTGTTGCTTTGATCCCTTCCTTTACATAGAGAGCTACTCCTCCTCCTCCTCTTTTACCCTCCCTGTCCCTCCTGTAGATTGTGTATCCTGGTATGCTGACATCCCAGTCATGGTTCTCTGTGTACCATGTTTCTGTGACTGCCACACTATCCAGGCAACCCTCTTCCATCAAGGCCACCAGTTCAGGGAGCTTGTTACACAGACTACAGGCATTGGTATTCACCACCCTCCACTTTTTGAAGGCCTTACCCTTTTTAGTTCCATCCCTGTCCTTACTGCCTTTGCCTTTTTTTACATTTACCTCTGTCCTGCTCCCTACTGACTTCTCTACCTTGGTGTTTACCTCACTAATTACCATGTTTTGTTGGGGGAGGCTGGGATTTCCCTGCTCTTTTTCAGTGCCTCCCCCCCTTGGCTAGTTTAAATGCTTGCCAATGAAGCATTTAAACATCTCACCTAGGATCCGGGTTCCCCCCCCCCGTACAGATGCAGACCATCGCACCAGTATAGGTCTGCATCCCTCCAGGTGGCTCCCCAGTCCCTGATGAAGCCAAAACCCTGAGCTCCACACCAGTTTTTCAACCATTCATTGAAATCCCTGGTGAGGAGTACCCTAGCATCACCCTTGCCATAGACAGGCAGCACCTCCAAGAAGATTAGCGTATGCGCTACTTGTCTAAGGCCCCTCCCCAACTCTACAAACTCCTCTTGCACTGTTCTGATCCCATTTCTAGCCAGGTCATTTGTCCCCAAGTGGACAATGACATCCAGCTCCCTCCCTCGTGCAACTGCTCCCACGATCCTGAGGATTCACTTCCTGTCCCTCCAAGCTGTGGTGCCAGGCAGGCACCTTACCTCCTCTCCCTTCCTCCCCACTCTACCCTCCTAATGATTGAGTCCCCACCAGGAATTGTTTCTTCCCCTGTGGGGTCCCATGCCACCCTCCTGTGGGTCTTCTTTGTGAAGGTTCCCAGCATCCTCCTTGGTCTCCACTGCAGGTGCCTCCATAAAGGAACCACTATCCACCAGAAGAGTGTATGAATTGTGGAGAGGTACAGCTGGAGGGATGCAACTCTGTTCCATCACCCTCTCCCTCCCTGAGCCCACCTTGGTCCATCCTCTCCTCTTTCTTGGCAACCTCTGAGGTAGTGACATTGGCCCTGGTGATCCCTGGGTAGGGGAGGAGGTTTCATGAATCCTAGCCAGGTCAGCCTGGAGATGGGCAACCTCCTTCCTCAGACCAGAGAGGTGTCTGCAAATAGGGTAGCATCGCAGCCTCCAGAATGTCTCCTGGAACACTGCCACCCCACAGCCATTGTACTGCACCACTCCTATCATGTCTTATTTTGTGTCCCCTCTCCTGTTTCTCTGTATGCTTACTCTCTCCTCTCATTACAACTGTCACCCTTCCTGTTCTGGGACAGCAACTTCCTATATTCTTCAGTAGCCTTCTTCTTCCTTGCTCAGTGTCAGACCACCAGCAGCTAAGAGGGGAGAGTGAGCTACTTTTTTCCATTAGAGTTGACAAAACTAATGTTTCTCTATGATCTTTCACTTCCTACTGCCAAACAGGAAGTTCCTGTTGTCAGTCAAATACAGTGGCTATAAAAGTAGAACTGACTTAGGGTGGGTGGGTGGAGGTTGGATGGAGGGCAATTAGTAAGAAAAAAGGCTAGCAACAGGAAGTTGTAATTTGCGTTACCTGCTTTTATATTGTCTAAGCCACACCCAGAATTAAGCTCTCTCTCCTCCTACTGGTTTAGCAAAGTAAGTTAATACAGTACCCTTCCCAGCACCGAACACACACTGACTTTCTTTCTTTTTTTAACCATAAATAAGACCCCTTCTACTTCTAATAAAGTATCTGTCTGCTTAATCTCAACAGACCCTGACTCCTGCTGAGATAGAAGTGTTAAATTAGAAGAAAATAGTAGTTTCTTTTAGTTAGCTGCTTTCTGCTCTACAAGCTAGCAACAGGAAGTTGTAATTTGAGTCACTTGCTTTTATATTGTCTAAGCCACACCCCCAATTAAGCTCTCTCTCCTCCTACTGGTTTAGCAAAGTAAGTTAATACAGTGCCCTTCCCAGCACAGAACACACACTGACCTTTCTTTCTTTTTTTAACCCTAAATAAGACCCCTTCTACTTCTAATAAAGTATCTGTCTGCTTAATCTCAACAGACCCTGACTCCTGCTGAGACAGAAGTGTTAAATTAGAAGAAAATGGTAGTTTCTTTTAGTTAGCTGCTTTCTGCTGTACAAGCTAGCAACAGAACTACACCTTTATGCCAATGACACAGCTATGTATGTCTCTAGCCCTATGCCTACTATAGCATTAAACATATTGCAGGAGGAGTTTCATAAACTTCAATTTAGCCTGTGTGAATCCAAGCTCCTGTTAAAGCAGCAGTACTGGATAATCAGGAAGTGATTATCAAAATTCTTTAATTTTTTAATTTTATTTTTATTCATATACAATAAAAACATGTACAGAAAATATCACTTGTTACTAGGTCATACAAATCATAAACAAAAGTCTCATCTTAGGATGCAATTCCTGTCATACAGTGTTACAACATATGGAGGGAATATAGAAGCTCAGATAATAATTACTATAAAAGTAGTTATAAGCAGCAAGACCATGAACACAATACGTAAATATCAAATCCAATGATATCCCTGAGTCATTGGAAGTGATTATCAAAATTCAGATTTTTGGTTGGAAGCATGTAGCCATAGTTCTGGTTTCCGAGTATTTTTTTTCTACCAATCTTTAGTTTTTTAGATATTTTAAATTTATTTCCATTGTTGTGGATCCACAGCAAATATGGCTGGTGCCTTACTTACAGCTGAGCACCCTCTCATGTTGCATCACATCTACTGTTTACATCCAGTTTCCCTGAGTGTAATGCACGCTCATGAGACCCCCCCCTTAGTTGTAGTGCAGAACAGCCTGGCAGTCATGTTGCTCCAGACACAGTGGATTTATCAATAAAATATCGTAATTCAGTTTTTGGTGTCATAACCTTACTATGGAAGATTTCTTGCAAAATGCACCAGGAGCTCTCAGCGTGAGCACCTGCACACAATACAGGTCCCTAGAGGACATAAATATGCAGTACAGAAGCTAGCACATGTGCGGTGGGCTGCCTTCAGCTTCAATTCAACATGGAGCATGGGCAGAAAAGTAAACAAACAGCAAACGGAACTGAGCCAATTTTGTGGAGACAATACAATGAAACACAATAAAAGAACCAGGTTAGTGCACAAGGAGCAAGGGGGAACAACATATGGCAAAAAATAGATGTTTTCTGTCTAGTACTGCTGCTATAAATGCTTAAAAGACCAAATACATGTTTTTTTTGCCTAAATCCCTCCTAGGCAGACAGGAGTAAGAAGGTGAGAGTAATTCCACAGTGTCCAGTATCAGATTCCAAAATAGCTGCACCTCGCAAGAGTTAGGCGATTTTCCCAAACAAAAAGGTGACCCAAAAAAGTTAAACTCTACACCAAGGTTGATGTGATCCCATTCCAAACATGCAAGTTACAAACAATATTGATAGCACTCTGTCCCCTCCCCACATACCTGCAGACTTCCATAATATACTCTCTATAGTAAACTAGAGAAATGCTATGAATACTTTAGAAATATAGGCTATAAGAGCCATAAAACAGCCTATTTTAACAATGAAGCATGTTTTTAATTACCAGTAAATAGAGCTCAGCAGGGCTGGGATAATAAAAGACCATTAAAAACAGAAGTAGGTGGTGAACAAAATAGCAAGCTCTTACAAGATCAGAGCTGTAGATCTATTTGAGAAGGTAGCAGTTACCTCGGACCAACTTTAAAATTTAGTGCATTAGCGTTAATCCTAAACAGCAAGGATAACTGCTTGTGGCATTCGACATGTCAAACAATCAGTGAGAAATCACAGATACCCACCTCTCAATAATTAAAAAAAGATGACAGCGAATACAAAGCTTAAAAAGAAAAGAAAGAGCTCATCTCAAACCCCAATCCAGTGTGAAACTGATGCCCATCACGTTAGCATAAGGGTATTTGAAGTAGATCAAGCAGAAAAAGCACTCTCTTCTCTCAGGTTGCTTCGACCTCTGAGTCATCGTCTCGTGGCTGCAGAGCTTTAGTGAATTCTCTTTTGATGGCCTCTACCTTCTTACTGACTTCCTGGGGATCCATATATTGGAATGTGTGACCTCCGTAGTGAATATGGAGTCGGGCAGGCATCAAGAGGGAGTAAACTCCAAGGCTTTGGAGACGGGCCTGGACACCATTGAATTTTTTTTGGCAGGATCAGGTTACAAATGACATATCTGGAAACAGATTTAGGGTCACATCATTGTAAGAAAAGTGTTGTGAATTGCAAGCAGCCTGCAAGTAGATAACCCAAACCATCACTCCAGTGGTAATAACAAGTACCGTTCTCAGTAAGTCAGGTTGAGATGAAGCAGCTTGAGGTGATATTCTGTAAGCCTTCAAATTCTGAGTGGGATCTGTGCCATCCTTGAGTTGTAAAGTACCCGGCAACCAAAATCTCAAACAGAGTGCCAAGGCGGACCACTCAGCACCCTCTGGGAGCCCAATGAGGTGAAGATTTGCTGCCCTTTGAGTGTTTTCAATAGATTCCGATCAGTATCGAAGCTGATCATTCTCTTGAATGAGTTTGCTTGTGGCAGAAAGAGCTTTAATTGTATTTGCTTCTGCTGAGGAAGCAGTTTTTGTAGCTGCTTCTATTTTTATGTCTTGGTCTCCCAGATGTTTTAAAATTTCCTCCACTTTCCCATTTATAGCCTTCATCGACAGTGTCAGAGAGTGCCATGGCAGTTCAGCAGAATCCAATGTTCCTACTGACTGGATTGGGGCCTGCTGCTCCACAAATGGTTGATCTTTAGAGGCCCCCTCCGCCTCCTATATTCGAGCGTCCCATGCTTATGAAAGGTGTCACTCTGTTCCCCGTTAGATAAGCTGTCAGAATCTGGTGGTAAAATACGAAAGTTTTGCCAAGTAAGTAAGTATTTTTAAGTAAAAAAGTCTCAAGTTTGTAGAGCTGAAACAAAGCACATCTAATCTGCGAGTGTGCTCCACAGCGCCCCCTTACCTTCCCTTTGACTCTATCCCCCCTTTTAAAACTGTCCACTGTCTTCAACATGATCAATTCTTCCAGCACGTCATTCTATGCAGCCACCACCCTTTCTTTAAAGTAGTGCCTCGTCATCTCCCTCCTGAATCTTCCCCCTTCCATCTTCAAACTGTGCCCCCTCAAGACCCTCCCTCCCTTTAAGCAGAACAATCCCCCTGTATTAACCCTATTTGTGCCTTTTAAGTATCTGAAGATCTTTATCATGTCCCCCCCTCTCTCTTCTATCCTCCAGGGAATACATGTTGAGCTCCCTCAATCTTTCCTCATAGGGTTTAGTCCCCAGACCTAGGATAATCTTTGTCGCCCTATGCTGCACCCCCTCCAGTAACTTTACATCCTCTTTTAGGTAAGGGCACCAGAACTGCACACAGTACTCCGAGTGCGGCCTCACCAGTGATCTGTACCGTGGCAGGATGACCTCCTCCCATCTTGAGGTGATACCCCTGGCAATGCATCCCAGCATTTGATTGGCCCTTGCTGCCACCCTCCAGCACTGTGCTGATACTGTCATATCCCCTGTGACTAGTACCCCTAGGTTCTTCTCTTCCTCAGAAATAGATACCTGTACTCCCCCAGCCAGTAGCTGGTCCTGGGGTTTCTGGCTCTGAGGTGCATGACCTTGCACTTCTTAGCATTAAACCCCAACTGCCATACACCTGACCAGTGCTTAAGTTTTGTCAGATCTGCCCTGAGTTCTTGCCTCCCTTCCTCACTGTCCACTGTCACAATATCTTTGTGTCATCAGTGAACAGGCTGATCTTACTCTTGATCCCTTCTGCTATGTCCCCGATAAAGATGTTAAATAAAATGGGGCCTAGCACCAAGCCCTGTGGTACTCCACTGGTCATGGGTCTAGGCTTGGAGGTCTCCCCCATAACAGTTACCCTCTGCTTTCTGTTCTGTAGCCAGCTCCTAACCCACCCCACTATTTTGTCCCTGGCCCCCAGGTTCCTCAGCTTGCCCAGCAACCTTCCATGAGTCACCAAGTCGAAGGCCTTACTGAAGTCCAGATACAGGACATCCATGGCATGGCTCCCATCAACCACCCTTGTGACCCAATCGAAGAAGTTAATTAGGTTAGTCTCACAGGATCTTCCTGAAAACCCATCCTGCCTTTCATCCTAGAGACCATTATTATCCAGAAAGATTATCAATCTCTCCTTCAGAATGGCTTCCATTAACTTCCCCACAATGGAAGTTAAGCTTACCAGTCTATAGTTACCTGGTTCCTCCCTGGGACCACTCTTGTGGAGGGGCACCACATGAGCCATCCTCCAGTCCATGGGCACGTTCCCTGTCTCCAGTGAGGTGTTAAACAGGCCCACCAGTGGGCCTGCCAAGACCTCTGCCAACTCCTTTCGGACTCTTAGATGTACTCCATCTGGTCCTGGGGCCTTATTCACCTGCAGGGCTTTAAGACCTTTTAGAACCCTATCCACCTTGATGACCCCATCTGTTACCTCTGCCCCTCCCCTGCCCTTCCTCCTTTCCCCTGTGGTACTAGCCATCCTTTTTTTTAGTGAACACCGAACAGAAGTACTCATTGAGTGCCTCTGCTGGTCTTCCCCATTTTCTGCCCAACCCCCCTCCCTCTTGATCCAGACAATCTCATCCTTACGGCTCCTCTTCTTTCTTATGTACTTGAAGAAATCCTTTCTCCCTCTCTGATCTCCTGAGCCAAACTTAGCTCCCTTACAGCTTTAGCCACCCTAACTGCTCTACTCACATCCCTGGATTTCTTTGAGTACTCCTCCTTGTCCTCCTCGAGCCCAGTTTTCTTGTACCTGTTGAAGGCCACTCTCTTTTTCCTCACTTTCCCTGCCACTTCCCTACTGAGCCAGCCTTGTTTTTTGGATCTGGACTGCTTACTCTGGGTCCTGACTCACGTGTTAATGGCCTCTGTCAGATCCCTCTTTATGATGGACAATTTCTGTTCTGCATCCATCCCTGGGAAAACTGCAGCAAGATGCCCCTCCAGGATGCTTCCCATCCTGACAAAATCTGCCTTACTGAAGTCCACCACTCTGGTCCTGGTCCTGGCTGCCTCCTTGCCCGTATGAAGGAAGAACCACACTGTGCAGTGACCACTGTCCGCTAGAGGGTCCTGTATGACTACATTCTGGACTTGATTCCCATTTGCCAACACAAGATCCAGTATGTTACCCTCCCTGGTGGGCTCTGTCACTCCATGCACTAGGTAGCTGTCCTGGATAGCCTCCAGCAGTACTTATTCCCTGGCGTTAGAAGTAGCCATGGTGCTCCAGTCAACTCCAGGCAGACTGAAGTCACCCACTATGACAATGCTCCCCCTGCCACTGGTCTTTCTGATTTGCTCCCCCAACTGCCTGTCAGTTTCTTCATTCTATAAGGGTGGCCTGTACACCACCCCCAATCTAACCTTCCTACCCTTGGAGTTTTGGAGCTGTACTTATAAGGCTTCTGACTTCCCCTCTTGTCCCTCCTCCCTAGTACACAGTATCCCATCCCTCACATAAACAGCTACTCCTCCTCCTTTCCCCCCTTCTGTCTTTGCGGTATACCTTTTATCCAGGGATAATGAGATTCCAGCTATGGTATTGGGTGGCCCAAGTTTCTGTGATGGCCGCAATATCTACCTCCTCCTCTGCCATCATAGCCTTGAACTCTACTACCTTGTCTGTCAAGCTTCTTGCATTCAAGGATACTACTTTCATCCGTGTCCCCGGCCCTCCTTTCCCAATCCCACACCCTTGTTTCCACCCCTTGTTAGACTCCTCCTCCTCCTCCTTCCTACCTGAGAGGGAGGCCTCTGGTTCTCCTTGATTGGTGACTCCAAATTGCAGTCCCCCACTGCCCCCGCTTAAATTAATTTTAGTTCCAGTGTATTCCTCTAGCCTTTGTCTCAGGATTCCTTTGCCCTCCTTGCTTAGATGCAGCCCATCTGTTATATAGAGTTTCTTCTTGTCCCATGTCCCACCCCACCCTCTACTATCCCATACCCATTGGTTTCACACCACCCACCCACCCAGCCATTTATTGAACTCCTCGAGTCTCTATTTCCCAGCAGAGCTTGCCCTCGGTTCTGGGAGAACCTCAGAGAATGCCACCAATCTCCCCACCTCTGTGCAGATTCTTCTAACCTCTTTGAACCTATCTTTCTTGTACTTCCTCCACTCTACACCCCTCAAGGTCATTTGTACCTAGGTGTACCATGGTGTGAAGTTTATCCCATCCCTTCCCTACACACTTCTGTATGAATTGTCCCACCCTTCCCACCGTCATACTTGGCATACGCACCACCCAAGGACAGCTTTTCCTTGCTCCCTAACCCCCCCACATCTCACCCCTTTCAGTATTGAATCACCCAGAGTGACTACTCTTTCACCTATCACCTGCCCTACCCCATGTTGTGCCCTACCCTGGGCACCTGAACTACAGTTTTTCCTCCCCCATTCCCTGCCACCATCATCTCCCTGTTTCTCCCCAGCTGTCCTCCTCCTCCTTTGATCTCCCCATGCCCACCCATCTATATTTTCTACCCAGCCCGTCACCTGCCTCCTGTATTCACCCCTCCTCCCTGCTTTACTCTTAAGTCCATCCTCTTCCCCCCTTTTGCCCTATTTACCCATCTGCTCCTGCTACTTTGTGTTACCTTGACAACACCCCGTTTCCCTGCCTCCCCATTTCCCTCCTAGTACTCTTCCTCTTCACTTGTTCACTGCCCTCTCTCCCTTCTCATGTTCCCCGTTTCCCCTTCACTTGTTTTATGCTGCCACCCCCATCCTCCTGTTCCCCCAAACTGTCTAGCACTGGGAATCTGTTCTTAGTCTCCATCCTCGTGCCTGAGCCATTGCCCTGTCCTGCCTCTCCATTCTCTGGTTCTGTCCCCTTTCCCTCCTCCCTTTTCCACATTCCTTACCACCTGCCACTTTTCCAACCCAGTGCACCCTGGTCCTTGAGGAATTGTTGCTCCTGGCCCTTTCTTCCCATCCCCCTCTGACCTGTGTCTACCTGTTGTAGTATTTAGGGGAGTCCTCATTGGCTCCTTAGGCCCCCTCTGCACACCACACTCATTTCTACTTCCCATCCCCAGCTCCCATCGCAACCTTCCTATTTCCTGCCTAAGTTGGCTGAACTGCCTACACACCAGACACTCCCCTTCCCTCCACAGAGTCCCCAGGAATATGGCTGCCCCACACCCACTGCCGCTCACCACCTTCCCAGCCTCCCCTTTTCTACTACTCCAGTCATCCCTCCCTCTCCACTCCCCCCCAAGTGCATCCGCCTGTCCCAGTTCCCTTGTCTCCACATCCTCCCTGTACCCCCTTCCTGCTTCTACCTGGTTCTATTTTTCCCAAAGCTCCCTCTTACCCAGAGCCTTACCCAGTGTGAACTGCAGCCTGCAGAACTCCCTGCGGATGTCCTGCAGATGTCACCTAGTCAGACGCCACACTCCTGCTTCGTGGCACCCATGCTTTGGGGTCACTCAAACGAGGGTTCACTTGGTCCCACCCCAGGTAAAATACTGACCTCTGCGGCACTATTGCCCCGGCCTGGTCACGTGGTCCATGTCCTCCCTGTTTACTGTCCCAACCTCAGCTCCCCTCGGTCAGTGTCCTCCCACCACCTGTACTCCCCACACTCAGAACCCCAAACACATCTGTGAACAGAAGGAAAGAAAGAAAGATAGATAGATACAGTAGATAGATAGATAGATAGAAACTTTATTTATATAGCACCTCTTCCTGTGGGCTCGGACCGCTTAACAATATTTCAAACAGTTCAAACACAATATACAGTGACATAACATAATGCAGAGTTCAATTATCAAATTCTAGCTATCATTTACTAAAACAGTGATTTAAAACACCAGAAACAATACAAACAGCCCACAATGAATCAGTAACATGATTTGTATCTTCCTTGTTTACTGTCCTTCCCTCAGCCTTCCTCAGTCAGCGTCCTCCCACCACCCGTACTCCCTACACTCAGAGCCCCCAAAACATCAGTGATCAGAAACAGTACAAACAGCCCACAATGAATCAGTAACTTATACTTTCCTCCCCAAGCATCCTCTGCTCCTCTCATCCCATTGGCAGCCCTACATCTCTGGAGGAACTACTAAGATGGTGCCTTTTAAACGTCCGAACTCTGCGGCCCTATTGGCCTGGCCTGGTCATGTGGTCTGTGTCCTCCCCATTTACTGTCCCACCCTCAGCCTCCCTTGGTTGGAGTCCTCATGCCACCCATAGTCCCCACACTCAGAGCCCCAAACACATTAGTGATCAGAAACAGCACACAATGAATCAGTAACTTATACTTCCCTCCCCGAGCACCCTCAGCTCCTCTCCTACCGTTGTTGGCCCTCCATCGTTCATTGCAGAAAACTGCATCACTGTACTAATTAAGGTTCAACTTAACACCACAAAAGTAGGGAAATGTGGCATTAGGGTACCCAAAACTAACTCCCCAGTCCCCCAAGCAGCAAAAGGACAAGACCACACAAGCAACTACAGACTGCCATTATCAGGTAAGACAAACAATATACAACTGTTTCCAGATGACACAAATCCAGTAGCACTAATATGATACCTTCATGGATTTGTATCTGCAGCTGTATAAGCACAGTCCCCATAGGGGCCAGTGCTTCTGCAGTCAGAAGTGTGTGTGTGTGTGTGTGTGTGTGTGTGTGTGTGTGTATGTCTTACAGTGTGCTTGAGTACATGTGACAGATGACCTAAAGGTGGGCAAGCAATGTGAGAAGACAGTAAGGAGGGCTGGGGGGATACTGGGATGCATAGAAGAGGTAGCACCAGTAGAAAACAGGAAGTTGTTATCCCTCTGTACAGACAGTTGGTTAGACCCCATCTGGCTTACTGCATGCAGTTCTGGAGACCCCATCTTCGCAAACACATAGACAGGGTGAAGGCTGTCCAGAGGAGGGCAACCAAAATGGTGCAGCATCTGCACCAGAAGACATATGAAGAGAGACTAAAGGAGCTTAATATGTATACCCTCGAGGAAAGGAGGGGTGGGGCATGATAGAAACTTTCAAGTACCTCAAGGGAATCAACCAAGTCCAAGAGGGTAGCATCTTTCAGAAAAAGAGATGTGCAAGAAGAAGGGGACACAATTTGAAGGTGGGTGGGGTGGCTCAGAAATAATGTGAGGAAGTATTTTTTCATGAAGAAGGTTGTAGATGCATGGAACAGCCTTCCTGAGGAGGTCATGGAGTCCAAAACAGTGGGGGAATTCAAGAATGCATGGAACAGACATAAGGCAATTCTAGTGGGGGGGAGGAGGAAGTAGGCTGTTGGTTAACTAGGATCTGCAGTTATCCATTAGGTAGGGAAATGGGCAGACTAGGTGGGCCAAGCAGTCCTTGTCTGCCATCAAATTCTATGTTTCTATGTAGCTGTAGAAGCGCTGACCCCACAGGGGCCTGCACATCAGCGCTTCTGCACACAGAAGTATTGTTGCAATTTGGGTATCATGGATTGCTGCATGCAGCAGCAGAAATGCAAGCCCCACATGCAGATGCGCAGCGCCCTCTGGGTACTGTGGCAAGGGAAGAATCCATCTGTCTATGAACTGTCTGCAGGTTCTGCACTTCTGTGTGGCAAAGGATGTCAAGAGTTTGTGGGGCTGACTGATGGACTGTGTAAGTGCAGGGCCTCCATGTAGCCTTAGATACAGATGCACAGGGCAAAGAGTCCACCTGTCAGCTGAAGCCCAATGCCCTCTGGCACCCATGGGTGCAGAGGTGAAGGGCCCTATGCCAAGAGATGATTTGAATAACACAGTTGTGGAAGTCGAGTGTAGCACTCCTCTTCTATCTTCTTCCTCACAAAGCTACCATCACAACTGTTGCACTACTTGAAGTTAACACAGAAACATAGAATTTGTCGGCAGATAAGGACCATACGGCCCACCTAGTCTGCTCATTTCCCTACTCACTGCTGCAGCCCCAGATCCTATTTGATCTGTGGCTCTTCTGCTCTGCACATCTCCAGGGTACCCTTAAGTCTATCCCATGCACTCTTGAACCCCCACATTGTTTTCACACCCATCACTTCTGCTGGAAGGCTGTTCCACAGCTCCACCACCCTTTCAGTGAAAAAGTACTTCCTAACATTACCCCTGGGACGTCCACCCTTCAGCTTCACATCATGCCCCCTTGTTCTTGTGCAGAGTTTTCTCTGAAGTATGCTTTCCACCTGTACCCTGTTTATTCCCCTAAGATACTTGAAAGTCTCTATCATATCAACTCTCTCCCTTCTTTCCTTCAGTGAATAGGTATTAAGGTCCTTAAGTTTTCCTCATAGGGCTTCTGGTGCAGTCCATGTACCATCTTCGTTGCGCTTCTCTGGATTGCATCTATTTTGTCAATGTTCTTCCAGAGATGTGGTCTCCAGAACTGGACACAGTACTCCAGCTGAGGCCTCACCAGTGATCTGTACAGTGGCATCACCACCTCTTTCCTCCTGCTTGTTATGCCCCTCTCTATGCACCCCAACATTCTGTTTGCTCTCCCCACCACCTTTTCACACTGTTTGGTCACCTTCAGGTCATCAGATATGTGAACCCCCAGGTCTCTCTCCTGACTTGTGTCGGCCAGAATTTTCCCACCCATCCTATATTCCTCCCTTGTATTCCTGTGACCCAGGTGCATGATCTTGCACTTTTTAGCATTGAAATTCAACTGCCAGACACCTGACCACTCTTTTAAAAGGCTTAGGTCCTTTCTCATTTTTTCCACCCCCTCTGGTGTGTCCACTCTGTTGCAGATCTTGGTGTCATCTGTGAAGAGGCACAAATTTTTTTCTTCAGATGTTCTGCAATGTTGCTAATGAAGACACTGAATATGACTGGCCCCAGCACTGACCTCTGTGGCACCCCACTGGTCACCTCCCTCTCCTCATATTTCATGCCATTTACCACCACCCTCTGAGTCCTGTCCCTTAGCCAGTTCCCAACCCACTTTACCACCTTAAGATCCACTCCCAGGCTCCCCAATTTATTTAGCAATCTCCTGTGTGGGATGGTGTTGAAGGCCTTGCTGAAATCCAGGTAGGCTACATCCACCGCCCCCTCCCTGATCTACCACCCTGGTTACCCAGTCAAAGAAATCTATAAGATTCATCTGACAGGACCTTCCCACTGAGAATCCATGCTGCCTTGGACCCTGTGCCCTTCTATCCTCCAGAAACTTCACAATCCTCTCCTTAAAGGGGAACTGTCATCTACACGATTTCTTAATGTCTGAAAGCCCATAGAAAGCTAATTTGAGTGAGCCATTGTGTTCATCTGTGAGTATTTGCAGTCCAGAGTTATTCATATGTAAATCAGCCTGTAATTAAGGGCTGGGGGGCAGCCATCTGTTTTAGGCTCCTGACAGGAAATGATGTCACCAAGGGACTCGGCTCTCATTTGACTGTAGGTTAAATAGGAAATCTTCTGTTTTATTAAGTGTGTTTTAAGGTGTTATTACAACACTTTCTATGTTTCTAATAATTGCTTTGTATGTGCATTGGAACTAGTGAGTTATCACCTTTACATTTCAAACTGTTAGTAAGAATAATTCATCTTCAGGATTGCTTTAATCTCTAGGCTATACTGCCAGCTGATCATCAAAAACTACACATCTCAAGCCTGGCTCTGTGTTGCCAACATGTATTGGGGCCCCATATCAGGATATCTAACCATGGCACTGTTCATGTCAGTACAGATTTCTGGGGCTGCCACAGCACCAACTTCTGTCTTTTTTCATTCCCTCTCTAACAGCCTTTTCTCTTTCAATTTTGAGTGTGAACTCAGGTCTTCAAGATGCAAATGTGGCTCTGTACCTACTGGCCTGGTATCATGGGCCTTGAAATGTGTAGTTTTTGATTAGCTGGCAGTGCAGCCTTGAGAGCTGTGAACAAGTTTCGTTCATCCAGCAGAATGGGTTTTGATTCCAACATGGTCTGCTTGTATATTGTGTAACCAGAGCAAGTCACTTAACCTCCCTGTGCCCCCAAAACACACCCTGGAACAAGTTGTAACTCAGTGTGCCTTTCCTGGACAAAGACAGTAAAAACAATCTGAGTGTGTGTTATGATTCTGAAAATATTATGCGCATTCTATCCAGATTTGACTTGAAAAGAAAAAAATAGAACGCAATTACTTGTTTATTAATTGCAAAAACACATAGATGGACAACACTGTTAAAACATGCATAACCTGAAATGCATTATTAAAATATAGAATAATATATGGGTGGGTGGGTGTAATCAGAATTGTACTTCTAGCCTTATACAGTTCTTACTTATTTAACATAAATACTGATCTAGTATAGAAATGTTCACTACTTTCTCCTTATATGAGTAAAATGGAAGCCATCTCGCATTATATTCATCCACTTGTAATTTCAGTAATGCTGTGTTGGCTTCCATTGATTTAATCTGCTCCACATTTCGGAGCCATTGCTATGTTGTTAGCCTATTGTTTGCCAGTTTTGGGTAATAACTTTGTTAACCCTGGCTATCAAAATAAAAAGAGATATGTAGAATCTGGTTTTTGTACTTCCACAGGTGGCAACCCTAGCACAAGATTTTCAAAACTTAGATTTGCAGTCAGTACTAAAATTGTCATTATCTTCTCCGTAATATTACTCCAATATTCCTGTACAGCGGGACACGACCAGAAAATATGATAATTGGTTCCCGTATTTCCACACTGTCTCCAACATAAATTTGTACTTCCTGTTCCATAATGTTTAGATATCATGGGGGTAATAAAAAATCTAGTACATGTCTTTCATCTAAACTCCCTATATGATAATGAGTACGTTGTTTTATGAATCCCCTCCCAAATCCTCATCCATTCAGCAGATGTTATCTGAAGTACTGCCTCTGCTTCCCACCTAGCCTGAATATTTTCCCTAGCTGCCTGGCCTTCTCCCTCTTATTACATTGAGTATATCTGAGCTATAAATTGCGTTGTGCTACCATTAGTACTTCAGAGCCTAACCAAGCTGATTCCCTATGGAGGTATATTTGTAAGTTCCGAGAAGACAACATATGTTATAATATAGTGTCTACACTGTAAATATTTATAAAAGTCACACATTTGTAACTTAAATTCCATTTTAAGGGTATCAAAGGATTTTAATTTTCCCTCTGCATCTATGAATTGTGTTAATGATTTTAGACCCCTTCTTTCCCATGATTTAAAGTTCACCTTCCCTCCTTTATCCACTAATTTTAGTAAATATATCAGTGGAACAAAGTACCACATTGGTGTTGGCACCTCACAACTCTGCCTCACTCTCAGCCACATCTTTAAGGTATACATGGCCCATTCATTATTAATTTTTTTAAGATCCTTCCAGGTCGCTACCCGTGGCAAAATCTGCGTTGGTAGATATGGATGTGCCCTCTCCTCCATCTCCAGCCATCCACTAACACCATCCGGTCTTAACATTTTCAGTATAGGTAGCACTTCAGCTGCTTCATAATACTTCTCAAAGTCTGGAAGTCCCCACCCCACCCCCCTTAGATTTAAGCTCTGTTAATAATTGCCAACATATTCTCAGCTTTTTCCCCCGGCCTACACAAACTGAGATAGTTTTCTCTGTAAATCCTTCCAGTCCTTCGAAGAGATGGGAAGAGGCAAAGTGGAAAACAGAAATAAATACCGGGGTAAAACATTCATTTTAATAGTATCTATTCTATTGGCAAATTAAAGGAAGCACCCTCCACCTATCTATATCTGCAAAAACGTGCTGTTTTAAAAGCCCATAATTACATGTATATAACCTGGACAAGTTGTCGGGGATCATTATTCCCAAATAACATGCTTTTCCTTTCACCCACTTATATGAATTAATTTCTTCAAACTAGGGGTAATCAGTCCACTAAGCAACAAAACTTCCAATTTATTGGGGTTCTTGACTTCAGACGAGCAGATTTTAGGAAGATGGGGGAATATGTTAAACAAGCTCTAAAAGGAGTGGGGAAGCATGGGGGAGTGGAAGACATGTGGAACTCAGTAAAGGGGGCCATAGTGGGAGCCACAGACCTCTGCATGAGGAGGGTGTGCAAAAATAGGAGGAAAAGGAAGCCACTGTGGCTCAACAAGAAAGTGGAGGGTAGCATCAGGGTTAAGAGGAGAGCCTTTAGGAGGTTTAAAACAATGCAGGGGGAGGAGGATTGGGAAGAATATCAGGTTAGGCAGAGGGAGGCAGGAAGGGTGGTCAGGTGAGCAGAGGCAAGGATGGAGGAGAGCATTGCCAAGGCAGTCAAGAAGGGCGATAAGACCTTTTTTAGGTATATAGGCAAAAGGAGGAAAACAGAGAAAGGGATTCCCAGCCTGAAAAAGGGGGCAGGGGAGAGGGTGCTGGGGGACCAAGAGAAGGCTGCACTGTTGAACAGTTACTTCTGATCAGCATTCACAAAGGAAGAAGAATGAAAAGGGGGCAAATTTAGGGTAGCAGAGATCACAGGGGAGGGAGTGAACATGAGCCTGTTTCAGGAAGAGGAGATACTAAGGGAGCTTAGGGATTTGAAAGTTGACAAAGCCATGGGGCCAGATGGGGTGCATCCAAGAGTTTTAAGGGAACTGAGGGAGGCACTGGCTGTTCCCTTGATCACCCTATTCAACAACTCCTTAAGATTAGGGGTCGTACCTAAAGAGATTGGAAGTGTGCAGATGTACTACCCCTTCACAAGGGAGGGGGAAAGGAAGAGATGGGTAACTACAGGCCAGTGAGCTTGACATCTGTGGCTGGCAAGCACATGGAAAAACTGCCCAAGAACAGAATTAGCAGCTACCTGGAGGCAAACGGACTTTGGAACCCGGGGCAGCAGGGGTTCACTGAGGGCAAATCCTGTCAAATGAACTTGATAGAGTTCTTTGACTGGGTTACCAGGGTGGTAGATCAGCGGGGGTTCGGTGAACGTGACCTACCTTGATTTCAGAAAAGCATTTGACTTGGTGCCACACAGGAAGCTATTGCACAAAATGGCCTGCTTGGGGCTGGGGGAGGTGATAATAAGGTGAGTTGAGAATTGGTTGGAGGGAAGAACACAGAGGGTATTGGTCAGCAGGGCACCCTCGGTGGAGTCCGAGATCATCAGTGGGGTTCCCCAATGGTTGGTGCTAGGGTCTCTTCTGTTTAATGTCTTAATAGGGGATATAGCAGTGGGTCTGGAAGGGAGGACGAGTGTCTCTGCAGAAGACGCAAAGGACTACAATAGAGTGGACACACGGGGGGAGTGGAGATGATACATAGGGATCTGGAGAGGCTGGAGGAATGGTCTAAAGAGTGGCAATTGTTGTTCAATATGGCTAAGTGTAAGATCATGCATTTAGGCAGAAAAACCGGGAGAGCAGAGTATTGGATGGGAGAAAGATCCCTGCAGGTAACTGAAGAAGAAAGGGACTTAGGCATCATCATTTCACAAGACCTGAAGGTGGGAAAGCAGTGAGGAGGGGCAGTGGGAAGAGCAAGCAGAATGTTAGATTGCATAGGGAGAAGGATATCCAGCAGGAAGAGAGAGGTCATAGTACCCCTGTACACCCAACTGGTCAGATCACACCAGGAGTATGGGATCCAGTTCTGGAGGACATTGAGAGGGAAGAACGAGTTCAGAGGAGGGTGACAAGGATGGTGAGGGGGCTACAGCACTTACCATATGAGGGGATACTGAAAGACTTGGGCATGTACTCTCTAGAGCAGAGGAGGGAGAGGGGAGTCATGACTGAGACATTTAAATACTTCAAGGATATCAATAAGGTGCCTGTGGAGAGCCTTTTCCAACTGAAAGAGAGACCTAGGGTGAGGGGACATGAATATTGGATCAAGCGGGGGATTTAGGGGTAACTTCAGGAAGTACTTCTTCACTGAGAGGGTTATGGACAACTGAAATGGGCTGCCAAAGGAGGTGGTGGGGGAGAAGACAGTAGTGGGGTTCAAAAGGACCTGGGATAAACACAAGGGGTTGTTGGAGCAGGGGGGAGGACTATAGTAAAGGCCTAGTAGAATTCTAGGCACACTGGTCAGACTGGGTGGGCTTGCCGGTCCTTTTCTGCCATCACATTCCTATGTTCCTATGTTATTGTTATTCATTTTGAATCCAGAGATCTGTCCAAATCTTTGTACTAAGGCATGGAATGTGGCAAGGATTTTTCTTGGTCTGACAGGTAAACCAATGTACCATCAGCATACAAAGATATTTTATTAGTATGCACATTGACTACTATACCTGTGATATCCTCTGCCTGTCTCAGTGCCACCGCTAGGGGTTCCATACTAACTGCAACTAATAAGCGCGAAAGGGGGATATCCTTGGCGTGTGCCCTTTTCTATCTGGAAGGACGTAGATATAGTGCCATTAACTTGAATTTGAGCCTTGGGGTCAGTATATAACATTTCCAACAGCTGAGGAATCCCCCCCCCCATATGAGCCATCACCATGTATAAATAAGACCAATTCAGGTGATCAAAAGCCTTTTCGGCATCTAGAAAAATAGCAATTTGTAGTGGGACCGATTTATATTTTTGGGCCATAACATTCAATAATCACTTAATGTTATTTGTGAGGTATTTTTGGGGTATAAACCCAGTCTGGTCTGGATGAATTAAATATGTAATGTATTTTTGCAGCCTCTTTGCTAGAATTTTGGTTAACATTTTCATATCTTGATTTAAAAGGGCTATTGGACAGTAGTCTGCACATTTATTCAATTGTTTCCTTGGTTTGGACAGAACTGTTATTAAGGTCTCCTGCCATGTCTGTGGTATAGCTTTTTCCTTCATGTAGGAGTTAAATATTTCTGTAAGGATAGGTATTACACTTTTTTTAAGCTTCAAATAAAATTCTATTTTATACCCATCTGGGCCATGGGATTTACCTTGCTGGAAATCTTTAATGGCTTGTTCTACATCATGTGAAGAAATAGGAGCATCTAGACTATCTCTCATCTCCTGACTCAGCTTGGGCAATTCTAATCCATCCCCAAAAAATTTAGTTTTAATTTGAACCTACTCTAGTAGCTTGTCTTCCCTATATAAATCTTTACAGAACCCTTTAAAAGCTGCAGCTATGTCCATAGGCCTGGTCCATTTTTCTTAAGGGGTATCATTCTTACAAATGCGCAATATTGTTCTCTCAGCTATTGCCTTCTTAAGTCTAAAGGCAAGAGTCCAAGCTGCTTTTCCTCCTACGTCATAATATTTATGGTTTGTAAAGTGTAGAACCCCTTCCGCCCTTTTATCTTCAAACTGACGAAGTTCATCCCTGACTTTTTGTAAAAGTTTTAACTTTTTCCTGTTGCCTGGGTTCTTTTTATGTTCTACTTCCAGATTTTGCACTGATCTCCGAAGTCTTCAATGTCAATTGTGCCAGTTTCTTTCTTTCCAAACCATAACTTATCAACTCCCCCCTTACAACTGTTTTAATTGTGTCCCAGTGTAATATAGCAGAATAGTCTGCATTATTGCCAGCTGAATACATTTCTTTAATCATATGTTCTTGTTTATCCACTGTTTATCATTAAGTAGAGACGAATTTAATCTCCATAATGTTCTTTTTTCACCAAATCTGGTCTGAGTCAGTAATGTCATCTGAGTTGGTAATGCTATAGAGGATGTCTACAGTACTTCTTTTGTTGTGCTGATCCCAAGGTGCAGCTCAGTAACACTGCGTCCATGGAAGCCTCTTAGTCAAAATTTAGAATTTTGGAGAGAATTGCCCAATAGTGGCAACCCGAGGACATGCCCATGCTATGTGCATAAAAGAGCTGTCTCCCACTTTACATTTTCAGCAATGGTCTGATTTTGTGTGGCCAATCTTGTAAGCAACACTAGAGTAAAGTATACCCTATGCAACATGGATCTGCCTCAGATTGTTGTTTTTAGAGCAATTCACTAAGGTCCAGGTGACATCTTTCCATACCCCCTCTGGTAGCTGAGACTCCCCCATATTCTGTGCCCATCTAGACCTCAAGCCCTCCAGGGTGTCAGGTAGGCTATTATTTGAGATGGAATAAAATGTTTGCAAAGGGCGTATGTAGCCTTCCCCTGTAAATGGAATGCTTCTTCTACAGGGGACAAGACAGGGATTCTGCCAAGTGCTCCTTGTATTTGTTTTATTTTGTTTTTAATATGCAGATAAACAAAGAACTCTTTGTGGCTTAGGCTGTATTTACTTGCTAGCTGTTGAAAGTGAGCCCAAACTCTGCCATCGCAGAGATCCTTTATCTAGTGATGCCTTTTTTTCCACCATTTTCTTAGGGCTATCACTATCTGCTCCAAATGGGGGGAACCTCTCCACAGCTCCTTTAAAATGTCAGTCGACAGAGAAATACCCCTGTGGGACATGGCCAGCAGCAGATGGAGCCAGATGCTCTAACAAGAGCTCTGTACAGACAGGATTTAAACTTAATCTATTTAACGGAAAACTCATGGAAAAACAATGCACTCATAAGTGCCAGGTAGTGCTAGGTGTCTAGAGCAATATGATACCAGTTTTGCCTGGAACAAGAATGGGTAACCCGAGAAAAACAGCAATGCAGGAGACCAGGAAAAGCAGCACAAACACAGTGAGCCAATGTATGTGAGCGTCCATAGCCACAAGGTCACTATGGGTGGAGATCCTTCTAACACGGCCCTACTCAAAGCCATCAGAGATTTATTAGGGTTTGTAAATGTAAATGTTATATCTCTAATGGTTTCATATAGGATCATTTGACTTTAGATTTATGTAGTTTAATAACTGCTCTTTCCAATTCTACTACACTATGGCAAAAAACAACTAAAGCCACAGTTTTTGGTCAAAAAGTTATTACTGGATCATCCCACGAACTGGTTATTCATGAGATTTTACCAGAAAGGGTGCATCTAAGGCGGGGGTGGGAGGTAAAAAAACACACGTACAGAGAAATTATGTTTTTTAATCATGTTTTATTATGTGGTTTGCTAAACTGTAGTCAGCTGATAGCTTTTCCTAGACAGCTAGGTTGGGCTGCATGGAGGACCGTGGTCTGGGCAGTGTCCTTCACATTCACCCTGGGGGGGGGAATAAAAGATATTAGCACCCCTAAAAACCAAAAGTGATGTTAGTAAATCCAGTTAAAATCATATCACACAATATTAATGGTCTCCATGACCCAGTCAAAAGAGCGATTCTAATGCAATACCTCACTAAAAACCCCTCAGATCTTATTTTTCTCCAGGAGACCCACCTCTCAGAAACTGATCATCTTAAACTAAATTGGGGAAAGATATTTCAGGTTGTGGCCTCATCGCACCCTAGAGGAAGAAAGAGAGGTGTGGCAGTTTTGATCCCCCAAAATACGCCTATGGAGATACAACAAACACATATTGCTGCTCAGGGTCGCTATGTTATTATCAGGGGTCTCTTGTATGGTAAGCAGGTTACATTAGCCAGTGTATATTTTCCCCTGCAAATGAAATTTCCTACCTTTAGGGGTTTTATATCTACTTTGCTAAATCTCCTCCAGGATCAGTTGATCATGGAGGGAGATTTGAGTTTAACCCTGTCTCCCCAAGTTGACTGTTCTAATCAACACAAACATAGGAATTCTACTACTCAAAACAATTCAAAAATACCATTGATCACCTGGGACTTGTTGACGTGTGGAGACGCCTATTCCCTTCCACCCCAGGCTATACTTATTATTCCCCAAGATCTAAGTCCTACTCTAGACTAGACTATTTTGTAGCTACCTGTGAACACCTGTCCTTGGTTCAGAACATTACCATCGGTCCAAAGCTATTATCTGATCATCATCCTCTGATTCTGAAGCTAGATATAGGAAGAGAAAAGAAGAGATCCCTCTGGAGACTGAACCAATTGACACCAGCGGACAGGGAATTCCAAGAGATCATTTCATCTAGACTTCCCCTTTTTTCTCTGAGAACACTGACCCAGATATTTCTGAAGCGATGCAATGGGATGCGATGAAGGCCACAATCCAGGGGGAAAGAATAGCATTTATGAATAAAAAACATAAGGAAAGAGTGGTTAAATACCAATGGCTATCAAGCCAACTACTAGATTTTCAGATGTTATACCGAGAGGGAGACACTAAACTCCAAAAACAAATTAGAGATACTAAGGCTGCTTTACAGCAGATTATGGACAATAAGGTTCAACAATCTTTACTTTACCTTCGCCAGTCAGTTCATGAGGGGAATTAAGAAACTAAGAGCTCAGAAAAGTTCTTCCACTATTTTAAAGCTTAAGAACTTATCTACGGAGAAAATACACTATTCAGATAGTGATATTCAGCAGGCCTTTTCAGATTTCTACTCAAAAGTATACTCCCCCAACCTGTTCTTTTGTCAAAGCGAATCCTTACAATTTTTAAAACAGGCTAATATCCCTACCCTGTCTCCCCTTCAAATTAAAACACTGAAATCTCCTATTTTGATTCTAGAGATAGAGGAGACAAGAAAAAACCTTAAATCAGGGCGCTGTCTGGGTCCAGATGACTACTCCTCGCAGTGGTACAAGAGGTTTATAAAGGAGCTAACCCCAAAACTATACTCTCTATTTAATGAAATCTCCCAGGGTGGTCTGCCTTCCCCATCCTGGGACTTTGCAACAATTGTCCCAATACCTAAACCAAATAAGGATCCCTCAGATCCGGGATCCTACCACCCCATCTCAATTCTTAATGTTGGCTATAAAATCTATATGGCCATTTTGGCTTCCAGATTAGAATTTATTATTCCGCAGATCATACACCCTGATCAATTAGACTTCATCAAAAATAGAAACACCATGGATAACATCCATCAAGCATTGGTCTTACAGGAATACATTTGCTCTAGGAAAATTCCATCGGCATTCATTAGCCTTGATGTTGAAAAAGCCTTTGACCGTGTCTTGTGGCCTTTTCTCTGGGATACCCTTAGAGCCTTCCACTTTCCCACTTCATTCATTTCATGTATAGTTAACCTATATAAATCCCCATGAGCCTATGTTCATACCAATGGTTCATTGTCTCTCCCGCTTCCACTTGGCAGAGGGACACGTTAGGGATGCCCCCTGTTTCCTTACCTTTTTGCACTATTCCTTGAACCTTTGGCGTCAGTACTACGCAATACCTCCCAGGTCGAAGGGATACCGATTGGTCAACAAAAATACAAAATCAATATGTTTGCCAACGACGTATTATTAACTTTATTGTCCCCCTCAGTGTCAATCCCTGCTACGTGGAAAATTTTGACCTGTTTGGAAAGAATATCCGGCTTTAAATTAAATATAGCTAAAACAGAAATCCTAACATTTAACTTCACTCCCAATCAGCAATTGAAGAAGGCTTTTCCTTTCAGGTGGTTGTCAACAAAAATAAAATATTTAGGCCTCCAGGTACCACTTAACCCAGGGGTTATGGAGATGATTAATTATGAACCCCTCACCCTGCAAATCCAATCAGACATGGTTTTTCCCTTTACACCAAAGAATTGCAATTATTCGAACAAACATTCTCCCTCAGATACTATTCTTATTCCAGACTATTACCTTTTTTCCCCTCGAAATATTATTTTAAATCTTGGAACAGATTGATATCTGGCTTTTTATGGGTAAAAGCCACCCAAGAATCAGGCTTTCAATTTTAAAGTTATCATTGTCTCAGGGTGGTCTCCCTGATTTTGGTCTATATGCTCAAGCAGCCTTTTTAAGAATATTGGTACTGTGGCTGGCAGATTCATGCAGTTCTCCTTGGAAAACCATAGAATTTCACTTAAACGACCTCTTTGATGTTAAGAGAATTTTGTTCTCTTTAGAACAGAGTGCTGTGTTGGCCTCTGATCTGACAAACATTACATCCCAAACTTGTAAACTATGGAAACGTATGAGAAAATCTGGTCCAATCCTTATGGTCTATGAATATTGTAAATTTATATCTCAAGACAAAACTTTTGTCCCAATCCACATGGACCACATCTTCTCCTCCTGGAGAGGGATCGGTCTCTCTCATGTTTTTCAATTCCTCTCCCTGCAGGGTATTATTCCCTTTGACAAACTACAGTCCCAGTATCCACTTAGTAACTCTGATTTGTTTAGTTACTTTCAAGTTCGCAATCGTATATTTCATAATAGAATTATCCAACCCAAGATTCCCTCCCCCACCCCAGACCTATTAAAACTTTTTATAGAAGCATCTAGAGGTAATTTGGGGTCACATATTATTGGTCTTATTTACAAAGAGTTAAGGAATGAACTACCAGAGTCCACTGCCTCTATTCTGCATGAGTGGAACAAGGACTTCAACTTAGAGGTTTCCATGGAAACTTGGTTTGGAGCTGCTTTAAAAGATGTGAGGATAACATCATCCCCCCATTGGAGTGAATTTGCATGGAAGTGTCATTTCCGATTTTTTCAGGCTCTGGCTGTTCTTCTCAAATACCTCCTCAAGAAGTATGGGATATGTTGGAGGGATTATGGGTGCCGTGTGGCTACTCTAGGTCATCTGTTTTGGCTCTGCCCCTACCTTATGCCGTTCTGGCTTTCTTTCCAAATCGAGCTTGCAACGTTGTTTAATTAACCTATAGAACTTACAGCTGAGCAATTTCTATTGGGGATCTTCCCTGACCACGCTCCTCCATGGAGTGGTACTCTGCTTCCAGTTGTTTTTTAGCAGCTAAAAAGGCTATCACTCGCCATTGGATGTCACTCCTGATACCTACAATACAGGAATGGAGAACTATTATGTCTGATATATATCAATCAGAGAGTCTTAATGCAGATATTCAGGGTAGAGGTCCATCTCAAATGTTGAAGTGGCAAAGCTTGGTTCAATATTGTTCCTTAGCTGACTCCAACTTTTGCCCCTGATTATGCTAAAGGGAAGGACAATTATTGGTTATCAATGCAAATAAATCATATCAGGCCAGTTCTAAGGGGAATTTCATGTAGTAACACCCCACACACATTTTGGGATCTTATTCCCTATGAGAGGGTGAATCAGGGAGATGGACTTTCCTTATTATTTTAACAAAGTAGTGAACTAACTGGCTCCTACTGAACTTAAATCCCAATGATTAATTGATTTCACTGACTAATCTGTAAAGGTTATTGACTACATTCTCTACTATAAATGTTAAATATTTCTTCTGTAAACATGTAAAGAAAATTTGAAATAAAGATAAATAAATATATAAAATGAGTCCCAAATGGCTGCTGCCTCAAGGCAGCAAGAGTCTGTACTCTTTGCACTCAGCTAAAAGAGGTTCAACACATAGCCTACAAGAAAGCACCATGTAAAGTTATAGCAAGACTTGTACCAGACTAATACTGTTTCCCACACTAGCGTGGGTGTGTTTCATACTATTACGAGATCTGGGTTATGTTTTAACACTGTTTACTACTACGAGCAGTTCTTATTACCAGCTGTTACATTCCTAAAGCAGAGGAACATTTTCCTATTGTTCACTAAGTGACACTAGCTTTAAGCTAGCTTAGGTTAAAGTGATTTTATGCAGTTTCACTACTGAATACACCTCAGACCTGATGTCCACAGGTTAAAACTGTACAACTAATTATCTGTGTATTATAATATGTTCAGTCCTGTTTTCACTAAGAGAGTTCTTTGTTAGGTGTTTGTCAAATGACCAGACTTTTCTCAGACTTCAGCTTTAATGCAGAGTCTAACATTGCCTGAGAGCAGTGCACCATAAGTGCCAGGCTACACAAGTTATTATTATCAGAAGCCTCAGCAAGTAATGTCCCAGTCACTGCTGCATAGGCTATATTAACAGACTTCAACTGGACTTGTTATTTTGGCAAACTGGATATTAATGATAGGTCCCTCATGAGTGATATCAATGGCAGAAGAATAACTTATAATGTATAAGATATCTATAGGATACTAGGGTTGTCATGGTATGAAATTTTGATGGTATGATAACCACGGTGTGTTGTACCGCAGTTATCATGATACTGCGGTATAATGCATTCCAATGGGTTAACCTAAAATATTCACAAATAATGCAATTTTAACCAAATTTTACATATAAAAGCATCTAAAATACTGGTAAATGACACATTATGAATTTAATGAGGGAAAAGAAAGATAATGAGTCAAGTATGTGCAAGAGAAATACATTTTTTATTGACTGGAAGTCACATTCCTCCTGACCTGATGATGAGCATGAAGCTTCGAGCACTATAAGTATAACAATTTATTTATTTATTTTTTCCATTTCATTGGAGTAGACAAGTGACATGACATGACATAGACATACATTATAGTAAAGTATTTGTTTAGTGTACTCATCTTAGCTTACAGCAGCACAACATGCAGCACCACACAGTACCTACACCTACTACCTAGTACCAAGTTAACCAATACCAAGTCCAAAAGTACCCTACCAGAACCATACCATACAAAAATAGTAGCACAAGCACACTGTGTGACTGAGTATGAGTAATAAGTCAGTCATTTGATTTACATTTGTGTTAGTGTAATGTGAAATTGTCCTTCTTAACTTGCAGTCTAGATAGATGAGAGATGATGAAAGGAATGTCCATGTACAGTTGTCTGTCCACAGACTACTCCTCCTCCACACGCTCACTCCATCCACTTCTGGTGGTGATCTGCAGACTGAGTAGACTAGAGTTTTAGTCTAGAGCAGATGCACTGATACAGGACAGAGTTGCACGTCACCAAAAGTGTGTTGCTCTGTACTGCTACTGCTAGCCTTAGAAGCAGACACAGCAATAGCAGTACTACTACTAATACTAACAGAATTAGAACATGTCTGATTGGAAAATCAAGGCTCACTGTCTGTTTGGCTGTGGTAGGATAGGATCTAGGCTGAATGTACCTCCATCCTCCTCTGTCCTCCTCACCTACAGCCTCGGGCTCCTTCCCAAATCCAGTCCCCTCAAGTGAAGTTAGACTAGTAGTAAAAGTAACAGTAAGTTGTACTACTAGTGCAAATAAATTTGGAGAGAGGTTTATATTTACTTTTTCATTTGTACCAAAGTACCCCGTCCCTAACCCTGCCCTACCAGACCACAACCACATTGTCTGAGTCTGACACAACTCCTGCCTGTAATGCAGACAAGTGACTCACCATGCCACTGCCACTCACTGTGTCTGAGTCTGAGAGACTACTCCAAGTCTGAGTCCTCCAAGGCAAGGCAACAGCCACCAGAGGCAATCAGCTGAGCTGAGCCAACTGTCAGAGCTGGTTTGGCACCATCGCCGTGGTGGCATTTAAAGGAATCAGCCTATAAATCCCAAATGCCATGGTGGGCGGTGGCTCAGCTGGCTGCTTTTTTCTTGATAATAGATATTTAGCTAAGTAAATAGCTACACTATAGTAGCCTCCAGCTGAAGCAGTGAACCAATGTAAATGTGAGTTAATAAAGCTTGTTTGACTTGCTTGGGTTGAATGAGTGAATCATGCCATATTGTGGTGAGTCGAGTCATGTCATGTGACATGACAGGAGTCCAATTTTGCATGAAAGGAATCAGCTTATATATCCTCCATGCCAGGCCGATGTCATCATGGCAGTGGCAGGCACTCACTGGCTGTTTTTTTTTTTTGTTTGTTTTTTAAAGTACTACTACTAGCTTAGCTATAATAAGTAATTAGGAATTTATAGATTAGTATTTCCCATGGGTTTTGTCATAGCTAGCCCCCCCCCGAGTGACTTGAGTCATGTTGTCAGAAGCTGCCTTGGACTCGAGACTCATCATGAGTCAAATAAATCAAGACTGAAGTCGTGACTCGTGAGCCATGATTGATGACATGATGAGAGTGATTCAGAAAAAGGACTGGAGTCCTGGGTCATCAGGGTGGCATTAAAGGAATTAGCCTACATATCCTCAATGCCATGTTTGGTGGCTGCTGTGACTGGTGCTGACTGAGTGAAATTGGACGTGACTGTGATTGTTAAGCTAGCAGCTATGCTATTGTTAATATGGCTAATTATGAATGCAAAATGCAATAGAATAATTTGTCTTATTGACTTTGTTTTAGGCAGCCCCCAGCCACAGTCAGCCAAGAGCTCAGTTGAGCCAGCGTGAGCCAACCAAAGTTTTGTGACACAGATGACAAGAGTCAGTCAGAGAGAAGGACTCATCAGGAGTCAGGAGTCGGACTTGCTCCATCCCAGGGACCACTGTAGTGGAGGTGTCAGCCAGCCATCAGGCGAGCAGAGACAGGAAGTGTTCCCCAGTGGAATTAGACTACTGGAGGGACTCAGGAAGGGGGGGCATCAAGCAAACAAGCTTAGCAGACGAGACAAGAAGAGACAGCACTTCACTAAGTGTGCGAGCTCAGCTGAATTGCATTGCCAGTGCCAAGTACAAAGTAGTCACTCATCACAAATCACATCAGGAGGACAGAGAGAGGAAGAGAACTCTCAGACTCTGAGTCAGTATTCAGAAAGCAACAGCAGCAGATGTCAGAGTCAGAGAGAATTTGGATTACTAAGCAGAGAGTACACGCCATCCATATGGCGTGTGTTGGAGGGCATGCGTCAAATAAAAATTACTTATTCTAGTCACTACACTGCAGTAACTGTTGCAGAATCAGACAGATGAAGGGGCTTTGGGAACAACTGGAAATGAAAACTGAAGGAACAGACTAGTGCCTGCCAATTCTTACCAATCACTAAAACTGCGTGTTTTGCAAATGCATTTGGCATCATTCATGACAAATCAAATTTTTGTAGTATTATAATTAAACAATAAAAAATGTACCTGAAAAAGTTCTCAGTGTGTATATTCTATTCTCTGTCTGACTAACCTTTACCGTTTTGTTCCTCTGACAGACTTATAGGACTATCTACTTACTGTCTATTTTTACAATGATTCTGAATGAACATGAACACACATGGTATGATCACTTGAAACAGAGCACCAGCAGCACAGTAACAGTAATGTCAATGAAATGATCACTGCTGTCTCATGATCATCTGTCACTCACTGACCCTGCCGCCAGTAAGGTGACTAACAGTGATGACGACCCCAAGTTTGCAGTCTGAGTCTGCACACACAACACACAAATCGGTGAGGATGATGATGACAGTCAGTGACAGCCAACCTGTCCCCAACCACAGACACTTTGTTACCCAATACCCTATAGATAAGAACACGTAATATACATGATGATGATCATTACAATATGACATGAGACAGAGAGACATTGTGTTACAGTGTTACTAGCAGTGTTAACAACTCAACATAATAACAGAATTTTGATGCTGGGCCTGGGTGCTGCTGCTGAAGCCCTCCCTCTCCCCCATTCCATGTCTATTGCTCAAGTCCAAACAATAACAAAAGAGTGTTTAGTTGTTGTTTACCTTCTCTGGAAGGAATAGGGATGTCATCACCATGTCACTCACTCTGAAACCAGTACTGCATCATTTTCTGCTTCTGTTCCAAAAGAACAGCAGAGGAGAGGACAATAATGATGTGCAGGTTTGTGCACATTTAAGTGTGGCTTTTTGTGCAAGGATGCTGCATTCAGTGTGTACTGTGCTGCACTGAGCAGTGACTCAGTGTGCAGTTGCACACTGCACAAGGCAAGCGCAGTCCATGACTGTGCATTGTGCACTACTGCACTCACTGAGTGATGCAGCTAATCACACTCACACTAGCTCACTGACAGTTTTGTACGCAGTTGCGCACAGCCTGTCCTCACTATTTACCATTAAGGAACAGTTAAAAGTGTCACTGCCCGGTAGTGTAATACTCACTTGGCCACTGTATGCCTTGTGTGGCACTGTGTGTGTGTGTGTGTTGTGTGTGTGTGTGTGTGTGTGATACACAAATTACGTGATGATGATGATGACTAAAAAAACTTACTGAAACTGAACATTGTAAATTCAAAAAATGAAGGAAGAAGTCAAAAGACTGACTTACGTTTAGTTGAAGAAGTCAAACTCTCTGAAGTTCAACCAACATCATCAGTCCACTGTCCACTCATGGATTGAACACGTGAGGACACCTAACCTTACCTTGCTATTAAAATCTGTAGTAGTGCAGTAGAGAGCAGAGACGTCATGTCACAATACCACAAAACTTGAATGAACAAGGAAGACTGCCTGCACCGCCCATCAGCTAAGCTCACTAATGATGCAGTAACTTTGCCTGCCTGGTGCCTGCATGCGGCTGCTAAATAACCCTGCTGCTGCACTAAGCTGGCTGACTCTGAGCCTGAGAGAGAGAAATGGTTACAACAAAAACAAGCAACAACGGTCATCAGCAAGTAACTACATTGGGCAAACAAGCAAACGATGTGTTGATCATTCATCACGTCATGTCTCGACTCATCTGAGTCCGACAGTGTAAGGCTGGACTGCTGGACAGTACTGTGGGGGCAGTGTTGGGTGGGCACATATTGAATTTTGGAATGGGCTAGCCCAGCTGCCAGCACTTTGACCCAATTGGCTTGGGCCAGCTGTACAAGAAACAGAGAATGGGATGCCAGTGTCGGTGACCATGACTGATATGATGACCCAGACCCGTCCATGACCCACCCCCACCCCATACTTGCATTACATTGCTGCACTTTCAAATCATAACCACAACGATTGCTTCACTGTGTCTCCGCTTGCTGTGTGACTCACTCGAACACCACCAAGCACGAGCTTCATCAGCAGCAGTAGCGTAGTAGTATTACATTGCTGCTACCGCAGAAGCAGAAACACTAGACTGTGCTGCAGCCTGCACGGCTGCATCTGTAGCTCTTGCAGATCTGCAAACATTTAAATTGTGACGTACACGTGCAGTGCTCTTCAAGTCTACCTCTCCTCCCAGCCCACTTTCCCCAGTGCCCACTGCCCCTCAAGCACACTGTCAGCTACGCCCACCCAACCACCCCAGACCCAGTGTCCCTGCCCCCCCCACTGCCCAGTAGTAAGTAAGTATAGCACAAAATGCCCATCCATTGCTGGCCAACCTGGTCACCACTACCACTGCCATGATGCCGTGCCCATGTTGCCTGAAACAATATAGATATTGAATATAAAGTAAACCTCATCGAGGAACATGATGCATTATTTGCATTTTGAAAATTGTACCCTCATGCAATGGGTGAGATCATGAGAAGATATATGTGAGTGAACTGAGAACTGAATAATTGAACCTTGATTTGATTATGATATGGATGGGTCAGGCCAGGTGCGGCGCTCACTCAGGGGCCCACAGTACTAATATACCCTGCCTTCCCACTCCCAGTATTGCTGCTCGGTCTGCAGTTCAGTCTGTAAATAACAGTCACACCGAGTCCCACATGACATGACAGACACGTCACACGACACAGAGGAATGAAAGCAAGAGTTGAGAGAAATGAGTGACTCAGCAACCGAACCGGACTGCCGACCATGACCAAATTGCAACTTTAAATTGCATCAAACTCAGACATCATCCACCACGATTCCAGACCAGTACTGTGGTTCGGTTCTCCCATTCTTCCCCAACTTAGTTAGAACAAGAAAGGTACTACTAGAGAGCACTGTGGTGCATCTGCTGCAATGGCAGTGCCTATGTGGCCTGGCCTGCCCTACCAAATCATATCAGATATAAGATTCATTCATTCAAAATTCCACACGATGACATGTTTAGTGTGGTCGTGTGGTAGGAGTGAACTAGTCTGTAGGTCTGGACTGGTCATCAGTCAGAGACTCAGTCAGAGTAATCAGGGTAAGTTCCTGTGGAGGAAGACAAGCGTGTTAACTTTATCTGGGGATAGTCTTGAATGAAATGGTGTGAGAATTTGACCACTGGAGCTGAAAAGTCTCTCAGATGGTATGCTTGTTGCAGGAATGCATAGGTATTTTCTTGTTAAGTTCAATAACAGTGGCAGTTTTATGGCATGTTCACTCCACCACTGTAATGGTTCACCATCTGTGTGCAGACGCAGCAATGCTAAATAGTGAGAGATTTCATTTTTGACTTTGATGTCCAGTGTGATGCCCTCATCATTACACCCTTCCACTGACAACCATTTGTCTGTAATCTGCCTTAGTAGGTCAGTTAATCCTTTTGGTTTTACCACCACTTGTTGTGCAGCTGTTGCTGTAGAAGAAGGAGGCAGACTAAGACTTGGGTTTTGCTGCTGACTGGATATGGATTTGGATACTGTGCCTCCTGTGGCATATGCAGAAGAGCTAGATGATGATGATGAACCTGAACTTGTCCTCTACCTCTTCCTTCCCTTTCCCTGTACTGTTGGTGTTGGTGGTTGTGGCGCCGGCAGTCGTGCTCGTCGTGGAGTAGGTGGTGGTCTCATTTCAGAGTCTGAATCAGATTCACGAGAGTGATGATCGTGAGACAAACCAGGATCTTCTTCAGTAAACTGCTGCTGCTCCAGGTGCTCCTCCTCATTAGCTTCACTCACAGAACAAAATGATGACTGCTTCTCAGTGACACTGTCATCGCCACTGATGTTGATGCCAGTGCCAGCAATGGCATTAGCAGGACCAGCCAGTACATTTGGGGGTCGTGGGACTAACACAGGCACTACAGTAAGAAGATGGGATGGGCTGGGGCCGCAGGGCCGAGGGCCATCATCAGAGGCACAGTCCAAGAGGTGATCATCAGTGTAGCAAAACATGACCTCTTCATGTATTAAGTCCACTATAGAGCCTTTGTCATCACGAAAGAAAGCTTTAAATCTTGGGTCCAGGAAACGGAAGATGTCAATTATTTGTTGTTTGTATTCACACGAATAACGGGTACCCAAATCAGTTCTGATAGCGAGTTTCATTTGCTTTTTCAGAGTGCTGTCTTCAGATAAGGGTGTCAACAAGTCATTCATAAGATGGTGCAGTACTGGTTTCAGGGCAGACATTGTGACATGCTTATCAGCACCAAGAGAGTCCATGAAATCATTCAGTGGTCCAAGAGACTGACTGACATCTTCAAGAATACTGACGTCTGTATCTTTAGGCATTAAGTGCCAGGTGTTTCTGTCAGATACAAGAACAGCGAACACTGCTTGTTGCTGCTGCAGAAATCTTGATACCATGTCGTACGTGGAGCCCCACCATGTGACAACATCATGAATCAGAGAGTGTTGAGGAAGACCCAAGTCTGCTTGCTTAGCTTTCAGAGTTTGTCTTTTCTTCCAACTTCTGCTGAAACCTTGCACAAGATGTCTGCAAGCTCTGATGGCAGCATCAACTTTACTGATCTTTAGAGCCTTTCTGATACCCAAATTTAAGTTTTGACCAAAGCAACTTAGCCAGGTAACCTCAGTAAGCAGCTCCCTGAATGCCTTCTTCATGTTAGCTCCATTATCTGTAGTTACAGCGGCTAGTCTGTTTTTGTTGATTTTCCACTTGTCAAACATGCCTTGGAAGATTTCAATTATATTTTCAGACGTGTGATCCTGTGGTACAAATGTGGTCTCCAGACAGTGAGCCTTGATTTTTCAATCAGAAGTAATGTAATGCACTGTTAAGCTCATGTATGGCTCACCAGCTTCGCCATGACTAGTCCACATATCAGTAGTGGCAGCATACAATGTTGCACCCACCAATGATTTTTCAACTTGCATTTTTACTTCACTTAATAACTTTTGCACCTCTTTACCAGTAAAATAAGCTCTGGATGGCAGGTGATATTTAGGGTTTAATTTCTGCAGCAATTTACAGAAACTAGGCTTTTCTACTATGTGGAATGGCAGCATGTCTTTAGACAAAGGGTAAAACGCTGCTGCATTAATTTCCAGGGCCTGCTTAGAACTGGCATCAAATTATTTCCCTCTTTCAAGAACTGCAACCAAACTTGGCTGGCTAGCATCTAGTTTTGCACCGTCTTGATGACGACGACCCCCACCACTGCAAGTGCTGCCATCACCACCACCACCACCACCACTTGGCCGTCCTCCTAATACAGGACTAGTACTCACTCCACCACTCTAAAATTAAAAAACAAGAAAAAAATTTGATAACTAACTAAACTATCACTGAGGGAGTGTGCATCACAGTTCTCTAGGACTTCACTTCACTTTCACAAAACAGTAACAGCTCAGGCAGCCAGGGCAAGGTCAGTAGGTATAAATGGGCAAGGAAAGGGCAGCAGTGGGCAATAACTAAGCATTAGCAGCTGAATTAGAAAATCATCATTACATTGAATGATTCATTTTGGAATCTTGAATCATCATGGAATGATGAATCATGGATGGTTTGGAGGACTGGGTAGCTGGGAGTCAGGAGGACTCTGGAGCAAGAGGAGGGACATCAGAGTACGAGTTGATGAGAAGACTTCACCGGACAGTGGAGGACTCATCAGGAAGTCACAACACACACAGAGGATGAGTCAGGCCAGGGAAAAGGAAGGACAGAACAATCATTATTTCTACAGTGACCCCCCCCGGGTGTAGCAGACACCCAGGCAGCATGGCTGCCAGACCCGTGCCCGTGGGCAGCAGCCTCAATAGGAAACAGAAGGACGCCCATCCCCCACCAGTGTTTTCTACCACTGAATACATCACAATATTACTGCACTGTCTGTCTGTTATCATGTCACGGTTGGTGTGCATGGCATGGACTGCAGTGGCACTGCAGCACTACTGTGAAGTGGTAGTAAGGTGACACTGGTGGGGGATACAGGGGGGTCCTCCCCATTTCCTAATCCTCCTAACTCCAGTGGGCATGGGCAGCCGCCACTTCCAGTACATCCATGAATCGTGATGGTCCCACTCCCTCCAAGTCCCGACTCTGCTGTAGAAAGAATGACTGTGCTTCTAGCTGCTGTCATTCATTCATCCTGACTCCTCCCATTTCTGTGTGTCCTACTGTCCTCCCCTGTCCTGTCCTGTTGTCGTCCCTCTCTCGCTCTCAGACCCAGCCTCCGGTTCTGCCTCCTACCCACCCAGAACAGACCATGATCCATTTCCCCTCCCTGCTCCCACTCCGATCATGATCCAAGTCCAACCATAAACAACTTGGTATATATCCTATCAATTCCACCAACCGATGAGATCCAAATCCCAATTCCTGATCCTTAATACCCAAAGCCAGCAGTGTAGCCAGCACCCCATGATGCCACCCAAGTACACCATGCAGGTGCACATGTCCACTGGTCCCCGATGACCCTCCCTAATTCGTATTCTGTAGCTAGTAGTTACATCCCCTCCCCTCTCTGGTTGCCCCTCTGAGCAGTGGGTGGGCATGGGCAGGCAGTTGGGGCACCACTGGGCAACTGAGCAGTGGCCCCAGCTGCTCAGCAGTATCCATTTACTATTCTATTCTGTTTTGTCTCTGAGTGTGATAATGATTTAGTTAGTTCAATTCAAAATCACATAAGTCAGAAACCAACCAGGCTGATAGCTGAGCTTCTCTGTATTGAAGTGGGTGATAATCTCGCAGGTGGGTAAACAAATTGGAAGTGTTCCCCTCCATGAGCTGCAACTCTTGTTTTGCACTTTCAGCAGATAAGCTTCCCATCCTCATGCACGATACCATCACTATTTTTTTTGTAACCAAAGTAGGTCCACACTGTGGATTTTATTCTTTTTCTAGGTGGGAAAAGCTCACAGTTTTCATCTACTTTCCCATCAGACTCTTTCTGGGTCTCAGAGACAGGAGAAGGAGGTGTGGGGATCTGACGCTGTTGCTGAGTTGGGTCAAGATCACAGCTCTGGCTCTGACTACTACTCTGATTCTGGCTTTCCTCCTGCTGCTGCAACTCTTCCAATAACAGTACCAACTCCACATCTGCCATATTTCAAGATAGATTGATTTCTTTGACTCCCCAGTCTATAATTACAATACCAAGTCTGGTGGTTACCTATCTTATGTAACTTAACAATAAGAAAGATTACAATTTTCAGCAACTCATGAAATTGAAACAAAATAGATGAGATGATGAGATGACCGGCAACAGGCTACAGCTACTTAAAAAAATTGACTGACTTACTGCTGCAGCTGCTGACAAATCAAATGGGTACCACTGCTGGTAGTGGTACTGACTGAGTAGACCTGACCATGACCACCTGACCTCGTTGGACTCGTGTGACCACACACAAAGCCAAGGACACAGTGATGACCAACACCATGTGGTCGTCCCCACTCGCCAACCCTGGGGTGGCTTGATGATTTGACTTGACCTGACCATGACCAGGCAGGGACATGCAGTCACACACAGTCGCACACTCACCACAACACTAGCACAGGCCCCCACTGGCTTGGTTCTTGGCATGCTGGGATGAGGATGGCATTTGGCATCTGAGAGAGATGGGCTGGCTTAATTGGCAATGAAATCACAGAAGCAGAAACATAACAAAACAAACAGCAGCAGATGCACTGCAGTGCCAGTCTGCCAGTGCCTATGCCACTGCCACCAAGACTAGTGAGCCTGCCAGCCAAGTCACTAGTCTGGACTACAGCAACGCAAGCAAAGCAATCATGATGGCATTTGGCACTGGCAGTGGCACACTGGAGGGCGGGCAGCTGAGCTTAGCCAGGCACTACTTGTGTGACTCGTCACTCGAGTTGACCTGAACTGTGAATGTGATGCGCAACTGCACTGCTGCCTGCAGCATGATGCATCAGCTCAGCTCACTGTAAGTTTATTTAACCTGTAATGCTCCCCTCCACCTTCAATTTGACTGTCTGTCTGACTGGTGACATTTAAAATAAAAAAAAACTACTAGATAAAGTGCCACGTGTGACAGTGCTGCCATGCCACTGCCACCCACTGGCCACCAGGCCACTGCCCACCACGTTGCCAGTGCCAGCCCATGCCTTCCAATTGCCAATGCCATGCATTGTTTTTTATTCTAATCTCAGTCAGCCATTCTTCTTATGGGCACTGGCACTGTCAGAGAGACAGTAGGCACTGGGCACCTGGCATGGCACCTTTGGGATGGGGAAAGCATTTTTTTTTTCAATTCAATGTCAGGCCAGGTTTTTCAATTCCTATTTCCACCAACTGGACTGGATCCATTCAGTTTCAGCCAATCACCCCCCCCATCAACTCTGATCCATCCAACTCCCTCCCTGTCCCTGCAGTCATGAATGATGCCAGCCAGTGACTTAGTGACATCACGTGTGCCTGCTGCACTGCTTGCTGCTGTGCCAAAGATGCTTCTGTTTTCAAAATTCAATCAGGAAGGCAATAATAAACTGCTAATTTCCCATTCCCTAATATAATCCCTCTTATTTAAATTAGGCCAGATTTTCTCTTCCCTACCAATTCCCACCAAGGAGCCATCATGTCTGATTCCACCAGCATCATCCTCCTCCAACTTCAGGTATTATCCCCCCCAATCCACCCAATCTCAGTGAACTTAAGTCCTCCTCTGGGGCTCTCACATTTATTTTACAATGATGGAATGGTATATAGTCATTACAAGTTAACACAACAAGCCTTAGCCAACTTCGTTCAACAGCATGCTAGTTTTCCCTTCCCAACAAGGATAGTAGGGATTTCAGAAGGATGCACATAATCATACAGCACAACAGGACATGAGGACAGCAACAGATAAATTATAAGTTCCCTATTCCCTTGGCCTCCATTCCCCAACTCCTCCTGAGTTAATGCCACTGCCACCACCCATGTGCCCCCACCTGTGGCTGTTTTACCCACCCCACCATACCACTTTTGTATAAATAAAAGAACAATAAGAACTGGCCTGGGTAGGAGCTAGGTAACCTCAGGCTCCTACAGTCCTCTCCTTGTCGACTCCCTCAACTCACCACCAGCTGGCCCAGGTTCTCACTCTGTTTCTCCAACTCTCTCATGTAGCCTGGGGACTTGGGAAGGGACTTGGGGGATACAGGGAGACGATCGGGAATTCGGGGGATCGACTGCTCAGTTGGGAACTTGGGGGTCCATCAGTCGGACTGCAAAAATTGCCTCTGTGAGGTCAGTGGGCCTAAATTTAGTACCCGCGCTTCACTAGTGCTCTCCTGGTCACAAACTTTCTCCTCTGTCCTCGCTGCTCCTTCTGGATTTCTCTCCCTCTGCATGTGAAGCCCGCACGCAGATCACACTGAAGAATGCCCATTTTCAGATGGTGGAAAGGGATTGGCTGAGTTCCCTCTATCTCCACCAACTGAATCATGAAAAAAAAAAAAGCTTTTCAAAAGGCATACTGCTGCCCATGTACTGTACATCTGCACCCCTTCACACTCCAGGAAACGTGGTCGATCGGCACACGCTGCAGTTAACCGTGAGCAGCGGTTACCACGGTTTGGAAAAACTGTCACGGTGTCTATACCATACGGTTTCAAACCACGGTATACCGTCACACCAGTATACCGTGACAACCATATAATATACTGATGTTTACTTATCAGTTCTGTCCTGTACTTGGAACCAGGTATTAATTTTAATCTACATGTTGCATTTAAAATTAATAAAAATAAAATAAAAAAAAAAGAGAAATATTCCTTTGTTAGTTTTTAAGGGTGTGTGCTTTTAACCAAACTCCTGCCAGAGTCTAGTTTAGTTTTAGTGACCCCTGTACTCATGGCTGGGGCCAGTACCTTTGAACATAATGACTGAGGCAAATTCTTTGCTTTCGTGCCCACCCAACTCGGCTGTGCCACAACTGGCTTAACTACTGTGTCTACTAAGAAGGACAATTGTGCTACTAAATACAGTGTTTAAAATTGGGCATGCCACAGCCCCCCTTCCCTCATGGGTCTCTGGAAAGCAGTGTAGTTCACTCTTGCTTTTTGTCCCTATCCACAAAAAAGAAGGTCAGATAGCCCTTAATAGCCATGAAAAAACTTCTACAGGACCTAGACCTGGAATATATAGAGGCACTTGGGAAGAATGCACATTTTAGTTGTATCCACTCAGCCTGTTAGCATCACAGAAGGGTCCTACAGCATTCACAGTCTGATTTTATCATGTGTAAAATGAGCTGGTAGTTTACAGAGTCCAAAACTTGGTGAGCTTTTTGGGGAGAATCATTCTTAGGTATTTTGGTTGGGTTACAGCCTGAAGTGTTACTCAGCCTATCTTTGGGGGGAACCAGACTAGTTTGGCCAAGGGGCATCCACTCAGACTTCCCCCAGTTAATTTTGTGCCCACTATGGGTCCAGATTAACTTTCCTAAAATCAAGGTAGCTTTTTCACCCTCTTCATTTTTATTTACAATCACCATTGGTTATGACCAAGCACTTCTCAATTCATCTGCTCTTAACTGGCCTGGTAATCTGTATGTCTTTTGTTTGATAGGGCAAGTATTCCTTGTCACTGTTACATGCTCGATTCCTTTTGCTCAGCCTGGCATTGTTGTAAAAGTACTTGTGATTGGTTGGCATCCATGGCACTCCAGACATTACCTCATGGGTTACAGCCCACCTGATAGGCTAATGATGCACATGACCCAGATCAGATTTCCAGTATATCCAGGTCCCAGGAACCCCTGCTCTCCAGTTTTGAATTGTGCATCTGAACAGGCAAGAAGCATACCAGGACCCCTGTCTGCTCTTTTTCAAGGTAGGAACCAGAACTTTTAACCCTTAACCTTTTTTTGTGCAATCTGTTGCTACAGGCTGATCCTAATTCAATAATAAAGAACCTGTGGGCCTTGAGCCCATTCATTTACTAGTTCCATAAAAGAACTAAGGTTTTATTGAGCGTTGCCAGCATCTGTGGTCTGCAGCTTATAAGTGTTTACTGTTAGTATGGCATGGAGATTCTGAAAAAAGTGAAAGCGCTAGGTTATTTGTTTTCTCCGCTGTTACTGGGAAGACAAGCGTTGTTTGTGGCCTGAGGGGGTTCCTCTGTGGCGGTCGGGCCCCCTTGTTCATCGTTTAGCTCCTCAGAGCTGTTTTTCGCCTTACTTAGGCTTAAATCACCCCTTTAGGCTGTCCTGCTGTGTGCTCGGCCTCCAGGCCATCTGCCCACGCCACGCGGCCTCCCCTACCACGTGCAGGTCACTCCTCGGGCCCACCGCCACCCCTCACACCCATCGGCACGTCCCTGCTTCTGGCCTGCTGGGCCACGCGGTACCCCCATGCCCTTGTGCTTCTCCCTCCTTCACAGCACGCCTCGTCGCAGACCGAGCTCCTCTCGGCTCCTGCGCAGCACGGTAATCTCCCCCTGCCTCCTTGAGAGGCTCAGCATCCTGCACGCCGGCACCTCCTGCATCTTCAGGTCTTCGCGAGTAGGCCGCGGCCTACTCCTCGCGCTACCGCTCTCAGGAAGCGGCGGCGTCTTGAGGCTCCCTCCGGTCTCGAGGGACGTTCCCATCTCCTACAGCGTAGGAGTCTCTTCCGCTGGATTCCTTGGGGGGGAGAATCCTTGGGAGGCCAGAGCCTCCCCTATCACCTCGCAGCTCGCCGCTGCCTTCCCGGCCCTCGAGTCATCCGGGAGGCGGAGCGGCGTCTCTTCTGCAGCCGGCGTGCCCCTCTCTTCCAGGTCCCCTCCTCACTGGCCTGATCTCCTCACCCTCCGCCGGACCGCCCCTCTGTCTTCAACCCTGGCAGCACCCGAATTCAGAAGGGAGAGGGAGCGAGACAGGGCCGGGGATATTTAAAAAAAAAAAAGGATCTGCTCTGCCTCGGGGGACCTCGCCCTGGGCTCAGTCAGCGGTCGGCAGCCTGCCCTCCCAGGCCCAGTTGGTAGGAGTCCCATCTGGTCACTACAGGGGGGGCCTAGGGATCTCTTGAGGCAGTCCAGAGCAGTGATTTAGGAGCCTCAGCTATAGCAGGATCGGGGTCAACCCCGCAGCCCCACAGCAGAGGGCATGCTTCAAGGCCCTAGCGCTCCAGTGGGCCAGCTACCTGGGCTTCCGACTCCTTCCTCCCCCCCTCTGGTTCTTTTTACCACTGGTTTTAAAAAAAAAAAGGGGGGGAGAGTACGAAAGGACATAAGGAAGGGGAAAGCCTTACCCTAGCCTACTCGGGTACCTCCCACAGTGACCCCTGTAGAGCCCTACACATGGCAGACCCCGGCCCCCTCCCACAGCGGGCCTCAGCTCCCCCAAAAAAAGAAGGAGAAAGACACGGCTTCCCCACTATTCCTGCGACAGGGGTCCTCCCACAGCACCCCTATCCTCAGGAACCTCCTTAGTTCCCTTCAGCGGAGCCGGTGATTGTGAAAAAAAAAAACAAGGGAGTATCGGATCCCCATAAGTGACCCTCTCTCCTCTACTTCCAGATGGTCAAGGCAAAGAAGTGCTCCGCTTGCAGCGCCAACCTTCTCCCCAAACTCCGGGGCCCTGTGTGCGGCCTGCCTTCTAGACGATGACCTCTCTTTAATGGAGAGGACCCCGCCAGCTCCCTCCAACCCCGGTCCCAGCAGTCCGACATGGGTAGATCCAGGCTCCTTGTTGATCCAGAACCAGCAGGCGGCAGTGGCCATGATGGAGAGTCAGCAAAACTTTATGCTCAAGATCAGGGAGAGACTGGAGGCTCTCACACAACACAGAACGAGACCCACCAGCCCGGAACACCACCGGATGAGGGGTGCACCAGAGGAACCACCCAATCCTGAGGATCCCCGCCCCGTCGCACCTTCCGACGGATCGCCAGAAGAAGGGGAGAAGGACGACGCGGAGGAAGAAGAGGAGGAGGAGGAGACCGGATTGGACTCGGATGCGGAGGACATGGACCTGCAGACAACCCCGTCCTTGACCTCCAAGCTATGTTCCTTCAACACCATTCCCGGACTCATGAAGATCATCAAGGCCACCTTGGGTCTGTCCACTGAGGAGCCAGAGGAGGGCAAGCCGGAGTCGAAGCTCGATCCCATGATCCAGCTAAGACCCACGACCGTAGAGACATTCCCGCTATGCCCGGCCATTGAAGAAGTAGTTGACACAGAATGGCAGTCCTCTGACCCGGGGAGAATGCCAAACCACAGGAACTTAAGCAAAATGTACCCGGTACAGGACGACAAGGCCGATATTTGGTGCAAGGCACCTACCATTGATCCTCAAGTGGCGGCCCTGAGCAAAAAGACTGTGCTACCATGTGGCACCATAGCCCTCAAGGACCCCACAGACAAGAGAGTTGAGGACATGCTCAAGAGGGCCTTCAAGATCGAGGGAATCACGGCCAAGGCAATGACCACTGCCATCTACACTTCCCGGGCTCAGATTCGCTGGCTCAAGGAGCTCCAGGAACAGACTATTCCTAAGTCTAGGGAGGCGGAGTTGCTAGAGTGCTCTCTAGACACAGCCAAATACCTCGCTGACATGGCAGTGGACTCTCTACGCCTTCAGGCCAGGACCGCCGCCATCGTTAATCGAGCACGCAGAGCATTGTGACTAAAGCTCTGGGATGCCGACTCTGAATCAAAGACATTGCTACAGAATTTACCTCTGAAAGGGAACCATGTATTTGGGGAGGGTCTCCAGAACTATCTAAAACAGAGGGAGGAAGGTAGGGACCTCCTCAAGAGTAGATCGAAATCTCCCATCTGCCCTCCACAAGACGGAGATTCTGCCTGGGATCAAGGGCCAAAGCCATAAAGAATCGTTTCCACAGAACCATTCCTTTCGGAGTAGGGGTTTCCCATCCAGCTCCCGCGGCCACTCCTTTCAGACTTACCAGCCCTCCTCCTTCAGACCACGGGGTCAAAAATCCGGAAGTCGCAGTAGAGGTTTCAGAGGAAAGCGGTGACTCTCAACCTTCTACCAACTGCGAACAGGTAACATACCCACCGGTAGGGCAGAGGCTGGCCCTCTTCACCCACCACTGGTTGACCACCACTTCGGACAGGTGGGTCAGGAATGTGGTGTCCAAGGGATACACCATCTAATTAACCCAGTCCCCGGTCCCGCAACGGTTCGTCTCGTCCCCGCTATCCAGAAGAAGAGCTTCCCCTCACCAGGTCCAGCAGATTCTAGCGGAGCTAATCCAGAACAGGGCCATTCAGCCCGTTCCAAGCCAGGAAGAAGGAATGGGCATGTATCCATCTTCTTTCTGGTCCCCAAAAATCAGGGAACTAAGACTGATCCTGGACCTAAAGCTGCTGAACCGACACGTGGTCGCCCATCGGTTCAAGATGGAGACCATCCGTCCACCTTACAGAGCATCAGGGTGGGCGACTTCATGACGTCAATCGATCTGAAGGACGCTTACCTCCACATCCCCATCATCAGAAGACACAGGCAATTCCTCCGCTTCCACATTCTGGGACACCACTTCCAGTACAAGGCGCTTCCCTTCGGCCTGTCGTCGGCACCCAGGGTGTTCACCAAGGTATCCATAACCCTGGTGGCCAGACTCAGGGAGCAGGGGCTGGACATCATCCCTTATCTGGACAATTGGCTCATCCGCGCCCGTTCCAAGGAACGAGGAACGGGCGTGAGCGCACACGGAACTCGCCTTACAGGCCCTCGAATGTCACGGTTGGGTGGTGAATCGGGAAAAGAGCCACCTCCGCCCCACCCAACAGATAGAACACCTCGGGGCCATCGTCAACGTGGCCGAAGGCTGGGCAAAACCATCACCAGCCCGAATTCAGAACCTACGGAACCTGGCGCGCGAGCTAAAATCACACCCCTACACCACGGTGGGGAAGGTGGCACAGCTCCTGGGCTGCATGGCCTCCTGCATCAACCTCATGCCCTGGGCCAGGTGGCACATGCGTCCACTACAGAACCACGTCCTGTCTCACAGGGTGCTGAACGAGAACAACCTCCAGTGCACTGTACCTCTGCCCGTAGCGGTAAGATCGTCCCTGGGCTGGTGGACAACACTTTAGAATCTGACCAGGGAAGTTCCCCTGGAGGCTCCCCGCCTGTTCCCTATAGAGACGGACGCAAGCCTCTCCGGCTGGGGGGCCTGCCTAGGGGATGCGTCAGCTCAGGGAACGTGGTCCCCAGCGGAGACTCATCTCTCCATTAATGTCCTGGAGATGACAGCAGTCTTCCACGCCCTGCAGGCGTTCAGCCACCTCATTCGGGGTCGCTCGGTCCTAATCAAGTCCAACAATCGCGTGACGGTGGCTTACATCGCGAAACGGGGGGGGGACCAGGAGCAGGGCCATGTCGAGAGAAACCACAAGGGTGATGAGCTGGGCGCAGACCCACCTATCACACCTGGGAGCGGTACACTTAGCAAGAAAGCTAAACGTAAGGGTGGATTGGCTCAGCAGGCAACTAATCCATCCTGGCGAATGGCAATTACACCCGGCTCTGTTTCAGTCAATCCAGACAGCGTGGGGACCCGTATCCCAAGATCTGATGGCGTCGCGGGACAACGCCCAAGTCGACACATACTACTCCCGATTCAGGGACGCCCATTCTCAGGGCATGGACGCCCTGTCACAAGCCTGGACACGGGAGTACGCGTACGTGTTCCCGCCACTACCTCTACTCCCACAAGTTTTGACCAAGATCCGCGAATCACGGGTCACCATCATTCTGGTGGCACCTTACTGGCCGTGCAGGTCTTGGTTTGCAGCGATCAGAGAGATGTCGCTAGCCAGCTTCCGGTTACCCGTCCGACCAGACATGCTGTCGCAGGGGCCGGTTCTCCATCCATCTCCTCGGACCCTAAGGCTCACGGCTTGGCTCCTGAGAGGGAACGATTGACGGCGACGGGCTATCACAAGTCGATCATCAGTACGCTGCTCCAGTCCAGGTGGGGTTCCACCACATCCATGTACGAGAGGCAATGGGCCATCTTCTCGCAGTGGTGCCATTTGAGGGGGTCGATACCAGAACAGGCCGACCTGCCTACCATCCTCCTGTTCTTGCAACAAGGAGTGGACAAGGGGCTACCACCCTCCTCCCTAAGGGTACAGTTGGCGGCCATTGGGGCAGCCAGAGGGCTCGTAGAGGGGCACCCACCAGGGCCCATCCGGATGCCATACTCTTCTTAAGAGCGGTAGAGCTCCTACACCCCAGGACCAGACCGACCATCGCCCCATGGGACCTACCCCTGGTGCTGGGCTCTCTAAGGGTCTCCCCCTATGAACCGCTCCTAGAGGCAGATCTCTTCTGGGTCGGCCTAAAGACCACTTTTCTCGTGGCCATATGTTCGGCCAGAAGAATTGGGGAGCTCGGCACCCTGTCGTGTGCTGAACCTTACACCACCTTCAGCCCACAGGGGGTCAGGCTGACTACTGTGCCGGCATTCCAACCTAAGGTCTTGACCAGGTTCCACAGGGAGCAACCCATCGACCTGCCTACCCTGCCCCGGAACGGTGCTCAGGGCGAGGGCGGTGCCCCCGACTCCCTGGACGTCGGGTCGACTCTTTCGGTCTATCTGGCCAGGACCGGCCCTATCCGCAAGACAGAGAGACTATTCATCATCTCAAAGGGCCGGAGGAGGGGACTCGCGGCCTCCAAGACCACGATCGCAGGGTGGCTCCGACGGGTCATCCAGCAGGCCTACTCGGCAAATCTGTTGACCCCACCGAAGGGGATCAGGGCTCACTCCACCAGGGCGGTGGCCACGTCTTGGGCAGAGAGAGCATCGGTATCCCCCGAAGATATCTGCAGGGCGGCCACATGGAGCTCTTTACATACCTTTGCCAGGCATTACAGATTGGAACAGCTGCGGGACTTCAGGACTACCTTCGCTACCTGGGTCCTAGCAGCAGCCCCTTCTTCCGGACACTCCAAATCACCCGTCTCCCACCCGGAGTGCTAACTGCTTCTTATCTCCCATGAGGTAATGTCTGGAGTGCCATGGATGCCAACCAATCACAATGGTGTTTACTCACCTGGTAAAGGTGATTGTGTTGGTTGGCATCCATGGCACTCCAAGGCCCTCCCTCCGGAGTGTTCGGAGTGTCACCATTTGGACAATCGGGAGGTCCCTACTCTCTCCGGGCATCAGGGGGGAATTGCCAATGCCACAAGTTAAGTCGAACCTCCGGTTCGAGTTAGAATGTATATAATAGGAATTAAACGCAGGCTTTGGGCCTTTCCTTTGTAACATGTCGTGGTGGACTTTTTCTTCCTTGTGTGTCATCTTCTATACACTGTCATTTTGATTGTCTATTGTACTAACTAGATTCCTTTCAGCTATGGAAGATTCAAACTGGAGAGCAGGGGTTCCTGGGACCTGGATATACTGGAAATCTGATCTGGGTCATGTGCATCATTAGCCTATCAGGTGGGCTGTAACCCATGAGGTAATGTCTGGAGTGCCATGGATGCCAACCAACACAATCACCTTTACCAGGTGAGTAAACACCCATTTTCAACATTTTTACGAAGTCATGAATTTCTGCGGTTTGTTCTGTGGATAAGGAAACATTCACCACTACAGCATCAGAAGTTACAGTTTGTTCCAGTCTGTCACAAGCTATAGTAATATCTTCTTTAGCAGTTTCTGGAAATACTAACAAAGCCACCTTTGGTGTGTGTTTTCAGTCCATTTCTTCAGGAGCTTACCATGGTATAGGTTGGTAGGATATTTCCTATCAGGAAATAGTCTCAAAGAGAGAAAAAAAGACATATCTTTCCCTTCACCTTTCACAGACCTTTTTAACATGCCTTTTAGGGTTTGATTCAAATGTTCAACAAGACTGTCTGATAAGGGGAGGTTCTTATGGCAGTGGTACAACATTACCATACATTTCAAAGGGTGAAAAACCTGTTAATGCTTGTGGCACTTCTCTGTAAGCAAAAAGTAGGTAAGGTAAGTACAGTATTGGTCCCAATCTTTCCCTTCTCCTTTCACAAACCTTTTTTTATATATACTTCTTTTATTAATTTCCAATAAATTCCAGATTCTCAGCAGTATACATCATTACCAAACAATTAAATAAGAGCAGAATCAATGCAGTACCAATATACAATCAAACAGTAACAAATATTAACAAACCAGTAGTGAGTCTCAAAGAGAGGAAAAAATAAAAAGACATGTCAAACCACACCAGGCTGCTAATTAATAGACACAGACATCCTCAAAAATAACTAGAAAAGGAATAAGATAATGTGCTTTAATTTAAACATGGGCTCAGAGATAAAAAAAAAAAAGATTGAGTCCTCTCTCTGTTCCTGAAATGTATAGCCTTAATCCTCGCAAGAAAAAAAAATTAATTTTAGTTCATCTGTTCTACCACCTCATTTGTTTAATCGTCTGTGTTACCCAAGTCCCATCTGTTACATTACATAGAAACATAGAAACATAGACTTTGACGGCAGATGAGGACCACTTGGCCCACCCAGTCTGCCCATTTCCCTACCTACTGGATAAGCTGCAGATTCTATTTAACCAACAGCCTACTTCCTGCAACCCCCCACTATAATTGCCTTGTGTCTGTCCCATGCATGTTTGAATTCCCCCACTGTTTTAGACCCAACGACCTCCTCAGGAAGGCTGTTCCATGTATCCACCACTCTCTCCGTGAAAAAAAATTTCCTCACATTATCCCTGAGCCGTCCCCCCTCTATCTTTAAATTGTGCCCCCTTGTTCTTACACATCTCTTTTTCTGAAAAATGCTACCCTCCTGGACTTTGTTGATTCCCTTGAGGTACTTGAACATTTCTATCATGTCCCCCCTGTCCCTCCTTTCATCAAGAGTATACATATTAAGCTCTCTCAGTTTCTCTTCATATGGTTTCTGCTGCAGACCCTGCACCATTTTAGTTGCCCTCCTCTGGACTGCTTCCATCCTGTCTATGTCCTTGCATAGATGAGGTCTTCAAAACTGCCCACAGTACTCCAGATGGGGTCTCACCAACTGTCTGTACAGAGGGATAACCACTTCCCTTTTTCTACTTGTGATGCCCCTTCCTATGCATCCCAGTATCCCCCTGGCTCTCCTTACTGACTTTTCACATTCTTACCCACCTTTAGGTCATCTGATATGACTACCCCCAGGTCCCTTTCCATTTTGTTGTTGTTAGTACCTCCCCGCTATTGTTACTCTTCTCCTGGGTTTTGTTTCCCAGGTGCATTACTTTGCACTTCTTTGCATTGAATCTAAGTTGCCATATGTCTCGACCATTCCTCCAACCTTGCCAAGTCCTTCTCATCTTTTCTACCCCTTGTGTATCAACTCTGTTACAGATCTTTGCGTCATCAGCAAAGAGGCATACCTTCCTCAGACCCTCTGCAATGTCACCTATAAGATGTTAAAGAGTACTGGACCCAGTACTGAGCCCTGAGGTACTCCACTAGTAACCCTTTCTTCGGAATGTGTTCCATTCACTATTACCTTCTCAGTCCTGTTGTGCAGCCAGTTTGCTACCCAGGCTACCACCTTGTGACCCACTCCCAGACTGGCTAACTTGATTATTAATCTTTTGTGCGGGACTGTGTCAAATGCCTTGCTAAAGTCAAGGTAGGCCATATCCACAGCCCCTCCCTGGTCTATTACTTTGGTCACCCAGTCAAAGAAATCAGATTCTTCTGACATGACCTTCCTGCTGTAAATCCATGCTGCTTTGGGTCCTGTGCCCCGCTGGCCTCTAGGTACTCAACAATTCTTTCTTTCAGAATTGATTCCATCATTTTCCCTACCACTGAGGTCAAACTTACAGGTCTATAGTTTCCTGCTTCTGCCTTGCTCCCACTTTTGTGAAGAGAAATCACATCTGACCTCCTCCAGTCCTCAGGTACTGCCCCATCCTGCCATGATTTGTTAAAAAGCGTGGTCAGTGGTGTCACTAGGTCCTCCCTTAGTTCTTTTAGGATTCTGGGGTGAATCCCGTCAGGCCCCATTGCTTTGTCCACCTTGAGTTTTAGGAGTTCTTTCAGTACTCTTTCTTCTGTGAATGGACTGGTGTCAACCCCCCCTACCCAGAGTGCTTCTATTGTCTGGTTTAGGTAACTCCTCCTCTTATCTTCTTTGTGAATACTGAGCAAAGTATTCATTCAATATCTCTGCCTTTTCACTGTCTCCCAATGCCCACCTCCCCTCTCCTTTATTAATCTTCACTATCCCTCCCTTAACCTTTCTATGCTCCCTAATGTACCTATAAAAGGTTTTATCCCCCTTCTTAACTGAGTTGGCTATTTTTTCCTCAGTTTGGGCCTTTGCTAGTCTGAATGCCTTCCCCACTTCTTTCTGCTTTAATTGATACCGTTCCCTGTCATGCTCCTTCTGTGATTCGTTATACTTTTTGAATGCAGCCTTTTTCTCCTTAACCTTCCCTGCCACCTCTTTTGAGAATCATAGTGGTTTTTTACTCCGCTTTGTTTTCTTTATTTGTTTCACACAAAGGCTTGTTGCCTCTATGATGGCAGTTTTGATTTTTCTCCATTGTTCTTCCACCCCTCCTTTTTGGTCATTTGCTAGCGCATTTTTCAGGTATTCACCCATTTTGCCAAAGTCAGCCCTTCTAAAGTCCAGTATCCTTGTTTTTGTATGGCTTATCTCCATGGTTGTGCTCATTGTGAAGCACACTGTGCAGTGGTCGCTTGTTCCCAGATGTCTACTGAATTCTAAATTTGTGATCCTCTCTCCATTTGAGAGTACATTTATAAGGTAGAAAAAGAAATGGGCAGACTGGATGGGCCTTGCGGTCCTTATCTGCCGTCAACTTCTATGTTTCTATGTTTCTATGTTACCAGGTCTAGTATTGCTCCCTCCCGAGTGGGTTCCAACACTAGCTGTCTAAAGCTTGCCCCCTGCAGGGCATCGAGAATGACCCTGCTCTTGGATGTGGCTGCAGTACATGTTTCTCTAATGTTTCTCTAATTTCTGATCTGCATTAAAGGTTAGCCTCTCCATTCTCTAAATATTTTGTATAATGTCGAGCCACTCTGAAGTTACCGAGGATTCCTTTGTAGCCATCTTTTAGTTATAGATTTCAGAGCAGCAGCTATCAGAATAGACCACGGATACTTCTCTTCTTGTCCCTTTATGTCTTCTGGAATCAACCCCAATATTAGATGTTCTGGGCCCAGAAGGATCTGCGTACTAAAAATTTTCTTCAGATGGGCTATAACCTGCTCCCAGAAGTACTTTAGCAGCACAGAGCATTGCCAAAAAATGTGTGCTTGAGTAGCTTTCCCCACCCAGCTATTTTTTCCCTCCTGGCTGGGGCCTCATCAGTCGTCCTATCATTGCTCCCCCCGGGGCAGGTCTGCCTTCAGCTCCCCAGCGCTTACCTCATCTAGTGCCCCTCAGGCAGAGGTGGAGGGCGAGTCGAGATCCAGTAGGTAGGGTCCGGTGTTGGAGGTGGGGGCAGGCTACGTATTCCTCCCAGCCAACGGGTGGTTTCCTTGTGTTTGTGTGTGAGTGTGACCCCCCCCAGGAGTGCAGACATTCAATGACATCCAACGTGGCTGAGCATGCTCGCACATCCTTCCCATGGACATCCACCGATGCTCCCAACCCATTACTGATGTGATCCCCTGGCTGTTGCACCCCCAGCCTCTGCTGGGAGTCACTACTGCCGGGGAGTCACTCACCCACCCTTCCCAGGCGAGGAGAGCTGTCCTCGATACTCAATACTCTCCTCCCATGCCGACCCCTGACAACCCGAGCTCGTTCTCGAACCCAGGTCACCAGCGTGGTGCAAGGTGTGGCATCCAGTGCCTCAACCCTCAGCACTGCTGGGCCAGTTATGTGCTTGAGTCACTTCATTATGCCTGCATTCCTGCCAACAGGAGGGGGAAGTCCCTGGATGTTGGTGTGCCACCTGAACTGGTACCAGAAAAAAACAAATCCTCAATTTCCAGCAGAATTCCCTCCAAACAAGGGAAGAGGAGGTACTCCAGGGGGTTCTCCAAATCTTTGTCCACTGTAGGGTTGAAAGTGTAATTCCAAATTCTGCTTCCCATTTCTGTTTAATGTGAGAGGACGAGATGGCTCAACCATTGATATAATTAGAATACAATACAGAAATTGCTTTCTCGCCATGGTTTGAAGATCAGATTTTCAGAAAGGGCACCTGGGCATCTCCTTCCCCTCACACCTAAGTCAGAGCTTTATCTGCTTATTTATATGATTCCTCAATTGATAGAACCAAAATGTATCTGACAGAGCCCAATTACATTTTCTCTAAGCATCGTCAAAGGAAATGACTGAGTTGTTATGAAAAGAAGAAGAAGTGACTCCTCATCTAGTCTGACAGAGGAACCAACCATCATGTTTCGCAGGTTCAAATTCAGGGTCATATGCCCACCATTTAAATAACCACAGTTGTTTTTTTGTGTTGCCCCATGAGACACCTCTCCTCCACCCCTCTAATACTGCCTGTGTCCCAGAGAACACTGGTCCATGTACAGACTTGCCCTGGTATTGAAAAAGCAATGTCTGTTGGGGAGGGGTCTGACTCAGTTGCCAAATCAATCTTTTTCCTTATTGAGTCATAATGTTGGTTGCCCAAAGCAAGGCAACCCTCATCTGGGATGTATCCCGAGAGATCTGGGAAAGCAAGACCCCCCCCCATGTTGTTTTGGAAGAAATAGTATGGGTTGTCGCACCCTGGAACGCACCTTACCCCAAGCAAAAGAAAAAAGAGTTACTGCAGTTCTCAAGTACTGTTTGTGGGATTTGATATGGAACACATTGAAAGAGGTATAGCAAGCATGGAAGGGCATTCATTTTCAATGCTTTTATCCATGTTAGTAAGCAAACTGGAAGTAAGGACCATTATTTAAAGTCATTTTTAAGTTGACCAATTAGGGGAAGATAACTGAGTTGTGACAGTATGCATTGGAATTCATGTATCATAGGTAATGTACAAGCTAACTGAGCCATAGGCCATAAGAAGCTTGTCCTTCACAAAAAGTGGTAGCCCTCGATTCCTACTTCTTTACAGTAAATATCTAATCTGGTTTTGAATGTAGACATAGACCTGCTGCCAATAACTTCAGATGGTAACCCACTCCATAAACTAATAACCCTCTGATTATACCATCCAGTTTTTCTTTTAGTTACACTAATTTCTCTCTTGAACTGTAAGATATGAGCTCTAGCGCCATACACCTGTTCACGAAGTTCCAGACCAAGGCACTCCCATTACCTCTGGGTATCAAGTAGCATAGTCACATAGTACCAAAATGAATCAAGTACCCTTTTTACCTTTCTCTAAGGGGCCAATCACATCCATTGCAACTTTCTCAAAAGACATATCTATCAAGGGTAGGGCCACCAGCGGCACCTTGTCTTTTTTAGTCACTGGGACTACTTTCTGTCATTAAACACAAGAACTGCAATAGGTAGCAACATCCTCATGGATCCCACACCAGTAAAATCTGCACAACAATCTGGCAAGGATGCGGTCCCTCCCCAAGTGACCAGCCATAGGACTATCATGTGCTATCTGTAACAAGTCAGTTCTATACTTCTTTGGTATGACCAATTGTTTTATCTGTTCCTGCATCTGAGGGTTAACGCAAACTCTGTACAGTAACCCATTCCATTTTTTAAATACTGGTTCACTCTGTTTTTGTTTCACCCTCAGCTGCTTAAAATAACCTTAGAGAGACATATCGCTAGTTTGCTCAGAAACAAAATCACAATCAGTTATCAGTTTAGTTGTGGAGTCAAAAACAGTGGTTGAATTCAAGCATGCATGGGACAGCCATAAGGCAATTCTAGGGGTTGGGGGTAGAAAGAAGTAGGCTGCTGGTTAACTAGGATCTGCAGCTTATCCATTAGGTAGGGAAATGGGCAGATTGGGTGGGTCAAGCGGTCCTTATCTGCCATCAAATTCTATGTTTCTATGTTTCTATTTTCATATATTAATCCCTTCTGTCCAGCAGTCTTTTGTTGCCACCTTGTTTGAGGTGTTTTCTTTCTTTCCTCGACTTCTGGATCTTACAGCTGGGCTCAAATAAGTCTGAATCGATGTCACCAAAAGGAAAGGAGTCCACAACGTCTGAGATTTTCTTTGCCTGTGCTGTTATTATCCCAGCTGTTGACACAGCAGTACTTACTCCTTCTGTTATTAACTTTGCAAATCCTGAAAAGTCATTTCCAATAATCACAAGTACAGGTAACTTAGGTATTAAATCCACTTTCCTTTGGTGCGACACCCCATTCATTCTCAAAATCACTTCGGTAGTGAGATAATATCCAGTGTCCCCATGGATGCAGATGACCCCAGTACCTGGTCCTTTTGCAAAGTCTTTTCTCAGAACTTCATCATGTACCAAGATTTGTTGGTTTCCCAAATCTATGAGTCCCTTCACAGACTTATCGCCCACCTTGACATCTGTTAAACACTTGTCCTCCTTATTTTTTATGGCCGTTTCTTGTAATATTGCCTGGCTTTTTACGGTTATAGCAAATAAAATCTTTGGATACAGATTTGTTACCATCATCAGAGTTCTTATCTGATCTGGAGTTAAATCAGGAAAAAGAACATCTTACCATTCCTTAGCTGTTACTTCACTGTTATGGTGTCTGTCTGGCCATCTGATAGTCCTCAGCCAAAGAAACAGCCTTATCCTCACTTTCTGGTGCTTGTGCTTTTATCCAAAGCTGTACATCTGTAGGGAGGATGCTGATACATTGCTCCTTTGCAAGTATGTCAATGATCTGTGGGACTCTTTTGCCCTCTGGTTGAAGCCATTTAATGAGGAGTTCTCTGAGTTTAGTGAAGGCTTCTCAGGGATTATCAACTGAGTGGTATTTCAGGGACCGGAATTTCTGCCTGTAGGTCTCTTCTGAGATGCCATGTCTTTTAAGGATTTCTCTTTTCACAAGGTTGTAGTTTTCTTATTGGGCAGTGTTCATATTGCTGTAGGCAACTTGGGCTTTACCTGTCAGATAAGGTACCAGCCTAATTGCCCATTGCTGTTTTGGCCATTGACAAGCTCTGGCAACCCTTTCAAAAGTTGTCAGATATGCTTCAATATCATCCATGGGATGCAACTTTGTAAGTTTAATGTCTTTTAAGCTGTTTGTGTTTTGTCGACCTGCTGGACCTGTACCAGATCCTCTAGTTTTGATATCTTGCAAGTCATCCAGCCATCACTGCTCCTGTCACTGCATCTCTTCTCTGCTGTATCTCTTCTTCTTTGTCTCAGTGTTGTACAGCCCACCATTTGAAGAAGGCAGACATGCTTTCAGGTTCTGTCCCTATCTGTTTTTCATCTTTCCTCACTGGTGCCAGCTGTATAGTCTCATTTTGGACTTTTGTGTCTACTTCTAGTTTGGCTGCCATTCTTCTGGTAATCACTCCTGGCTTGCTGTTGCAGGATGCATACCTTTCTTCTATGTTTCCCTAGTACCAGGTCTAGTACCCATGCACAAAACTCCTGGCATAGAGTATGCATGGCATACATCCCACTTTGTCTGAAATCAACTGTGGTAGAGGCATAGATCAGGAATTATAGGCAAAACAAGAGAAGTTGTAAAATTAGTAAGTAGCATTTTATTATTAGCAATAAATTAAAAAATAAAACTGTACAGGATAGCAGTTAAAGCTTCACAAAGGCAGTACAAAAAAGGTCCTTCATCTGAAAGTTTCTTTTCAATTTAAATCTCAATCTTTCGCTCTCTCTCGCTTCTCTCTCTCTCTCTAACTAACCAAACAAAGCATTGCTCTGTTTTTATAAGATGATTTCCCTGGTGATTAAATCCTGCATCCTGTTCTCATTAAGTTATATCTCCCATTTCACACAATGTAACAAAACGTTGCCATTGCCCATTCTGTGACCAGCCTGAAGAGTACATCTAGACTTCTTAACATGTGCCACCAATTAATACATTCTGTCCAGAGCTGGCTTCCTGCTGACAACTTTGTCAACAAGCTTGTGAAGGTCAAAAGGTTTCTGAAGGTCACACCTTTGTGTTCCAAATTGCTAACTTTTCTAACAAACCCAAGCAGATGTTAGCATTAATTTCAACAATATAAATTATATACATTTGCCAACTAGGGGATCCCAGTTTCGCATACATATTCACAAATATTTTTTTAGCCACAGAGAAGAAAGGGGAGAAAGAAAGAAAAGAAACAACAAGTGAAGGAAGGGAGATGGCTGGGGAAATTGTGGGACCATCAGAGTAGCCAATTCCTAGGTATCACAAGGAAAATTTGATTATGCAAATCAGACAGGCAAGACATAGACAAAGTGACAGAAAAGGACAGGACAGACTATATCCTTGCTTTTAACTCTCTGCATAACAAACAGAACAGGGCCTTATCCCATGCCTGTCACAAGCCTAATCCAGCTCACAGTCACTGTCTGGCTGTCCATCATCAGAGCCATGTTCACTCTCCACAATAAAATAATCAGCAATGGACTGGGACTGGGTATCTATGGTGTTCTGTACTAAGCGATTCAGAAGCTCCTCCCGTGAGTCACTAGCCATGCCATCTTCCTTGAAGCAGTTAATGGTGTCTGGGTCCAGAGAGGTTAACCCACAGACCTCAAAGGACTTTATGATTGTCTCATTTGATACAGCACCCCAGGCCTGCTTAACTCACTCAACCATTTTGTGCTTGGACAGTGCTCGAGGGTTTTCGTGGGGGTTATTTCACCTTCGCCATGGGCCAGCCACTCATCGTAACATTCATTGTATTGCACCTTAAAGGGCACATTCCAAAATATAAATATAAGGAGGCATATTTTAAATTTATTCACAGGGTGTACCACCCACCGGTGATTGTGCATAAGGCGCACGCTGACATCTGCCAGCTATAACAGCCTCATGCAGCTGCCAGAGATAGCTGCCATCACTGTGTTCTTTTTCTTTGCCAGGTTCTTTACCTCATGGCAGATAGAAACATAGAAGTTGATGGCAGATAAGGACCGCAAGGCCCATCTAGTCTGCCCATTTCTTTTTCTACCTTATGAATGTGCCATAGGCCTTTGCTCTGTCAATGGCCTATCTGTTCATACTCATCTGTATTGCTCCCTTATGCCTATCCCATGCCTGTTTGAAGCCCTGTACTGTATTCGTATCCATCACTTCCACCACCCTTTCTGTGAAAAGAACTTCCTCACATTACCCCATAATCGGCCTCCCTCTAATCTCATGCTGTGTCCTCTTGTCCTGCTATTTTTTTTTGTATAATATTTTTGCTTTTCAAAAACATCAACAATCAAATACATAACTTATTCATTCTACTACCAATATCATACATTATAATAATCATCCTTTTCACTTCATTGCCAACTATGTTCCATTCAAGTTGAGCTAAATTAAATTAAATTAAATTAGGTTAAATTAACTTAAATTAAGCTAAAATTAAAATTAAAATGAAAGTGCAACCAGTATACCCATGCTTTCTCATCCAATCCTTTCCACATTCTTATTTTTCACCCATCCTTTGCCTCATACATATTCATCTTCCTTTTTTCTTTTATCCCTTTTTTATAAACATTTCCACTGCCCCCTTCTTAACTCCTTCTTTCTACTTTCTATATACCTTCTGTCATCATCCTTCATTTTCTCAACTTTTTGTACCTTCCCATAATATCCAACTCTCTTCCTCTGACAAAGAAGCCAAAAATGGGGCCCAGTGTCTTGTAACTCCTTCTTCCCTTCCCCCCAACACATAGGTCAGCCTCTCTAACCCCAATGTCTGCAGCACCATCCTCCGCCATCCTTGGATTGTTGGTGCAATTTGTGAGACCCAAGTTTTCTGGATCCTGTGATGAGCCAGGACATATACTACTCTGATCCATCTGGGCAATAACGTCCGTTCCTCCTCTTCTGCATCTTCCACCCCAAATAAACAACCCAGAGGGTCCAATGGCAATTCCCTTCCGGCAATCCTTCCCACCCTAGACACCACCTCCTTCCAATATTTCTGCAGTACCGGACACTCCCAGAAGCAGTGCATGTATGTCCCCCGTCCCGAGCCACACCTTCCACATAAAGGTGATACTTCAGGGTGCGCCTTATGCACAATCACCGCTGGGTGGTACACCCTGTGAATAAATTTAAAATATGCCTCCTTATATTTATTGCATGCCATAATCCCAGAATGCATCAGGAGCAGTAATTTCCAATTTTTATCCATCATGCCTCTGCCGAGGTCTCTTTCCCACAATTTTTCAGTTCTTAACGTCCTATCAGGAAGTATTGTCTTACCTCTCTTTACCGCCCGGCCTATAAGCCCTTTCTCTTGGTTTTGAGCTGCATAAATCACTATCTCCACCAGGTCCACTTCATATATTCCTTTATTCTCCTTTCCCAGACTTCCCATATATGACCTTGCTTGCATGTACCTGAACCTTTCTCTCTTACCGCCTCCTACCACCTCCTGCAGTTCCTGTAGTGAACAGAACCGTCCACCTACTAATAAATGCCCCAGACTCTTTATTCCTTTTCTCTCCCAGTTCCTGAAGCCCATATCTTCCAGCCCTGGCAAGAAGTAGGGATTACCCACCACAGGCATCAATAGTGTCTCCTTCCCTTGTGTCCACCCTTTCCTCCTTAGTTTCTTCCATGCCTTAAGTACCTGCACTACTAAGGGATTGACTTCTTTTCCCGTTCTATAAGCCCTCAGCCCTTTCCTATGGAGATATGCCACTATTTTTACTCTGGGCCGTACCCTGTTCCAATTCAACCCAACTGGCAACCTTGGGTTTATGAACCCAGTCCACCACATATCTTTGCTGTATAGCCAAAAAGTAATTTCCCAAGTCCGGGAAATTTAGTCCCCCTTTCTCTCTATCTGCCTTTAACTTCCCCAAACTAACCCTCAGATGCTTCCTTTTTCAAATAAATGTAGTAAACGCCTTATCCAACCTATGAACATCCTCCATAGACAGTCCTATATGTAGCATTTGTAGCAAATGCAAAATCCTGGGCAACACATTCATTTTTATTATATTAATTCTACCCATCCATGACACTGGTAGCTGCATCCACCTTCTTAGATCTGCCTCAATGATTTTTATCAATTTGGTATCATTTAAATTATATAGGGACCCCGAGGACCTACCTACCTGGACCCCTAAATATGTCAGACTTATCCCCATCACCTTGAGTCCCCATTGTCTTACCTCTTCTCCAGCTCCCTTAAACCACAGTATTTCCAACTTTCCTAAATTAATTTTGTACCCTGAAAATACTCCAAACTCCTCTACCAGCAACAGAAGAGGGGGAACCGATCACCCAGGATTCTTCACAAACAACAGCATATCATCTACGTATAGTGCCAGTTTCTGTTGTGACCTACCCTCCCCACCCCGTATGCCCTCAGCTGTCTCCTAATTGCAACAGCCAGAGGTTCTCATAGCGCAAACAATAAGGGGAGGTGACAGCAGCCCTGCCTCATACCTCTCTCCAAATTAAACCTCTCCAACCTACTACCATTAACTACCACCTGCGCCCAGGGCCACCTATACACCACCTTTACCCATCCCAGAGATGGTTCACCCAGACCAAACCTCCCCAATATTTCAAACAGGTAGTTCCATTCCACCCTGTCAAGTGCTTTTTCCTCATCCATTGAAAGGATCCCTATATCTTCCTTTCCCCTGTTTGCTCTCCAAAGTATATTAAGCAGCCGTCTCATGTTATAATATGACTGTCTTCCTTTGATAAACCCCGTTTAGCCTGGGTGAACCACCTCCGGGAGTATCTCCTCCAGCCTACAGGCCAAAACTTTATCCAATATCTTCAGATCACAATTTAACAGTGATATCGGCCGATACGAGGCACATAGTTGCGAATCCTTCCCCTCCTTTGGTATGAGGCATATGACAGTATCATAACACGTATCTGGTAAGCTAACCTCTTCCGCCTCACCATTCTGTTGGAACACTCTACAAAGCACCCTCACAGTTCGGGCTCCCATCAATTTGTAATACTCCACCGGGTACCCATCCAGTCTGCTAGCCTTCCCCTTCTGCAATTTTTGGATAGCTTGCATCACCTCCCCTCCGTTATTGGTTTCCCCAACTTTTCCCTCTGTGTCTGCATGACTTGAGGTATTTTTATTTTCCCTAGGAATTCCAGCATCTTTTCTTTTGTTCCTGTGTCCCCTGCCTGATATATACTTTGGAAGAAGGCCCTAAAGGCCCTCTGCAACTCCTTATCCTTGCTCTGCAGTGTGCCCTGATCATCTCTTATCCCTGCAATTCTTTTAAACCTCTTACCTCCCTTCATAAGGTTAATCACCAATGGGCCTGGTTTATTTCCCCATTCAAATATATATCTCTTTTTAAATAAGCCAGCTCTCCCTGCTTCTGATCTCAAATGCACATTCAGAGCCTCCCTCACCATGTCCAGCATTCAGACGGCCTCCCCTTTTTCTCCCCCAGCCACCTTTATCTCTAACTCCTTTAATTTATTTTCCTACTCACTTCTTTGTGCCTGCTGTTTCCTCTTCATCCGCGACAGATATTCAATAATTACTCCCCTCATGAACACCTTGCCCGTTTCCCAGAGTGTATGTTTCGAGATCCCCTCTTTATCATTTGTTGCCATGAACAAATCCCAACTGTCCTCCAGATGCTTTCTGAATTCCTCGTTTTGAACCATATATGTGGGGAATTTCCATAAGGGGGGGATCCCTGCTTCTCCCTCCCTCGTATTTTCATTACCACCATTGCGCGATCCAAAATATGTATAGGGCTGTGTCATGCTTCCCATACCCGAGCATACCATTCCCTCGTGGCGTAGATGTAATCTAGCCACGTCCATGTTTTTTGGGGGTTCGAGTAAAAAGTATACTCCCTCACTCCCGGGTTTGCCATTCGCCATACATCCACCAGCTCTAGTTCTGCCATTCTCTCTTGCCATTGTTGCATCCCCCCGATATCCTCCCTTTCCCTTCAGAGTGGTCCTTTTTTGAGTCCATTGCCCAATTCAATTCCCCCCCCCATTATTAGTCCCAGGAATTACCAGTAAATCCAGCAAAGAGGCATAAAATTGGTAATCATGTACCTCCGGGGCATATACCGATCCCAAGGTGATCTGCTCCCCATCCAGGGTTCCCGAAATAAAAATATATCTCCCCTCCTTGGTGTCTCTAATTACCCTCTGCACCTCCATGTTCAGGCATTTATGTATCAAAATGGCTACTCCTCTTTTACAAACCGAGGCAGATGCCGCATAACACTTCCCCACCCACCCTCGGCCAGTTTGGCTTGCTCTACCTCTGTTAGGTGCATTTCTTGTAATAGAGCTATTTGGGCTCCCCCTCTTTTGAGGGCTGTCAGCAGCATAGACCTCTTTACTGGATTTATGATACCTCGAACATTCCAAGTAATCACATTAATACTTTTGTTAACAGCATTTATATATCTTATTCTTTCCCTTACAACTTCACATTTACCATTAATAGCATGATAACTTTGTATACTCAGTTTCACTGGTTGCACTTTGTTCATACAAAAAAAAACTCAGTATCAACACAAACAGTCTTAACAGCAGTTTAAACATATAACTTTGTACATGTTTCCCCGTCTCCCTTTCCTCCCTTATTCACTACTTCCCCCAAACCCTCACCATACCTCCTCCCCTCGACCTTCCCACTATTTACTCCTTCCCCTCTTTCCCTGGTCTGATGTACTCCTCCCTCCTCCGGGCACTGCTCCCTCTGTCTCAAATGTTCCTTCTTTCCTTTCCCACACTCCCGCCCCTCCCTCATCTCTCTGGAATAACCCCGAACCAAACGTGTCCCTTCCTTCCCTCTCCCCTCCCTTTGTATATCTCTCTTTCCCTTAGACACTATCAGTCTCCCCGACTCGAGTGTCTGCCTCATCCCCAGATACTGAAAAAGACGCTCCCACACTCTCCCTCCACAGCCAGTTTAATTTTGTGCCCCTTACCCTGGAACTTCACCCCTCTAACTATTCCTCTTCCCTGCAGTTACCACCCTTTATCCTTTCCCTTCTCTCATTGCCACTCCCCCTGCCGTCCTCCATTCCGCCCCCCTTCTTTTCCATAGTGAGTCCCTTCCCCTTCCTTCTATCCCTAATCTTTCATTGGATCCCCCCTTTGCCTGCACCACCTGGGTGCTCCAGAAATAGATGATTTGGGCCACCAGAAAAAACAAGCAGGGAGATTAGGCCGCACTTAAAAACCAACACACTAAGCCCCTCTCCCCGCCCACCCTCCTACCTGTACCCATACACTTTGCCAGCCGGCCTCTCTCCACTCAAGCTTCTCGGGCCTTCCTCTTCACATCCGGGGATTTCTATTGCATAGTGTTGGCTCCCATCCCTCAACGGCACTGCAAGCAGCCTTTACGTATGCCCCCTTCAGGCCTCTCCGCCATTTTAAGGACAGTCCGCCAACGCACTCATTTCACAGTGTCCCAGTCTATTTCCATGGACAGCAGTGGTAAAATAAACTTTGCCAATAAACACTCTTTCCCCTCCAGCACGAACTTGAACAACGAAACTGTAGATCAAAACACGAACGAGCAGTAACTGCAAAGCCAGTCTCTCCTCCTTTGCTTAAGTCTATAGACAGGGTTCCCAACTCCTTTACTACATTTCTGGACTATACCTCAACACAACTTTTGCCTCAAATTCTTCACAAATTCCTCTGCTTTCTCCACCTCCCAAAAGGAATACGTAGCCCCCTCGTGTTTTATTTTTTAAGTGGCTGGGTAAACCAAAAAGTTCTCTATCTTCAGGTCACGTAGTTGCTACATGGAATTATTGAACAATTTCCTTCTTTTCAACAGTCAGGCTGAGTAATTCTGTGACATGAATAAACTATGGCCCTCATACTCCACCTTTCCCTTCTCTCGAAAAGCCTTCAGCATTAGCTTTCTATCCTGGAAATGGTGAAACCTAAATATTATTTGTCTCAGCGGCTGTTCTCTCAGTGGCTTGGGCATCACAGCCCTATGAGCCCTCTCGAGCTTAAACTTTCCTTTCATGGGCTGGAGGCCCAGCAAGCCAGACAGCTCTCGCGCACAGAAGTATAGCACACCCTCCCCCTCCATACCCTCTGGCAAACCTCTCATCCTCAAATTTAGTCACCTATGATAATTTTCTTGGTAATCAAAAGCATCTTTTGAGTCATTCTACTCTTTTTGAAGGGCCACAACCTGCCCAGGAGTCACCAGCAGCTCATCTTCCACATGTGAAATCCTCTCCTCCATCTCTGAGATTCTGCCCGTTTGCACCACCTGTTGTTTCTGGATTTCCTGGAGTTTTAAATCTAGTTTCCCTTCTAATTTTATTAAGTGGGGCTCCAACGCTGCAATGACCTGCCCATGACTTCTCTCCCCAAAGCTGCAACCTCTGCCGCTGATAGTGATACTAGGTCGCCCCCATCTACTCCTTTGTTCACGTTTTTTGCTGCAGTCCTCTGGCTCTTCGAGACTCCCGGAGTCAGATAGTCATCCATCCTGAGTTCATACACCACAGGATATGAATGTTCTGTAGTCTCAGGCACTTTTTTAACTTTTTATTTGTACTTTTAAGCTGTTAAGAGGGAGCAGCACGGAGGTTCGCGTCCATTCAGCTAGCTGCTCATTAGCGCCCCCTGCTGTTTTTCTTATATTGAAACATGTTAGACTCTTTCACCTTGTTAATGCCCTTAAAGTGTTTGAATGTTTCAATCATATCACCTATCTCCTTTCTTTGCTCTAGGGTATACATATTGAGTTCAGTTAATCTGTCCTCATATGTTTTCTGATGCAGTCCCTGCACCATTTTGGTTGCCCTTCTCTGGACTGTCTCAATTTGGTTAATATCCTTGGGAAGGTGTGGCTTCCAGTACTGCATGCAGTACTCCAGATGGGGCCTAACCAGTGCCTTGTAAAGAGGAATTATTACCTCCATCTTCAATGTAATCACCTGACACACCCCAACATCCCTCTAGCCTTACCTACTGCTTTAGGGTCTGCTTGGATGATTTCAGGTCCTCGGTGATGATGATGCCCAAGTCTCTTTCTTCCCTTGTGACTGCCAGCAACTCCCCTCCCAGCCTATAGGTGGCTTCAGGGTTTCTTTTCCCTATGTGCATGATCTTGCACTTCTTTGCATTAAACCCCAGTTGCCACTCTTCCGACCATTTTGCTAGTTTATCTAGATCTCTTCTCATTCTGCCCACACCATCTGGATCATCTACTCTGTTGCAGATCTTGGTGTCATCTGCAAACAGACAAACCTTACCCTCCAGTCCATCTGCAATGTCACTGATGAAGATATTGAAAAGGACTGGCCCCAGGACTGATCCCTGAGGTACCCCACTTGTGAATTACATCTCTTCTGACTGTATACCGTTTACCACCACTCTCTGTTTTCTGCCCATCAACCAGTTTGCCACCCAGTTGACCAACATCTGACCCACCACGAACCTACCCAGCTTAATAATCAATCTTCTATGTGGAACAGTATCGAAAGCTTTGCTGAAGTCAAGGTAGGCAACATCAACTGTTCCCCCTTGGTCCACCACTCTTGTTACCCAGTCAAAGAAATCTATGAGATTAGTTTGACAGGACCTTCCTTTTGTAAACTCATGCTGTCTTGGATCCTGTGTTCCTATGGATTCCAGGTGTTGCACTATCCTTTCCTTAAGGGGTGTCTCCATAATCTTGCCCACTATTGTGGTAAGATCTACTGGTCTGTAGTTCCCTGCCTCCTCCCTGCTACCACTCTTGTGGAGTGGGATCACAAGAGCCCTTCTCCAGTCTTCTGGGATCTCTCCTGTGTTCTGAGACTCACTAAACAGTTCTGATAATGGCTCTGCTAGTTCCACCCTTAGCTCCTTTAGTACCCTGGGATGTATACCATCAGGTTCCATTGCCTTGCCCACCCTGAGCTTATCGAGTTCTTGTAGGACCCTTTCTTTTGTGAAGGGACTAGTGCACACCTCCCTCCCCCCTGTGTCCATGGTGCAGAGCTGTGGGCCCCTGCCCTACCTTCTCTTAAGTAAATACTGAGCAGAAGTATCTATTTAGGATAGATGCTTTTACATGGTCTTCCTCCTCACATGCCCCCTTATCCCCGTTGATGTTAGCAATACCCCCTCTGGACTTTCTCCTTTCACTAATGTATCTATAAAAAATCTTGTCACCTTCTTTTACTGTTCGTGCAAGTGTTTTTTCAGTTTGGGCCTTTGCCTGCCTTACTGCCTTCCCTGTTTCCCTTGGGGAAGTTTGGTATGCCTCCCTATCTTTTATCCTGCACTGCGTTCCTTATATTTCCTGAAGGCCAGCCTTTTGGCTCTGACCTTTTCTGCTACTGTGTTTGAGAACCAAAGTGGTTTCCTTCTTCTTTTGCACTTCCTTTTCTCACTAACACAATGGGATGTTGCTCCAAGTATTGCATCTTTAATGCTTGCCCACATTACCTGTACTCTCTCACCTGTATTTCTTTTTGCCAGGGCTAGCTTAACTCTGTTGGCCATCTTATCAAAGTCAGCTCCTCTGAAGTGTCATATTTTTGCCTTGGAAGGGATGATTTTGTTCTAGTTGCCAAATTGAACCATACCATGTGATGGTCACTGGCCCCCAGGTGACCTTCTACCTGGAGATCTGTGATCCTTTCCCTGTTAGTCAGTACTAGATCTAGGACAGCCCTGTCTCTAGTGGGTTGTTGTATCAGTTGTTTGAGGCCCTCTCCCTGCAGGGAATCCACCATGTGTCTAATTCTGGCAGATGTCCGTGCTGGTATTGACCAATCTGTATCTGGCATGTTGAAGTCTCCCATTATCAGAACCTCCCCTTTAGCTGTTATGTTTTGTATATCTTCTAACAGTAACGTGTCCATATCCTCCCCCTGGTCTGGAGGCCTGTATACAACCCCAGTTCATATGGCTGTCCCATTTCCTGTTTCCAGGGTGACCCACAGTTCTTCTGGCTCCTTACGTGTATTCTGAATTTCTGTAGCTTTGATATTTTCATTGACATACAGGGCCACTCCACCCCCCCCTTTTTGCACCTCGATCTCTTCTGAACAGTACATAGCCAGGTACTGAAGTCTCACAAGTGTGGTTGCTAGTAAACCATGTCTCACTAATGGCTACTATGTCCAGTTTAGCCTCTGTCATTATTGTCTGCAGGTCTGGGATCTTGTTTCCCAGACTGTGAGCATTTGTGTACATGATTTTCCATTGGTCAGATTTCAGTGTGTTAGTTGTTGGCGAGGTCTGGCGTTTCCCTAATGCCATCGTATGGGGAGCCGGACCTTTTCTTTACCTAGTGATGTAAATAGACTGCAAACATGCTGAATTCCTTTTGACCACTAGCTGAGGGGGGGAGGGGTGTTCTTCCCATTCAATGTTTCGGGTGCTGCACCCCTCTCCCCATTTGCTAGTTTAAATATTCTGCAAAGACATCAAACTTCTGCCCCAATGCACCGACCCCCTCCTTAGTCAAATGCAGTCCATCAAATGTAAAGAACTTTCGCTCCCAAAACTGTTGCCAGGGAAAGTAAGGGGAAGGGGAAATTTGTGTCCTTTTTCCTGGCACCGGCCCTTGAGCCACATGTTTAGCTCCCCTTCTCTGACCTTCCGTCCATCTGTCCCCCTCTCCCAGCAACAAAAGGTGTCCCAGATGAGGAGTCACTTATTGAAAGCAATCCCTCAAAGCGATCTCTCCCCAGCCTCTAGCCACATAATAATAAGTTTAGTGTTAATTCACCCATTGTTGGACATAGCAATGACTACCCCACTTACACTGGCAACCTCCTTTGGTTGTCTCCTGCCTTTTAGTATCATTTTCTGTGGCAGCTTATGGCCATCAGTCATAGCTGACAAGCAAACTGATTCTTTGTTTTTCAAGTCCCATGGTGAGTAGGGGTCTAGACTTGGCTCCGACCAGCTTGTTGGCTTTCTCACCAGGCATGTTTTATTTTATTAATTTATTTATTGAAGTATCAGAATTTATAAACCTTTGAGTCAAAAGACTTATTTACAAAGGCTCCATGTCAGTTCACAAGTTCACAGACATACAGTGGTGCAATAACATAACATAAGGTGCTAGAACAAGTTATAAAGATAGGTATAATAAATTTTAAACATAAAGTGCAGAACAGGTTGACAATGAACAATGAAACAGAAGGTTGAACAGGCCATTAAATGTGAAAAAAAAACAATCAGGAGATTAGCAGCCAGGCAGGCAAGAACAGGATTAGAAGGGAGAAGGAGGAGCAAGGGAGATGGAGACAGGGGGCTGAAGAGGGGGACAAGGTGGAGAAGAACAGGGAAAGTAAGGGGAAGGGGAAAGTAGTGCTGGAGTAGTCAGAGGTGACAGTGTTGACTTTAGAGGTAATCTTGAGGTTAAAAGGTGGAATAGTACTGGAGCAGTTAGAGTTGACTTTGTCATAAAAGGAAGTGGAATAGTGGTGGAGAAGGAAGAGTCAGTTCAAACAGCCATCTTGTCCGTATTGCCAATACAGGATAGTGTCAGGTTTAAGGTGGATCGTTGCTTGCCACAGAAAGTTATAAATTCAGTCACCTTGGGAACACTGTCTTTGGGCAATTTCTGCCCTACTGTGGTTCTCTGATAGAGAGTGAACCCCCACCATGAGAGCAATCTGTCCACTCAGCCACGGCTCCCTTGAAACTCCAGGTTTGAAATGCGTGATGCTGCTTTAAAAGCTATGCTGTTGCAAGTTACTTGCAGGTGTTGTTCCCTCTGCTTGGCAATCCAGTTGGTAAGATTTGCCTCTGCCATTCGGAAAGCAGCACGATGACCAGCACCATCCAAACACCAGCACTTTTGGTTGCTCTCTGTACTGCCGACTTCTTGGTGCTTCTCCAATTTTGCTGTTTTTCTGCCACTCACGTACTTGCTTCTCATCTATATTGAGAGCAAGCACTATGGAGGGAGGGTCCATTTCATGGTTGTTGAAATCTCATTGTCCCTGAGAGCTGCATTAGCATATGAGAATTTGATGCGTAATCAACCTTTACACTCCCCAGTATGCCTGTCTGCTTAAGTAGTTTTAAAAGAAACAAGCTGCAAGAAGGTGTGAAATACCAGATTTACCTTCAGTGAGTTTTACAAGCTATCTGAGTTGTAATGCAGGTTTTTTCCCCTTTAAACTCCATTCGGTTAATGAATTTCCAGAGAGTTTTTGCAGGGTATTTGTTATTTCAGCATAGAGATGCATGATAGTAATGGTTGATCTGACATTATGTTCTCATATGCTAATGCAGCTCTCAGGGACAATGAGATTTCAACAACCATGAAATGAACCCTCTCAGGACAGTGACAGGGCCTAATATGAAGTGTGAAAACTAACTGAAGCAGTTGCATACATCTTTAACAGCTACATGAAAAGAGTTGTCTGTTGACATGGAAACAACATTTAGAAGATATGAGGGTGCAGTTTTCCTTTAATAACTTTGCACCTGTTTAACTGATTTATTTGAAATTTGGAAAGGCAAAGATTGTGCTAGGATTTCTGGATACTGAACATTTTGTGCCAGCTGGTTCATGGGGGGGGGCAATGTTACAGAGGGGAAAAACACAAAAAATACACAAATTAAGACTTTTTTTGCTTACCTATAACTTAAAAAGTAGGAGGACTTGAAACCTGAAACTTGCAGGCTTGATAGAGTTTGGTCCAAGGTGTGTGCTTTTGTGGTTTCTATCTCCCAAACTAAAGTAGTTTCTAAAATATTGAAGAAAACCAGTTCTATGTCTGAGCATGCACAGCTTAAAAAAAACAACAACATTCTAAATATAACTGAATTTTTATGACCACTTTGTTAAATGTGGTAATTTTTCGAGAATGTGTTTATCAGGTGGCGTGGCCAGTTTCATGACTGCATATATCGTAGTGCTGTTTTCATTCTGTAGGCTCAGGGCTAGGTGTCAGTGGGTAGCCCTCCCCCTGCTGAACATTCTGAGCATGTGTGTGTTTTTGTTGAGTGAAGTGTCCACCATTAGCCACATGAGCTGCCTTATTTATTTGAACTGGACATAGGGATGCCGAATCCCTGGTGCCAGTTTAATGATTAAAACTAAGAATATTCTCCCAACACCGGGGTGCCCACCCCCCTCTGCCAGTTCATTACCTCCCTCCCCTCCATGAGGTCCCCCCATGCCTGTAATTTCAACTTGCTGACACCAGGGTGCCCAATCTCCAGTGTCAGCATAAACACCTGCCCTCCCCCTGCCCCAGCAGTCTGGGATACTGAGGTGCCCACCCCCTGTGCTCCCAAGTATCATGCCAACACTGAGGTGCCCAATCCCTAGTCTCAGGGGTACCTAAAACAAAGTAAACTGTTCCTCAACACCTTTTCCTTTTTTTTACCCTGAAATAAAGAAAAGGGTCCCTTGCTAACTGACACTATCCCCCCACCCCCACCACCCCCACTCAACAGCCACCACCCCACACACCCTCACCCTATACTTACCAACCAGAGACACCTCTTCAGTCTTCAATGCTGGAACAGGAACTGAAGAAATCTGGTAAATGCCATATAATGCATTTCAATGTGTCTGCACCTCTACTCACAACTTAGTCATTTTTAAGAATTTTGCTCACAAATTTTTAATATGGTATTTTTCAGGACCTCATCTTCTGAACAATGTGGTAGAATTTTTCAACTCTGGCCCCAAAGGTGATTTTGCGGTCACTGCATGAAATCACCTTTTGAGTGAGATTTGAAAATGTTCACCTACCGGCTTCATGAGGTGGGTCATAAGAAGACTATGTTGAAAATTTGGGATCAAAATAAAAAAAAAAAAAAAAACATAAGTTACGAGCATACATTGAAAGTTTTCTATGCTCACTCATAACTTTCATAATTTACAATATTTTAACCCCAAATTTTCAACATTGCCATTTTTTCACACCACCTCATGAACCCAACAGCTGCCATTTTTCAAATCCTGGCTCAAATGAGATTTTGCACTTGTGGCATGAAATGCCATTTCATTCAGTATTTTATAAATTACACCTGTCATGTTCGGAAGGGGGGTGGGGTTGTAAAAAGACTTTTGAAATTTTGGGGTCAAAATGTCACAAAAAGGATAGCCCAGTGGTGCTGAGGTTGAAGCTGAACATCAGCCTCGTGCTATGTCAGTGACCAGGTTCTGGAATGGACACAGGTTATCGGGGAGCCAGCATGGGGGGGAGGGGGGAGCAGGATCGAGCTGCCTAATGGCAGCTCTCCTCTCCTGTGGAAGGGGATCACTCTCCTACAGTCCTGCCACCTCTGGAGGGAGGTCCAGTGGTGGTGCAGGTGGGTAATGGGTGACCAGTAGGGTGGGGCATCCCACAGTGTGTGACATGTGCATGCCTCCACACATATGTGCTCATGCCAAGGACATGAGAGTGGGCAAAAATGGGGAAAAAAATGGCTAAACAAATAATAGAGAAAAAAATGTCACAAAAAAAAGTTATGAAGTAACATTGTTTGCAGGGACAGCTGTTGGCCAAGGGGGAACCACAGTGCCTTTCTGTGCCAGTGACTTAAGTTTGGGTGTGAGCTCAGTGAGACACCTGAATGGGCCAAAGCTGGGGCAAGGCACTGCAGCATTCGGCACCGGACCCAGCCTGGGGGTGGGACAGAGCAGTATTTGGCATGCAGACGACACCTTGTGGTGGACTGAGGAGCATTCACTCACAATGGGTTGATGTGCATGTTGAGGCCTGATAGGTCCATGTACTGCATCTGCACAAGTAGGGTGGCAAGAAAATGGGGAAAGTGTACCTGGCGGGAAGAAGGTTGGGTCACTGCAGGCCCCGCACCAACAACAGGCCTCTTTCTGCTGTTAGCTGCCCAGCTCCATCACCTTCCTTCTCAGGAACTTACCTAGTACCTTTGGGCCCCCAATTCCCCATGAAAAGGATAGGAGGTGGATGGATGTCCACCCCTCTGACTGTTAGCCACGTTGCCAATGTGTCACCCTGTCAAGTGTTGCAGGGTGATGAGTGAAGTAACTTGCCTCCCCACTCCCTGAAAGAAAAGTGGGCATAAAGATATTGAATCCTGTCCACATCCCCCATGCTGGCCCTCCATGAGTAACCCAAGTCCATTTATGAACTCGGGTAGGGGCTGTGGTACCAGTACCTACCCTACTGACCAACCCACTTTAAACCCCCAAAATAAAACTACAACCCCTTTCCACCCTACACCGCTGATCGGTATGTTTATTATTGCTTATACTAACGCATTTTCCACTTTATGACTACAAGTTCAGTGGATACCAGCACCGGCGTTGAAAGACACCAAACATGTGTATCAGATAAATATTGCTCTATGGTTAGAGTATCTTGTTCTCCCAGTTAGTTACAAAAGAGCTGCAAATCCTTTGTGTCCCCATTGCTATTCTTATTTTACAGGTATGACTGGATGTTCCCTCTGGCATCCCACAATCCACAGGACCCAGGTAAGAAATCTTTATTAGTAGTACTGTATCTAAGCTAGCAGTTATAACACTTGTAGTTGCGCCATTACACTGTACCATCATACTCTGTAACGGTGCATGCTACTAGAAGGATTAAGACACTATTGTCTTACACTTGTTTGTTGGTTGGTGAAGCAGAGCTAGAAATAACTTCAATATTCTGTTTTTTGTTTTTTTTTCATTTTGCTTAGGTCCCAGAGGGACCTGCACGAAAAAGGATACAATTCTACTACCAGAAAAAGAAGGGAAATAAATTGCTAAAAATAGAAACATAGAAACATAGAAACATAGAATTTGACGGCAGATAAGGACCGCTTGGCCCACCCAGTCTGCCCATTTCCCTACCTACTGGATAAGCTGCAGATCCTAGTTAACCAGCAGCCTACTTCTTTCTACCTCCACCCCCCAGAATTGCCTTATGACTATCCCATGCATGCTTGAATTCCACCACTGATTTTGACTCCACAACCTCCTCCGGAAGGCCATTCCATGCATCCACAACCCTCTCTGTGAAAAAATACTTCCTTAAATTACCTCTGAGCCGCCCCCTCTATCTTCAAATTGTGCCCTCTTGTTCTTGCACACCTCTTTTTTTGAAAGATGCTACCCTCTTGGACTTTGTTGATTCCTTGAGGTACTTGAAAGTTTCTATCATGTCCCCCCTCTCCCTCCTTTCCTCGAGGCTATACATATTAAGCTCCTTAAGTCTCTCTTCTCATGTCTTCCGGTGCAGACCCTGCACCATTTTAGTTGCCCTCCTCTGGACAGCTTCCATCCTGTCTATGCCTTTATGGAGATTGGTCCCAGAACTGCACACAGTACTCCAGATGGGTCTCACTCAGCTGTCTGTACAGAGGGATAATAACTTCCTGTTTTCTACTGGTGATGCCTCTCCCTATGCATCCCAGTATCCCCAACCCTCCTTGCTGCCTTCTCACATTGCTTGCCCACCTTTAGGTCATCTGATATGACTACCCCCAGGTCCCTTTCCATTTTTGTTGTTGTTAGTATCTCACCCCCCGTTGTGTACTCTTCAGTAATGCAGACTTTAGGATTGAAGAACACTAAGTGCACAAAGTAGGGAAATGAAAAACATTAGGGTTTTGGATATCCGGAGTATTGGTGAATCAGTGGTGGGGCCTTTCTTGGGGCTGTGAGCCCTAATGTTCACCACCTTCACTACGCAAACAAGATCAGATGTGATCTGCTTTCTTCATGCAAGCACCACGGGTACAATAGATTCTGTTGGCAACATTTGGTGAGCCATACTTTGCCTTTGAAGAGTGTATCACTCTGAGGCATTGGCTTAGAGTTGTACCTTGTGCTTTGGACAGGAGGCTATGAGCTGGGGGTGGGTGAGCATTAGAGTTTATATAAGCTCTGATCTTTTGTTTGGTGGTCCTGCTGTCCTCCCTGGGCTAAGTTACAGTCACAGAGGACTGTACTTATCCCCTGGAGAAACGTAGACCTGGAAAACATCTGGGATTTGACAGATGCACCCAAGTCATTCACTGTTTTCTGCAGATGTGTATAGTGAGCATCTAAGCCCACATTTTCAAAGGAGATGCGTGGCACAAACTAGAGATGCACTGCCCATCTAAAAAAAAGCACTATAGCATGATATTCAAAGGACGGAGATCCGGCACGCATCTCGGGATGTGCCAAAGTGCAAATATACTGTAGAACTAGTAATGTTCGCTTTAAAACTAACATTGCTATCATCGCGCTTTCCTTTTAAGTGTGATAGTAGTTTTACAGTGGTCATTCATGGCATTTTGCTGCCGACCACGTGGTACTGTTTCTAGGCAATGGCGCATGCTTCAGTCGGCGTTCATCACAGACCGCATGAAAGGATTTAGTTGTTTATTTTGCGACAGTAAAGCACTTAGAAACATTCTGGTGCAATTTGTTTTATTTTTACATGCAGCAGTGAAGGATTAATCTAACAAAATGGGATAAAATGACTTGTCATTGATGGCATTTTTTTTTTCTTGTCGACGAGGCAGAATCAGGAACTCTCTGGCTCTCAGGCTCGCCTGCTCTTCGCATCTACTTGAATGTCGGTCTGTCAGCTTTTCTCTAAAAATATAATGGGGGAGAATCAGTTTGTGAAAGGCAACAGGATAGCAGAATACAGTAATATGGTAAGAGTATTAACTGTATTCTCCCTCTGCCTTTCACTTCACTCACTCATTTACTGCTTCTGAGTCGTGTTCTTGCTGTGTTGTGCATACAGGACAGGGGGTAAATTACAGTATGTGTAGGCAGCCAAACAACCCAACAAACACAGTACTATTTAAGTAAAGATATGTTATGGGACATCAAAGGTACTGTATTCGTAGATGTCAGTATATGATAGTTGTGTAGTTGCAGCCAGTAGCGACGTGCAATGTTACATTGTCGCGTTCATGAAATTGAATGTGCATGCACGATAGAAACTTTACGTGAATATTAATAGTTCTACAGTAATGTATGCAGCGTATCTAGAGGGGGCATTCCCATGAATGTGCCGTGCACTGGCATATTCAGCCATAATGAGCGTCGCAAGTGCAGCGCATCGTGAAGATGCACTGCCCAAAGATAGGCATAAAAGGAGCATGCCTAACTTTGCAAGCCACCCACAGGCAGTAAGCTGAATAGCAACAGCCATGGATGGGTATGCATTCCTTATGGAAGCTGTCATGAGGGGTGTAAGGAAACCGGCACAACAACAGGGGTGAGGAAGGGCCCATAGGCGGTATGCCTAACACAGATGGTACCGGGCCCATGTCACATTTGAACAACTCCGTGACACAGAGATTGTGGGCTAGTACCATCTCAACAGGGCAATTCTGAGATAGCTCTGCAAGCTGCTTCATGATGACCTACAGGCACCAACACACAGGAGTCACACCATGTCGGTGGAGACAAAGGTGACAGCAGCACTGTGCTTGCTCACCATGGGCACCTTCCAGATACCAGTGGGTGACACCACTGGCATCTCACAATCCACCACATCCTGTCTCCTCACACAATTCCTTCCCGCCCTGCTAACCCATACTATGGAGTTCATCCTATTCCCTAGCACATAGGCAGAGCAGACAGAAACAATGCAGCACTTCCACAGAGTGGCACGCATACCAGGCAAGCTAGGGGCCATTGACTGCACCCATGTGGCAATCAGGGCACCACCTGGCTCTGACAGTGACACATATGTGAACAGAAAGGTATACAATTCCATCAACTGCCAGGTGGTGTGCAATGCCTGAGGGTGCATCAGTAATGTCAGCACCACTCACCCTGGGAGTGCACATCATGCCTACATCTGACAACATTGGTCCTGTGCTGCCAGTTTGAGACTGGGGAGATACCCAGCCGAACCTAATGAGTGAATAGGGCTGAACCCCATGCCTACAGAGCATGCACTGTGGCTCTCACAGCACTGCAGGTGGCAGTGCAGGGGGGGACAGTGACAGCTGATGCACTGGCCAACAGGCATGGGAAACACTGTAACAGGGAGCCCACTGGGTGGGGCCCACAGACAGAGAGACAGGGGGTGATTCACCAGGGTGGTGGCAGGGTAGAGGTAGACACACAGCAGACACAGGTGACAAGGCATATAGCAATACATACCCTGGGGCCAGAACAGCACCTGGGGCAGGGCAGAGTATCACAGTTGTACAGGATATTGGTAAGGTGAACATACAGGCTCTGCTGCACAGGACAGAGTACAGGCATGCTGCGCATGCACCGTAACTGCACAACCAACAGCTGGGAGGGTGCACAGAGGTGTGACAGAGCATGCGCAGGTGGGGAGTATAGACATGGCAACAGGGTGGACAGACACAGGCAGCAAACACAGGCTGGGGTGGGGGGCAGTCGGGTCACTGTGGTTGCCTGCAGAAGACTAACATATTGTATTTCCCCCCTCACAGGTGACAGTGCCTACCCCCTGCACCCATGGCTGCTCATTCTAATACTGTAGCCTTCATCCAAGGCTGAGAAGAGATACAATGAGGCACACATCGCTACATGCAACATCATTAAGCGTGTGTTCAGCATGCTCAAAATGAGATTCAGATGCCTGGACAGGTCCGGTGGTGTCCTACAATACAGCTCACACAAGGCCTGTGGCATATTCCTGGCCTGTTGCATGCTACACAACATGGCCATTGACCATGGAATAGTTGTCCAGGCACAGGAGGGCAACAGTTCAGAGGATGAGGAACCGCAGGCCAAGGGTGAGCAGCTGATCATGCACAGGAGGGACCCATGGCTTACCACTAGACCACGGCGTCACAGGGACACAATTGTGGAGGAGCACTTTGGAGACCATAGGTGAGTAACAGAGGGGGACTCAACAGGCAGTCAGACATACAAGCAGAGGGTGGGCCCAAGGATCCCCCCATGGGGAAGTAGGAAGCCATTGCACAGATGCCGAGGTGTGCAAAGACATGTGAACACGACCATGCACAGGCGTCCACTGCAGCGGCAGCAATGCCAAGGGGGACACAGGTTCATGTGGGGGGAATGGCATGGATCAGAGAGATACCGCTGGCACCCATGCACATCAGTCAGCCAAGGCCACACTCATCATGCCCATGCCACACACCACACCATGTCCCACACCCATGGCCTGTATGCCACACAGACAGCAGAGACAGGTTCACCACAGGTGTGTGTGTGTGTGTGTGTGTGTTTGCCACATTATGCAGACCTGGGCAGCATTGGGTAGGTGTGTATGCAGCAATGGCCGCAGGGTGGCATGGCCAGGCAGACTGTACCCAGATGGCATCAATGTCTGCCACAATGGTCACCGCGGACATATGGGTGGCCACGCCCTGCAAGGGGAACTCTACTGGGTGTTCAACTACCACAAAGGGGTGAATCCTCCACCCTGAGGGTGTCGACACACATGACCATGACCGTGTGTGTGTCGGGGTTGGGGTACTGAAGTCCAAATGAGATCCAGGAGTGTTGGGTATAGCGTTGGCAGGGGATGGCGTCTGTAATAAGGGTGTCACGTGCCACCGTGGTATGGGAGTGCTGGTGGCACTGCATGTTGTGCGGTGGGTACCTCTGCGGGCACAAGGTGCCAGGGCTGCACAGCCCATCTCATTGGCTGGGGCAGTCCTGTCAAGGCCCGTGGTCCTATCAATCTGCACGAGGCACATTTCTGCTATCATGTCCGCACACAGAAGGGGCAACTCGCCAAGCACCTGGGTATGCCTCATGGTCGCATGCTCATCCATAAGACCCACCTGTACATGCAGGCCATGAATAACTTCCCTGAGCACCACCTGGGCCTACACGGAGTTCCACAGGAGCTGAGTGTGCTCATCCAGCCTGTCAGCAGGGGACATGTCCGGGGAGGGGAGCTGACAGGCAGGGTGGGACCGGCCTGCAGTGCCACATCTGATTGTGAACACTACCCATGCCATGTGCCCGTGCAGGCCACTGCTGGCACACAACACCCTGTTGAACGTTGGTCCCGCCCTGAGCCCCACAGCGGTGCAATGCCCCTGGCCAACCGCAACCATGGCAGCCATGGATAGCATATGACAGGGTAGGGGTGGTGATGGCCTAGGACGGGTGCCACTGCCTGATGCTGTCAGTGTGGCAACCAGGACTACATGGGTGATGACAGCATTGGTGTTGCTGTTCCCCAGCTGGGTGGCATCATCATCCTCTGTGGCCGATGCCAGCACAGTGAGTTCATCCAGGATGTCAATGTCAGACAGGGGGTCAGGATCAGCCAGCCCCAGTATGTCCTCCAACTCAAATGCAGCAGCCCCCTCCTCAGGGGCCACAGGTGTGGCAGACATGAATGGGATGCCTTTGTCTGCCTCCTGGATCCCCAGATGGTCCCGGGACCCTGCATCACCCTGAGGTGTGATGGAGCTGTGAGGCAGAATATGTGAACATGTGCTGTATGTCCATGGTGTTGGGGGTGATATCTGCACACAAGGGGTTCTGCATGTTTTCCACAGGTGTGTAGGTAGTGCCACATGGGAATAGGCCTACCAATGTGGTCCATACTGCCTACACACCACAGCGACAGGTGTGATGCATGTCTGCCATTGTGTGCACCAACAGGGACACTGTGGGGCATGGCCACAATGGACAGACTGGGCCCAGTCAAAAGCAGGCCCCTCCCTCCCACTGTCCAGGTAGGTCACACACTCAGCAGGCAGTATGTGGCACACCAGCCCTCAGAGACTGGCCTTTGCAGTCCCTACTGTTGCTAGACAGGTGTACATGCACACACCACACATGGCCCATTGGGTAGGGCCAGTCACAGGTGACCTGTGCACCTGACAGACCTGGTGCCATCGTTGTGTAGCACACTACAGAGCCAGCACCACACCACTGCAGAGGCCATTGCTGCCCGCATCAGGGCTGGCCAGGACCCCATGGGAACACAGTGATTGGGCCTGTATGGCATGACAAGCACACTCATGACATACACATGCAGCCCTCCACAGCACCTGTCATATGCATACTCACAGTGCAGCGATGGTCCATCTCCCATCTGGAAGCTGCCACCAGGGACACCTTCCACAGAGGCATGGTTTAGGGTGCCATCAAGCACTGCCTGCCATGCCGACAGGGCAGGCACTGTAGATGGCCCACCCCCAGTGGCACTCTGGGACACCCTCAACATGGCCAGCTGCTCCCTGGTGCGTTCGTTGTTGATGCATTTCATACATTCATGGGATGATGACTGTACACCCCATGGGTGTTGACAGCCTGTGCTATCTCCTCCCAGCCCTTTACCTGCTCCTGCTGGGTACCTGTCTTGTGGGTTAGAAGGTTCTCCCATAAGAGGTACACCTCCATGAGGGCCTGCAGTTCATTATGTGTAAAGTTTGGATGCCTTCTGTTCTTCCCCATCTCATCTGCCATACTGGTGCCTGTGGACAAAAAACAGACATACATCAGCATAGCTCAGCATCAGTGGCATGGTGTGATGGGCCTGCTGGTTGCAGTGCATCAAACACTGTAACAATCAAAATGTAAACACTTACCTGCAAGGCTGCAGTTTCTGTCGGTCACCTGTGTGGAGGGATGGAGCAGGCAGCCCATTTATGGCTCAGCACATGCAAATGAGGGGCCTTGCAACCTGTAAGGAGATGCAAATGTGCAGACGTGAGCCAGGATTGGGCTATGAGGCCATTTGCATATCCTGGCTGAATATTGCAAATTTGAGCCTGGCCCATCTCAATGCACATCGTGCATCTTTTGGGCAGCGCATCTCCGCATGGTGTATTTTTGGCACATGCATGATAGGCCGTAATGTCACTGACTTGTGCAGTCATGCACGTGCGATGTCATGACTGATGCATCACGCATATCCCACCACCTTGCCCTGATGTGCATTTGACGTGTACAGTGCATGGCCACTGATATGCGCCATGCAGATGGCTACAGGTGTGGTATTGGCCGACCTCCCCAACATGGCGTTGCCACATGGCTGCGCATGTGTGTAACATGGGAGCATGACCCCATTCTCCCACCCAGCCTTGCAGTACTGCACATGCACAGTATTGGGCCATGTAATGGCTATTGTGCATGTGCATGCCATACAGGTGCATGCATGCCTGGCCTATTGCGCAAGTGGCATTGCCCAGACGCATACCTCCTAGTGTCTTCCAGTGAGCCACACTTGCAGCAGCAGCTGTAATATTGCAATATGGCACATCCTGGCAGCTCACAGGTGACCAGACCTGCACCCTGAACTGGGGGAATGTGAAGCTATCCAACCTAGTCGACCTTGTAGCATCCCTGGAGGGGCAGTTGTTTGGGTCTGAGGAGATACAGGCCCAGATGTGGACCAGGGTGGCAGAGCACCTCACCCGGAGGACGGGCATCACCAGGACTGGTGAGCAATGCCAGTACCAGTTTGGGGACCTACAAAGGAGAGACCCAGACAGCCTGGACCGACTGCACAACCAGGCCCACAGTGGGCAGTGCCATGCTCAGGTACTTATGTCCTGTGTGTGCATGCTTTTCCTACCTGCTACTGGTGGGTTTGCAGGTGTGTGGGCAGGGTGGGTGTCACTGCCCACATGGGTTTCATGGCTCCAGTCACAAGGCCAGTCCCATTCTGCTGTGCGAGTCACTGTCTGGCCCTGGGGGCCATGGCAGTCCATGGTGGTGTTGCCATATCCATGGTGATCCCCTATTGTGCATTGCCTGTCACCAGGGCATGCACTGTGCAGCATCATGTCACTGTTGGGCCCATGGGTGCTGAGTGGGAGGGGGGTCATGTGGTTCGTATGATGCTCACAGTGCTTTTCCATTGTATCCCCGTTGCAGGTCAGGAGGAGCTGCAATAGGCCCAGTGCCTTGCCAGAGCCGGGCCGGTGATGGTGCAGCAGCAAGTGGAGATGGCCAGGACACTCACAGGGATGTGTCACACCATGCTGCAGGTAAGTGTGCTTCTAGTGTTGCATGTCACTGTTCATTGGTTTGAGGGATTTGCATTGCCCACTGCAGGCCATGGCCTGCTTGTTGTGCATGCCCATGTAGTGCTTGCCTTGCACACATGGTTTTGTGCTGCTGCACCATGTGGCATCTCTGCTGTGCGCCTGGCTCCTGTGTGTTGGTCCCCATCCAGTGTGTCTGTGCAAGACAGTGGGTGCTCATCAGTGCCCATACAGGGCCACCACTGGGCCTACACACATGGAGAACATGGCCATAGAGTTCACACGCTGTGGGGGATATGGCCACATGTCCCTTGGTGACATCCAGTGCATGCATGGGTTGTCATTGCCTGTTCCTGTGCCACATCCAATGCTCTCTGTGGCACTGTTGCACAACGCTTTGCTGGTCTGTTGTGTGCTTGGCATTGCTGCAGCCCTGTGCACGGGCATGCCCGACCTCTGGCTTGCACGTCCACTCCATCCCAGGGGAGGGCTTTGTGTGCCTGGGTGGGCTGTGACACTGAGTCCATGTTCTGTGTTTCCCCAATAGGTTGACAGAATGCCCGTGCTAGGGAGCATCTCCGCAGATGGACCCAGGGAAAGATGGTGCTGCGGGGCTGGGCTGTTACCAGCCAGAAACTCTTACATGCCATATGTCATTGGCAGGAGGCCATCCTCAGGATAGCACGCAACATCTTCAGGGTACTACAACACACTAGACACCCTTGAAGGGGCCGGTCACACCACAGCATTGGGCACTAGGCCTGTGTGGCCATGCTGGACTGGCTGTCTTGTAAATAGCCCCTATTACCCCACCCCCACTATCCTGCCCTCCACTTGTATATGGCTCACCCCCTGCATCACCTGTTCCCTCTCCCACACTGCCCCAAACCCCCTTTGTTCATGTAAATATTTATGGTGTTCCTGCTTCCTGTTACTTTTACTATTGTTGTTGTTTGCATCTGTTGGTGTTATGCATCTTGTGTTAAGTAAAGTTTGTTCCATCTTGACTGTGCCTGTGGTCCTTCAATTGCTGGTTGTTGCCATCAGCTGCTGTGTGGCACAGGTGGCCCACTGCCACTTGCTTCTCAGTGCCCATTTGTGTCCCTGCCGTTGCACACCCTTATGCCCAGTCCCCCAAGTGTTACCCCCACTGTGTTTGTCACAGTTTCCCATGCCCTGCCTGTGGAGGTTCCATGATGGTACCCCTTTGTTTCCCTTGCACTGGTCCCCTATGTTGCTGCTATGCCTTGCTCTGCTGTCATGGTCCCTGTGCTTGTGTGCTGCACTGTCGGTGGTCTTGTGTCACTGTTAGTGTCTGCCCCCTGTGTGGCCTGTGGCTCCCGACCTGTGTGGTGCTGTGCTGGTAGCTCACTATGCTGTCACTCTGGCTGGCACATCTGCCCTGCTCGGCACATCGACCCTGGTGTCATGGTGCCTGGCCATTCTGCGCTCTCTATTGGCACTACTGGTGCTGTGGCACCACATCCATGCCCTTCTGTCTGCTGTGCCCAGTGTGCGTGGTACTCCCCTTGGCTGGTGGGCTGTTGGTCTGTGTGTGGTGCTTTGTACTGTGCCCCAGGGGACATGCTTGTGCCCATGCTTGCCCTGTTCCTGTGCCACTGTCCTCCCTTGTGTCTTGGGGTGCTGCCATTGCAGCTACAGCCATTTGATATGCATCATTGCTGTGGGCTGCTCTCCCTGTTTGTGCTCCACGGTCCCAGGCTGTCTTGCTTAATTTCCCATATTCAAACTTGCCCAGATGCACCACCTATATCCAGATGTGCAATGGTGCATATTTGGTATATTCAGCCTGGGATGCGTCAGTGCATCCTCTGGCACCTCTTCTGAATATTGCATTTTTGAGGGGACGGTGCATCTCAGATGAGCGACGCAGGCACTTGTGTGATTTTCCAGGGGCCTTTTGAATATGGGAGCCCCAGAGTCTCAAAACTAGACCGCATTCCCATTTGCATGGCATAAAGAAGGGTCAATAATGTTTTTAGAGTCAGTGTTTCACTTGATTCACTGGGGCCTTCTGCTGCTTGTTCCGGGACAGCTGATGCTCTGGGGTTAGTGCAGCGCAGAGCATCTCCAGGCCCATCCACTTCACTCACTGTTTTAGCTGTCTAGAATGGCAGCTGTGTTTGTATTTTTTCATATTTTTTACTCCAGTCACCCGGAGGGATGGTTAGTATCCAAGACTGAATGCAGAAAATAGATTCTTTCAGGCAGGATTGATGAGATTAAAGCTGGATTACTCAGAGCTAGTCTAAGAGCCCACCATCTTGCCTCATGTCCAGGCCATGCCCATGACCCAGAAAACATCCGAACAGAGATTATAAAAGCTCTAACATGCACTGCAGGCTATTGAATCTCCCACTGCTGCCTACTGCTCTGATATCAACTGCAGGGGATTCTGAGATTTGTAGTAATACAAGATGCCAGTCTACAACTAAATAAAATCAGTCTGAGACAATCAACTATTCTACAGTAAATAGTAAGTAAACCAAAATGATTTTGCATGCAAAGTGCACATTGGGACCAGCCCCACATGTGAACGTGAGAGCTCTTTGTGCTGACTAATCCCTTTTAATGTATTTCAATCGATTTTGAACTTTTACTCATAACTTTGTTATTTTTCAATATTTTTACACCAAATTTTTCACATGGCCTTTTTTGGGACCCCACCTCATGAACAAGGTAGGTGTGCTTTTTTACATCCATCCTGAAAGGGATTTCGTGGTCACTGAGTGAAATCACCTCTCGGGCAGGATCTGAAAATGTTCTCCTACTGGGTTAATGAGGTGGGGTCATAAGAAGGCTATGTTGAAAATCTGGTGTCAAAATATGTGAAATGGACAAGTTTTGAGTGAATGCTGAAATATTTAAATTTCACTCATAACTTTGCTCACTTTTCAATAGTTTTCTTTTGCACTAAACATTCAATATGGCCTTTTTGGAACCTCACATCATGAACAAGGCAGGTGTAATCTGGCCCAAAAGGTGATTTCACAATTTTGGGCAGGATTTGAAAATTTTTCCTACCAGGTTCATCAGGTGGGGTCATAAGAAGGCTATGTTGAAAATTTGGTGTAAAACTATGGTAAAATGACCTAGTTATGAGCAAACATTGAACCATTGCAACATTCACTAATAACTTCACTCATTTTCAATATTTTCCATCAAACTTTCAACATGACCTTTTTGGAGCACCATTTTATGAACAAGGCAGCCTAAACTTTTCAAATCCAGGCCAAAGTGCAAGATAGGTTTAGGGAGCTTGGGAGGTGCCTGAAGCAGGTAGCTCATGCAGAGGCCTTCACGGAGGAGCTACCCATGCACAGTCGGGGGACAGCTAGAGAACTCCACACCGGGTCTTCAACAAGTAGTTGAAGGCATGGTGCAGGGACGAGGGCTTTGGCTACATTGGGGACTGGGGTCACACCTGGGGGGATGGAGGCCTGTACAAGGGAGATATCCTCCATCCTTTAAATGCTACTCTGACAAGCATTTAAAGTAGCCGGGGGGAGGCAGAAAGACTGAGGGAGGCAGAGACTGCCCTCCAAGAGACTACTGCAAGAGGGAAGATTAACCATGGGAAAAGAAATTCCCTGGAGGTTGACGGAAGCAAAGAGAAGGGTAGGGCAGACAAGTCTGGAGGAAGAACTTCAGCTTGAAAAGAGGAGAAGGAGGGAAGCCAGGGGCAAGGGGGAAGCAAAAAGGGGAGGCAGGTTAGAGGGAGAGAGGGGCAAAGAGAATGGAGAGCCATGTGTACCAATGAAATAAGTCTGGGAAACAAAATTCTTGACCTTAAGGCAATAATTGCTGAGACAGACCTGGATCTGGTGGCCATGTTGGAATCGTGGTGTACAAGGAGCCATCCCAGGCAACACCATGTTACAGAGGGACAGGTCAGGGAGGAAAACCAGAGTGGTTGTTTTATATGTAAAGGAGGGTATAAGGGCCACTAAGATAGAGGAGCAACAGGGGAATGATAAAGGGCTGGTGGTACTATGGGTCAGCCTAGAGATGGGGTCGGGGGCCATTATTCACATGGGAGTGGTGTACAGGCCTCTAACAGAGAGGGAGGATTTAGACAGAGCCCTGGGAGAAGCCATCAGCAAAATGGTCAACAAGGATGAAGTTTTAATTATGGGGGACTTTAATCTGCAAAATGTAGACTGGGGCATTCTTGCCACAGCTACATCAACAGGCAGGGCCATCCTTGACTCCATACAAGGGACATTTCTCAAGCAGCTGGTTTTAGAACCTGCTAGGGACAGGGCAGTTCTGGATCTGGTACTTACTAACAAAGACAGCATTGCTGACATCACAGTGAGTAGTCCCCTATGTACAAGTGATCACTGTACTGTGTGGTTTGGCATCTGGATAGGACAAGGGGAAAAACACTAAGACAAGGGTTATGAACTTCAGGAGGGCAGATCTCAAACAAATTGGGAACTGCCTCAGAGAATGCCTTGAAGTGGGGAAGGCAGAGGAGGGAGTGGAGATTCAATGAAGAAAAATTAAGGAGAGTATAGCCAAGGCAATGGCATGCTGTTTGAAGGAAGTGAGCAAGGGAGGCCAGCCCACAGGCACAGTGGTAATGCTACTGCCTGCACTGCTGAGAACCCAGGTTTGGGAACAAGCCTGGGTCATTGGAGGGCCGGCCAGGGAGGTGGGATCAGTGTCCTATAGGGGAGAGTGGGTGTTCAAGCTCCTGCTGCTTTGCTGCTCCCTGGGTGACCACAAGGGGCAATGCATGGGAGCAGAAGGTTTGGGAGGGAGGACACCACTGTCACAAATGCACTCAGCAGGTCAGGCCCTCTGCTCCCACAGTGCCAACCTCCCAGCACAAGAGTGTGAACAGGTAACAGACAGGGTAACCCTCCTGTCTGCTTGTGTATCCGAACCACCTTTATTCTCAAGTTCTGGGGGGATTCAAACTGTGAACCTTATGCTAGCGTACCCAATGTACAGGTGCAGATTCATACCCTCTCGGGCATTGTGGTACAATCTTATGCCCAGGGGTACCCAGCCAGGCTTCCAAAATGAACCCTTAAAACTCTATAAAAGACCTTAGGTATATTCTTATCTTTTCCCAGTTTAGTAACACCATCAAGCTTTGGAACAGTTTTTCTCAGTCTTAACCTTCTATACATCACATGCAAAAAGAGAACTTGCAGACACCCAGGCAATCTTTCAAATAATATATTTACGAGAAATGGATAAAAATGTGAAAAATGTAAACAGAACACTATATTAAAGAGCATACAGTCACTTAAAATAACAAGGGCAAAATACAAAACAAAAACTCCTACCACAATACAGTTAGACTTTTCCTATCTAATGTATTACCTCTTTAGTGCTTTTTAAAGTTAGAGATCAGGGAGCTGTGGCTTCTACAGTCCCAAGATGGAATATATCACAAACAGCTCAGACACAGCATTAGTTTAAACTGTGTCTATCCACACCCCTTCTATGAGTCATATAGTTCCTCCTTTTTAGAATATAAAAAAATACAAACATGGTGTCCTATCAGAAGGTTTTTTTAAATAAGATGAGATCAGCAAAAACTCATTTCCCAAATTATAAGTCTGTGATTTCCCAGTTCCTTCTCTCCAGGCATTTCAAAGGGGTTTTATAGCTTTTTAACACCAGTTGATATTAAATGTTCTTCCTCTTAAGACGTCAAAAAAATTTATGATCTCCATCCTCTGGCAGACTCATAAAGTCCCATTTCATTTTCACTCCAAAGCAGCAACAGGTCTTAGAAAAAAGGCCATAAAATGCAATGTCTCAAGGAAGTTAATTACATTACAGAGATCTCCTGGTTTAATATATATCCTGTCATTTCACTGAAACCTGGGGGGGTGCACCCATAAGCTCCCACTACTCTGCTGCTCCCTGGGTGACCACAAGGGGCAGTGCACAGGAGAAGAAGACTTGGGAGGGAGGACACCGCCACACTCCAATGTAAGGAACACCACCACATTCCCTCGCATCATGTAGCTTCCTCAGCATCCCAGGTGTTTTGGGACAAAAATGGATACACCACCAGGCTGTTCAGGAGAACGTCTGCCTCCACACTGCAGGCTCCACACCGCTGATTGAGGCACTCTGTCCCCAAATCAGTCTGTGTCTCCGCCTGGGAGTAGGGGCCCCCCTGACTGCCCTGCCCTGGGAGGTAAGCTGGGATGCACTTTGATGGGGCTGGGTAGAGGGCACGGACCAATGGGGGCCCAGCCAGTAGCTGTGAAGGTATAAAGTGCAGTAAAAGCAAGTGAGCAAGGGAAAGAGGTGGAAGAGGCTGCTATAGTTCTCTAAGGAGGTGGCAAAGGCAGTGAAGGAGAAGAAAACAGCATTTAGAAAGTACAAGGAGACCCAGAAGGATGAAGTAAGGGAGATGTATCTCGCAAAACAAAGACAGGTAAGAAGAAGGGTGAGGGCAGCTAAAGACCTAACATAGAAGAGGATAGCTAAGAAAGTCAAAAAAGGGGACAAGGCCTTCTTCAGGAATGTGGGGGAAGAGGAAGGTAAAGGAAGGGATAGTGAGAATCCAGAGGCCAGGGGGGATGAAGATTAAGAGAAAGTGGAAAAACTAAATGATTACTTCAGCTTGGTCTTCACAGTGGGGTTGGGGGGATGGACCAGCATGCTGCAGTAAGTACCGGAGGGGGAGTGGACACCATTCCATTCTTGATGGAGGGGATCTGGAAGGGATTGGAAACCTTAAAGGAGAATAAGGTGATGGAGGAGACTAGTTAAGAAACTAAGCAGCCTGGAGGTGGGGGAGAAAGTGAAAAGCTGGTTAACAAATTGGTTAAAGAGATAGGAAGCAAAGGGTGGTGGTAAATGGTAGCCAACCAGGTGATAATAGAGTGACTAGTGGAGTGCAGCAGGGTTCAGTGCTGGGACTAGTCCTCTTCAATGTCTTCAAAAGCAACACTGTCAAGTAGCTTGAAGGTAAGGAGTGTCTTTTTGTGGATGATACAAAAAGTCTGCAATAGGGTTGACACTCGGGGATGCTAAGGAATCTGGGGAAACTAGAGGAATTGTCTAGGGGGTGGCAGGTGGGTTTCAATTCCGAAAAGTGCAAGGTTATGCATTTAGGGCTGTGTATAAGATGGGTGGAGTGGAACTTGCAGTCACCAAGCAAGAAAGAGACCTAGGAATCATATCTGATGACCTCACAGTAGCTGGACAGTGTGACAGTGCAGTGGGAAAGGCTAGCAGAATGCTGGGGTACAATTGGAGAGGGATTTCTAGCAGGAGGAGGGAGGTGGTGCTGCCGTTGCATCACTCACTGGTGAGGCCCCACCCCAGGTACTGCATCCAGTTCTGGAGACTGCACCTCCACAAGGACATTAAACAGGTGGAGGCAGTACAGAGTTAGGCAACCAAAATGGTGAGAGGGTTGCATGGGAAGCCATATGGGGAAAGGCTGAGGAACTTAATATGTACTCCCTGGAAGACAGAAGAGTGAAAGGGGACGTGATTGAAACCTGCAAGTACCTCACAGGAGGGAACAAAGCACAAGTGGAGGGCCTACTTCAGAGAAAGGAAGGCGTTAGAACAAGCGGACATGCAAGGAAGCTAAGAGGGGAATTTTAGGAGAGATGTGCAGAAATACTTCTTCATGGAAAGGGTGGTGGATGCATGGAACAGCCTGCCAGAGAAGGTGGGGGGGGCAAAGACTGTGGGGAGCTTCAAGCATGCGTGGGATAAGCACAAGGTGAATTTTTTATATCTGTTGCTGCACGGAGGTAAAAGGCCTGCAGAGCCCCACTCTTTTGTAGGTGGACAGAGTCTTCCCTTGTCTCAGGACCTAAGGACACAATTCCACCATCTCAAATAGAAAGGAAATTCTTTGCAAAAAATTGAGTCAATGCACCAGTTAGTGTTCAGCTTAACACCACAGAAGTAGGGAAATGTGGCATTAGGGTTTCCAACAGTAACTCCCCCCTCCAAGAAACAAAAGGACAAGATCACACAAGCAACCACAGATGGACACCATCAGGTAAGACAACATACAACACAAATGCAGTAGCACTGATGTGCTACCTTCGCAGATTTGTACCTGCGATAGCATGCATGAGTACCTTTGGCTGCTGCGCTTCTGCAGACAGAAGGTCCCATGGGGCCTGTGGCTCTGCAGCCAGAAGTGCTCATGCATGCTGTATGAAGTAGCTTGCTAGATAGTATGATCCACTAGTGCATGGTTTTCTATATGCAGCTGCATAATTGAAAAGCTGCTACCCTCTTGAACATGCTGCAACAGTACTTCCCCTGTTCTTCTGTAGCCAGAAGTTGGTGTGTATGTCTTATGCCTGTGGCTGAAGAGGCACAGGCCCCTTAGTGGCCTGCACTTCTGCAGACAGAAATACTGTTACAATGTCGGTATCATGGATTTTGTGCTGCCTGCGCCTCAGCAGTCAGAAGTCAGTGTGTATTTCTTACACCTGTAGCTGCAAAAGCACAGGCTCATCAAGTGTGTGTATGCCTTACAATGTGCATGAGTACCTGAGGCTACAGAAGGGCAGGTCCCATAGAGGCCGGCGCTTCTGCAGAGAAAGGAACTCTTGTAATCTGGATATTATGGATTTGTATCTGTGGCTGCTGGGGTCTGTGCTTCTGCACACAGAAGCAGTGTTGCGATCTGAGTATCGTGGATTTCTATCTGCAGCAACTAGTGAGTGTGTATGTCACGTGTGCATGCTGCATATATTTATTTATTTATTTAGTGATTCGGAAAAGACCTTTGAGCGCAAGCTCTTACAAAGGTTCCGCGTCATAGACTGCAAAACAAAGTACAATAGGAGAAAGCAAAGGTACATTACAATGAACGATACAGCTTGGATTCAGAACTTACAGAATAACTCAAAACATAGGTACAAGTTAAATAACAAGAAAAACACTTTATGGGGGGGGGGATAAGCAGCCACAAAGTGCCTTGTCAGTTGTTCAGAGTGACAGGGATAGCTGGCAGTGGGGTGAAGAAAGGAGACACGAGAGAGGGGTATGTACTGTGGTGGAGGTGAAGGGTGGGGGAAGAAGGGCGATAAGGTATAGGGAGAAATCGTGGGGTGAGGGGAGGCTGAGTGGAGAGGACATGCTAGAGTAAAATGGTGGGGTGTGAGGGGGCATGGTCAGGCAGCCTGCATTAGTAGTGAGTGTTAGGGAAACTCACAGGACTGTGAGTTGGAGGAGGGGAAGGGGGTGGTGGGTGCCGAAGGAGCATGACGCAAACTGATTGCTGGGGCAAGTCACAATACAAATCCACAAAGGCAGCACATCAATGCTTCTGCATTTGTGTGATCTGGAAACAGTTGCATGTTATCTTATCTGATGATGGCTTTCTGTGGTTGCTTGTGTGGTCTTGTCCTTTTACTGCTTGGAAGGAGTGGGGACTGGAGTTAAAGTATGAAACCTTAATGCCACATTTCCCTAGTTTTGTGGTGTTAAGTTGAACCCTAACTGGTGCCTTAACACAGTTTTTTTGCAAAGTATAAATATGTATATAACATACAAAGGGGGTCTGTGTGATACACAGTTTATTTTGACAAGTTTTCAGTAAACTCTGGTAACCTCATAGGTGCTGGAGTCATGAGTGATGGTCCCAAGTTCACTGTAAATGAGTAAAAATAAACTGTGTATCACACAAGCCTTTCCATCACATATTCAACTTCTGTAATTGAGAGGACCTTTCTCGTGCACTTGTTTTTTAATCTTTTTTTTATTTCTTATTTAGTCAGGTGGACCTTTTGTATTTTTTTAACTTACTGCTAACCATTGTTGTGTGTATGAATGGTGGATGTATAATGGTGTGTGATTTGTTAGTGTACATGAATGGATGACTTGTGTGTATTGTGATTAGTGGATGTAGCACGGGAAAATGGCACTGATTGCTTGAGAGGCGTAGCTAGGTGTGTGGTGGGTGGGGTTGACAGTGCAGTTATAATTCAGTACACCAGGAGGCATCTTTGGAGGAGGATCCAGTGTGTGACATTCAATGAGTTGGCGGCAGCATGTTTGGAGCATTGAGGGAAGCAAAGAAGGCCTTCGGATATACCTGGGAGACAGCAGTGGAAGTTGTGGAGTGGAGTACATCGGAGATGGTGGAGGAGCGGCAGCCAAGAACCAGGAAGAGAGTGACGGCGGTGAGTGGTGATGGAGTGGTGGCTGAAATGGATGCCTTCAGAGTCGGACAGGAGCAGCATCCATTGAAGAGGCATCATTTTCAGTTCTGGGGGTTGGTGATTCTTTGGTGGAGAGGGCATCAGTGGAGTTCCCAGATGACCTGAAGAAAGAATCATCGGGATCGGAGGTTCAGTCTTCAGCAGCATTGAGAGGTGTTCTTTGGCAATTTGGAGTCAGAGTTACCATGCAGACTTCTGGATCATCTTTGGAGAAATTCTTTGGCATCTTAGATCTTCCCTTGGATTATGACATGATGAGTCACAACTTACTCTATGTATTTTTCTTATAGTAGGGCTTTTCATATTTTAGGGGACTTTATTTTATGGTTTGAATCATGGATTCTTCATTTTCCTTTAGCTAACTCATCTGGATTATGGAATTATCATTCACCTGGATCATGGATTCATAATTTTCTTCAGGATGTTGGAGTTTGTGGAATTATTCACTTTTTTTTACAATGTTATTTTTGGTGGGGTTTTTTTGGCAGGTATTAGTCTGTGGATTTCTTTGGAGTGGACATGAAGATAAGGTAAGAAAATGTATAAAACATTTACTGAAGTAAAAAAGTTACAGCTTTTTTTTAAATATTAAATAGTTTTAACATTTAATATGAAAGCTGTAAACATGTTAGTTATTGCTTAGTGATATTAGTGTTACAACAAGATTTGTGTATTTTTCCAACAAGTTTGAAAATTGATCAAGGGTCAGCAGTAATCAGGACTCTAGGCCTTTCTATACTGAGTTATTGCAGATCCAGAAACAAATGGTTTGATACCTTTTATTGGACCAACATAGTTACAACAAAAGAAAACAGTGCTTAACCTTTTGGACCAGTCAAGTCCTTCCTTGGAAGCTTATGACAGTTGTTTGGAAAATTTCATCCTATTAACACCCAGATCATACATAAAAAAAAAAAAATTCTTACTGGTTTCAAGTACCTTTAAAAAAAATAATGGGTTTAAATGCAAGCAACCAGTTTAAGTCAGCTGGCATCTGTGAAGTACTCCAAGGTCAAATGTCAACAGAAGCAGATAAGAGGACTCCTTCAAGATGCAAGACAGTTTCACTTACAAATGGATGAGTGACTGTATTATGAGAATACACTCTTAATTAAATGCAATACCTTTAGACTTAATACCCACTTAAGTACATATTAAAAATGTGATAGTATTCCAAGTTAAAATATAAAATAGAAATGTTCTATCTATGGCCTTAGGTGGGTAAAAGAAAAGTTTCCCTAGAGCAAACAAACTGTTTCACACATTCATACAGTATTAAACCTGGAGACAATTTATCAACTATATACTCAACCAGATAATACATTCCATAAACATTAAAACCTTAAGGGCTGTAACAAGATTTTTTAACAAGAAATAACCATTGTCAGAATTAGAGCCCAATAAAGAAAAAATAAATATGTTCCATCTCAGCTGTATAGTGTCTCGCCCTATCAAGATGCCCTGCCTGCTGCATCAGGCCCTATGGGATGGGCATCCTGGGTGCGATCTGGGAGTTATGGGGTAACCCTGCGTTCTTTATACAGCCTGCCCATCTCACTGCTATGATGGATTTCTGTAACTGAAGGTACGTTATCCACAACAGCTTAAATAGTCCAATTAAAAGAGTAAGGTATTTTCACTACCACAGACAACCTGTGGAGATAATTTACCTGCAAGAAACACACCTGACCCCCCACAGAGCCTCAGAAGCTGTCCTGTGGGGGCAGGTTTATCAAAAGAGTCAGGTATTTTCACTACCACAGACAACCTGTGGAGATAATTTACCTGCAAGAAACACACCTGACCCTCCCCCACAGAGCCTCAGAAGCTGTCCTGTGGGGGCAGGTTTATCGTTTATTCTTCCTCTTACCCTTTCTGGTGCATGTTGTCAAGGCTTAGGTCAGGAAGCATAGGAAGACCAGGAACAGTTGTAAAATTTGCAAGTAGCGTTTTATTATCAACAATAGAATAAAAACAAAAAACTGTTCAGGATAGCTATGTACAAAGGCAGTACAAACAGAGAAAACAAAATTCTTCATCTGAGGGTTTCGTTTCAATTCCAAGTGTCAATCTCTCCTTCTCACTCCCCAGCAAAAGCATTGCTGCTCTTTTTTTTATAAGTCTTTGCCTGGAAACTTGTTCAGAGACTTCCTGTTTCTCACAAAATGTTCTCATCAGTTTCTATGCGGGTGCAACAGACAAAACATGGTCCCAAGCTGGCCTCCTGCTGATAGTTCTGCAAAAGAGTTTGCAAACTGAGAGTAGCTCAAACTGCATCTCAGGTTAACCCCCTAAATTTCAAATAGTTTTTTGGAATCATTTCAACAATATAACTATATACAGTTTCAAAACAGAGGGATCCCAGTATCGCATAAAAAATTCACATACTGTATATTTTATAACTGCAAATATGCAAGGGGGAAGAAAAGACAGAAACAGCAAGTGAAAGAGAAATAGTGAGAGACGGAGAATCGTGAGACCATCAGAGTGATCAGTTCCTAGGTCTCACGAGAACATTTGGTTGTGCAACCAGACAACAGACAGAATAGGAGAGGAAAGAACAGATCCTTGCATTTAACTTGTTCTGCATAGCAAATGGGGCAGGGCCTTATTCAACCCTGTTACAGTGCATTGGCCATCTGGGATTTAGACAGGATAGGGAGGATGGTGACAAGAGAATGGGGGAAGCTGGGGGTGCTGCTACACCTGGATATCAAATGATCTGGTGAACCAGTTGGTGGAGATGGTGAAGCAGAACTTTCACTGACTGAGGGACAGACTGATGGCACACTAAGCCTACCTGGCCTCTTCTGAGGTCCTCCCTGTGTGGGGCAGGGAGGGAAAGAAGGGTGGAATGAGTAGGGAAAAGATAGAAGCATTTAATGGGTGCCTTAAGGGATGGTGTCAGAAGAAGGGGTATCTCTTTGTAGGGCACTGGGGGGACTTCTGGGAAATGAGGATCTTCATGGGGGATGGACTCCATTTGACAAGAGAAGGGGCCAGTGCACTGAAGTAGAAGTTTGACATCTATACTGGGCAGTTAAATTAACTGTGGGGGAGAATGAGACTAGGAGAAGCACAGTGATGGAAGATAGGAAGGGGAACCTAGCTAGTGCTCCCCAAAGCTGGAGGCCTGTAGCAGTACAGTGGGTAAAAATAGAGTTGAGGTCCAAACTGGGCTAGGGAAAGAAACATTTGAGAGGGAGAACACAAAGTGTGCAATCACCACACCACAAAAACAACAACAAAAAAACTAAGAAGGCCTGGGAAGAATAAGAGAGAAAGACAGGTAAATAGAAAAATGGGTTCAGGAGTTAGATGGAAAGGGGTCTGCCTTAACCCCAGCAGCCTGACTATCAATAAGGTACAGGATGGTGGCATTTTGCACAGAAAGAGATGCTCAAGGACAAGGGGGAATGATATGAAGCTAGAAGGGGGAAGACTTAGAGGGAATGTGAGGAAATACTTCTTTACGGAAAGGGTGGTAGATGTCTGGAACAGCCTACCAGCAGAGGTGATGGGTATCAAAATGATAAAAGGTTTCAAACATGCATGGGATAGACACAGTGGGATCTTGGTAACAGGGCTGGGTGGGGGGTTAGGCGGAAATCAATTAGTGTCTATGGTAGCACAGTAGGTAGGGACCTTAGGGCAGACTAGGTGGGCCAGAAAGTCCTTTCCTGCTGACAGCTTCTATGTTTCTATGTAATAAAATCAGAGAGCTCTAAGCAATAATGGCAGATACTGAGATGGACCTTGTGGCCATCACAGAAACATGGGAATCAGAAAAAAATGACTGGGACCTGAAAGTTCCTGGGTACTCAATGTTCAGGAGGGACAGAGGAAAAGGTAGAGGGGGAAGAGTGTCCTTTTATATCAAGGATGACATTGGGGTTGTGGAAAATACGTGCATCAGGGTAGTAATGGGGAGACAGAGTCACTATGGGTACAACTGACGGTGGCCTCAGGCAAAAAGCTACACTGGGGGTGATCTATAGACCATAAGGACAAGGGGAAGAGATGGACAGAGCTCTTGGGGAAGAACAAGAGATGGAAGTAGCAAAGGGGGAAGTAGTAGTAGTACTGGGTGAATTGAACCTCCTGGATATTGACTGGGATGTTCCAGTGGCCATGAGCACCCGAAGTCAAGTCTTGCTGAATACATTCCAGGACTGTCTTCTGGTACAGATAGTTAAGGAACCCACCAGACAGGAGACCATTCTTGATGTGGTGCTAACCAACTCAGAGGTGGTAGGAGTTGCAAGCATAAGGAAGGAAGCCACTGGGTAACAGTGATCACAACTCTATTTGGTATGAACTGACCCTTGGGACTGGAAAACTACAATCAACAGCTGTGGTCCTTGATTACAGATGGCCAGATTTCAACAGGATGAAGGAGTTCATCCAGGACATCAGACAGGGTAGACAACATAGGAGATGTGGAGGAGAGATGGGGGACAATAAATGGTGCCATTCTCAAGGCATCTAAGTTATGTATGAGAATAGTGACCAAAAGTAACAAGTTCAAGAAACCATTATGGTTTTCGGAAATGGTCAGGGAAGTAGTGAGGACCAAGAAAAAGGCCTTCTCCAGGTACAAGCCTGTCCGAACTCCTTGCCCTGTGAAGTTCCTCAAGGCTCAATCTTGTCACTGATGCTGTTCACAGTTTACATGCTACCCCTGGGTGAGCTCATCAGATGTTACAGTCTGGGTTTTCACTGTTATGCAGATGATACCCAGCTGTATATGTCTTTTGCCCCCAGGACAAATAATGCCATGGAGGTGCTAAATAAATGCCTAACCAAGATCCAGGACTGGATGTCCTCTAACTGGCTGCAACTAAACCCCGACAAGACAGAGGTACTCGTGATCGCGCCTGGTCACTAGCAAGATGAGGCTGCTACTTGGTCAGGAACATGGTTGTTCCTTGGCCCCACTCTGCTGGTGGTAGCCACTAGGGTGAGAAATCTGGGCATCATCCTTGACAATGGTTTGATGCTTGAAGCTCAGGTGTCACCCGGATCAAACCCCCTAATTCCACCTGCTGATCTGCCCATGCTGATACGTGCCTTTGTCATGTCAAGGCTAGACTATGGTGATGCTCTTTACTTTGGGATCAGTGGAGGGAATCCCCATCGACTGAAGCTGGTGCAGAATGCAGCCAGGTTGCTGACGGGCCTTCCCAGGTCCTGTCACATGACCCCGGTCCTGCAGGACCTGTATAGGCTGCCTGTTAGATGGAGGATCATCTTCAAGGTGGGCTTGCTCACCTATAAAACCCTATACGGCTCAGGCCCTGGCTACTTGAGTGAACTCCTGACCCCTGCCCTCCTGGTGTGCTCGCTCTGCTCCTTGACCAAAGGCCTCCTGGCAGTTCCAAGGGCCAGGTTGAAAACCTCGGGAGACCATGCATTTGAGGTGGCCGGCCGGGCCCTCTAGAAATCACTCCCCAGATCTCTAAGGGAGGCCCCATCGGTGGAGGCTTTTAAGAGGGGTCCGAAGGCACATCTTTTTTTTAGTTAGCTACAGCATGGATCTTATTTATTTATTATTGATTTTAATTGTCTATACTTATTTTAATGACCCTGTATTTCTCGTATATAATGCTGTATGTTTCTTACAACTCCTTGTAATGTGTGCAAAGCCGCTGGGATTGGGTGCTAGATAAATAAAGATTTACTTACTTACATACTTACAAAGAAAAGCAAGGGGAGGAAGATTGGGAGAACACTTATTGAGACATAAGGAGACAAAGAATGTGGTTAGGGAGGCAAAAACAGACACACAGCTGCATACTGCAGATGGGTTCAAGAGCAAAGAGAAACAATTCTTCTGGTATATTAGGGAAAAAAAGGAAGAAAAGAGGGGGAATTGTTAGGTTACCTGAGGGGGGCAGGGTGATAGAGAAGGACATGCAACAGGCTGCCATCCTTAATGATTATTTCTGCTCTGTCACTAGCGTGGTCACTAGCATGATGAGGCTGCTACTTGGTCAGGAACATGGTTGTTCCTTGGCCCCACTCTGCTGGTGGCAGCCACTAGGGTGAGAAATCTGGGCATCATCCTTGACAATGGTTTGATGCTTGAAGCTCAGGTGTCACCCGGATTAAACCCCCTAATTCCACCTGCTGATCTGCCCATGCTGATACGTGCCTTTGTCACATCAAGGCTAGATTATGGTAATGCTCTTTACTTTGGGATCAGTGGAGGGAATCTCCATCAACTGAAGCTGGTGCAGAACGCAGCCAGGTTGCTGACGGGCCTTCCCAGGTCCTGTCACATGACCCCAGTCCTGCAGGACCTGCATAGGCTGCCTGTTAGATGGAGGATCATCTTCAAAGTGGGCTTGCTCACCTATAAAGCCCTATACGGCTCAGGCTCTGGCTACCTGAGTGAGCTCCTGACCCCTGCCCTCCTGGTGCGCTCGCTCTGCTTCTTGACCAAGGGCCTCCTGGCAGTTCCAAGGGCCAGGTTGAAAACCTCGGGAGATCATGCATTTGAGGTGGCCAGCCCGGCCCTCTAGAAATCGCTCCCCAGATCTCTAAGGGAGGCCCCATCGGTGGAGGCTTTTAAGAGGGGTCCAAAGGCACATCTTTTTTTTAGTTAGCTACAGCATGGATCTTATTTATTATTGATTTTAATTGTCTATACTTATTTTACAGACCTTGTATTTCTCGTATATAATGCTGTATGTTTCTTACACCTCCTTGTAATGTGTGCAAAGCCTCTGGGATTGGGTGCTAGATAAATAAAGATTTACTTACTTACATACTTACAAAGAAAAGCAAGGGGAGGAAGATTGGGAGAACACTTATTGAGACATAAGGAGACAAAGAATGTGGTTAGGGAGGCAAAAACAGACACACAGCTGCATACTGCAGATGGGTTCAAGAGCAAAGAGAAACAATTCTTCTGGTATATTAGGGGAAAAAAGGAAGAAAGGAGGGGGAATTGTTAGGTTACCTGAGGGGGGGCAGGGTGATAGAGAAGGACATGCAACAGGCTGCCATCCTTAATGATTATTTCTGCTCTGTCTTCACTAAGGAGGACTGCAAACCCTTGACAGAAAGTGGGATCAAAGTGACCAGGAAGGAGGGTCCTGGAGATGAGGCAGACAGTATTTACAAGTGAAAGGGTGCAGAAAAGGCTAGCAGCCCTAAAGATAGATAAGGACCTGGGACCAGGTGGGTGCATCTGAGGATGCTCAAGGAAATGGTAGAAGGAACTGGCTAAACCTCTGGCAGGATTATTCAATAGCTCATTACAGACAGGGGTAGTTCCAAAGGACTGGAGGGTGGAGGACATAGTTCCACTCTATAAGGTGTTGGGACAAGGAACAAGAATGGAACTACAGACCTGTCAGTCTTACCTCTGCTGTAGGAAAGCCGATGAAGTCACTGTTCAAAGAGAACATCGTGGACTACCTGCAGTACAGTGGTTTTCAGGATAGTAAACAACACATGTTCCTGACAGAGAGGCCTTGTCAGATTAACCTGATAGTTTTATTTGACTAAATGATGAAGGCATTGGATAGGGACCATTCCATGGATTTACTCTGCTTCAACTTCAGCAAGGCTTTCGATTTGGTGCCTCACAGACGACTGCTGAAGAAGATAGAGGATTTGGGTGCAGCTAGGTACATAGTAAGATGGGTAGGTAACTGGCTAAAGGGAAGGCAACAGAGGGGTGTGGTTAATGCATCAGAAGAGAAGGTCACAAGTGGGGTACCATCTGCCTGGGCCCAGTCCTCTTCTGTATGTTTATCAGCAACACTGGAGAAGGAACCTGGGGCAGGTTGTGTCTCTGCGCAGATGACACTAAGTTCTGCGGGAGGGTGGATAGCGACAAGGGAATTAGGGAAATGCAGAGTGACCTGCAAAAGCTAGAGAGGTGGTCTAAGGTTGGAGGGCCCTGCGCTCCCGCAGGCAAATAAGAATATGCTTTTACTATCTCAAAAAGTAAGGACATTCTTTGCAAAAAACATTGTTAATAAATTAGTTAGGGTTCCAGTGCCAAAATCAGGGAATTGTCATGTTAGGGTTTCCAACTCTAACACCCCAACCCCACCCTGCAGGCAGAAACAAGCATGGAGTGTGCCTTGGGGTTGTCAACCCTAACAGTCACCCCATTCTTATATGCTGTACCCATCTCAACTTATTTACTTATGGAATAGGGTGAGGTTAGGGCTGACAACCTCAAGGCACACCCCACACCTGTTGCTGCCTACAGGGTGGGGGCGTTAGGGTTGGAAACCCTAACATGACATGTCCTTACGTTTGATGTTGGAACTCTAACTAGTGCATTAATGAAGTTTTTTTTGCAAAGAATATTTATATAAGGGGTTTATGTTATGGCACGGTTTCTGAAGTATGCAATTCTAAATTTAGCATAGTGGTTTTGGAGCCAAGATGAAATAGAAAATAGCACCATTATTTTACTATTTCACAATGTAACCCCTCCCTCTCCCCCGGCTACTTTACACAGTTAGCTACCCCTGGTACCCATTACTGGGTAAAGACTTCAGAAACACATTTAGACAACTGGTACCACCGCTAGCTTTGGGAATGTATAACAGGCTCATTATTTCTAGAGATCAAAGGTTGGGGGTGTACAAAAGCAATTTGACCTATTAGCAGGGTTCGATTTTAAGATTGTTTTACCAGTCCAAAACCTAGTGCAAATTGGCCAGGGCTAGAGCAGATAACCCTCTACTTGTCCATCTTGACTAGTGCAGGTTTTCCATGGCTGTTGATGAAGTTAAAAATGTGTCTACTTTAGCAGGCTCAAGTTCTCGTGCTAATCTCTTTGTGTTCCAGATGGCCTGCTGTGATTAACACCTCATTAAAGGGGCACTGTCAACTTTACCCTTCCATTTTTAGTCACACGTTAGCAGGGTGCCGCGTGACACACACCTATTAAAAAATGACTTTAGTATGCCCCTGTACATCTTAAACTTAATCCATTGTGCCAGTTTTTGGTTTTTTTTTACTATGCCTTTTGTCCACCCCCGTCAGGACTTTCTGCCTGCCCTGGTCACAGTCCTCGCCACCCTCCACTCTCATATGGCTGAGACTCCCCAGCTGCCCTCTTGGCTTACCCCCCAGGGTGGGGCTGCGGCACATGCCAAGGCTCTGCGGACACAGGTCCAGTCTGGGGAGCCAGCCAGGAGCTGATGAAGGTGCGGTGAGGTGGGCATCATGGAGACGCTGGTGATAGTGTTTTTTCCCCTGTAGGCTTTGGGGCGGGGATGCACAATGATGACCTGCGTTCGCCCCGTCCCCCAGATGTCCAGATGCTGGCTGCTTGTGGTGCTCCCAGTTTCCACCATGGGTCCCTCTATGCACCGGATAGTCTCCCTGCCTTCCCCCCAGAGAAGGAGAGCAGTCCATGGGACGCTCCATCCTTCTCCCCTAGCCGGCCCTCTGACGACCGGGGTCCGTTCCTGAACCCAGGTCGCCGCCATCGCAAGTGGAAATCCAACCGCTGCGCCAATGCACCTGCTTATTGTGCCAGTTTTGTTAATATTTGCATTATTAGTTGGTCGCTTGGACTGACATTAACTCACCCACCAACCGGAAGCATATCCTGGGTGAGACCGTGCGTCTGCTGTGAGCGTGATCCCGAAGTGCGTTTTTTAGTATGCAAAGTGAAAAATCCAGTTGCACCTCTGCATTACATAGAAACATAGAATTTGATGGCAGATAAGGACAGCTTGGCCCACCTAGTCTGCCAATTTCCCTATCTGATGGATAAGCTGCAGATCCTAGTTAACCAACAGCCTACTTCCTCCTACCCCCCACTAGAACTGCATTAAGTCTGTCCCATGCATTCTTGAATTCCCCCACTGCTCTTAACTCCATGCCCTCTCAGGAAGGCTGTTCCATACATCCACAACCATCTCCGTGAAAAAATACTTCCTAACATTACCTCTGAGCTGTCCCCCCTCTATCTTCATTGTGATGTTATGAACTGTTCCTGATGTATACAATCAAAAACTGAGCACTGAAAGTACTGCAGATTACTTTTATAAACCGGGGGCTGAAAACCCGTGCATGTGCAAGCATGCACGAGATCTTCATGCTGCTCTTACGCATGCAAGGGATTTCGGCCCCCAGTTTACAAAAGTAATTTGCATTACTTTCGGTGCTCGGTTTTTGATCGTATATGCCAGGAACAGTTCAGAATATCACAATTTAGAGGCACAATTGGATTTTTCACTTTGCATGCCAAAAACACACTTCAGGATCGCACTCACAGCAGACACGCGGTCTCACCCAGGATATGCTTCTGGTTGGCGGGTGAGTCAATGTCGGTCCTAGCGACCAACTAATAATGCAAATAGTAACAAAACTGGCACAATGGATTAAGTTTAAGATGTACAGGGGCATACTAGAGCCAGTCGTTACTAGGTGTGTGCCACGAGGCACACTGCTTACGTGTGACTAAAAACGGAGGGACAAAGCTGACAGTGCCCCTTTAAGAGTTGCAGTCATCTGGCACTTCAAGTGGGGGATCCCACAAAAGGCTCAATGTCAGTCATTATCACTCCACTGTTAGAACTTTCAGCTAGCTCAGGGTGTGATCAAGGGTAGAAGCTGTTAGTCACTAGCTTCCAGTTTTCTGAATGTGTCTCTGTCTGACAGTCTGTCCCATATTATTAAGACCAGTGCCCCTCATTTCCCTACATTTTGAGTGTCTGTATCAAACATTTCAGTGAAAAAATGCTAAGAGGGATACAGGGTCCGCTCTGCAGGTGGTGGGTTTTATCCCACCCCACCATCGCTGCTCCCTCTCCCCTTCAAATCTCTCAACTCTGTACTTTCACTGGACACCACTGCAGACATAGAAACATAGAAACATAGAAGTTGACAGCAGATAAGGAACGCAAGTCTGCCCATTTCTTTTTCTACCTTAGCTTCTGAAAAGCTTCTGCAAAGCTTCTGAAGAAGGACCTGGTTGGTTTGAAAGCTAGAGCACTTTGTTCTTTTCTGTAACATCCATGTTGGTCCAATAAAAGGTATCAAATCATTTGTTTCTGGATCTGTTCTTAAAAGGACCAATACGGCACCTACTAAATTGTTTTCCTACCTTATAAATGTACCATCGGCCTTTGCTCTGTCAATGGCCTATCTATTCATACTTATCTGTATTTATTTTATTTAGATTTTGGTAACCGGGTAAGCCCACTGAAACCAAGGGTCCCTTTTTCAGGAGTGACCCGGAATTAGTTACAGCAAGAGACATGTAAAAAAACAGTTATACATTTTTACAGTAATTACATATGTTGCTCAGTAGAAATTTGCGACAGTAGACTGGGGAAACAGTAAGGATTCTCTTATGCCTATCCCATGCCTGTTTGAAGTCCTGCACTGTATTCATATCCACCATTTCCTGAGGTAGGCTGTTCCATGCATCCACCACCCTCTCTTTGAAAAAGAACTTTCTCATATTACCCCTTAATCGGCCTCCCTCTAATCTCAAGCTGTGTCCTCTTGTCCTGCTGTTTTTCTTATATTGAAACATGTTAGACTCTTTCACCTTGTTAATGCCTTTAAGGTGTTTGAATGTTTCGATCATATCACCTCTCTTCCTCCTTTGCTCTAGGGTATACATATTGAGCACTGTTAATCTATCCTCATATGTTTTCTGATGCAGTCCCTGCACCATTTTGGTTGCCCTTCTCTGGACTGCCTCAATTTGGTTAATGTACTTGTGAAGGTGTGGCCTCCAGTACTGCACGCAGTGCTCCAGATGGGGCCTAACCAGTGTCTTGTAAAGAGGGATTACTACCTCCCTCTTCCGACTTGTGATACCCCTACTAATACACCCTAACATCCGCCTAGCCTCACCTACTGCTTTAGTGGTCTACTTGGATGATTTCAGGTCATCAGTGATGATGATGCCCAAGTCTCTTTCTTCCCTTGTGACTGCCAGCAACTCCCCTCCATGCCTATAGGTGGCATACTCTGAAATGATTATCCATAGACCCACAGCTGCAATTACTGGCAAGTGTAGGGGTCCCCAGCTCTTCTAAATTGACCATGCCAGCCAACGCCATTCATACAGTCTCACCCTTATCCTACCCAGCATCTCCTTTCATCCTAGAAACAAAGGTTTGGAGCATGTATGGTACAAAATATCTCAATAAAACACATAATTTGAAAGGTTAAAATAAGCATTCCTGGTGTGCATAGATCATCCTATATAGACACAAGAGTAGTATAGTGTCATACCTGTGTACTGTTTACCCTGGCCTGATGAAAGGAGAATGTTAAAAAAAAACTGTTATTGTTGGGCCATGGCATGTTAAAATCAATACTTCTAACAATAAAAATGTCATTAAGTTTTCTGTTTCCCAAGCCTTATAGGCTTGTGTAGCCCCCTCCCCAAAGAAATCCTAGATGTGCTCCTGGCTTACTTGACACTGTATGAAAACTTCCAGAAATACCGGACTCCAGTTGATCACAGGGTGGGGGGCTGAGAGTGTCTTTCTCTGCCTGACTCTGTTCATTGTCCCGTGGGAGGTGGTGAGAGTGTGTTGATGCCAGTTATTGTGTGTGCACGGCTAGGTCTACTTGACTGAAAATTTGCTGCTGTGTTATCCTCTGGTTTGAGATGGAGGGGTTGCAGAAAGAGGAAGAGAAGAGTACATGGTACAAAACAATGGGGGGGGCACACTGTGTGTGATGACATTGCAGTTTTTTTCTGATGGGTCCAGAAGCAATGTGGGAGCAGGATAAATGTTCAACAATCAGAGTATTTTGGGGGGGCGCTAGAGCAGGGCCAGATTAAGGCATAGGCCACATAGGCACAGGCCTAGGGCCCCTGCCTGGTAGGTGGGCCCCAGCAACCTCTAACACATATTTACTATATATTCTTTTCTTTCTGCCTGAGGTGCATTTTTTTGTAAAGGACTGAGCTACTGAGTAATCTGAACAAGGTAAGGCCTGAATTGTGACATGAGTCTTACCTCCCTGATTAGGTGTTAAGTGCAATTGATAGCTTCAGGGAGGCCAGGCCAGGCTGAGCTTTAAGGTGTGAACAGGCCCATTTCCTTTGTTTGTCTGTCATCCCCATTTAGAATCCCCACTTAGAATCAAGCCTCACTCTTACATATAAAAGATTAATAGTGCAATTCAATGTGTATGCTTCATATTTAATCGTACTCCTAAAATTAAGAAATCTATATTTAATTCCCTCATCTCACTCACTGAAATTCTGAATTTAACATAGCTCCATTTTTAGGGTGAATAAACAAACGTATTTCCAGATTCCCATCAGTAAATCTTGCAATTTATTGATCCTGGATTACTTACCAATAACAGAAATGTTTTATCCTGAGAATGATTTCATCCAACAATCACTCACTTTTGCAATCTGATCTCTAAAATTCATGACTCCTCTAGTAAACCACCGTCTTAACTCCTACACCACCCAGGACCTTGCCTCTTTTAGAGATGGGTCCCTACTCTACCCAGCAAAACTCCCACATCCTGGTTCATACTACCTGACAGGACAAAATACTAACACGCAGACTGCAAGCACACACATGTGTGTTTGGGTTGGGGGGCTTTGAAGAAATACAAATTATGACATTTCACACCCAAAAAATTATTTTTCACCAGGCCATTAAGTAATTATTTTCTCTCAATGATCAAAACTCTGACTATTGCTATTTTTCCCTACTGATATTATTAGTTTCATTAATTTTGAAGCATTTCAGTTGGCTTATTTATGTTTTACGCCACCGTTTTGGGGACAGTAAGAACATTTTTTTCAAGTTTCAGTAACTCATTTGCAATGTCCAGGAAGTGCAGTCATTGTGAAAGGGCACAGTCATGGCAAAGGGGCATGGTTGTGGTGAGGGAGGCCTCAGATTTCTCCTGGGCCTAGGACCCCAGGTTGCCTTAATCTGGCCCTGCACTAGAGAGGCATCTTTCAGGTTGGAAGCACTCCACGAGAGCTCTCTACACTAGAGATTTTCGATTAAAAATAAAGCAAGAATTTCTGGATAAAGCTAACAAATAACAGCAGTTTTGTATTCCTGAAACCATCTGGAGCTTGAAGATATCACTTTCACCATGGTTCGTCAAAAAGGGCAACAGCCGGGGCCATCCAAAGATCAGCACCAGTTGAAGGCTTCTGGAGCGGCAAGTACTGGAAATGAGGGTGACCAGGCCTCATCGGAACCACCGTGGAAGGCGCTACTTGAGTCCATGAAAGCAATGGGTGCAAAAATTGAAAAAAATTTACAAAAGTTAGAAGTCCATGATTCTGCTATCCAGTCGCTAACAGGCTCAGTGGCTGAGGTGGAAAAACACTTGGTTTCTACCATGGCCGTGGTGTCCACACTTATCAAGGAAAATACTCAGCTCCAGAACTACATGGAGGCGATCAAAAATGAGATTCAATTGGGAAATATACGTTTGGTTGGGGTCCCTGAGGGAGTTGAGGGGCCGAATCTATTAAAATTCCTGATTGACTGGCTGCAAGAAACCCTGACCTTACCTAAGGAATTTGAATTGTCCTCCCTTAAGAAAGCCTACAGGGTTAATCCCAGGGTGCGCCCGGCAGAACCGCTCCAGCCATGCACTATCCTGCTGAGATCTCTGGGCTCGGACATTAGAGACATGCTAATTCTGGTGGCCAGGGCGGCCTATCCTTTGAAAATAAATGGCTCCAATATTAAATTATACCCCGACCTGTCCTTCCAGACATGGCCCGGAGAAAGGGCTTTGATGTGGTGCGGCAAAGACTCAGGACATTAGGCATCATTCATTCATTTTTATTGCCTGCCAGACTGAAAATCGTGTATGGAGGTAAGACATGGCATTTTGGCAATCCTACAGATGCAGGCTGCTGAGTCGAGAAAGTTGAGGCTGAATTTGTGGGGCACAGGGAAGCCCCAGAACACCAGCAATCGGACTCAGATTCAGATGGGTGATTCTCGATGGCTGGGTATGTTGCAGGTTACGAGTCGGGACTGAATGCAGTACCAGATATGCTTAAATACATACCAGGACTTTTATCTTCTTTTTGGACTTCCTAAAGTGACTTGAATATCGGGATTAAGTAATGTTAATTTTTTGAGGGCTGGATGGGGTCGCAAGATAGTAAAGGAATTATATTATGCTGTTTATGCAGTATTTTATACAACTAGAACTTGTTTCAAAGAGCGTGGGTGGATGTTTCTTCCTATCAACCTCCAGTACCTCGTAATAACTGCTGCATATGTTTAACCAACTAACGTCAGGTACAGCTTTAGTTAAAACCAGATAATTAAGAATATGCTTTTTCAGACTTTTGGTGGTTATAAAAGTTTGTTTACTTCTTTCTGGTTGCGAAGGGCTCTAATGGGGTCTAGAATGTGTTTTGTTCTCCCTAATTACTACCAGGTTAAATAGCAATCTGTTGATTGTGTTACATATTTCTATTTTTATTACTCCCTATAGGATATACTTTCTACCTATAAAGAGGCTGGCAATTTACTATGCATTAGTGGAGCTAAATTTATTTTATGGGACTCCCCACTTCCTACTGTAAAAGATTACAGGGTTATAGTGAAAGTGATTATCACAGTTGTGTATATGGCATGTTACATCTAATCCCTGTATGAGCAATCTGAATGTTCATTGTTTATCAATGCAAAAACCAACAAACATAAAGTTAAAAAAATAATCAGAGTATTTTCTTGGCTTGCATTTTTTCCTGTATAAGTGATCAAAATGTACCATTACAATTGGAGGCTAGTGCAACAATTTGCAGGCTAGTGCAATTTTGAATCAACTTGTCCTGCTGGCTAGTGCGAAAAAAAGTTATGGTTGACCCCTGCCTATTAGGTATTTACAAAATCAGGTCCTGAGGAGATAACTTTTGCTATGACTATGGTAGATCTAACCTCTGGAGGGGTACCCAGCAACTCCACACAGGTGGCAATAACATAACTGTCCAGACCAAAGTTGGGGTTCAAGAGTGTGACTTTATTCCAAAAGATGTTCTCTAAAGCAAGAGTAGACCCTCAAGGTTTTCACAACATGGCACTAGGAACTTGCAGAACAACAAATTGAGCATATCTGACAGAAAACTCTTTGTATTCCTACGCCGTAGACACAGAACATCTTGCACTTGTATTCCCATATAGCATAGGACATAGGACATTTCTTCCAGTGGCACTGGACACAACTGAACATACACTGTGAGGATCAAAAGGAAGGGGGGTGACGGATACTAGGGCAGAGCAGACAGAAGCATTAAATGAGTACTTCTGTTCTGTTTTTCCAAAGAGAAAAAGGGGGCAGTTCCCAAGGGGGTTGAAATTGGTCAGGCGGGGGGGGGGACACTGACAGAGAAATCCTAGTGGGCAAGGTACTGGAGGGCTTGAGGGCACTGACAAAGGACAAGGCACCGGTACTAGATGGCATGCACCCCAGGGTGCTAAGGGAATTAACTGATGTCCTGGTAGAAGCACTGGCAGACCTGTTCAGTGCCTCTCTGGACTTGGAGTGCATACCATAGAACTGGAGGATGACACACGTGGTGCCCCTCCACAAGAGTGGCACCAAGGATGAGCCAGGGAACTACAGACCAGCAAGCTTCATGTCCATCGTGGGGAAGCTAATGGAGACAATCTTGAAGGAAAGACTGTTTTTCCTCCTGGAGGCTAATGGGCTGCAGGATAGCAGACAGCATGGGTTTGTCTCAGGCAGATCCTGTCAGACGAACCTGATGGCGTACTATGATTGGGTAACCAGACAATTGGACAGGGGCCATGCAGTGGACGTGCTGTACCTGGACTTCAGCAAAGCATTCGATGCCACATGGGAGGCTGGGTAGTACGCTGGAAGGGACATGGGCCAGGGTAAAGATGGTGGGATAGGTTGTGAACTGGTTGCAGGGGAGATTACAGAGGGTGGGGAGGGCAGCTCTCATCACCCAGGGCAGTGACAAGCAGGGTACCACAGGGTTCTGTACTGGGGCTGGTGTTATTTGGGATCTTCATAGCGGACATCTCAATAGGCATCAAAAGCAAGATCAGTCTGTTTGCAGATCACACCAAAATGGGAGCAGTAGTGGATGATCTAGTGGGCTGGCAGGGGCTGCAGAATGATCTAGCAAAATTGGAGGCCTGGTCAGACACTTGGCAGCTGGGGTTCAATGCTATGAAATGCAAGGTGCAACATTTCAGGGCAAAAAAAACAAGATGGAACTACCAGCTAGGGGGTGTTCAGCAGGCCACGACCGACGAGGAAAAGAATCTAGGGGTAATAATGACAGGAGCAATGAACAACTCCATGCAGTGTAAAATCGTGGCTACCAAAGTTAACAAGATGCGGGGTTGAATTGCCAGAGGCATATCCTCTAGGAGGGGAGAGATGATCTTGCCGCTATACAGGGCACTGGTTAGACCACATCTGGAGTACTGTGTGCAGTGCTGGCGGCTGTACCTGAAGAAGGACATTAGGTTACTGGAGGCGGTGCAGTACAGGGCAACAAGAATGATCCAAGGTTTTGGGACTTGCCCTATGAGAGTAGACTGAGGGAGCTGAACATGCATTTCCTGGAGGAGAGGAGGGAGGGGGGGACATAATAAAGACCTTCAAGTACATGAAGGCGATATGTAGGACTGACACAGAGGGGCTTTTCCAGTTAAGGAGGGGGAGGGACACCCAACGGCACAGTCTGAAATTGGAGGGGGTAGATTCAGGAGGGAAATGAGGAGACACTTCCTTATGGAGAGGGTGGTGGCAGGTTGGAAAAAATTACCAGAGGAGGTGTTGGCCTGTAATACAGTGGGCTGCTTCAAAAGGGGATGGGACAGGATGAGGGGTAGGGTCTCTGGAGGGGTAGGGGGAGGGAGGGGCAGCTGCAATATAAGGGCTGCTCGCTGCACAATCAAGCAGACTCGATAGACCATGAGGCCTCTATCTGCTGGCAACTTTGTATGTACATATGTACATTTTGCTAAGAATTAGCACAACCCACTTCAGGGGGCAAAATCCTCTTCAGACATTGGCCCTATGTCTAAAGTAACCAGGCACCCTTACTGAACCTGTAGTCCTGAACTGGTTACTCCAGATGGGGGTCTGCCCACCCTTTGCTCCCAAATCCATACTCAGACATTCTTTTAGAGTTACCCCTTAAACATTTGAAAATGCTTATTGAATGAAATGTTGGCATCCAGTATTTGAAACACTACACTGGTAGTGGAAAACTAAAGTCCCGAATAATGTGACATAGTCATACCTCTGGACATCACACACTTCAACCAACTTTAAATTAGAACAGTCTCAAACTTCTGAATTCACAGGAACGTTGTGTATTTCCCTTTTAGCCAGAGAACACAACAGCACAGGCACTTGCTTTCTGCAGCAAAAGTCAGATCATACTCACTGTTAGACATTTCAGGCAGCTTCAAACATCCTGGATCAAAAAGGGGATTGCCCCTTGGAGCCATCCACTAGCAGTCCTTTTCACCCCTCCATGGAGGAAAATCAGGAGATCCTGCTGTAGACAACGGTTTACACCACTTCTCTTGGCAAACTGGAGAATACCAGGACTAGAGTGAGAATGCATGGCCCTCAACTCAGAGCCCTCAGCTGAGCAGTTCTCACTCCTCCAACTTCCAACTACAGACTCACACTGACCCTCGTCTCAATATTCTAAACTCCCTTCTCACAGCTGGCAAGGACTTATGCTTCTGTGAAAGTTACAAATGAGCTCCTCACTTCCATCTCAGCTGAAGCCAAGTAAACAAAAGAGTGAGCAGGTCAAAAACCCATTTAACTAGTTAATCACCAGCTGCCTCTCCCTGCCTAGCACTGTAACTGAGAGGATTCTAGTAACCCCAGTGGACTGGGTGATTAAACTCACCGCAATCAGATGAATGACTGTCCGCAGTCATATCTCCATCCAGCAGTAGGCCACCCTACCCATCTGTGTTACCTACGGGGAGATAGCGCTACTTGTCCCTTACCATGTGCCAGGCACAGGCAGGTAACACTAAAGGAACAGAGGCCGGCTGATGAAACTTTAGCCTCTATCCTACGATCTATGGATTCTCAGTGGCTCCAAGAAAACTGCTTGGAGCATGCCCTAATAGACAGCACTGGTGACCCCTATCTGGCTCAGGACCACCAGCCTGCCTATCCCCCTAGGGAAAATCTATCTGACTTAGACTACCTACTGGGGAAAACCTATCCCCCAACTCTTTCCAGGGTACCTGTGAACAACAAAGGGAAAACATATACTACATTGCATTACATTTCCCAAAACATCCACACCTGCGAAGAAAAACATGCTAACACCTTGTTAACCATAAACAATTCTAAAAGCATTAAGAAAAGGGGAACTCAGATGAGTTCCAACATCCTCTTCTTTTCTTCTTCAGGAACACCTGCAAGAGAAGAAAAACACAAAAACACATTCTGCATTCCACACAGTGCCTAAACCTCCACCTAACACTAAAGAACACACAAACATTTTATTTTTATTAAAGTACAAAAGTAATAAAGGGGGCATCTCAGGAGTGTTGGAGGAGATGTGGAGGAGTTGGTTCCTATGCCCATATATTCTGGGAGTGCCCCCAGAAAACTAATTACTGGAAGCTGGTAGCCCAGGCCTTACAGGATATTTTTCAGTGGAACTGTACACTGACTAGCTCTCACCTGATTCTGGGTCTTCCACTCAGTGAGAGGAGAACTACAAATCAGAGATACTTATATTACATATTAGTAGCGGCAGCTCTAAAAGTGATCACTCAACACTGGTTAAGCCCTGACCAGCTATCCACTTCAATGTGGAGGGCCAATATTAGCAGAATTAAAGAGATGGCGGCCATAATGGCCCGGTTAAGAATAAAAATAGATCAATTCAATGCAAAATGGCTGCCATTCTATGAATACATTGAAAATTTAGAGGGCACTCCTACATTAGACCAGTACTTACTACCCTGATCCAGGCAGTTAAGGATTATTAAGAGAAGATCTGCAGAGGGGGTCAAATAAATAAATAAATAAACAAATAAATAATCAATTTTTAAAACACCTTGCACTCACGTCGACCAGAAAGTTAATTTTTTCTTTTCACCTTTGCTTTGGCTTTATTGTTTCTGTTAGAACATGACTAGAGCACGTATGTGAAAGATCAAATAGTTAAGAATGGATCATTACAAATATAGTTAATTAAGCAGAACCTATGTAATTGTTAAACAGTTTAAAACAGATCGCACAATGAATGATTTAAATGGTAGGAGAAGCGGGAGTGCGTTTCCCCATAGCACTTTTTAAGTGTTGGTGGGTTAACTGCACTTTCACTTACAGTAGTAATAGGTGGGAAGTATTCCTGGAAGTCACACTGAAACCTATACACCGTAAAAGAGACAGATGTGGTTTTTAAGCAGTGAATACTGGATGTATTGTGATCCTTCAATTGAATGTACATTGTACACTAAATGTATGGATGCCTTTTTAAACTCTGAATAAAAAATTATGCAAGTTCAAAAAAAAAAAGTACAAAAGTAAAAAACAGAAAGAAGACATTTATACAACACATTTGGGGATGGAAGTCCCTAAAATGTCCCAAACTAGTGGTCAAATATCACTGGTGCCAGTAGGCATTGTCCATTAAAGAGTCTCTCCTAGGCCAAAGCCTGCTGAAGAACAGTTATTGGACAGCACAGGGCCTGTATAGCACTGCAATACAGGGGGACAGTCTTTAATATGACTGTAACCTATTATAAGTAACATTATTATGTAACCTATGTGTACTCTATGTTTAATGTTCTGTACCCGTACTGTTCTCACTGTTGTAACCACACTATGTAACTCTGTCTACTCCCCCTGCGATGAGGTGCCTTTGTAAATGAATCCATGACTCAAAGGTTGTAAATCCAACTTTTCTAATAAATAAATAAATAAAACCCTTCTTCATCCTCCTCTTCCTCATTCATGATCTGTGCCCAAGAGTGAGCAAACACCCTCACTCCTGAGACATTCCATTCCTCACTGGGCACAGAGGTAGACACCTCCCAGTTCAATGTCTCTTGCAATTCATCTTCCCCCACTAGGCTAGGACTCAGACCCTGATTCCACGGGTCCACTGATCCCTCTGTTGCACTGTCCATCTGAGACACAGGTGTGGAAACCTCTCTCTGTTCCTGCCCTTGCAGCAGATCAACATCAATTTTCCTTGCTCTTTCTGTAACACACTCTGTAGAACTTTCTCCAACAGGTTCAACCTGGTGCTGTGTGCTGTTACTGGCAGGGTCCCCTGCCAGGGTCCACATGGGAGCCAGTTGAATTCTTGTTGCCCTCTCTGGTGCTGCACCCCTGTTCATTCCAAACTTTACAAGGCAGTCCGAGCAATGGGGTATCAGAAACACATCCCTTCCAGCCTTTAGACACACAATGCACAGTCTCACTGGATAGCTAGGGATTGCTACATCCGGAGGTAACCTTTCACCATAGTAGGCTCTCTCAACCTCTCTTAGCAATGCCACCTCCTCGGCAATCACAGCTCGGGCATGATCCGGGTAGCAGGGAGTTCCCGAAGCCATGTCTGAAAGCAAACACACAAACTTTTCATTACTGAATTGCTCACTGGTCACATATTGTCTCACAAAATGGCTCCCTGCTGCTGTATTTACATTGCTGACCCCACCTTGTCATGTCGTCTGTAACTTTGCTCATGCATCAAAATCTGTTCAGCTTGCTCAAAACTGTGTTTTCGACTATTCTGGCTACTGAAATTACTTTAAACTGCTATTGATTGCTCTGCTGGTACATTTCAGCACATTCATATGAATTTTTAAACTGGTAACTTGACTTTGCAATCAGTATACTTCAGAAAAAAACAAAAATCTATTTACTCATGCTCAAAGTCACTTGTAAGCCCCACAGTCTTTCTTTGCACAGGATTGCCTGTTTGCTGCATCCTCCATATACAACTCACAGTCCTGCTGCTTAGAAAATTTACTGTTGCTGAGCCCATCCCTCAACTGCTCACAGTCTATGCTCAGAGTTTTCTGTTTGTTGCGCCTGTCTTTACAACTTGCAGTCCTTCTCTGCACATAAATCACACTGCTTGCACACAGTTTTAGCTGGCTTGACATTCACACATTGTTTGCACGGTTTACATGTTTACTCACTGAATTCAGCAGCTGGTTCTTTCTGATGGAAAATTGTGGCCTGCTGCTGATTCTAGGAAGGCCTCTGAGGTGAAACGGGCTGGCGGTCCCGCCGATCGTAGCCATGAACGCCTTGATCACTCTCCTGTCGGTCGAACAATGGGTTGAGCCCAAAATTACACTGTACTAGTCTGTTTACTAAAGTTTAGAATGCTCACAAGCTCCTCGATGGTTGATCCTGGTCTAACCAGCTCATATGCCACTCTCTCTCTCTCTCTCTCTCTCTCTTTCTCCTCCTCAAACACTCTGCCACACACAGATGCTGGCCAGGGGGTGGGACTGGATGCAACTGCACCAATCACTCAAAGCCATGCAAATGAGCATCTCTCTCTCCTCACTTACTCTTCCTTCACAACGATCATCAAGCAGGAGCATATTTAAACTGCAAACTATAATTTTTCTCTCGGTTGCAATTTCAGCAGTGGGATTGCCGTTTTGATCATTTTTACCACAGTCTCTGGGCATTTTCTCTAGCAACTCCCCCAGTTTGCACACAAAGCACATGAAACTTTCAGGGCACATATCTGAGTCCATTTCTTAAAGTCCATAATAGTTTTGGCACTTGAAAATTGCCTTTTAAAATTTCTTTAAGCACTTTTGATGCAGAGATCAGGGCACACACTTCAATGCTTTATTGTCCATTACAAGTCTAAAACACACAAGCAGCACTCTGTTCTTTTACTGTACTGGAAGGCACACAAGCAACACATTTGGGTGGCATTTTTCTGGACACAAATCTCTTGTCCAAAGCTTCCTTTCTGTTTGGGCTACACCGCTACCAGACAGAAAGATGCTAGACATACCCTCAGCAAAAAATTCTGATTCGCTCCCCAAATTAAAACATCACCAGACAAGCCCCAATTTTTTGTAACCCCCCCTGCTACTTTACACAGTTAGCTACCCCTGGTACCCATTACTGGGCACAGACTTCAAAAACACATTCAGACAATTGGTACCACCCCTAGCTTTGGGAATGTATAACAGGCTCATTACTTCTAGAGATCAATGGGGTAGAGGTGTAAAAAACAATTTGACCTATTAGGTATTTACAAAACCTGGTCCTGAGGAGATAACTTTTTGCTAGGGCTATGCTAGACCTAACCTCTGGAGGGGTACCCAGCAACTCCACACAGGAGGCAATAACCTAACTGTCCAGACCAAAGTTGGGGTTCAAGAGTGTGACTTTATTCCAAAAGATGTTCTCTAAAATAAGGGTGGACCCCCAAGGTTTACACAACGTGGCACTAGGAACTCGCAGAACAACAAATTGACTGTATCTGACAGAAAACTCTTTGTATTCCCACAATGTAGGACACAGAACGTCTTGCACTTGGATTCCCATATAGCATAGGACATAGGACATTTCTTCTAGTGGCACTGGCCACAACTGAACATACATTTTGCTAAGAACTAGCACAACCCACTTCAGGGGGTAAAATTCTCTTCAGACATTGACCTTATGTCTAAAGTAACCAGGCACCCTTACTGAACCTGTAATCCTGAACTGATGACTCCATATGGGAGTTTGCCCACCCTTTGCTCCCAAATCCATACTCAGCCATTCATTCTTTCAGAGTTATACCTTAAACATTTGAAAACACACTTCGGAAAATGCTTATTGAATGAAACTTTGGCATCCAGCATTTGAAATACTACACTGGTAGTGGAAAACTAAAGTCCCGAACAATGTGATATAGTCATACCTCTGGACATCACACACACTTCAGCCAGCTTTAAATTAGAACAGTCTGAAACATCTGAATTCACGAAAAGTTGTGCATTTCCCTTTTAACCAGAGAACACAACAGCACAGGCACTTGCTTTCTGCAGCAAAAGTCAGATCATACTCACTGTTAGACATATCAGGCAGCTTCAAACATCCTGGATCAAAAAGGGGACTGCCCCTCGGATCCATCCACTAGCAGTCCTTTTCACCCCTCCATAGATGAAAATCAGGAGATCCTGCTGTAGACAATGATTTCCACCACTTCTCTTGGTTAAATGGATTTTTCACCTGCAAAGGAAGAGAAGGGGGAGGTACCTAATCCAGTCATTAGAAGCACTCTGGATATGGGGGTTGATATCAGTCCTTTCACAGAATAAAGGGTTCTGAAAGAACTCCTAAAACTGAAGGTGGATAAAGCAATGGGGCCTGATGGAATTCACCCCAGAATTCTAAAAGAACTAAGGGGAGAACTAGTGACACTACTGACTACCCTTTTTAACAAATCATAGGAGGATGGTGTGGTACCTGAGGACTGGAGGAGGGTGGATGTGATTCCCCTTCACAAAAGTGGGAGCAAGACAGAAGCAGGAAACTACAGACCTGTCAGTTTGACCTCAGTGTTAGGGAAAATGATGGAATCACTTCTGAAGGAAAGAACTGTTGAGTACCTAGAGGCCAGTGGAACACAGGACCCAAGGCAGCATGGATTCACAGCAAGAAGGTCATGTCAGATGAATCTAATCGATTTCCTTGACTGGGTGACCAAAGTAGTAGACCAGGGAGGGGCTGTGGACATGGCCTACCTAGACTTTAGCAAGGCATTCGACACAGTCCCGCACAAAAGATTAATAAACAAATTAGCCACCCTGGGAGTGGGTCACAGGGTGGTAGCCTGGATAAAACATTGGCTGGACAACAGAACACAGAGGGTAATAGTAAATGGAGTCCACAGTGAAGAAAGGGGGGGTTACTTGTGGGGTACCACAGGGTTCAGTACTGGGTCCGGTCCTTTTTAATGTCTTTATAAGTGACATTGCAGAGGGACTGGAAGGTAAAGTATGTCTCTTTGCAGACGACACAAAGATCTGCAACAGGATTGATACACAAGGTGGGGTGGAAAGGATAAGAAGGGACTTGGCAAGGTTGGAGGAATGGTCAAATGTATGGCAGCTTAGATTCAATGCAAAGAAGTGCAAAGTAATGCACCTGGGAAAAAAAACCCAGGGGAAGAGTACACAATAGGGGTGAGATACTGACAACAACAAAAATGTAAAGGGACCTGGGAGTAGCTATATCAGATGACCTAAAAGTGGGACAACAATGTGAGAAGGCAGTAAGGAGGGCTGGGGGGATACTGGGATGCATAGGGAGAGGCATCACCAGTAGAAAACAGGAAGTTGTTATCCCTCTGTACAGACAGTTAGTGAGATCCCATCTGGAGTGTTGCGTGCAATTCTGAAGACCCCATCTCCGCAAAGACATAGAAAGGGTGGAAGCTGTCCAGAGGAGGGCAACCAAAATGGTGCAAGGTCTGCACCAGAAGACATATGAAGAAAGACTAAAGGAGCTTAATATGTATAGCCTCGAGGAAAGGAGGAAGGGGGGGACATGACAGAAACTCTCAAGTACCTCAAGGGAATCAACAAAATTCAAGACGGTAGCATCTTTCAGAAAAAAAGATGTGCAAGAACAAGGGGGCACAATTTGAAGATAGAGGAGGGACGGCTCAAAGGTAATGTGAGGAAGTATTTTTTCACGGACAGGGTTGTAGATGCATGGAACAGCCTTCCGGAAGAGGTCATGGAGTCAAAAACAGTGAGGAAATTCAAGAATGAATGAGACTGACATAAATCAATTCTAGTGGGGGTAGGAAGAAGTAGGCTGTTGGTTAACTAGGATCTGCAACTTATCCATTAGGTAGGGAAATGGGCAGACTAGGTGGGTGCCATCAAATTCTATGTTTCTATGTAAACTGGAGAATACCAGGACTAGGGTGAGAGTGCAGGGCCCTCAACGAAGGTTATGCTAATGAGGGCTACCAACATCTGCCATTTGTTGGTAGCCCTCATTAGCATAACCTTCGTGGCAGAAGTCACCCGAGGTGCGCGAGATGTCTGCCTGGGGGTCTGTCGCCATGATGGAGCGAGCGGATCATTTTCATTAAAATTCCAGGGCACCAGGTAGTAAAACAAATTTTCTTTTATGTTGAAAGCCCTAATCGAGTGTTTCTGCAGCTGCTGCTGCACTGAGGGACTCAATTGGAGTTTCCCTTTAAGTCCTGGTTACTTTTGAGTTCATTCCAGTAAACCCTTTTGAGATTTGAAATAATGTTGTTCGCCAAAACCTGAAAATCCAAATCCTTCTGCTGTAAAGCATATAGGCATCTGGAGTTCCAGATATGTCAGCGAATTACGGCAAAAATCACCTGCAAAGTACTGACATCACATGCATTCCAATCAGGCCCAGAGGCCCAATAAATGAAAACTTCGTAACTCAAGGTTTGAAAATAAGGAGCCTGCCAAAGGGCAGCTACTGTATAAAGATCCAAAAATCTGATATGAAGGAACAGGTGAAAAAAGATGTTTCATGGATTCTCATTGTTGTGCACATTGTGGCCTGCTACACATTCTGTCTACCAACTGTTTGTGTTTTTGATTCTCTTTTACATTCAACCCCTCATGACAACAGAGCCAACAAACATCCCAGACATGAGGGGGAATTCTTTTGTCCTTAAGTAAAGTCTGCAACAAGAACAAAGAGGTGGGGGGGCATTCAATAAAGATAGTAGGATCTGTAAAATATTCCACAATAATGTGGTCGTATAAAGTCTTTCTGTGTCCATTCAGAACCATCCTGCTAGTAATGTGCCATGCCGTCAATTTTAAAAATACCTGCCAGACATAAGGTGATGCCTGACCGGTGGCCCCCATTCCCTGTTACTGGCCCATATCCCAGCGTCTGAACCATAGGCAACATGAACTAAAAAATAATGAAGTCCAACATTTCCCTGTGTGAATTAATAATGGTTTAAGGTTTGTGATTATAAAAACAGAATAAAAGAAAACTAGGGGATTCAACATCCCTAAACCCCCATGATCTATCTATAGGTAGTAAAGGATATTCCATTTAATAGGATTCAAATGGCTACCCCACACCACCTGAAAGAAAAGACTGTAAAGTGTAGTTTCAAAGGGTCTAGAAGGTGGAAAAATGTAACACAAATACAAAAAAAGGGGAAGTAAGAAGGTTTTTACTAAATAAATCATTTTTTTCTTATTCAACCTATTCCTTCTGGAGCTTGAGAAAGCAGAAGAATTTGTGAAGGCCTTAAAGAGGAAAGTGAGCTGAAAGGCCGGCGTGTGAGGGGTAAGGAGCTGGATGGCTGGGCTGGAAAGGGGCCTTCGCGTACATATCATATTCCTGTTGGACTGTGTTGCTGTTTGGAACTTGTTAAGCATGGACTGTTTGCGCCGTTGCGCTTTTTTTGCCTGGGAAGATGTGGATTAAGAGGAGACAGTTGCTGGCTCAGATGGTACCGAAGTGTACTGGACACTGAAAGACTGAGATGGACGGTGGTGGCACATTGATGTGTCTCCTCTGTTCCCCCTTATGGCCCTCGCTACCTTATAGGCCCTGGGAGTGCTCGTGGAGGATGAGGCCATGGAGTGTGCGGCCATCGGGACAGACACCTGATTCCTGTAAGGTAGGGGCAGGGGTGGGCTCAGTGCATGTAGTCTGATGGCGCGGCCTTGCCCTCACATCCTCAGTGTCTCTTCATACCTTCTCAATTTGTTTGCTCCTGCTGTTCCTCAAATCGGAGGGGGTGCTGTGCAGTAACATAAATAAGGGGAGAGTTTGTGTACACTGACTGCATGACTGAGCGGGGGGGTTAAACTTGCCCTTGTTGGACACTGGAGGTGAAGTGTTTACCTTTCGGGGGCACACCGCGAGGGGAGGCATAGTCTGCAACACCCTGCTGTGCCTCCTTTGTCCCCCTTTCTGGCCCTCGCTACCTTATATGCCCCGGGGGTGCTCATGGAGGATGAGGCTGTGAAGCGTGAAGCCATTAGGCCAGAGGTCTGGTTCCTGCGAGGTAGGGGTGGGCTTAGCGCGTACAGTTAGATGGCATGGCCTAGCCCTCGTATCCTTAGTGTCTCTTCATGCTTTATGCATTTGTTTGCTCTAGCTTTCTCCCGAGTTGAAGGGGGTGTCATGCAGTGGTATAAATGAGGGGAAAGTTTGTCTATACTGGCTGTATGATAGGGCAGGGGAGCGGGGGAGGGGAGGGAGAACAAACTTGCCCTTGCTATATATTGGAGGTGAAGCGTCCATCTTGTGGGGACACACCTTGAGGGGAGACACAGTTAGCGAGAAGGATGGATGAAGGATCTCTCCCATCTCGCTGGTATGCATTTGTGGAAGGGAGCGGGAGAGAGGATACGGAACGGTGGAAGCAAGGGATGGAATAGGCCGCTTTGGTGGGCTCCCGTCTCCACCCTTCCGGTCGGGGGGTGCCTGGGAGCAGCTGAACCTCCATGGGAAAGGCAGGGTGCCCTGCTGCGCAATAAATAGGGAGCGATGGTACAGGGGGAAGGTGGATGGGGTTTTGACCAAGGGATGGGTTTAGGGGCTAATTCGGTAGGGTGGAGGGCTGAGGGGATCTGGCCCCTGTACGACATCTCGGTCCCCCTTGGGCTCTCACTGAGGATGTCGGTACTCAGTGCGGCGCAGGGGCAGGGGTGCCACCAATGTACTGGGGGCCGGCCAGGTTGGATGTGAAGGGTTAGGAGGCTTGGAAGAGGGTCGTGGAATGAGGAGGAATGGAGGGGGGGATCGGGAGGGCGGGGGGAGGTATAGGGCGATCCTGGCATTGTCTGTATGAGGAATTTGAGATTCAATTCGGAGATGTCCCGGTTGGGGGATATATTGTGGATTAATACTTGAAGTGCAGGAACGGGTGTCAGAAGGACAGTTAGGCAGTTAGGGCCGGCGAGGGGGAGATTAAGCCACTAAGAAGCTAAGAGGAGCGGAGGGCAAGGAAAGGCAGCAAATGTGGACCTACGGGGATAGGATGGGTGGATTGGTGTCCCATGCCTGTGCTTTCCTCTGACGGGGCCACTAGGGGAGGTCACCAAGAAGGATGGGTCCTGGCTGCGGGGGGGAGGGCGAGTGGCAAGGCACGTATCTCAGTTGTGGAGGGATGCATCTGATTGTTCGTTTTTCTAAACACACTTGTGCTATGTTAGCAATTAGTGTTGATGGGGGGAGGTGAAGGGCAGTGTGAGCAGGGAGGACAGGGAGGGTGAAAAGGTGGGGTGGAAGGGAAGTGGGGGGAGTATACCAAGTTCATAAAGTTAAAAATGTTATCATAGATAGGGTTGTTATTATTGTTATTACAGTTTTGTTTTTCTCTAAATGCAATTGACTGTGTAGAAACCAAAGGCAATGTACAAGTTTACTTAAAAATGCTCTGGTAAAATGGATATGTACAGGGGAATGCCTGGTGGGAATAGAATGGAAACTGAAAAGACGTTTGGGGATGTATGGGTGATGCAGTGAACTTTAATATTATCTCTCGGAATGTAAAAGGCATAGCGAGCCCAGTGAAGAGGACAGCACTTTTGACTGCATTGAAAAGGAGGGGCGCAGTGGCATTGCTGCAAGAAACCCACCTGACAGAGTCAGAACATGCCAAGTTGGTACGGAATTGGGTGGGGAAGTGTTTTGCTGCCTCTTATTCCTCTCACAAAAGAGGTGTCATGATACTCTTTCATAAGAACCTGCTTTTCGAGGTGAAAAGAGTTGTGAGAGACCCAAAAGAGGGCAGGTATATTTTTGTTACTGGATCGTTGCGAGGGGAGGCACTTACATTTGGTTGCATATATGCCCCAGCGGTGTATGAGCCGCAGTTCTATGCCTCTTTGCTGGGCTTGCTGGTCAGGGAGCAATTCCCTGGGCTTGTTATGGGAGGGAATTTTAATTGGACTATGGACGCATGCAAGGATCATTCTGCAGGGAAGGGACGAGTCTCAGAGGCCATGAACCAGTGGCGAATTGGGGAAGCAGATTTGGATTTGGTGGATGGTTGGAGGGCAGTTAACCCCAGTTCGAGAGAGTATACCTTTTATTCTAATCCTCACAAGACTTGGTCCCGCCTGGACTACATCTATCTTCCCAGGTGTTGGGTTGGTAGGATAAGGGAGTTATCTCACAGTCCCACCTTTATCTCAGACCATGCCATGGTTATGCTGAAGCTGTCGGTGGGGGGGGTCTGAGGGCAGACCCTCCACTTGGAAATTCCCTACATACCTAGCTAAAGACCGGGCCTTTAGGGACTATTTAGTGGAACAGTGGAAGCTGTATGATGAGACAAACTCCACACATGAGATCTCTAGTACCATTTTTTGGGAAGCAGGGAAAGCCTTTATGAGGGGGGCTATAATAGCCTATGTAGCTAAAATTAAGAAACAGAGCAGGTGTAAGAGGGAGGAGCTAGAGAGGCAAGTGAAAGAGCTGGAGAAGTGGGTTGGGGGAGGAGAAGGTGGGGATGCCACCAGATTGTTGATGATGGCGAGGGAAGCCCTCAACACACTTCTAAGGGATGAGGCAGGGAAAGCATGGTTCTATTGTCAGAGAAGGGTCTTTGAGTGGGGTAACAAGCCAGGGCCCATGCTGGTGAGGTTGATGAGAGGGGGTAGGTGTTCAACACAACTATTGAGGGTTAGGGCTGCGGAGGGACAGGTCTTTACTAGCTCGAAGGAAATAGTGGACTGTTTCAGGAGTTTTTATGAGAGGTTGTATAGGGCGGAACATACTGGGAGGGAAGATTGTATACAGGAGTTCTTGGATGGAGTGGCCCTGCAGAGGATCACGGAGGAACAGAGGGAGCTGCTGGGATAACCCATTTCTAAAGTGGAAATCCTAAGGGATATATAGAAGTTGCAGCAAGGCAAGGCCAGTGGGCCGGACGGCTTCCCCGTTGAGTACTATAGAATCCTGGGGGGGCAGCGGGCCGAAACATTGAGTAAGGTGTTTGAGGAGGGAGCAGAAGGGGAGGTCCCGGTGTTGCCTGACTCATGCTACGACACGAACATCTGCTTAATACATAAGGCGGGACAGGATGAGCTGGACTGCACAGCTAACCGACCTATTTCTCTGCTTAATGTGGATCTCAAAATTTTGGCCAAGGTCCTGGCTACCAGACTGGAGAATATTCTCCTGGAGTTGCTTCACCCAGACCAGACCGGGTTCATTAAGGAATGACAGTCCTATCACAATGTGCGAAGATTACTTAATGTCATATGGCGGGCAGGCCGGACGCGAGAAAAAATGGGGATGATCTCCTTGGACGCTGAAAAAGCATTTGATAGGGTGGAATGGGATTACCTATTTGAAGTGATGGCCAGTTTGGTCTGGGGGACTCTTTTATAGGCTGGGTTAAGGCCACGTATCTCAGGCCGAATGCACGTGTCATAGTAAATGGATGCCTCTCAGAAAGATTTGGGCTGGTGAGGGGCACGAGACAGGGGTGCCCGCTGTCTCCCCTTTTGTTCGCCCTGGCGATCGAACCCTTGGCATCAGCGATATGCCAGCATAAGGGTGTGGTGGGAATAGGGGGAGCAGAGGGAAGGGAGCATAAGGTGGCGTTATACGTGGACGATATGCTGCTGTTCCTGGGAGACCTGCACAACTCTTTGGGGCACTTGATGGACATTATCGAGAGGTTTGCAGGTTTCTCAGGTTATAAGATTAATGTTAGAAAATCTGAAGTCATGGGATTCCCGGATGCTGGCCAAGTGGTACAGCGAATGGGATTCAAGGCGGTCCAGACGGATTTCAAATATTTAGGGGTCAGGATAGGGCGGAGATGGGAAGAGCTGTACAAGTTAAATTATCACCCTCTGATTAAGTCGGTCTTGGCAGACCTCAAACGATGGATGCAACTCCCTGTATCATGGATTGGGAGGATTAATTTGATAAAAATGAACATCCTTCCCCGCATCCTATATCCTATGAAAATGCTGCAGGTGAGGCTAACGATGGGGGATATGAAAAGAATAGAGAAGGGGTTCTCAGACTTTATTTGGCAGGGCAAGAAGCCCAGAATTAGCCTGAAACAGCTCAAGGCAGACAGGACTAAAGGGGGGCTTAATTTTCCGGATTTGGGCATCTACTATAGGGCGGTGCAGCTTAGGGGGATAGCTGATTGGGTCCACAGGCCGGTGGTGGCCAGCTGGGTAGAGCTGGAACAGTGGGGGACCCCAGGGAGACTTACAGCCTACCTTCATAGTAAGGGACTCCGGGCATATAGGGAGTTGGGGAGTGGTAAACCACTAGTTAGGGAAACATTGGAGGCTTGGGATCATCTGTGGTGGCGAAAAGGTTTGGCTCAGAGGGAGACCGTGTTACTACCGATAGTGAAGAACCCTTTTTTTCTGCCTGGGATGGAGGATAGGGGATTCCTAGAATGGGAAAGGGAAGGAATTGCCTATGTGGGCGTCTTGCTGGAGAAAGAAGAGCTCAGTGCATTTGATAAGGTTAGGTGAGACATGAGGTTGGGGACCCGAAAGGATTCATAGGGAAAGTGGCTAAACAGGGTAAGCAAAACCTGTCAGATTTAACTGGCGCCATGAAGGCCCTTTGGGAGAGGGATTTAGGACAGCAACTATCGGAAGGGAATTGGAAATTAGTTTTGGGTATGCCTGAGGGGATCATGGTATGTAATAAGTTTAAGGAGGCCTTTTATAAGTTTCTGCATAGAATATACTGGCCTCCAGTGGCGGTCCATAGGGCACATCCTGCAGTATACCCGCTATGTCGGAGATGTAACAGGGGGCTGGGTACCTTTTTTCACTGTTTTTGGTCATGTCCAGTCCTGGCTAAGTTCTGTGGGGAGGTAGTGCAAGAGGTAAATAGAATGAATGGAGGGCGGCTGCCTTGGGACCCCCTGGTTTGCCTATTTGGAGTGGAGGCAGTGGGACGGGAGGAGGAGTGCTACCATTGCCTAGATGGATGAGAGTCCTATTTGCATTGGCCCGACATTGTATTCAGAATACTTGGGTCTCGGGGAATAGTCCTACGGTGACTGAGTGGTGGAGAATGACCCTTCGCTCTCTAGCACTGGAAAGGCTTACACTTCTGGTTAGAGATAGGGAGGAGGCTTTTCTGAGGGATTGGGCACCCTTCCTAGCGTCCTTGAGTATCTCTGAAAATATGATGCTCCGCACAGGGCTGAATATATAAACATTAGCATAAACATTAGCATAAATGCCAGTTTAAATTGAAGGGCATCTTTCATTACTTGGTTTTTCATTATTTATTATTTGTTAATGTTATTATTAATTTGCACAGAATGGAGTTGGTCTCCCTGGTCCTATGTATGTAATTGTGAGTACTCGTATATTTATAACGGTATGTAATGGAACGCACACTCGATTGCATCTATTTATTATTATTTATCACTAGCTTATTTAGGGTCTTAGTTTGTCTGTTTTTGTAGTTGTCTGTAGTTGTATGTTATATATGTACCGTGTGTAAAAACTTTCAATAAACAGAATAGTCAAAAAATATATATATATATATATATATATATATATATATAATAGGAGAAAATGTATAATTCCGCGCCCTTAACTAGAAAAATAACTGTCAGTCAAAAGAGTAGTGACACTAAAGATAATCAAAACTGGACCACCATGTCGGCCATAAACTAGGTTCAAATTGATGAAATTCAACCAACTTTCACTGATTTAAATCTGTACATAAAATATGAAATAATTCTTGTTCAGAAATATAATTCTGTTATAATACTAAACGACACAGACAAATCCAAATCCAGTAAACGAAATGTGCATATACTACTCGGAGGGTACTATTATTCGGTTGATGAACTAAACGGGGAATAATACCATGAAACAATAACTTTGGATCTGGGGGTATAGGTATATGATCTTTCCATCTGTTTTTAACTATATCCCAGAACCGTATAATAAATGGACATGTATAATACAAATGGTCAATTGTTTCTGGTTCTAAGTCACAGCCTTCCCTAGGGCAACATTTTTCCTGTAAAGTTTTGTGTTTTTGATTATTTTTAACATTTATCTTAGCATGTAACCCCATCCACACCATATCCCACATTTTTTCCGGTATTCTTTTATCCATGATATACTGGGAAATGAAATCCTGCTCCTTTTGAGAAAACCCAAAAAAAGGGTGTTCAACATAATGTATTGACATAATTTCCATATATAATTGTTTCCTTGACAATCGAAGAACATTTCCATAACCAATACCCCATTTGGTAATCCCATCAAACACTTGTTCCCATTTTTTATTAACCGTGGTTTTCTTTTATTCTTATGCAGAAATTTGTTCCCTTTCCATTCATTAAAAACTCCCTGAAGTAACGATAAACCTCTGTCTCCCCATCCCCAAACCGATCCCTTCATTAAGGGAAGTAAATTAGAATAAAGAAAAATGGAAAAATAAAACACTAATAAATGAACCATATTGATTAGTAACAACAACAAAACAGGAAAGGGACCTGGGGGTAATCATATCAGATGACCTTAAGGTTAGCAAGCAATGTGAGAAGGCAGTAGGGAGGGCCGGGGGTATACTGGGATGTATAGGGAGAGGCATCAGCAGCAGAAAACAGGAAGTTGTTATCCCTCTGTACAGACAGTTGGTGAGACCCCATCTGGAATATTGTATCCAGTTCTGGAGACCCCATCTCCGCAAGGACATAGACAGGATAGAGGCAGTCCAGAGGAGGGCAACTAAAATGGTGCAGGGTCTGCAAGAGAAGCCGTATGAGGAGAGACTAAAGGAGCTTAATATGTATACCCTTGAGGAAAGAAGGGAGAGGGGACATGATAGAAACTTTCAAGTACCTCAACGGAATCAACAAAGTCCAAGAGGGTAGCATCTTTCAGAAAAGAGACTTGTAAGAACAAGGGACACAATTTAAAAGATAGAAGGAGGGCGGTTCAGGGCAATGTGAGGAAGTATTATTTCACAGAGAGGGTAGTGGATGCATGGAACAGCCTTCCTGAGGAAGTTGTGGGGTCTAAAACTGTGGGAGAATTCAAGAATGCATGGGACAGACATAAGGCAATTCTTGTGGGGGGCAGGAAGATAAAGGCTGTTGGTTAACTAGGATCTGCGGCCTATCCTGTAGGTAAGGAAATGGGCAGACTAGATGGGCCTAGCGGTCCTTATCTGCCGTCAAAGTCTATGTTTCTATGTTTCTATGATTCCTCCCGATTTTAAATCTTTATACAAAATTCCTCTTTTGATGGGGTTCAGTCTGCTCCCCCAGAAACCAGAAACAAAAACATACCCTATTAAAGCTATTTCCAAATGTTTTGGGATCAAAAATATAGCACTTATATACAGAAAAAACAGTACTAAATATGATTTGATTAAGTAAACCCTTTTTTTTTAAACTTTCCAATGATTCCAACGCCCCACTAAATCTTTCCCTTTTGTAAGAGCCTTTTCCCAATTATAAATTGCCATATCCAAACCCCTGGAATATATCCCCAAAACTTTGATTGGAGTAGTATCCACCTGACAGTCCACTAAAATCTCCGGAGCTACCTGAAAACCTTGTAAATTTATACATTTCGCTTTCTGTATATTTAAACTAGCGCCAGTAATCCTCCCTACTGCTGCTATAAGATCACATGCTTTCTTAAAGGAAGCCCCATCTTTAAGAAGTAAACACAAATCATCAGCATATACTACAATCTTACAGTTTGGAGAAACTCCCCCCACTATACCATAAATATTGGGGGAACGCTGTAAAACCCGTATCAAGGGGTCGATCATAAAAACATAAAGTAAAGGACTTAAAGGACAACCTTGACTTATTCCTCTCCTAATCTGATAATGAGCTCAACAGTTCCCATTTTCATAGGGGACCACATATGCCAAGTCATAACATAATTTAATCCAGTCAATAAACATATGCGGGATATCATAAGAGGCCAAACAGTGCCACAGAAAAGATTGTGAAACCTTATCAAAGGCCTTAGCTTGATCCAAGCTTACCAGAAACCCCGTCTGGGCCCCCCTACCATATTCTCCACCACTTCACGTAGAAATATCAAAGCTTCTGTAATTCGTCGTCCCGGTTACGAACAATATTGTTGTGGGCTAATTAAATCACTCATCACCCGTGCCAATCTGTTTCCCAATAATTTTGCAAAAAGTTTAAAATCAGTGTTTAACAAAGTAATAGGACGCCAATTATTGATGTCTGTAGTGTCACCAGCCTTATACAAGAAAATTAATAATCCTTCATACATGGATGTGGGTAGATATCGATCTTGAAGAAAATAATTATAAATTGTTAAAAATTCAAAGGGGATGAGTTCCCACAACATGTTATATATTTCCCCTGGGAGACCATCAGAACCAGGGGATATCCCACATCGGAGGCTATGTATTGCCTTAGTAAATTCTAATTGTGTAAAGGGAGCAATCATAGGGGCTACCTAATTAGAAGCCAAATGAGGAGTTGCAGCTGCCCCCAATATTTGGGATGTAAAAACTGAATCATCAACTGTAGAACCAAATGTATTTGTAACATGTAAACCTATCAGGTCCATTATTCCCTCATTCCCTGTAACCAAATGCCCTTGTTGGGAGCAAAATCTCATAATTTGCTTTCTCTTTCCTCTGTGAACAACTAACAAAAGGATTAATACTTGCAATTTTCCCTTGTGTACCATATGATTGCTCTCTTTGAGGCGAGCAGAGCCTACTGTACTGATAACACCTAATATTAAACTTGACAGTATCAATTTCTTGTGACAAATCCACCTTCTCCAAACTTTGTTTAGTTAATAACAAACCCAATTTATCCCTTAAAACTAAATATTTCCTATAAGACGTCCCTGCCACCGTTTTCCCTTTAAATTGAAAAAACATTGTATAAGGTCCTTTAAGTCTTCCCACCACATTTCAATGTTATCATATAAACCTAAAGTAGTGGCCTTATCTAAAACTAACTGTTTAAAACCCTCTACTATTTCTAAGTCCTCTAATAGGGAAATATTTAGCCTCCAAAAACCAAGGCCCACCTCCCTTTGTATGGGGACGGCTATATGTACCCCTATTAAGGTATGATCGGAAGTCTCTATTGGAATATTCACTGTTTTTGTTGACAGGCAGCGTATTTTTTATAAATAGGAAATCAATTCTTGAAGACAAATTTCCCCTATAATAGGTTGGTGTCTTAGCTCGCTTACTACTCTCAAAAGCATCTTTTAATACTGCCAATTTCACTACCTATTTTAAAAAAGTTTTATCACAGTACTGTTTCCCTCCATCACTACTCTGCTTAAAGTTAATATTAAAGTCACCACCCCAAAATAACTGTATATTTGTATATAAATATAGCTGAATCAATGTTAATAATGTGATCCTCAAGGCTTTCGTTTGTGGATCATAAATGTTCATTAAACACTACATTGAAGAATTAATCTGAACATCTAACATAAATGCTCTCCCAGGGTCAATATCTACCAAACGTAATAATAAAACTTCAACTGATTGAAAGCAAAAACCTAACCTACAACATGTCTCAGTTCCCATCGACCAAAAGGAATCACCCCGTTTCCAATCCTTCATTGCTTGTGCTACCTCCACATTTATATTTAATCAGGTATCTTGTATCATAAAGACATCAAAGTCAAGTTGTTGCAATGTTCCGAAAGTAGTCAAATGCTTATATTGCGATTTAATACTACTGACATTTAGACATGCCACTTTTAAGTACAGTAACTCAGGGAGGTGGTTTAAAAATCTTTGTACTCGACCTTGTCATTCGTTTCTGAACAGCTTCTAATCGTTGTTTTGATGTACCTTCAACCACCTGAATACATATCTGTTGAGAAGGAGGCACTTCATCTTCCTCCATCGGTTGTTCCAAATCAACTCCCCCCATGAAGCAAACATCGAAAAGTGATTTGTCAATGGCAAAGGGGACAGGGGTAAACCCATTGGAGGCATCAAAACTCTCACCTCTGCTTGGGTTACAGACTGGGAAATATCAGTACCCACTTCTCTTGCATTATGCTCTATATCTTCCTGCTCCAATAAGAGCAGCATGGACTGAACCACCACTCTTTTCTGAGAACCCTGAGGGGTAACATAAGGTGTCTCTATAGTTTCCACAAACAGTTCTGAAACTTCAATATTGGGTAGTGGAGGAAGGGGTTCCTGCCTGTTAGGTAAATTATCCCCTGTGGCCTGATCCTCTACCCTACTCCCAAAATTACCATCCTGGCCCCTACCTCGATGTCCAGGAGGAACGAACGGAGGCCCTTCTGTTCTAAATGGTAGTCTACTTGGGTGCCTTGCCTGAGAAAGAAAGAATTCATGATCTGAAGCATCAGTTGAATTATGGGCTGCCCAGGGACAATTTTGAAATGCATGCCCATCATCTCCACAAAGATTGCACACAGGAGAAGCTGTGCATTGAGCTGCTGAATGACCTAGTATTCTATATTGAAAACATTTAATACAGCCACAATCAGTATTTAAATGGTCTAGTGATCCACACTTGTAGCAGCTCTTCGGCTGACCGGCATAAAACAAAATACCTCTGTCCCTCCCTAAAAAAATAGGAACTTGGCAAATGTTGGATCCCAGTATCAGTTTGTCTTAACTGCACTCAAAAGTGCCAACCCCCAGTCCAAAATCCATTGTCATCCATGACAGGAACAGGATGATCAAAAATTGTACATCTTTTTTCCAACCAGAAAATTATATTTGAAACATCAACTCCTTCGTTACGAAATAAGAAAGTCACTGTTTTTATTGTGGGTTTTGTAATGGGTATTGCAATGAAGTCACGCCAAACCTCCAGTTCTTTCACCTCGTAATACAATTTCCAGAACTTATCTAGAAGTGTCCTTGAACAAAAGCTCACGTCATAGACTCGGTTCCCGGGGGCATGTATAAATGCATATACTTCTGCAGGATGAAAACACAAAGAATCTTTTATCAAAGTTTTACCCACCCACAGTCTATCCAGGGGAATTGGGGCCAATCCTTTATATTGAAGGTGCACTAAAAGGTGACGTTAAGCCGCTTCAGCTGGCTTTTGAAACAACCCCGCATAGGAACCCGGCCTACAACTATATGTTTTTGTTGAATTATGGCTCGCGCTCGCCGAAGTTCTCTGGGCATCTGTAAACCCCAACCCATTGTTCACAACATCTCCTCTTACCGGCTTTGATAAATCTCCTTGTTTAGGACCCTGTAAATCATCCATAGATTAAAGCGTTGTCTGTCCTGTATGAGCGAGCATAGAGTCATTCAAAGAACTCACAGCTGCCGCACCCTTCTGAAGCCGAACCTCTACTCCGTTCTGCACATTTGTAGAAGACAATTCCAGGGACTTAGGCTCATCCACCAAATCAAAGCCCATAGTGTCCTGGGATTGAGTTAACAAAGCTGTTGGCGAGCCAGGAAGGGGGATCAAAGGGTCGGGAATCCATTCCTCACCCTTCAATATCCATCCTGCTCGTTTCAGTGCCGTAACAGGAGTCCATTCCGATGTATCTTCAGCTGCAGTCACATCAAGCATGTCCACATCAGGGGCAACATTCTGCAAATTATCCAGTCAAAAGCTGGTCAGGTGGATCTATAGGTAAATGTTTGTTTTACCTTGTACTGGACTCACCGTAGAACGTTTACGTTTTTTCTTTTCTTCATCCAGTTTAGTTCTACTTAGTTTGAATTCTTGTTCAGCCACCGAAATTAAAGATAAAAGTTGCTGTTTTTTATTTCCATTTCCAATTTCAGCCTTTCTTCCTCATCTTCTGTGCAATACTCTACACCTGATGACTTCAAAGACTCAGCTGATAAATCCATATTTGAAACAGGAGACTGGTCAATTTCCTCATTTAAAACCTCCGCATTCAGCTCTAAAGGTTCTGCAGCAGCACCTAAAAGCATGACCATCTCCTTCACCCTCTCGAAGTCTACTGAGGTCCTCCATCCCTGCAGACAGATGGACAGCGCCACCTGCCTACAGAGTAGGGGAATTTCCCTGGTGTCCTAGCCAAATTTCCCCCATGCACTAAAAATACCACCAATAGCTTAAGCTGGTTCTGTAAGTCACTTTACATCTGTACAAATATTCCCTTTCCCTTGCCCCCTGGTCACACCTGGAAATGAGATGTGGTTCAGTGTGTCTCTCCTGGTCACAAACTTTCAAATAAATAAATAAGTGGAACAAGCTACCAGAACAAGTGGTACGGGCCACATCAATTGGCAGCTTCAAGCAGGGGTGGGACAGGAAGGTGGATTTAGTTGGAAAGAGAGGAAACACTAAAAAAGGAGAGGATTTCTACTAGGGCAGTGCAGAATGGTTAGGTAGGGTGGGCAGACTGGATGGGCCAAGAGCCTTTTTCTACTGTCATTGTCTATGTATCTATGCACTGATTGTTGGGTTGCTGAAACATGTGCCATATAAGTTGTTGTAGTTTGTAGGTATAGCAGTCAGTAAGGCTTGGTTTTTTAATGGTTGTAACAGTTTTGTATTGGCTTGTCCATTGAGCAGTTTATTGCTATGGAGCTGCTTTTCTTAACTGATTTTTGAACAACTCGTCCAAGTTTTGGACCAGTTTGTGTCCGTAGACTTGTATAATCTTGGCTGGAGCAATTCTGGAATCAGATAGTTTTTGTACAAGATGTTTGGAGACAGAATGATTGATAGCCACTTTTCAGTGTGGATGCCAGCTTTGGTGATTATATTTTTTTTTTACCATGTATGATAGCTTGTTGATTCCTACCAGTTGATTCTTGTGCCAGGTTGTTAGGCTGAGTCATTTAGCATTGGTATTCACTGCTAAGAAAAAGGGAGTCAGGATCGCTGCATTTATTGGGTTTGTGGTCCTGGTGATATATGTTATAATTTGTTACCAGGTATCTTTCCATGCTATTTTTAATTTTGTAGGCCCTCTGCTTCAATTTTCTTGCATGTCCAGAGTTGGTTCCTGATCTTGTTTTTTGTTTGGTGCTCATTATTGTACTGCAGGTAACTGTGCCCATTTTTGGCTGTGTTGATGTCTATGTCACCCAGCAGACATTTCACATTTCTGTATTGCCCATTCATATACTTTTGCTTACAGGCTATCGATGAATTCATCTGCTGGTCGGGGCTTGCTTCCTCTGGATGCACTTTTAATTTTTTTTTTTTTTTATTGTAGAAGCTGGCAAGTTTTTTTTACATGCTGGAGAGCTAGAAAAAGATGCAGAGTATAGTTCAGATTTTAGGTGCCGTTAAATTCTCTGAAACATAGCCCTCAAAGTAAGTGGGTCCTTTTTGTTGCAGTTTATAAAGTAGTGGCTCAGAAACTTGTCCAGGTTACTTGGAGTCGGTCCATGCTGAAGTGTCTGTAGTTGGAAATTCTCTATGAGATCGATGAGATAAACAGGGAATATGTGAATATTCGCTTGGGTCTTCCTTACAGTACTGTGGTTTTGCCTAGATTGTATAAGCATATTAATAACATCCACATCCAATCATGTTCAGTGTCAGATGGTAGCAGTGGCAGGAGTTCTGTCTTTAGTTGTGGATCCTTGAGAAGTATGATGTTATTTTCCATCTGTGTGAGGACTTCCTCCATTTCCATTTCAAAACAATCGTTGGGTTTTGTTTGTCCATTTTAGAAATTTATAGTAGGCAACTGTGGCGATGTGTAGTTTTTTAAAACAAAAAAAAGTGTTTTCAAACCAGCTTTTATTCCTCATTTACTGCTGTGCACACAGGAGATGCTCATGCTTACTGCAGTCAATGATGTGTTATGCAATGAGGCACAGATGTTTTTTGGGGGAACAAGGATAGCTTGATTCAGTGGGCAAATTTAGTTCAGCAGGCAGAAAATGATAAATTTGCTATATGTATAAATTCTGATGATGAGCTTGCTATATGTATAAGTGAGAAGTCTCTGATTTATATGTAGAGTAGCTGGAACAAACTGTTTTATCAGAGGGTGTTTGTCACACCCCTATTACATAATATATGTGAGCATTAGAAAATGGGCCACACTCTTGGAGCTCTCTCATTGGCTGAGAGCCACTTTTGCAGATGCCCGCTTCAAAGCAAGGGCTGATTCAGGGTGCCCCATTACTGAGGGTATCCACGGGCACCCCGAATGTTCAAAGGCAGCAGTTGCCATTTCTTGCCCCTCACTTAGCGATGGACTTCCCATCCCTGAGCAGCTTGCACATAGTTATTTTTCTTTTCCTTGAAAAAGAAAATTATTTTTTTTCGCTCTAAAGTATCAGCGCTAGCACTTCATCTGAGTGGGAGAAACACTTTTTTTTTTTGGCGGTTTGAAGTAGTAGGGGCTAGCAGTTAGCATGTCGCATGTTAAGCACCACAGAGAAAATTGCCTGGCTTGCCAAAACTCACCACTTAAGAAAAAGAATGATTTCACAGACAGTAGTTGCTAAATTTGATTAAAAAAAATAAATAAAAATCACCAACAGGCAGTTGCTGTCCTACATCGATCTCCACTTCCTGGTTTTCCCAAAGAGGGTCATGCAAAGTTGCGTGCTGAACAGTTGCATCTTCTGACTGTAAAAAAAAAAAAAAGCTGGCAGGAAAGGAACAGTACTCTTTTTAAAAGCACAAAAAACATGTCAAGTTTAACAAAACCTTTAAACTTTACAAGAAATGGCATCTCTCGAGATGGTAGTGTGTGTATGGGGGGAGAAGTAGAAGGGAATGGCTTTGTGGAAGGGGCGGAGATAGAACAGCACAAAAAGGCAGGGACTATTTTACCTTTGTATTTATTTAGAAACTCATTTCCTCTTGATTGTTTAATTAAAATTTACAGAGATGCCCATTTTCTAAGTGCAATAATATCCTCCAGGGTAGGCGGTATGGGCAATACTGGACCTTCCAGGGGCTATAAGACCCTCCGCCTGCAGTGTCAGGCCTCATTATGCCCCTGGGTGGTTCAGTATTGCCCAATACCACCCACCATGGAGGGTATTATTGCTTGCATAACTCATGACAGGCCGTGCATTTCCAAAGAATTAATGCATGCCCTGGGTGAACTGGAAGTCACAAGGCCAATGGCAGAGTGCCTTTCAATGCAGCTGGGAAGTGCACTATTTCTTAAGATGGATGTCCTGAAGTGGGATATTGTGCATATAAAATGGAAAGAGATTTTTTTTAACGTTTATTAATGTTATCATATTGACAAAACAATATCCATCCTCATACAAAACACCAGGATATTGTGTAAGTTAATACAACATTTAGCTATCCTGTTAAAAATTGAGGAGATACAATTTAAGTGGTTTCATATTCTTGCACAGTAGGATTGGGGGAATCCATGAACTAAAGTCCCTAACAAACGTTAAGTCCAAGAGTTACTAGCTGCTTCAATGGTTTGGCGTCATCCAATAGATGAAATGTCCAAAGAACGTGAAATGCAAACAGGCAAAGGTTTGCTATCAATCATTTTCGTGCAAGCAAATAACAGGGAAATATTAGTTCTGAACATTACTCCCAGCCTCCCAAAGCTTCGCCATCACTTGCAATAGGGCAAACGTATTTATATATCAACAGCTTCCTAAACATCATTTAAAACATGTAACCTAATTGGTTTTACTACTGTTTCTATACTTGATACAGGAACATAAGCAGTGCTTTGTTCAAACCTGGGCCCACTCACTTCCTGATTTTACCACCAACATGGCTTACGTCACGCGGAAAAGGATGATCTATGGATCAAACCCTTCTACAAACCAGAAGCCCCCACCCCCATCAGCTCTGGAAAGAAAACTATGACCCCCAAATTGTTAATACAACTGGTATTAACTATTTGAAAGCTAGGTAGATCAAAATCGCTGCAGTGTCCTACTGATCTAAACTGATTCAGCAATCAAACCTCTGACTCAATCCACTGCATCCCAGTCCTTCGCATCATCTTTTGGTCTGGCCCTAGCAGCAAATTCGGCTTCGTTTTTTCCATCCATTTGCTTGCATTCGTCGAATCTGAAAACTGCCAGCTTTTCCGCCCATATGTTATTTGGAGTCACGCTGAAAGACGGAATTAATATGTGATGCGGCTGCCAAGGGTCTTCAAACCTCAACTTGTGTCTTACTCCGTCAAACTTCTTGCGGCGTACCCTCATCTGAAATGACAAGTCCAGGAAGAACTTCTCACATCAGATGTAGTAATTGCTATAGGGTATGCCGCTCTTGCAGCTCTGATGCCACATATCTCTAATCTCCGAGACCGGGGTACGAATCAGGATAGTCCAGGACTGCGAAGTGCCCTGGGGACGAATTCTGGGGATAACTGTATAGCTAGTTTTCAGTGCACCCCAGTGAAAATCGTCAGGAACCAGGTTGAGACCTTTAAGTCAATCCTTGAGATAGGCTAGTATGTTGGTTCCCTCGACCCCTTCTGGGACCCCAACAAGCCTATTTCCAGTTCGCATTTCATTCTCTAGTGCTTCCATTCTGCTGCAAAGCTGGGAGTTCTCCCGAGTCAGATTGGATACTGCTACCTCTGTGTTGACACAGTCTGTTTTTCTTGTTCTGCCACAGCACCAGTAAGCATCTTTATAGCCCCATATTGAGTTTCCAATTTAGTTAGGGCGTGTTCAATTTTTGCATCCAGTGCCCGCATTGTTTTAACCATAGCCTGCAATGAAGGTTCCAACCCTCCGACAGTATTAGACCCCGGCTACACTCGTGGTACTGTCTGACTTGCCATCAGATTGGGGTTGATTTTGTTGCCCCGTTGATTCCTGGGATGCCCCATCATCAAAAGATGTATGCATATCTCTCAACTGTACCACATTAGAGGAACGTTCCTCATTTTACTTCATAAAAGCTCCCTGTTCCACATTGTGAGGACTTGTCTCACATTCAGTGTTAACATTTTAAAGCAAAAATCTATAGTAAATGATGCAAAAAATATATTATTCAATTAATAACAGACTTTCTGAACATAAATGCAAACATTTTAACAGTGTTCTGAGCTTCTTAGGTAAAGATTTGATTAAGTGTTCCACATTTTGCTCATTTGTTCCGCATTTTGAGAGGCAATGTTCCACATTTAGGGGGCAAAAGGTTGAGAGGTATGGATGTATGATTCTATTCCTTACACTTTTCAATAGTATGTTTCTGTACAACAAATGATGTTCAATCACTTATTTTTGTATTGTTGAGATATTTAGCCCAGCTCGAAGACAGGGCAGACATCAAAACCGTTCATCCTGGAAGCTGGATCTGCCCCCAAAGAAAAGATTTTTAATGGAAAATATTTTATTTTGCACAGCTAGTCTGTTGCTAGGTAGAGTATGTTAGTCTGGTGACTAACCATGCATTTAATCAAAACAAATAAATGGTCAGGAGACATATTTCGACCAATGAAATTGCTAGGATTCCAGTGATTCTGAAGTCCATGTTTTATACCTCTATCTATCTAATATCTAATATATCCATCTATCTAGCGATCTGTAACATACATGAGATGAGCTACAGTAATGTAAGACATCAGAAATATCTTCTTGAGTTGTACTTCACCTCACAAATTGCAAAGCCATGAGTGAGGTCACAAAAGGCCACATACAATGAAAGAAAATATTTCTGATAGCATACCCTAGCCCATCTCATACTTAATGTATACAATAGGACCTGACCATTTTATAAATAAAGCTATAAACAAGTGATTTATTTTCCATTCACTGTTTTTATGCTGTTTCTATGAACAGAATAGCTCTGAAGAATTTTTTTTAAACTTATATTTTATTGGTTTTACAATAAAAACAGTGGGCTCAGTTTTCAGTCTGGATGCGCCAGATGCATTGGAGTTGCTGCAAAGCTGTGTGATGCAATTGATGATTTGCGCCACCACTTGCATCAAACAGGATTTTCTAACTTGGCCTGTGTCTGATCCATAGACAGCTGCAGCAAAGCCCCCCCTTGCACCAGGGTTGTGTCCAACAACCCAGTGCCTGTGTCGCAAGGGGGCTTGTGCAATGGCGGGGCTGCCACATACTCTTTTTTCATATTTTCAAAGCCCCACCATGTACGCCAGAGGGGTCCTCACTTAGACCAGCCAGGAGGTGCCCAACCACCCTGCTTCATCCCATCCGATTCTGTCGACTGGCACAGCCCTCCACACACTACCATGGCCAGCCACAGAATGCGTTATGCGCGTACTGTATGACAGTATACAGTACACGCGTAACACATTTTGCAGCTGGTTTTGGTGGTGTGCAAAGGGTTGTGCCAGTCTCAGGAGCATGCCAGGATGGGGGGAGAAGCGGGGTGGTTGGGCACAGTATGATGGGGTGGGGTAGGTGGGAGGCCACTAGACCACCAAGGTATGATCTGCATTTTGGTTTTTTTCCTTTTTCCCAGGAGATAAGGGATCGGGGGCTGGGACCGGGCTGTTTTCAAGACAATTAGGGCATAGAATTGGGGCTTCTTGGAAGTTGGGGGGGCCACTATACCACCACGATTGACAGGGATTGAGAGGGTTGGCAATAGCCTGCCACAGTAGCCATTCCACAATGGTGGTACACAAGTGCCCTGAGCATAGTGGGACAGTGCCCTATGGGGACAAAATGCCCATGCCACAGCCTGGAATCTGCTGCCCCTTCTGTGCCTGGGTTCCGGGCTTTGTGCTACTTAGGGCATCTCAGCTGCCCCCTGCCCACTTGTCTGGAGCTGCATACAAGCCCTGCGCCACAGCCTCTGACTGCACCCCTCTTCCTGGTGCAGGGCTGCATGTTGCAGCTATTCCAGAAAGTTTGCCACTTGCAGCAAACTTTCTGGAATAGTGACTTTTACGAGTGTCACAACTGCATTGGACGCAGCCCACTTTTTTGACACAAGTTGTGTTTGACACAGGCAGCTTTGAAAATCCAGCCCAGTGAGTATTATAACTCATGCCAGACATCCAATTACATGTACAGGATACAGTCAATGTAAGACAGATTAAGTTAGCCTGAACAATCTGATTTGAGGATCTGGGGGTAATATTCCATGAAACTGTAACACAATTAATATAAACCAAATAACTGCACCCTGCCAGAGTAAGAGAGCGTCTGGAATATAACCATATTACCAAACATAGCTTAGAGTCCTGTATAAAGCTGAGATGTGCTCTCAACCCAATCATAAGTTTTAACCCAAACATATGAAGCATCCCGCTCACAGCCCCTCTTTCCCGGAGCCCTACCAAACATACAGCGCTTCTTTTATGGATATGGTAGTACAGCATTACATTGCGAACAATACTGATAACCACATAAATCTGGAATGAAGTGAACCTTTCCCAGATATCTATAGAACCTAAACAGGAGGCTATCTAATAAACATAACAGTAATTTTATAAAAAGAGTGTAAAGAAAGCTCCCCAAACATTTAACGCCCAGTGACAAGGGAGGTGATCACCAAGTACTGACTTTAAATCAGTGTCTCTCCAAGATGTTACTAGGGCAGACACTGCGGGTGTCTCAGATGTTCAATGCTCACCACATGGTGGCCGCCATTACACTCATGGTATTTTTAATAAGATAAGATCCAAACATGATTCCTAAAGTACTAGCATGACTAAAGAGACCCCAACAGGTGTACATTTATATTTATGAGGCTTCAAAACATTAAGCTCCTGCCATGTGGCACCCCCCAAGCCAAAACCATTCAGGATATAGTAATATAGAAGATACTGTATGGGCTACTATCAACAACAAGCATGTGTATCCACCGAGAGGTAGCCATGGCAACCATTTAAACCTCGAGAGCGAGCTTGAGAGGTTTTAGTCATGACACTGAGAGCAGCTAAAACATGCGTTGTTGATAGTGAACCATACATTGTCTTTTATATTGTATGGTCATTTTGTTTAAATGGAGCTGTAAAGTCCTTACTTCTGTGTTTATTTTTTCACCACTGCTCTCTTCAGGGTCCAGCTCTGACCACTACGGCCATTCAGTTGAAAGCCGAGTTAGCTATGCGCGCAAGTGCAAATGCATTCCAAGTTGTTGTGCTGCGCTAGCTACATAGCTAGAGCAGCACAACAAACTAGCTGACATAGCTAGTGCAGCACAACATTGTTCAAGGGATCGATTTCCATCCCCAGCAATGATCCACCTTGGAGTGAGATGGGGCTTTCCTGAAATGCCTTGTAAAATTCAGCTCCTGTTCTGTCTGAGCCAGAGCCTTACCAGTCTACAAACAGGCTATTACTCCCAGAATCTCTGGTAGTGTTAGAGGTGCTGAGATAGTTTCTTTCTGCAGCTCCAACAGTTTTAGTAGCCAAACCATCTAGAAGTACTCATCAAGTTTACCTCCAACGTCTGGGATTGGTTCCTGTTTATATAACTCCTTATAGAACCCCGCAAAATGTTGCACAATTGCAGAAGGATGTGTGTAACATAGCTGTGCATATATGTAGTACTATGCAGCTTGTTGCTTCTCTGTGGAGCTGCCAAGCCAATAAATGCCCTGCCTGCTGCCCTACTTCATAGTACCTTTGCTTTGAGTATATGAGGTTTCACTCTGTTTTCACTTCTAGAAGCTGATTAAGTTGCTTTCTGCATCCATCCAGCTTCTCCCTCACCTCAGCACTTAGTGTAATTTTGTGGTCTGCCTCAAGATCGAACAACTTTTCTTCGAGTTCCATTTGATGTCTCAGCCCCTCCTCTCCTTTTTCCATCTGGAGACATAGCTTATGATATGATATGGCCCGTGAGGACTACCTTAAGGCCATCCCACCAAGCTGCCCCATTGGGTAACCTCTGGTATTCGTGGCCTAATAGTTCCTAGTCTCCGTTTTAATAATTTATTTGAAATCTGCATGGTTAAGAAGAGATATGTTGAGCCTTCAATTATTAGATCTCACCCTGAGGTAGATCTGTAGCTCCAGCCTCACAGGAGCACGGTCCAACAGAGTGATGGGTTCTATGTCACATCGCTCAACTGCATGAACCCATTCTGTTGAAATCAAGAAGTCAATGCGGGAGTAGACTTGATGCAGGTTGGATCAAAAGGTGTAGTCCCTAATCTTGGGATGTTTATTCATGTATTTATTTATTTAAAAGAGTTTTACAGAAAAGGCATACTAAGCTTCAATAACTCGTTTCCAGATGCGACCTGGGGGAGGGAAAACAGGAAAGTACAAATTCTGAAATAATAGAACAAGGATACAAAGACATGACAACATACAGTGCTTTACAATAAATATGCACAGATAAATACAGGAGGATTTTGTGCACATGACCAACTCATATGAAACAATTTTTGATACTGAAGTTAGGAACAAGCAGGTAAGATGTGGAGAGGAGGAAGATGAAATGGTAATAGCAGAAGTAGAGTTAAAAAGATCATGGGAGAGTGGGTCAGGTGCAGTTGGGGGAAATAAAGTTACAAAGAAGGGAGGAAAGTGAACAAAGGGATGGGGCAGATCAGATGGCTAAAGGAAGGGAGTTCCACAGTTTAGGGAAGTGGTAACAGAAGGCAGACTTCCCTGAGGCAGAAGTCCTAGCAGGGAGAGCCAGGGTTCAGCAGTCATAGCTATGGAGGGAGTGGGTGTGGAGAGGATCAAGGAGAAGTATGATGGAAGGGAGTCAAGCCTGTACTTCCTGAAAAAGGAGAAGCAGTGAGCGAGGCACCTGGCATCAAGAGATGGGAAGGAGAGGGAGGCATAGAGATCACAGTGGTAAGTGTAGAGCTGTCCATCCAGTGCAAACCAGAAGAAGGAGTGGAAGAGGGTATTCAGTCTGGTTAGGGTAGACTTCGAGGCAGCACTATAGAGCACTATAGACAATGTCACCATAGTTAAATGTAGTAGCCTCAACACCTCCACCAGTCCCAACTCTTCGGACAATCTCCTGATGCACTGTCCAACCTTGGTGTGAGATAGGATGGAGCCCCCTGACTCATCTAACTGGGGTTTACGCACTTTGTTAAAGTCGCTCCCTATCAGGTGTCATGTACCTGGATCAGGTGCACAGGAGATTAATGCTTCCTTTAAAAAGGTCACATTCTTTCTCTCCTGGTTTGGTATATATACAGTACGTTCAAAATAGTACACAGAGCCACACTGTACCTGTCCTTGATACACACGTACCTACCCTCAGGGACTGCCCTCTCTTGTGTCACTTCCAATGGACAACTTTTGTGTACTAAAATGGCAACTCCCCGCTTATGGGGATGGGCCATGTAAGATGCTGCATGCACCTGCCCCACCTTCGGTCTCATTCTAATGTGACTCCTGCAGGACAGTAATCATGGTTCCCTTATGCTTAAGCTCCTGCAGGAGACAGGTCCTCTTTATCGGACTGTTCAACAACATCATAGGTTATTATCCTACCCTCCATTATGTCGGTACTCCCCTCCACCCCAACAAATCCCAGCAGAACAGATAGGCACCACAATACTAGATCTATAAAACAGTTTGAAAGCCAACAATAACCTTTAAAACTGTAAAAACTGAAAACTGGGGCCAATCCCTAGGTCAGTTGGCATCAATGGTTAAAGAGTGATGCCCTGTCCATATCTGGGTAATGTCCCCCAGCAGGGCTGCACCTGTGTGTGTAGTCTGCCACGGCGCTAAACATATCATGTCTCTCGAGTCGCCCTTCTCCCTTTTCTCTTCAGTGACTCTACTACTGCCTGTCTTATTGGTGGTATAGCCAGTTGTTCCCTCCTAGCCCCCAGGGACCTAGCCTGATCACAGCAGTTATTTATATCCCCTGCACAATTGTAACCCTGTTGGTGGCCCCCCAACTGCCTCCCATGAGGCACTATTTACCTCATCCAAGCACCATGGTCTGCCTCCCGGACTGTGGCCTTCCCTCCTCCTCCCCCTTTATGAGAACTCAGAAGAGGGGTCTTACTCCATTGGAACCATTACCTCTGCCCCACCACATAATTCCAGAGGTTAATTGACTGAGCCTATACAATCTGAGCTCCTCCTAGAGACAGAGTTGAGATATATGGCCTAGCCCCATTTCAGCCTTAGCGTGACCACAACTTTATGGCATGACCTGGTATAAATGTGGAGGCAGGACTGCATACCCAAATCCATGCAATCTGACTCACACTTAAGTACCTCACGCAAGCCTTACTGAACACCCCAGCCTCCCACTCGGCTAATGCCTTTGGCAGGAGACCACCACTTTTTTTTTGGAGGGTGGTCCAACGTAATGGGTGTCTGCTGCCCTCCCCCTTTTCCAATATCCACCTATGGGCAGTCTTCACCATCTGTTCAGCAGGTATGTCTCATGACCCTTAGAACCCCAGCATATAATCTTTGCTCTCCTTTAGTAGGGTATTATCTGTATAACACAAATAACTCTTAACCTTGTGTTACTAGGGTCAGTATTCTGTATCTCCTATTGGGCTGGGCTATTATACAATATACCATAATGTTTGTGAAGGTGTGGGATAAAACAGACACAACAAACCAGAAGTCAGGTGCATAAAAACACAAATGTGCATTATTTTATTCAAATGAGAAAATAAAAAAAAAAAAATAAACCTACAGGAAGCAAAAGGTTATTCAAAGTCCAGTATCCAGCAAACTTTCTAATTCTGAAAATTCCTGAGGCTTGGCTTCAGCCTTTGCAAACTGAACAGTGTGGAAATAAGCACATACTTCTGAGGTCCTCCTCACCTGGTAGTCAGTATTCAACTGATTCCCCTGTCTATCTTTGTTACACCAAGAGATGGGTTTTTATACCTTTCATGGATGACATCACCATTAGGTGAGCCATTCCTTTTTGCTAAAACTAGTATAAACCTCTTATTCTCAGGAGTTCCCCATTAAGCAGTAAAGACATACTTGTTCAAGCATGTTAAGTGGGTTTTATGTTTCCATTTTGTTTCATCTCAAAAGAGTTTAAATAAGACAGTAAGTCCATGAGAGTTCCACTGGGTTTGCAAGGGGAATGGGAGAACGGAGGCACGCTCCTCCTCTCACTTCTCCTGCCAACCCCTGGAAGCCATCATATATTTAACTGTCCAAGAGTCTTTAATTTGAGCTGTATTCTGGCAAGTTACATAGAAACATAGAAGTTGACGGCAGATAGGGACCTCAAGGCTCATCCAGTCTGCCCATTTCTTTTTCTACCTTATGAATGTGCCATAGGCCTTTGCTCTGTCAATTGCCTATCAAGTCATACTCATCTGTATTGCTTCCTTATGCCTATCCCATGCCTGTTTAAAGCCCTGCACTGTATTCATATCCACCACTTCCTGAGGTAGGCCGTTCCATACATCCACCACCCTTTCTGTGAAAAAGAACTTCCTCACATTACCCCTTAATCGGCCTCCCTCTAATCTCATGCTGTGTCCTCTTGTCCTGCTATTTTTCTTATATTGAAACATGTTAGACTCTTTCACCTTGTTAATGCTCTTAAAGTGTTTGAATGTTTAAATCATATCACCTCTCTCCCTCCTTTGCTCTAGGGTATACATATTGAGTTCAGTTAATCTGTCCTCATATGTTTTCTGATGCAGTCCCTGCACCATTTTGGTTGCCCTTCTCTGGACTTCCTCAATTTGGTTAATGTCCTTGTGAAGGTGTGGTCTCCAGTACTGCACGCAGCACTCCAGATGGGGCAAAACCAGTGTCTTGTAAAGAGGGATTATTACATCCCTCTTACTTGTAATACCCCTAGTAATACACCCCAACATCCCTCTAGCCTTACCTACTGCTTTAGAAGTCTGCTTGGATGATTTCAGGTCATCAATGATGATGATGCCCAAATCTCTTTCTTCCCTTGTGTCTGCCAGCAACTCTCCTCCCAGCCTATAGGTGGCTTCAAGGTTTATCTTCCCTATGTGCATGATCTTGCACTTCTTTGCGTTAAACCCCAGTTGCCACTCTTTCGACCATTTTGCTAGTTTATCCAGATTTCTTCTCATTCTGCCCACACCATCTGGATCATCTACTCTGTTGCAGATCTTGGTGCCATCTGCAAACAGACAAACTTTACCCTCCAGTCTATCTGCAATGTCACTGATGAAGATATTGAAGAGGACTGGCCCCAGGACTGATCCCTAAGGTACCCCACTTGTGACTTGTATCTCTTTTGACTGTATATGAAGAGAGGATCACAGATGTAGAAGTGGGTAGCCATCTGGGAACTAGCGACCATCGAACAGTATGGTTCACAATAAACACAGCAATAGAGTCAAGCCATACAAAGGAAAAAGTACTGGACTTTAGGAGGGCTGACTTTGCCAAAATGGATGAGTGCCTAAGGAATGCACTAGCAAATTGGCAGGAAGGAGGGGTGGAAGAACAATGGGGAATAATAAAAACTGCCATCACAGAGGTAACAAGCCTTTGTGTGAAGCAAATAAATAAAACGAAATGATGTAAGAAACCACTATGGTTCTCAAAGGAAGTGGCAGTGAAGGTTCAAGAGAAAAAGAAAGCATTCAGGAAGTACAAGGAATCACAGAAGGAGCAGGAGAGAGAAATGTATCAGTTAAAGCAAAAGGAAGCTGGGAAGGCAGTCAGAACAGCAAAGGCCCAAACCGAGGAAAAGATAGCCAACTCAGTTAAGAAGGGAGATAAAACCTTTTATAGGTACATCAGGGAGCGAAGGAAGACCAAGGGAGGGTTAGTGAGGCTTAATAAAGAGGAGGGAGGGTGAGCAGAGGGTGACTGTGAAAAGGCAGAGATACTAAACAAATATTTTTGCTCAGTATTTACAAAGGAAGTGGGGGAGGTACCTAAAACAAACAGTAGAAACACTCTGGATACAGAGAGTTGATACCAGCCCATTTACAGAAGAAAGGGTTCTGAAAGAACTCTTAAAACTGAAGGTGGACAAAGCAATGGGGCCTGATGGGATTCATCCCAGAATTCTAAAAGAACTAAGGGTAGAACTAGTGACACCACTGACTACCCTCTTTAACAAATCATGGGAGGATGGGGTGGTACCCGAGGACTGGAGAAGGGCAGATGTGATTCCCCTTCACAAAAGTGGGAGCAAGGCAGAAGCAGAAAACTACAGACCTGTTAGTTTAACCTCAATGGTAGGGAAAATGATGGAATCACTTCTGAAGGAAAGAATTGTTGAGTATCTAGAGGCCAGAGGGGCTCAGGACCCAAGGCAGCATGGATTCACAGCGGGAAGGTCATGCCAGACAAATCTGATAGATTTCTTTGACTGGGTGACCAAAGTAGTAGATCAGGGAGGGGCTGTGGACATGGCCTACCTAGACTTTAGCAAGGCATTTGACACAGTTCCACACAAAAGATTAATATACTACGATACTACGTCTCTTTCAACTATAATCGGAGGTGTACTGCAGCGAGTGGGAAGTCAGCTTGTTTAAATCCATCTGCCAGAGACACGTCTTTTTCAACTATAATCAGAGTTGTACTGCAGCGAGTGGGAAGTCAGCTTGTTTAAATCCATCTGCCAGAGACATTGTACCTGCGTTTTGCTTTGCTGCAGTTTGGACTTCAGTGAGTAATTTGCTTGGGAGTAATTGCATTACAGCTGTCCTGCATTGATTTTACCCCCCAGATTGGTATAGGGGGCTCGGCGGTGAGCCATAGGGTGTCTGTAATTGGGGGAGGGACACTCTGGTGCTTAAAACTCGTACTGCTCCACCGCGCAAGCACGAGTGAGCGCGAGCATGAGTGGCGCAAGCACCACTCGGCATCAGAAATTTTTATTTTATTTAATGCCAATTTGTTTGGTGGGTTTGTTTAAATGACCTGGGGTTATATAATATTAACTAGATAGTAATTGGTAAAGTTGATATACAATTATTTATTAGCTTATGGTCATTTTGTGTAGATTTGGGTTTTAAACTAATAATTAAACATAGTAGTAATTGAAGTTTTAAATTTATGGTTTAGGTTAGGAGAAAAATATATTTGTTCATATTTGAGGTCTGTGTAGGAATTTAAATAAATATGTGTACTCATATTGTAGTTAGGTTGTTTAGTCTACTGTTCTTATTAATTATTATGTATACAACAACAGCCTATGAAAAAGGGAATTTGGTAAGGGACACTAATAGTGTCTCGAGAAATTATGGTAAGGATGTAAATTGGTCAATTTCCTCTCAAGTTATGTCATTGGGGACACATGAAATGCTGTTTAAAGTAAGTAGTATTTGCATAGAGTCTAATCATGCACAGGTTTATGTTTCATTGGTTAATATTTACAATAGAATGGTTAAAAGATTAGTAAGTAGAAATTTTCAACAGAAGTAAAAATGGGTTAAACTTATTTTTGTTACTACATTATTGATTCTTAGTGGAAACATACATCTGAATCCAGGTCCATTACAAAAGGAAGCAGTTTTATGGATACTATAAAGGTAATGATTTTTCAATTGTACACTTTAATATGCCCCGTTTGAGTAACAAAATAGATGTTTTTAAAGAATGGGTGTTAGAGCATCATGTAGATTTAATTATTTTAACTGAAACGTGGTTAAGCATAAGGACTCCATCTCCCCTTTTTCAAATTGATGGCTACTTGCTGTTTAGACGGGATCACAACAAAAAAGTGGGGGGGGGTTGCGATATATGCTAAGCGGCAATTAGACATCAAAGTTCTACAAAATAATATGGACTTTCAGGGGATAGAAGTATTAACAGTGGAATTAAGATTCCCTTTTTCTTTACCCATGATGATATTGGGGGTGTATAAACCCCCTAGAGTTCATTCATCAAAATTTGGGGTTTTGTATGATTATTTGTATAACTTTCGAACTTCACATGAAATATTGCTGATTGGCGATTTCAGTGTGAATTGGGAACAAGTTACAAGTGATCACGAACTTGTTGATTTATCAAATAGACTTGGATTAATTCAGTTAATTGATGGGAAAACTAGAATTAATAATAAAGATAGTGAATGTTCTTCTACTTTGGACTTAATTTTTACCACAAGAGTGGAAAAATATAAAATGAGTAGTGTTTTGTTAGACACTTTTAGTGATCATCAGGGGTGGTATGTGTGAGCGAAAGAGAAGTATTAAAACTGGATATTGGGTTTCTAAAAGGATATTTAGACAATTTGATTATATTGCCTTTATGCAGGATTTGGAAAAAGTAAATTGGGAGAGAATAGCTGTAATTCCCACTATAAATGAGGCATGGCAGTATTTTCGGGAAGAGTTTGAGAATGTTTGTAATCAGCATGCACCTGTGAGAAAAGTTTATCGTGGATTAAAAAATGCAATTTGGTATAATGGGAATTTGCATAATTTATGTAAAAAGAGAAATATTCAATGGCAAAAGGCTAAGAAATCAAAGAAATAGAAGGATTGGGATGGCTATAGAGCCTTATGAAATAAATATCTTAGGGATATTAGGAAGGCAAAAGCAGATTATTATAAATATGTGTTAAAGGATACCCAATTTTCACATCCAGGTAAATTTTGGAAACTAATTCATAAATTACAAAATCCAGGAAAAAATGATTACCCACAAACCTTTAGTATTAAAGGTAGAGAGATGGAACAATGCACAGAGGTGGCTGATTGTTTTAATGACCTTTTTGTTAATTTGGGGGCTGTAAAGGAAGGTACAGATGTTGTCGCTTTTGACAGTCAAAAGTTCATTAATATTAGAAGGGGAATGGATCAATCATTTGATTTTGGTCATATAAATGAGAATGAGGTCTTATTAGAATTGTTGCATATTAATGAAAGAAAGGCAACTGGATTAGATGAGGTTAGTAGTAAATTGTTAAAATTTGCAGCCCCAGTTGTTGCCTATCCCTTGACATAAATCTTTGAGCTGTCCTTGCATTCAGCAGAAGTACCAGAAGAATGGAAATGTGCAAAAGTGATTCCAATTTTTAAATCTGGTTCAAAGCATGAGATCAGTAACTATCGTCCAATATCTCTGATACCAGTAGTAGCAAAGATTTGTGAAAAAATTGTAGCTAAACAGGTTAAGAAATATATAAATGAACAGAATATCCTGCACAGAAATCAGTCAGGTTTCAGAGAAGGATATAGTACTCAAACTGCATTAATAAAAGTAACAGGAGATATTCAGAGACTATGGACAATGGATTGTTGACAGGGCAATTATGATTGATTTGTCAAAAGCGTTTGATTCGTTAAATCATGAAATATTAATTAATAAATTGTTTAGTATGGAGTTTTCAGACAATGTGGTAGCCTGGTTTTCAACTATTTGAAGGCAGAAAACAAAAGTGTCTTTAAATTCATATATCTCAGATTTTAGGCAAATAAGACAAGGGGTACCTCAGGGAACAACTCTGAGGCCCGTATTATTTAACCTATATACTAGTGATTTGGATTTCAAGCAAGACAAATTAGAATATCATCAGTATGCTGATGATGTTATTATGTATGTTTCAGATATGAACATCTATGGTATACAGTGTACATTACAATCAGCCTTTGATGATATACAGGAATAGTATGTTAAGAATAAATTAGTATTGAACACTATTAAAACTAAGGTAATGTTATTTAGACAAAAAAAGTAAAAAGTTGCAGATGAAATCATTGGAAATAACAGTGAGGGATGGTTCCATATTACAGATAGTCGAAGAGTACAAATATCTAGGATTATGGTTAGATGTGCATTGTAAATGGTCTGTTCACATAAATAATTTAGTTAGGGGATTAGGGCAACACTTGGGGATGCTATATAGAATAAGAAGTAATTTCTCTAGGAATATAAGGCTTCATGTGATTAATACAATGTTAGTGCCAGTGATTGATTATGCGGATGTAATTTATGGGGGTGCAAATAAAGTTGATTTGAAAAAATTAGATACTTTATATAATAAGATGGCTAGGTATATCACAGGCTTACATAGATTTACACATCATTGAGAGTTATATAAAAACATAGGTTGGGATCATTTATACATCAGGAGAAATCAGCATATAATTAAGATAGTATGCGGGTTTCTTGAAAATAAATTGCCTGAATACATTGCTAAAAACTTGAAAACTAAATATCCAAATAAGGGTTTGAGATCAGCCCAATATATAGAATTTGAAGTACCAAAGTTTAAGACGAGAAACGGGTGTGCAACATTATTTTATTTAGGTCCAAAAATTTGGAATAATTTGCCTCCTGATTTGAGAAGATACGGTGTTAAAATAAGTTGGACAAAAATTAAATCTTGGTATCATGGGCAAAGTGAGAAATTTCATGATTGTTGTGAGGTATTAGAAAATGGGTGAATATTTATGTATTATTGTGGCTTTGTTTATGTATGTGATTTAAATATGTGGTAATGTATTTGTTGAGTATGTTGTATGTTTTTGTATTTTTCTCCTATATTGTAACCAGGTATGCACTTTAGAAGGTATCCCTTGAAAATGAGTGTATTTGTGTACTCAATGGGATTGTTTTACCTTGTTCATTATATGAATAAAATCATTACTACTACTACTACTATACAAGTTAGCCAGCCTGGGAGTGGGTCCCAAGATGACAGCCTGGGTAAAGAATTGGCTGGAGAATAGGACACAGAGAGTAATAGTAAATGGAGTCCACTCTGAAGAAAGGGGGGTTACTAGTGGGGTACCGTAGGGTTCAGTATTAGGACCGGTCCTTTTCAATGTCTTTATAAGCAACATTGCAGAGGGACTGGAAGGAAAAGTATGTGTCTTTGCAGATGACACAAAGATCACCACAGAGTTGCTGCACAAGGTAAGTTGGAAAGGATGAGAAGGGACTTGGCAAGTTAGAGAATGGTCAAATGTATGGCAGTTAGATTCAATGCTAAGAAGAGCAAGGTAATGCACCTGGGAAACAAAAACCAGGGAAGAGTACACAATAGGGGTGAGATACTAACAACAACAAAATGGAAAGGACCTGGGGTAGTCATATCAGATGACCTAAGGTGGGCAAGCAATGTGAGAGGGCTGCAAGGAGGGCTGGGGATACTGGGATGCATAGGGAGGCATCACCAGTAGAAAACAGGAAGTTATTATCCTCTGTACAGACAGTTGGTGAGACCCCATCTGGAGTACTGTGTGCAGTTCTGGAGACCCAATCTCCAAGATATAGACAGGATGGAGGCTGTCCAGAGGAAGGCAACTAAAATGGTGCAGGGTCTGCACTGAAAGACATATGAAGAGAGACTTAAGGAGCTGAATATGTATAGCCTCGAGGAAAGGAGGGAGAGGGGGGACATGATAGAAATTTTCAAGTACCTCAAGGGAATCAACAAAGTCCAAGAGGGTAGCATCTTTCAAAAAAAGAGGTGTGCAAGAACAAGGGGGCACAATTTGAAGATAGAAGGGAGCAGCTCAGAGGTAATTTAAGGAAGTATTTTTTCACAGAGAGGGTAGTGGATGCATGGAACGGCCTTCCGGAGGAGGTTGTGGAGTCAAAAACAGTGGTAGAATTCAAGCATGCATAGGACAGTCATAAGACAATTCTAGGGTGTGGGGGTAGGAAGAAGTAGGCTGCTGGTTAACTAGGATCTGCAGCTTATCCATTAGGTAGGGAAATGGGCAGACTGGGTGGGCCAAGCGGTCCTTATCTGCCGTCAAAAATCTATGTTTCTATGTAACATTTGCCACCACTCCCTGTTTTCTGCCCATCAACCAATTTGCCACCCAGTTGACCAACTTCTGACCCACCCCGAGCCTACCCAGCTTATTAATCAATCTTCTATGTGGAACAGTATTGAAAGTTTTGCTGAAGTCAAGGTAGGCAGCATCAACTGCTCCCCCTTGGTCCACCACTCTGGTTACCCAGTCAAAGAAATCTATGAGATTTGACAGGACCTTCCTTTTGTAAACCCATGCTGTCTTGGATCATGTGCTCCTATGGATTCCAGGTGTCGCACTATCCTTTCCTTAAGGAGTGTCTCCATAACCTTGCCCACTACTGAGGTAAGACTGACTGGTCTGTAGTTCTCTGCCTCCTCTCTGCTATCACTCTTGTGGAGCGGGATCACATGAGCCCTTCTCCAGTCTTCTGGGACCTCTCCTGTGCTCAGAGACTCACTAAACAGTTCTTTTTTTTTTTCTTCTTTATCCTGTGGTTCCGCTGTCACTTTATCAGCCCATGTCACGGTCCCTGGGACTTCCACTGCCATTTACTGCCACCATCCCCAGTTATCCCCAGCTTACCCCCTGGAGAGTGGGGCCGCTGCATCGGTCCCCTTCATCCATGCCGTGGAACTAGTATCTGGTCGGGGATGCAGCAATGGCAGCTAATTGAAGCCCCAGGGAGGACTTCACATAGAAAGTGGACCTGTCCGCCACCTTTTTCCTAGTTTTCTCAGAGGCGATGACATGCACTAACGCCAGCGTCTGCCCCGCCTCTCTGATACCGACTGCTGGTAGTGAGTCACTCCCAGCCTCCACCAGGGGTCCTTGTTGTGCCGGACACTGCCCCACCCTCCCCCTGGAGAAGGAGAGCCACCCATGGGCTGCTCAATCCTTCTCCCCCCAACCGGCCCCCTCGACGACCCAGGTCCATTCCCAAACCCGGGTCGCCAGCACCGCAAGCGGAAATCCAACCACTGCGCTGGCAGGCCGGTCACTAAACAGTTCTGATAATGGCTCTGTTAGTTCCACCCTTAGCTCCCTTAATACCCTAGGATGTATGCCATCAGGTCCCATTGCCATGTCCACCCTGAGCTTATCAAGCTCTTGTAGTTCCCTTCCTTTTGTGAAGGGACTAGTTGACATATGCTGCTCGAGGAGACTGGATATTTCAGAGGTCAGTCTGGATGTGTTTTCCTAGCAAGTTGCCCTGCATCACCCTGCTTCCAACTGGATTGAATTTGTGTCTGTAAATGGACTTAAAAAGAAAATTAACCTGTGTATATTAAGGTTTTCCACAGACCCTTTCAGCTCTCTTTTGTCTGTAATTTTTTGGTCCTCTGCCCCCCCCCCACACACACACACACACACATACACACCCACCATTTATAAAATGCTCTATGGGTGGGATTAGCAAGTACACTGCTCAAGGGCTGGTCTTTTTCATTGTTCTACTGGGGGGAGGAAGAGCTTAGAGTTGTGTGATAAGGCTGTGTTCTGCTATATGCTGAAGCCTGTCTGTTGTATGCTTCTTCTAGGAGGCTGGATCACTGTCATATAGACATAAGCAATTGAATTGTAAATGGAGAAGTGTTGTTAACTGTTTTGTAATCTAAGAAAAGGTGTAAATGGGCTATAAGGATCAATTGTAAACAAGGCACAGTTAGGAACTTTGTTAAAAGTTTTCTGAAATGTTTGTTATATTTGATTTTCTAAAACCTCTATTGTTTTATATTTACATTGTTCTGTTCTGTTAAGGTTTTGGAATCTAGGCTATTGGGATCAACTGTAAACAAGGTGACAGTTAAGGCACATTTGTTAAAGGAAAGCTGTCGAAATGTGTAGCGCCCCATCCCCCAAAGGCTTATCCCAACCCCACCCCATTCCATTGCTTTTCGCAATGAAAAGCATTTGTTTTAGCTGCAGTAACTTACTTTATTTTCAAAAACTTCTGTAGTCAGGAACATGGTGGACAGTGCGTGGCTCCATTTACTGTGACAGTGCGGCTCTGCACAGCTCGCTTCAATAAAACTGTATTACTAACATACTAAAATGCCAGCAGAATAGGCCTAACGGTCTTTCGTGTCTGCTCGTTTGGTCAGCCCCCACCCTGGGTGCTGACCTTGCTGTCCCCCTCACCTTCTCTGGATTCTCCCTTCCCAGTTCCGGATATTCTTGCTGCATGGATTTTGCTTCCTGAACCCTTCCCCTGTACCTGTCCCACCCCTCTTGAACCCTCCACTGTCTCTGCCCACCAGCCCCTAGGTGTGCATTCCATGGCTCCACCACCCTCTCAGTGAAGTAGCACCTCCTTTCTCCCTGAATCTTCCCCTCCAGCTTCCACCCATGCCCTCTAGTGGCCCCTTCCTCCTTCCTTCAAGCACCCCAACTGTTCCTCCCTATTTACCCTCTTCATGTACCTGAAGACCCCTATCATGTCCCCCGGTCCCTTCTCTCTTCCAATGTGTACATATTTAGCTCTTCGAGCCTCTCCTCATAGGTCCTGTCCCCAAGCCCCAAATCATTTTGGTTGCCTCCTCTGGACCCTCTCCAGGAGGTTAATGTCCTCTTTAAGTGTGGCCTCAAAACTGCACGCAGTACTCCAGGTCGGACTCACCAAGCAGTTATACAGAGGGAGATCACTTCCTCCTGCTGGAGGTGATCCCCAGTGATGCATCCCAGCATCCTGTTGGCCTTGTGCTGCCCTCCCACAAGTCTCAGAGTTGTTCATCTTGACATCCACCACCACCCCAGGTCCCTCTCAGCCATTGAGACTTGTAGTATTTCCCCAGGGTGTACACTTGGCCTGGGTTTCTGGCCCCAGGTGGAGTACCTTGCATTTCCTGCATTGAACCTCAGCTTCCACTTTCTAGACCATCTTCCAGAGCCTCCAGGTCCCTGCAGGGCCACCTCCTCCTCCCCATCCACCACCGCCCCAGTTTCAGTCATCTGCAAAGAGACTCATCTCACTCATGATTCCTGTCCTTATGTCAGATCGTGGCGTTGAACAGAAGGGCCCAGGACTGATCCCTGTGGGACCCCACTAATGACCCTCCTTGGGGATGAGACTATCCCACTAACTACGACCCTCTGGGTCCGGTCCTGGAGCCTATTGCCTATCCATCTGATCATCTGGTTTCCCACCCCCATTTCTCCTAGCTTATCCAACAGGCCCACGTGAGGAACAGAGTCAAATGCCTTGCTGAAGTCTAGAAAGAGGACATCCACTGGTCTACCCAGGTCCAAGGCACTTGTCACCCAGTCATAGAACTCCACCAGGTTTGTCTGACACTATTTCCCCGGGATGAATCCATGCTGTCTATCATCCAGGCACCCTGACTTATCCAGGTCCCCCCCTAGCCTCTCCTTGACAATGCCCTCCATCACCTTGCCCACCACCGATGTCAGGCTGACAGGCCTGTAGTTCCCTGCCAGCTCCCTTGATCCCACCTTGTGGATAGGCACTACATGCGCCACCTTCCAGTCTTGGGGCACCCACCCTGTCCTCAGAGAGATGGTGAAAAGCTCTGCCAGGGGTTTCGCCAGGACATCTGCAAGTTCCTTCAGCACTCTAGGATGTAATTTATCTGGCCCGTGCTTTCTCCGTCTTAAGGGAGCTGAGGGCTTCCTCACTCTCTGCTGTGATTTCCACTTCTGGTACCTCTTCTCCTGCTTAGCCCTCCCCCACCTGCCAGTGATGCCCCCTCCCCATACCTGCCCGATCGATAAGGGTCCCCCTCCTCATTATCTCTGTCTCCTCCCATGTATGATGCAGCATCCCCATTTTCCCTGGTGAAAACTGAGGTGAAGTACTCATTTAGCACCTCAGCCTGCTCCCCCGGGTCTTGTGCCCATCTCTCCCCTGATTTAATCCTGCTAATCTGCCCCTTCACCCTTCGTCTTTCCCCAATGTATCTAAAGAACCCCTTTTTCCCTCTCCTAATTTCCGAGCAATGTGGTACCCCACTTATACAGTAAATGAGCCACACGCCGTCCACCATGTTTCCAACACCTGGAGTTTTTGAAAATAAAGTAAGTTACTGCATCTAAAACAAATGCTTTTCATTGTGAAAAGCTTAATCGGGGGGGGGTCAGTTTTGGGGGTGGGGCACTTCAGATTTCAACAGCTTTCCTTTAAAGAGATAGTATAAAGTGTCGTTTTTGAACACCGTTTGTAGTGGAGTGGTTCCATAGGCACGCTGGTGCTATCTGCCTGAGTGACAGCGATGATCTAGTACGCTAATGTTACAGGAACGAGAATGCCCAGGCTTGTTGTGTTTTGCCACGGTGAAACGAATGGTAGCCTTGCGCTTGTGCCAGTGACATGGTGGGAGGCGAAGTGTCAATCAGGAGACACTGGTTATTAAAGCACCCATACTTCCATTCTTGAGGTGAGACCGTACTGCATTGTAATTAAATACATAATACTTGCATTCCTGTGATTCGATGAGTGAAATGATAACTGTGTCTTACTTGTTTTTGTCTGTTTTTTCCATAGGGCTTGTCAGGACGTGACCGCGGAAAGCCTTGTGTGTTTACGCACCATAGAGTAAGTCTCACAGACCTACATTCTTTCTTGTTATAAATAGGAGGGCCCGTGTCAAGCAGTGAGCCCAAAAAGATCCCCAGCATTTGTGTTTGAAGCTCATAATATGAGTTTAGTATTAAAGCCATTTTTTTTGTTTTTCTGGGCATCCTCTCACAGAACAGCGACTGCGATCAGTTGGCAGTGGGAGTTTTGGCCCTGACATGAAAATCAGTTCTGTGTTTTTATTTACAAACTTCAGCCTCATCCCTTGGCATAGAGGAGGATTTCACCTTGTTGTGGAAGAGTACGGTTCTGTAAGGTGCCATCTCAAGGCTGTCAGACACTTTCAGTATGCCTTGTAGTTAGTAATTGCCTGGCATACGACAGCAGTGTGAGTAGCTTTGGAGGGTGAGTCACAACAAGATATACATTTTCGAAAGCAAGGTGAAATCACAACCTGTGTCTAGGAATGTAGCTGCACTTTGCCCAGTAGTTAATAGAAGTCATACATCAGCGATGTTATGTTGCTGAATGTCATCTGTGGGAAACTTGTACATTCTGCATCTAAGTCTTAGTCAAATTGCATTCTTTCAGTAATGACTGATTTGTGTGTTGTGGTGGTGGTGTATGTGTGTTATGTGGGGGGGAGTCAGCTGTGTCCTGTGTATCAGGCAGGTCATTCTGCACAATTTGTGCAAATTTCGACTGAATGTTACAGTGCATGAAACTGATAGGCTGCATGTAAGTATTCTGTGTGTGTGGCCCGTTTTCTGCGATGATGTGATGTGGGATGTGTGGGCAGTGGTACAGTAGCAGTGAGTACCATCATGTTGATGCAAGCCCCATGTCTTTAGTACTGTTGCATAAGTTCTGTTCATTATGTCATGATGTAATACTGCTGCTCTGGTATTGCTTTTGGATACATGCAGAATACTTCTGTGTGTATCTGTAATTTTCTTTTTTTGTTGTCGACATCAGCAGGTCTGAGTAGCTAGAGGCTAGCTGTATTGATGTACCTGAATGTTAAAAATTGCATGGTGTTATTAGAAAGATGAGCAACAATACAGACATGGGCTGGATGAGCAGGTATGAGCTTCTATTGTGTTTTAGCTTATTAAACTCTCTTTCCCCCAGTCACTCCCTACCCAAATCATGAGTGGGGCACAAGTATTTGAGATTGTGATGTATGCAGCAGAGATTGGGTGAGTAAAATAACAGTGATGTGTGGCTCGGTTTGTAACAGAACCTAACAGAGGAACTGTGTGGCAAGCCACATAGGGCACAACTGAGTTACTCTGGGTCACCATAGGATTGGGTAGTGCCCTAGAAATCTGCATACTTGTTATTTATATACATCCAGAATTGGGGGAGGACATGTATAGGGATGTAATGCATGAAAATCATGATACGATGGCAAATGTGAGGTATTAGTAACATGGTGACATTCTGTGAAGCCAGCAGAATAGGCCCTATGGTCTACTGAGTTTGCTCGATGGTCAGTGATTGCATAGGGTACCGATAGTAGCACTCTGTCCCTTCCAAGAAGGACCAGTATTTCACAGTGGTGCTTCTGGATGTGCCCTACCACTGCACCTATCCCATCCCTTCTGGAACTCCTCCACAGTTGTAGCAGTCACCAGTTCCCTTTGCGTATCACATTTCAGTGCTCCACCACTGTTTCAGTGAAGTAGCACCTCCCTGTTTCCACCCTCAGCCTCCTCCCATCAAGCTTCATGGTGTGTACCCTGTTGGCCCCTGCTTCTCTCAGGTGAAGGACCCCTGCAAGTCTTACCTTATTGATCCCCTTGAGAAATTTGAAGACCTATATCATATCCCCCTTTACTCATGTCTCCTCCATTGAGTATAGGTTGGGCTCCTCATATGGCCTTTGCACTTACCCTAGTACCATCCTGCTGGCTCTCCTCTGTACCCTATCCAGTAGCACAGTGTCCTTCTTTAAGCAGTGATGTCAGACTTGCACCCAGTATTGAAGGCGTGGTCTAACCATGTTATTGTGGAGCGGTAGAAGTACCTCTTTACTTCTTGGGGTCATCGCCCTGACTATGCACACTAGTATTTTTTTGTGCTTGTGCTGTCACCATTCTACATTTCTCTGAGTTGTTTATTCAGACATGCACCATCACTGACTACTTCTTGTTGGGGATTGAACATCTATCAAGGGTCCAAAATTGTACTTACCTATCTAAAGTGATCTCTCAAGAATGTTGAATTCCTGTATTCCATGTTACCATTTGTGTGTGTTGGAGGGGGGGGACATTGTACTGCTTGAATACTGCAGAGTTTTTAATTCTTCTGATCTATGGTATACAATCACACATTGTACTGAGTGTGAAGAAAGACAGATGACTGGCAGGTGAAAAACATCTGTGGAAGGACTATTTTATATTATTTAGCAACATTTTAGTGTATTGTTTTGTGACTTTGAAAACTTTATGAAAATTCTTTTTTTCAAAGTTTCCCTTAGGCCCATTTTATATAAGCAGTAAGACATGACTGGGTGTTGGTATTACTGAGATACTCATAGATAACACAGATACATAGATACATACACAGTGTCGGCAGATAAGGGCCTATGGCCCACCCAGTCTACCCATTTGAGCTTGTAAATTCAGTTTATGTTTTCCTAGAAGTCTGTTGCCCCTTACCCCAACCTCCAGAATTCCTTTATGTCTATCCGATGCATTCTTAAATCCCGTGATTGTTTCAGCCCCCACCACTTCCTCTGGCAGGGTGTTCCACTTGTCCACCACCTGTTCTGTGAAGAAATTCTTCCTCACGTTTCCTCTGAATCGTCCTCCCTCCAACTTCAGCCCATGCCCTCTAGTCCTGGAACATCTTTTTCACTTAAAAATAGTGCATTTCTGCACCCTGTTCCTCTCTGTAAGATACTTGTATGTCTCTATCATATCCCCTCTCTCCCTCCTCTCCTGCAGGGAGTACATGTTCAGTTCCTTCAACCTGTCCTCATAGGATTTGTGATGCAATCCATGCACCATCTTTGTTGCCCTCCTCTGAACCTTCTCTACCCTGTCTATGTCCTTATGTAGGTAAGGTCTCCAGAACTGTACACTGTACTCCAGGTGGGGCCTCACTAGTGTTTTGTATAGTGGAATTATGACCTCCCTTTTCCTGCTGGTGATGCCCCTGCCTATGCATCCCAGCATCCTATTTGCTTTACCTGCTGCTTTGTCACACTGTTTCCCTACCTTGAGGTCATCAGAGATGCTAACCCCAAGATCCCTTTCCTGCTTGGTGCATGCTATATCCTCACCCCCCAACTGATATATTGTGCCAGGGTTTTTGTGCCCCATATGCATTATCTTGCACTTCTTTGCATTGAATTTCAACTGCCAAACACCTGACCATTCTTCAAGTTTCTGCAGGTCCTTCTCATTCTTCTACACCCTCTGGTGTGTCTACTCTGTTACAGAGCTTTTGTCATCAGTGAACAGTGAAATTCTGCCTTCTAGATCCTGCGAATGTCACTGATGAAGATGTTGAATGGGACCGGTCCCAGCACTGATCCCTGTGGTACCCCACTGGTCACTCTTCCCTCTGTGGAGTGACAGCCATTTACCACCACCCTCTGTGTCCTGCCGCCCAGCCAGTTACCTACCCACCACACTACTGTCCTGCGCACACCCATATTCCCCAGTCTGTGTAATAGTCTTCTATGTGGCACAGTGTCAAATGCCTTGCTGAAGTCCAGATAGGCCATGTCCACTGCCGTCCCCTGATCCACCTCCCAGAGGCTGAAGACACTCGACCTGCAGTCTCGTGCCTAACTACGCCTCTGGGTGGGTGGGTATCTCAGTACTACCAACACCCAGCCATGTCTTGTTGCTTACTTAACATGATGTGGTAGGGTACAGGTACATTGGGTAAAGCAGAAAAACCAAAAAGACAGCATACTTGGTAAAATGCATGGTTATGCACATTGGTGGACATAAATCAAACTTGTGTCATGTCAGCTCATACCTCCCCAACCACAGTTTATCCGATGCTCCCCACCTCACCATCGTGATGTTAGGTGAAGAATGAACAGTACTAGCTGTTTAGTATTTCTGATTCTACTGGGCATCTGCAACTAACTTCTAAACTGTACTTTTGATCCTAAATATCTTATTATTTGAAGATCTCCTTTTGGTCCCATTTTGGAAGAACGTTTTCTCCTGTTATTGGGCAGAGCTGGCAAATGTCTCCTATGTTATAACTTTTGATTTTCTGATATACAGAACAGTTGCTTATGATGTGTAATCTGGTATATACAGTAGGCCTGTCATCATACAGTTCTTCTGTTGGTTTTACTTTGTTATCTTTCTGTGTGGCATTCTCATGTCTTTTACATCCTTAGTCACTCCAGTACTTATTCATATGAGGTAGGCCATGCCTTTACCACACTCCACACTACTCAGATCTGATTTTGTTCACTGTATAATGTATGCATACTATTTCTGTGCTTCCTCACACTGGTCCACTTGCCCTGTTGGCACTTCTCCCTTCATCTGCTGTGCTTACCCTCCCGTGTCCATTGACACGCTCTCTCTATGCTCCTTGCCACCTGTGTACCACCCCACCCTTTCTGTACTGTCTACCACCCCTCTCTGTCCTGTCCCATATCACTGTGACAAAACCTCTATCTGGGCAATGCCTGTTATCTGAAATCCCCCTTTGTTCCCCACATAAAAATATATTGACATTCACGTTGATGGCAGATAAGGACCGCTTGGCCTATCTAGTCTTGCCATTTCCCTACCTACTGGATAGGCTGCAGTCCCTAGTTAAGCAACTGCCTATTTCTTCATAATGCCTCACAAGATTTGCCTTATGTTTGTTCCATGCATTTGTGAATTGTCCAACAGTTATTGAGCGCTCAACCTCTTCAGGAAGGCGGTCACATTCAACAACATCAGAGGGATAATCGCTTAATTCTTTCTGCTGGTGATGGCTCTCCCTATACATCATAGTTTCCTCCCCATCCTTCCCTTCTGGCTTCACACATTGCTAGCTAACCTTTAGACCACCTGATATGAACACTCCCAGGCCTGTTAGTATTCCTTGTTGTTGTTACCTATCCTCTATTCATTGTGTTCTCTCCCCGTGTTTTTTATACGTATTTTCATGACTTTGTACTTTTTATCCCCACAGGGATAACACCAGCCCTTATTTAATATTCCCACTTTCTCCATTGCAGTATGTGTCGCCTTATGCCCTGTCCACTTCCCCCCCACCCAATAATGCGACAAAACATATATAAATCTAAGCCACAATGCTTGTATTCATCGGATGATGACTCTGAAGCCATCACGCCCCTTCCAAGTCTCTGTCGTGTTTACCCTTTCCATCCTCATCTGCAGCGTGCACAAACCCAGCCCCGTATACCTAAGGTGGTGTGAATTCCCTTCCAGCCTTTCAGCAGTTGAGTGCATGTGGCGCCAGATGGGTGCTGACACCTTACTAGTTCACTTTTTGGAAGGACTGTGTGATTCAAGGTGGACGTTCATGGTTGCAAACTGCAACTGACTGACAATTACATGACCATGCACAAAACAGACACCTAGGGTTTTTGAAATGGATTTAATGCCAGCAATATATATTGTATTGAAAAAACAATAAGTCATAATCTTAGATTTTTTTAACATGTGTTACACAACTATGCAATATTCAAAGTTTGTTACTAATTAGAACAGTACATTGGCATGCTAGACTTATTTATAATTGCGATTTGCACTAGTGTTTCTCCATAAAGGGAACACAAAGTGAAGGATGAACTGGTGCCACATCTAGCGAGGCTATTTAACTTGTCCTTGGTCACAGGGGTGGTGGCAATGGACAGGAAGACAGCAGAGGTGGTCGCACTACATAAGGGGGGGGCGGAAGGATGAGGTCAAAAAGTACCATCCTATTGGTCTTACCTCGGCGGTGGGGAAGGTAATGGAAACACTACTCAAGATCAGGTTGATGGAATACTTGGAGATGAATAGCATGCAGGATGACAGGCAGCATGGCTTCACCAAGGAAAGGTCCTATCAGACTAACCTGATAGAGTTTTTCAATGGGGTGACACAGACAGTGGACAAGGGAGGAGCAGTGGATGTGGCCTATCTGGATTTCAATAAGGCCTTTGACACCGTTTCGCATGGTGGAATGATACATAAGCTGGACAGACTGGGGTGGACAACAGGATCACCAGCTGGATGGAAAACTGGTTCAAGGGAAGGAGTCAGATGGTGGTGGTAAATGGGACACATTTCAGGGAATGGGCGGTGACCAGTGGGGTGCCACAGGGGTCAGTGCTAGGACCAATACTCTTTAACATCTATGTTAGTGAACTAGCGGAGGGTATAGAAGGACAGGTGTGCTTGTTTGCAGATGATACAAAGGTCTGCAATAGGGTGGATTCACCTAGTGGGGTGCAAGCCATGAGGCGGGATCTGGAAAGGCTGGAGAGGTGGTCTGATACCTGGAAATTGAAGTTTAATATACAAAAGTGCTCACTGATGCACCTGGGGAGGAAGAATAGGAGGGAAACTTACTCCCTTGGGGGGCTGGTGATTAAGGAGAAGGAAACAGAAAGGGACCTGGGGATTATGGTATCGCGTGACGTCAAGGTGGGCAGCCAGTGTAGCAGAGCAGTGGGAACGGCAAATGGAATGTTGGCTTGCATTGCAAGGGGTTTTAACAGCAGGAAGAGGGAGGTGCTAATGCCATTATACAAAACCATGGTCAGGCTGCATCTGAACAATGGGGTGCAGTTCTGGAGGCCTCACCTATGAAGAGATGTTGAGCTGATGGAGAGGGTGCAGAGAAGGGCAACCAAAATGGTACGAGGGATGCAGGATGTACCCTATGAGAGATGATTGAGAGGGCTGAATTTGTACCCTCTGGAGACTAGGAGGGAGAGGGGGGACATGATTGAGACCTTAAAATATCTGAAGGGAATAAATAAGATAGAGGGTAACAGCTTGTTCAAACTGAAGAATGGAGCGAACATGAGGGGACATAGCCTCAAACTGGAAGGTGGGCAATGCAGAGGTAATGTCAGGGGGTGTGTTTTCATGGAGAGGGTGGTGAGACCTGAAACAAGTTGCCGGAGGAGGTAGTAGCAGCTGAAATGGTGACAGGGTTCAAGAGGACTTGGGATAGATTTAAGGGGTTGGGAAAAGAGGGTGGAAGCATAACAGAAGGGGGGAGGTAGGGTGTTGGGCAGACTAGATGGGCCGGGGTGCCTTTCTCTGCCGTCACATTACTGTGTATCTGTATAAAATCATATATAGGCCAGAAGTGCATCAAATGGCATCAGAAACAAGACTGATCAGCTATTACATTTTCAAAAGAACACATTACTGTGTGGAGTTGCAACATCACCACAAAACAAACAAGAAACAGTTAGTACAAAGTGGATTGACAGTGTAGTTTTTTTTTTTTTTTTTAAGAACATATAATTTGTGATGAAGTGTATCGCTATTTAGCTGTTTTTTTATAATCGAACAATGGAATCAAAGGTTACACACAGGCTTTGTCTATGAATCCAAATCTAATTTTTTCAAGTCAGCTTTCAACAATAACTTTTCTCACCCAGCACAATTTTGGAAATCAATTAAATCCCTACTCACCCCTCCGGCCCAACCCCCTACTCCCACACTCAATATAGATGGAAGTATCATCACTGCTCCATGCACTGTTGCCACAGAGTTTAACTCCTATTTCACCAACAGTACGTCCTCTCTACTCTTCTCTCACCCCTCACTCCTCCCTTGTTCCCCCTGCTGTCTCCTCAGCTGCCTATTTCTCACTCCACCTGGTGACACCCACTGAGGTACTAAAAATACTTCAGTCACTAAATCCATCCAAAGGTAAATGCCCCTCGGGCCTTGACTCCAAAATGCTCCTTCTTTCTGCCCCAGCCATAGCCAACCCTCTAGCCGCGCTCTATAACCTGTCTTTCAGACTTGGGTCCATCCCCCAATATGGAAACAAGCCACAGTCATTCCCCTCGCCAAAGGAGGCGACCCTTCCTCCCCATGCAACTACCATCCTATATCGCTGCTCCCCATCCTAGCCAAAATACAGGAGCCCCTTGTGGTAGCCCAGCTCTCCCACTTCCTCGACTCCATCTCATTCTTCACCCCTTACCAGGCCAGGTTTAAATAAAAAATCACTCCATCACCACCTCTCTCCTTCATCTCACCAGCACCATCCTCGCGGGCTTGGATAAAGGGGAGATAACTGCAGCTATATTTATCGACCTAGCTAAGGCATTCAACATGGTCTCTCACGCCCTGTTACTGTCCAAACTTGCCCAAGCTGGACTGACTGAGCCTGCCATCAACTGGTTCCAGTAGTACTTGGCAGGTAGGTCCCAGTCTGTCCGTATTGGCTCAGCTATCTGCTCCTCACTCCCTGTTGCAAATCTTATTTTTTCTGGTTACTCATTGCACTGTGTACATAAAAGTTTAAGAACCAACACTCATACACATAAAACACATGTATAGTGAACTACATTCGTTTGCATACTCTACTGTTCTGACGCATTCCCTGACACCTACTAATAACTGCCTATAGTCTTCTTTTATCTCCACTCTCAGCTACACAGAAGGAGCTGAAATTGGACCCATCCTGCCAAACTGGTCCCAACCTCTATTAGACAGACAGTAGGGAAGGAGACAGAAAAAAAGAGGGTGGCCTGATCTAGGATGGGACTGTGGCCTTCAACAAATGTCAGTGATTGTGACCCACCTCATAAAACTGAGTGGAGACTGCTTAAATGCTAAATTGCTGAGGCTGCAGCAATGGCGCTGTGGGTTGAGGTGCTGGACACAACACCTTGCACCATGCCAGCGACCCAGGTTTGGGAACGAACATGGGCCATCAGGGGTCGATGGGGAACAGATAGGATTGAGCTTCTGGAGGACTGCTCTCCTCTCTCTGAGGGGCGGGTAGGGACTGCCCAGCACTGCAGCATCCCCGGTGGAGACTGGATACACTGCAATGCCCAGGTCTACAGAGGATGGATGCAGAGCTGCGATGTATATCCCTGGTATCATTACGTGTTCCTACTCTGCAAGGGAGAAGGGGAAGGGGAATAAAAAAAAAACAGTACATCAAGGAGGCAACGTTGGCCTCAGGGACCTCCCTCTAATTCCAGATAGATGTGATGACATCCTACAACAACCTTAAGGGTATAAAACAGGTTCTCCTGGAAAGCATCTTACAACTGAAGGAAAATCAGAGGACAAGGGGCCATGTTTTGCATGTGAATGTGGGTAAATCAAGGATAACATAATGAATTATTACTTTCCAGAGAGGGGGGGTTGATAAGTGGAATAGTCTTCTATGAATCTATGAATCTGAAGTCACATGTTGTCATGAGCAAAGTTATACACTGGGGTATATTAATTGTACTGACTCCCATTCTGAGCATTAGCACTTGTACTCAGACTGTGAATATCTGTCCACAACATTCCCAATACATTCCCGCTGCTAGATATGCATGGAGAAAAATAGTACTACTAAATAGCAAATAATTTACACATCGCATATCTGTAAATGACATAGTTAGCATTATTTATGAGACATTTTCATTTTTAACACACATATGTTACCTGCATGTTAAACAAGTCTGCTTAACTATTACCATACTCCCTATGATCTGGCTAAATGCTGTCAGCGTTTCTGGTATGTAACAGTAGAGGCAGATGGAGAATAACTGCAGCAGACAAGACTCAGCGACTACGTAATATTTCTCTCTAACTGAACTACAGGAAGAAGAACTAACAGATGTGCTAATTATTAAGTTAGTTATAGCAATACTAATGGAATACATAGTTAACCAGTTCTAATGAATAAATACCCATTAGCACATTGCGGAAAAACAGAATTTTCAGCACAATGCCCTATCGTGTCTTACTGATTACATAGTAAATGGTAAAAAAAATCACACAATTCATATCTGGCAACTAAATACCAATGAATGATATCTTAAAAAACATCTGATTAATGACTATCTGCACTGTTTTGAAACATTACATATCAATCTATAGTATGACACTAAATGACATGTCAGCACAGGGTACCACATTTGTGGAAAGAGCACCATAGAATAATCACCTATTGTCTGATGACGTGCCATCATCATCGCTATCGGGTTTGTAGTCTTTGTCCTTTGGATCATCAACAAACTCTATGTCATCAGAATATTTGTCTGGGACATCTGACACTTTTGGCTCATAGTACTTTGGGAGCATTTTTGGCTTTACCTGAGTGCTCACTGATCTTTTGTTAGTGGACAACTGAACACCGAGGCCCAGAAATTCAAACTGCACCATTGTGTGGTGCAAGCCCCTGTGCTGCTCAAAATAGTTGCGCAGGGGTGTGGCCTGGGTGATATTCAACAGAGTTGCGCTATGGCACAACTTCTTTGAATATCGCCCACTAGCCACACCCACTGTGCATGGAGCAGTGGAACTGCGCCAGTGCAAGTGGTCAGAGTGGAGCACTGAGATGCGGTGGTGCAAGTTCCATTGTGCCATGAGCAGGACCTGTGATATTCAAAGGGTGACATGCAAATGGGGCCATAATTTATGCAAGGTGCAGGGGGGCCATTTGCATCTAATTATGGCCCCATTTGCATGCCATTAGCATTCAGGTGCACTGATCCCCGACGACTTGCACCTGGCACCCTGCCATACAGCAGCCATTGGGGACCGACACCCCCAGCAGCCCGATCGCTGGAATAACGGAATAGTCCCCCCCACCGAGTAGCCCGATCATGGGCATAAAGTTCATCTCCCCCCCCCCGAGTAGCCCGATCACAGGCATAAAGTTCATCTTCCCCACCCCTGAGCAGCCCGATCGCGGGCACAAGGTTCATCTTCCTCCACCCCGGAGTAGCCCGATTGCGGGCATAAGGTTCATCTTCCCCCCCCCAGCAGCCCGATCGCGGGCACAATATTCATCTTCCCCGCGGTAGCCTGCTTTCGCGGGCAGCATCCTAACCCCTCACATCCAGAATCCCTGGTGATCTGGTGGCCTCCCACCCCTCCCGCCCATGGAGTCCCACCACCCGTCCCCCATCAGCGGCGGTAGGCGCCCACCTGCCTGCCGCCCTGCCACCCGCCGACTTATAGCTGCTCAGTAGGACTGCACGCCCATTCATTCAGAGCATGAGCCAATGGGCATGCAGTCCATACTGCATAAGGCAGTCCAGATAATTCATTCACATATCCAGACTGCCTTTAGGCAGTATGGCGGGATGCCCATTGGCTCATGCTCTGAACCAATGGGTGTGCAGACCTAGCCAGCTGTCAGTCGGTGGGTGAGCAACAGGCGGTGGGAATTGTCTCCCGGGCTGACGGGGAGTGGTGGTGGGGCTCGGGCGGGAGGGGTGGGGCCACCAGATCACCAGGATTCTGGACATGGGGTTAAGGATGCCACCAGATTGGGCTACTCGGGGTGGGGAAGATGAACTTTATGCCCACGATCTGGCTGCTGGGGGGTATGGAATACTGTTCTGCCTGCGATCAGGCTGCGGGGAAGAATACTGTGCTGCCCGCGATCAGGCTACTGGGGAGAGACAGTTTGTTATGCCCGCTGACTACTGGGATACTTCTGCCCCGTAATCGGGGCATGGGGGTGCTGACAGATGCGGCAGGAACAGTGAGAGGCCACCACAGGTGGCAGCTGCTGGTTTGTGCCCTGCAAGCGGCAGCTCACCTGTGGGTGGCCCTCGACTTGTTCCTTTTTTCGGGCGTAAAGTTGTGCAGGCGCAGGTAGGGTTGCGCCTGCATAACTCTGCCGCGCCGGGATGAGTATCGGGCTGTGCGGTTTATCATAGACACGCCCCCACCTGTGCCTGCGCCATTACCTGATGCGTGACGCATCGGGACTGTGCAGGTGCACTTTTCCTTTAAATATCGCACTAGGGTGCATCAGTGGGTTGTGCATAAGAACACTGTTGCGCCATGCGCAACCCTTTTGAATATCTGGGCCCTAGTGTTCAAAAATAAAAATATACATACCCATTACTGTGCTATGTGATTGACTGTGTTTTAAACAAACACTATGAGTGAGCACTGTATTGTTACACTGAAAACTTACTTACCTTTTTCACATACTTTCTTAACAGTCTGAGTACTTTTGGTACATTGCTTAGCTTTCCCTTTGGCTGTTCCATAAATATGATGATGCAGGATTACATCCTTATCTGGGATACATTCAGTTATATGAATTTCACACTCTTCTTCAACTAATTCATAATTTATGTCCAACTCACACTGAATATCCATGGTATTAGAGAACACTGTATCTTCCAGATTTAGAGTGGTTGATAATACTGCAGTATGCTGTTCACTGGAAGTATCTGCAGCTCTGCATGTATTTCCATCGTGTACACTATCCTGACCTGCAGTATATTTTCTGAGATATTACGTATCCCTGGTGGAAAACACTTTTTCACCTGACTGATGTTGGTAATGCAGCTGTCACTAATCTATTTTTTGAAGACATATTAACAATATGATTAGTCAGTCAGAATACAGAAACTCTTTCGCTTATCCCTTATTGTCATATCATAGCACACAGAAGCATAAATATGAATGTAAAAATAACCCATCAGAATATGTTCATGTGGTCTATTAAGTCTGCTCATATTGCATGGTCAATAGCTTGAGCTAATTTGTCTGTCCTCCCTACCCACTCCTCTCATCCTCCCTGCCCATGATCCTTACCTTCACCCTATGCCTATCCAGTCTTTCTTAAAGCTGCTCACTGTCTTCAATGAGATGCCCTGCATCCCAGCATCCAGGCCTGGTGACTTGTTCACTTTCAATTCCAGCAGACCTTCCCTCACTCTAGCTTCCTCTATCACCACAGTTGTGTTCCCCTCCCTCTCTGCTCCCCTCTTCCCTCCTGCAGGCACTGGTCCGTCCTTCTCCATGGTGAAGACAGAACAAAGGTATTCATTTAGTACATCTACTTTTCCTCAATTATCCTCCACCCACTCCACCCTTTTACTAAGCCTATCAATCCCTTCTGTGTAGACCATTTTCTCACTTATACAGTGATAGAGAGCATTCTCCCCCCTTCTTAATTCATTCAGATGTTGGAAGCTCACTCTGTGCCTTTTCTCACTGGACTTCCTTACTTACCTCACCAGCCAACCTCAGGTAACTTCCCCTGTAAGATAAGATAAGAATCATGGGTAGAAAGGATGTGAGAAGTGGGAAGGGAGGGAAGATACATTACCTCAAGATGTAGACCTTGCAATACGAGCAGACTCGATAGACCAAATGGCCTTCATCTGCTGACTTCTTTGTATATTTTCACCTCTCTATCTTGGTCTATCTGCATTTTCTGTATGCCTACCTCTTTACCCTTTCTGCCTTGGCAACCTCAGAACTGACCCAGCTGGGCACTTTGGACATTGCATTCTTCCCCGAGCCTAACACAATCATCTGTGGCAACCAGTATACCTTTGGACCGCCGCCATACCTGATCTGATGCCAACATTAGAACTGCTCACAAATTTTCCCTGAAGTCTGCCCGCATGAAATGCAAGAGGGAGGAATGATCACCAGCAGCCAGTGTTCACCTGCAGACAGCAGCACATAAATAAATTGTTCAGTAAACAGTAAAATGCGTGACTTTTGCAGTCATTCTCTGCTGTAAAATCATGTGTTAATATGGTTCTTCACAGTGAAGTTCAGTAACACTTGCACACTGCTCTTCAAGGAGGCACTTACCAACTAGAACAATATATTTTTACTATACATCAATATTATCACCTGAAAACCAATTTGCATTTCATTAGCAACAAGAGTACATAAGGGAACACCACACCTCACACCATGTCGGTGACCTGGGTTCGGACACAGGTCGTCGGTGGTTGGAGGGGGTCGGGAGAATTGAGTTTCCCAATGGATGCTCTCCTCCTCCAGGGTGGGATCCTGGGGTGTGTCATGCACACCCGATGCACCTGTGCCCGTAGAAGCTTGGGCACTAGTGCACAGACGGCTCTTCAAGATTTGGGATGGGGAGGACATTGTGGACATTTGTTGGCAATGTACAACGGAATCCCACATGACTGGACGTCAGTCCTACATGCCGACATCCTCAGAGGATAGAGGGACTAAGGGGAGAAAAAAGGAAATCCCCCCTCGGGCCCAGATGACATCCGATCCACCTCAGGGATCACCAACCTGCAGGACAGACCCCACTGTACAGTCAATCCAAAGAGAAAGAGTAGGTAGGAGGGATAATGGAGTATGCCTGGCACTCTGGGGCAAATACTGTGTGAGTGACATGTATGGGTTGATCAATTGTCTGATGGAGTGGGTCGAGAGGACAGCAAGGTGGGATAAAAAGGAAGTGTTCAATAAAACAAACAAAAAAACCCAAAAAGAATACATAGGAATTCAATTTACATCTGTAATATGTATTGAGATGTGAGTACGGACTATTCCATATTACCATTCTTCTATCTAGAGTCTCTATAATAGATCGAGGCTTCTTATTTGGTGACTCTTCGGTAGAACTGTACACCATTGGTGCTGCACCCTTGTTCAAGCGACACCTACAACAGAAATTACCATAAAGACGTGAACTGTGGCTGACATGCACATCCAACATAGTTGCAATTATAATCAAACAGATAAGTGTGCATTACTATATGTCAATCACAGCCAATGCATACAGATGATTACAAAATAAAGAGAACTAGGAGATTCATGAGCAATTGCTGCAGTGCAAAACAATGTGATCATCGTTTTAAATACTGATGCTGCATTTTGATATAGCACAGTGCCGCATGCAGACTAAACACTAATGAGCACCACACAATAAAATATCTATGTTCAGGGCCTTAGGAGTAACAACACAAAGAATAAAACAAAATTCCACTACCACAAACTAAAAGTAGTGACATAAATGGAAAACCAGACAACTTCTGTGATGCACATAGGAATAAGAGCATTGCACTTGTGCATTACAAACAGGTAACACAAGTACATAAGCTAAACAATAAAAAAAGGAATAACATATTGCAAATAAAGCCCAGTAATTCTGTTATACAGTTAAAATAGTAATACTTAAAAACATAACAGAAAAATACTAACTTACTACAATATATTAACAACACAAACCGAAATATATACAGAAACAACATAACGCATTTCTCTGCCACACACAACACTAGATTTTATCATTTATTTATTTAGTTTTTGTTTACCGGGTAAGTACACTAGACAAGTAGTATGCCTATTTTCAGGAACGACCCGGGAGAGCACAAAACATACAGTATACATACATGGCAACATTGGCGAAACAGCATGATACAGTAAAAAACAGCTATAACAACGCTTGTATAAGGGCAGATCATCATTCAATTATTCTTACACAATTTAACACACATGCTCAAGCTGCTTAATAGAAATAGACCTTGAAACTGCCATCACTTCACACGGATGCAGCCACATGTTAACTGAGGAAGCATATCTGGCAATACATTTTAACAAAGTGACAAATAACAATACATAACCAAAAATAACAAAAAAAAGGGAAAATTCAGAAAAAAAAGACTACAATTACACGACAACAACACAAAAAAATACACTGGGCTGGATATTCAAACTGCGTCATTCTGTGGCGCAAGCCCTTGCGCTGCTCAAAAAAGTTGCGCTGGGGTGTGGCCGGGGCGATATTCAACAGAGTTGCGCTGTTGAGCAACTCCTTTGAATATCACCCCGCTGCATACTGTGCGTGAGTAGTAGAACTTGCGCCACCGCAAGTGGTCAGAGGGAGCATTCAAGATGCAGTGGCTAGGTGTTCCATTGCGCCATGCGCAAATATCCGTTATTCAAAAGGTGACATGCAAATGGGGCCATAAGTTATGCAAGGCACAGGGGGGGCCATTTGCATCTACTTAGACCCCATTTGCATGCCATTAGCATGCAGGTGCACCGATCCCCGACAACTTGCGCCTGGCGCCCTGCCAGGCAGCAGCCATCGGGGACCGACGCCCCCTGCAGCCCGATCGCAGGCATGAAGTAAATCCCCCCCCACTGGCCCGATCGCGGGAATAACAATATTAAACCCCCACTGGTCCGATCGCGGGCAGAACGGAGTTCACCCCGACTAGCCCAATCAGGGCAGAACGGAGTTCAACCCCCAAAGACCATATCCTGGTGGTTCAGTGGACTGCGAGCCCGATCACGGCATTAGAGTCAACCCCAGGTCCAATTCCCTGGTGATCTAGTGGCCCCCACCCCACCCACCCACCCACGGGCCTCCACGCTCCCCCCCTGTCAGCCGGCGGGCGGCAGCACCACCCGCCTGCCGCCCGCTGCCCGCTGACTGACTGCTCGGTAGGCTGTACGCCCATTGGTTCAGAGCAAGAGCCATGGGCGCAGCCTGCACTCATACCGCATCATACTACTGCACGCACATTGGCTCTTGCCTGAACCAATGGGTGTAGCCCTACCGAGCAGCCAGTCAGCGGGTGGCGGAGCGGCAGGCGGTGGTGGTGCTGCCACCGCCGCTGACGGGGGGAGCGGGGTGGGGCTCCATGGTGGGTGGCCACTAGATCACCAGGGAAATTGACCTGGGGGTCTGACTTCACTGCCCGCGATCGGGCACGCGGTCCACTGGACCACACCAGGATATTGGTCTTGGGGGTTGAACTCCATCCTGCCCGCTGATCGGGCTAGTCAGGGGGGGTTGAACTCCATTCTGCCCGCGATCGGGCTAGTGGGGGGGTCATTTCTGTTATGCCCGCGATGTGCCTCATGATGTCCATGAAGGTCAGATCATCAGGAGGAGATCTGGGAGTGTCCTTCTCATCCGGGGACACTGGCCTTTCCTGTGAGAGAGAACGGTTGTCCCCAGAGGAACTGGGATGTGAACTGTGGCCTTCAGAGGAGTAGGAGGCTGATCTTGAATGAGTGGGGGATCTGCTCCTTTCGTATGAATGTTGCCTGCTGGCAGACCAATGTCAGCTATGGGACAGACGATGGCTGTGGACTGGTGATGGCTGGTCGAGCGCCGAGGATTGCTTTCAGACCGGCATTAGCTATATGATTGTCTCCAGCTCAGGGAGCGATGGTGACTACTAGTCCTGGAGTGTTGTCAGTGCCGATGTTTCTTGTGGTTAGTCCAGCTACGGGTATCGGCCGGAGTGCATGACCATGACTTGGGCTTGGGAGAGGAACTTTGAGGTGCGGGAGAAGACGGCTTTTCGACGCGACCTTCGTCCCTTTCTTCCTCTGGAGTCGAAGTTGGGTCCAGCTGTGTTGGGAGTACATCCTTCTTAACCTGACCCCACCAGAACTGAAAAAGTACAGTGAACTCCTCCTTAGTAAACTGTGCTGTGGCAGACCCTATCAGAAGGCTGGGTTTGTCCTGTGTGAGGTACTATAGGTGAGGACGGGAGGTCAGGTAGGTCCATGGGAGAGGAATGATCTTCCTGATCCTCAGGGGTGGAGGCCCTATGGACCAGCGAACGGTCAGTTACTAGAAATGCCTTGGCCGATGTCCACTCCATCTCTGGTACCATTGATGGTTTGGAGATGTCCGGCTTGGAAACCGTCGTCGGCTTTGACTTAGAAGACTGAACCGTAGAGGGGCAGTGAGCAGATGCTGGCTTTGAACCTGGCTCCTGCTCCCTGTGTTCAGAGGACTTGCCTGAAGCCCCGGGAATGACCAAAATCGGGATTTTCCTTGGCAGGGACAAAGCTCCCGCGGAAGAAGAACTAGAGATCCCGACTCCCAAGGTGGCGGGTGACCGCAAGGGTGCTGCCTTCACCTTCGGGTAGGAGGGTGCCGCTACGGAGACTGGGCCCTGACTACCGCTACCCAACATCAGTGGCTTGGCAGAAGTAGTAGTGTCTCGACATCCTGTGGAGTGTTGTGAGTGGTGGGAATGGTCTGAACCACCTGACCCAGAGGAGGACTTCTTATGAGGTGACCGGGAGCATGTACAGCCCTTAGACTGGCCCTGGTCCTTTTCGCAGGACTTATGTTGGTACGAGTCCCATTTCTTTTCTTTATGTTTAGTGGATCAAGAAGAGGAAGATGACTTCTCCGCTGGCGAGCGTTGCATCACGGCCACCTGTTGTTCTAAAAGATGGGCCTTGAGAGCCTTAAGGTAGCGAATTCTAGTCCTGCATGTGAAGCCACTACAGATTGAGCAGGCCTTGGTGTTGTGGTCTGGCCCGAGGCAAAAGACGCAGGCCTCCTGGGTGTACTTCGCCAGGATCTGGTGACCAGAGGCGCACTTTGGCCTCTTTTTTTCGAATGGGGAAACCAATGACACTGAGGTCGACTAGCAGTAGTAAGTAGAAGAAAGTGAAAAGCAGACTTTTTAAAAAAAAAAAGAAAACTTTGCTAGAAACTACTAGACTTCATTCTAAAGGCAACCAAAGAGCCGAAGGAAGCGGGTCTGTGGCAGGAAAAGAACTGAGGTGGGGCTAGGGACCACCCCCTGATATACCACTGGGTGACGTCAGGGTGGAGCCGACATTGGGGGCAGCCCCCACTGAAGACTGCTTGCTAAAGGTTTCCAATGGGTCCTAGTGCCTGCAGCATAGTCCTAATTACAAAAGCCTGCTGCAAGAGCTCCCACCGGAAGTAAGATAGGGGGTTACTAGCGGGGTATCTCAGGGTTCAGTACTGGAACAGATCCTCTTTAATGAATTTATAAGTGATATTGCAGAAGTATGCCTCTGCAGATGACACAAAGATCTGCAACAGGGTTGATACACAATTGGGGGTGGAAAGGAAGAGAAGGGACTTGGCAAGGTTGGAGGAATAGTCAAAAGTATGGCAGCTTAGATGCAATGCAAAGAAGTGCAAAAGTAATGCACCTGGGAAACAAAAACCCAGGGGAAAAGTACACAGTGGGGGGGAGGGTACTAACAACAACAAAATGAAAAGGGACCTGAGGGTAATCATATCAGATGACCTTGAGATTAGCAAGCAATGTGAGAAGGCAGTAGGGAGGGCTGGGGGATACTGGGATGTATAGGAAGAGGCATCACCAGTAGAAAACAGAAAGTTGTCATCCCTCAGCACAGACAGTTGGTGAGACCCCATCTGGAGTACTGCATGCAGTTCTGGAGACCCCATCTCCACAAAGACATAGACATGTTGAAGGCAGTCCAGAGGAGGGCAACTAAAATGGTGCAGGGTCTGCACTAGAAGTCATACGAAGAGAGGCTAAAGAAGCTGGATATGTATACTCTCTAGGAAAGAAGGGAGACATGATAGAAACTTTCAAGTACCTCAAGGGACTCAAAAAAGTCCAAGAGGATAGCATCTTACAGAAAAAGAGATGTGCAAGAACACGGGGGCACAGTTTAAAGATAGAGGGGGGAACAGCTCAGGGGCATAGTGAGGAAATATTTTTTCACAGAGAGGGTGGTGGATGCATGGAATGGCCTTCCTGAGGAGGTCGTGGGGTCAAAAACAGTGGGGGAATTCAAGAATGCATGGGACAGACTTAAGACAATTATAGTGGGGGTTAGGAGGAAGTAGGCTGTTAGTTAACTAGGATCTGCAGCTTATCCAATAGGTAGGGAAATGGACAGACTGGATGGGCCATGCGATCCTTATCTGCTGTCAGAGTCTATGTTGGTTCTCCACCAACAAGCTGTTGGTTAATGCTGCCAAAACGAAGGCCATGCTTTTCAGTTCCAAACCAAAACTCACTGCCCTAGCTCACAACGGTGGCCTTCTCACTGTCAAATCACCAGATGGACCTCCCTTTGACACTGTTTCTGCCTTCAAGTATCTTGGGGTAATCCTGAACCTGTGCCTAACCTACACTGACCACATTGCCTCCCTGATCAGGTGGATCAACCAGAAGATAGGGCTCTGCTATTGCATGATCAACCACCTCTCGCCGGAAGCCCACCTTGCTATTGCCCATGGCAACCTCCTTCCCCTCCTTGACTATGGTAGCCCAGTGTACTCCCTCACTTCCATTACCAACCTTAACCACATGGTTGCTACCTAGTATCGTATATGTTGCCTTGCCCTCTGCGCCCCTCTTCTCACTCATCACTGCACTCTTTTTAGTCCCTTAACTGGCTCCCTCCACAAGCATGACGCTCCTACCTGCTGGCCCAGATCACTGTTAATACTTTGCACAATCCCTCCTACTCTCCACTATCCCCTCTTATCCAGCCTAGCGCCTACTGCCACAATCTACATCAGTCTTTATACCTTCAACTAGAACACCCTAACTTAACTATGAGGATGGGCCTAAGAGCCTTCTCTGCAGCCGGATTCTCACTATGGAATGACCTCCCCTCCTCCCTACGTTCCCCCGACTCACCCTAAATCTAAATTCCCTGTTAAGAATGCACTTTCTGTCCGCCACAACCTGCATCTGCCCACAATCCGCTAGAATGGCTTTGCCTCCCTTGCAGCTCACCCTTACTTGCTCCCCCTCTAGTGCTCTGCTGTCCTCTGCTGCCCTGAATAATATTGTTATTCCTTTTGTTGAATGATGGAGCAACCGTACCCCATTTACCTAAATGTTATATATCTTGTTTGCTCAATTGCTGATGTACCAGGTACTGTTTACCTTATATTTTCTCTATTAGCTTGGCCTCTAAAAGAAAGAATAGCTGAGTATCTAGAGGCCAGTAGGACACAGGACCCAAGGCAGCATGATTTCACAGTGGGAAGGTCATGTCAGACAACTCTAATAGATTTCTTTGACTGGGTGACCAAAGTAGTAGACCAGGGAGGGCTGTGGACATGGCCTACCTAGACTTTAGCAAGGCATTTGACACAGTACCACACAAAAGATTAATAAACAAGTTAGCCAGCCTTGGAGTGGGTTCCAGGGTAGTAGCCTGTGTAAAAAATTGGCTGGACAACCGGAAGCAGAGGGTAATAGTAAACGGACTCCACTCCGAAGAAATAGGGGTTATTAGCGAGGTACCGCAGGGTTCAGTACTGGAGCTGGTCTTTAATGTCTTTATCAGTGACATTGCAGAGGGACTAGAAGGAAAAGTATGCCTCTTTGCAGAAGACACAAAGATCTGCAACAGGGTTGATACACAAGGTGGGGGGTGAAAGGGATGAGAAGGGACTTGGCAAGGTTGGAGAAATTGTCAAATGAATGGCAGCTTAGATTCAATGCAAAGAAGTGCAAAGTAATGCACCTGGGAAACAAAAACCCAGGGGAAGAGTACACAATGGGGAGGAGGTACTAACAACAACAAAAATGGAAAGGGAAAGGGACCTGAGGGTAGTCATCAGGAATGCCAACTTTTAGGAATCTTTTCGGGTGCTCATTCCCAGTAGGTAGTATTTTTCCTGTGACCAGATTCCCTAGTAATCCTTTGTTGCAGGCTGCCCTCAAAATATTGAGGGTGCTTATATCAATTTTGTGGGTGCTAGAGCACCCATGCAATTTGCTCCTATGGTAGTCATATCAGATGACCTAAAGGTAGGCAGGCAATGTGAGAAAGCAGTAAGGAGGGCTGGGGGAAACTAGGATGCACAGGGAGAGGCATCACCAGTAGAAAACAGGAAGTTGTCATCCCTCTGTACAGACAGTTGGTGAGACCCCATCTGGAATACTGCATGCAGTTCTGAAGACCTTATCTCCGCAAGGACTTAGACAGGATGGAGGCAGTCCAGAGTAGGGCAACTAAAATGGTGCAAGGTTTGCACCAGAAACCGTACGAAGAGAAACTGAAGAAGCTTAATATGTATACCCTTGAGGAAAGGAGGGAGAGGGGGGACATGATAGAAATTTTCAAGTACCTCAAGGGAATCAACAAAGTCCAAGAGGGTAGCGTCTTTCAGAAAAAGAGATGTGCAAGACCAAAGGATCACAATTTGAAGATAGAGGGGGGACGGCTCCGGGGCAACATGAGGAAGTATTTTTTCACAGAGTGGGTGGTGGATGCATGGAATGGCCTTCCTGAGGAGGTTGTAGGATCAAAAACAGTGGAGAAATTCAAGGATGTATAGGACAAACATAATGCAATTATAGTGGGGGATAGGAGAAAGTAGGCTGGTGGTTAACTAGGATCTGCAGCTTATCCAACAGGTAGGGAAATGGGCAGACTGGGTGGGCCCAGCGGTCCTTATCTGCCATCAAAGTCTATGTTGCTATGTTTCTCCACTTTTATGTTCCCTGTATGATACACACTGCTCTTTCACTGTAGTTATACATTGTATGTGCCAGTATCTGGCCTGGGCTGTGCCTGAAAAAGGTCTTCGGATCAATGCACCAACCCAGTTACCAAATGAATAAATAAATATCTCTTTCCCTTTAGTTTCATTAAATTGTTAAATGTAACACCCTAAAATAGACAAGCATACAGCAAACGTATTTCATTTTCATTCCCAGTGCGAGTGGTCGTCCCACAGAAACAAAGAGCAAAAGGAATGGTGGGCCCCCAGACATGGGCTCACCCTGCCACAATGCTCAGTACCTCGAACAAAGAAAACAAATATTGCCTCTCCTTCAGTGCTTCAGCAGGCTATCCACTGTGAGAAGGCCACCTCTAATGTAGCCTACCCTCCAAACCCCCTGAAATCCACAATAGTCTTCCCCTGATGGCACTGACAAAGCCCACAGAACCAAAACCACCCAGGCCGGGATGCCACTACTGAGAGCAGCCCCCTCTCATAGCTGTAATGGAGGGGGGGACCTACCAAAAATGCAATCCATCGTGCAACATTCATCTGGAAATATTTATGTTTTGGAATTGGGCCTTCTGCGTGTAAAATTGCCGCCATCTCCTTGGCTGGCTCCCGGACTGATAACCTCTGTCCACCACTCCCCCGGGGGTCCGGCTCCGCTAGCACACCCACAACACCAGTAAACACCCTGTGATTCCCCTGCCTATCCAAACCATCATCATGGCTTACTGACCTGCTGGTCGCTCTCCACCCAGCCCACAACATGCGGTGGCAACCCCCTCTTAGCTATGATAATCAACCGCATGTCACAGCAATGTGGGAAGGCTACCCTTTTGTGTCTTACATGACCTCCTGTATTACAAGCTGGCCTCCACACCAGTCTCACTGAACATCACACAATGGTCCACCCCTGGCAGCATCCTATCCTCCCAACCCTTATCTGTCCTATGACCTATACAGTAATTGAATATGTTCCTCCATGGTCACCCCCAAGATGCTGCTCTGGTGGCCCCCCTGCAACAATTATACATCCTACACCCCCAAGGGGACCCCTGACCTACCCCAAATTGGGGGACTGATTACCCTACCTTATTCTGGGCCCTGTATTTAGGCCACAGAGACATATTCATAGATGAGAGCAACCAGCACCGCCCGGCCATCTATTCCCAGCAATGCAACATTAAGGATCCATTGTCATGCACATACTGTATAAAACAGTCACAGACCCACTTCAAATCCCCCATCCAATGCCCATGTCAATTACCTATCAGTTTGCTGGGCTCTGTTTGTTTGACCTCCCTCCCCTCCAGCCTGCTGTCCCTCCCAGTCCCTTCCCCAAAGATCCCCATGCTGTCATACTCCCCCCCCCACGTAACCTGCTCTGCCACCCTTCATGTCCCAACCACTTCCCACCCTACCCTAACTCCAGCGGCCATACTGATGTGCAGCAGTCAAAATACTTTCCCCTTATTAGAATTATTAATGAATCTCATCTGTGCTGGAAACCCCCACCCAACATATATACTTTCCTAAACGTTTTGAGCTATTCTGCAATACCCAGGTTACTTACCAGTCTCTGGTGCCTGGGTTCCCTCTCTTTCACCACACATCTGGGAGTTCAGTATGAAAAAAGATTAACCGCCACCACAGGGAAGGAAGCACCTACATGGAGAGAACTGAAAGTATCGCCCTGATTAACCAGTCTGCCACATAAAGATAGAGCTCCCTCCTCTACTATTTACTACCTTCTCCAGTCCAGCTAACAAATCTTCCCTCCCAAGCCATACTAATTCCCTAGTTCCAAACTTTCCTCCCACCTCTTCCTTAGAGGACAACCAACAAGCTGTATCAATTAGATAAACCCCTCCAAAATATAATCAACTTATCCAATCCCAATTAAAAACATTAGAAAAAAGGCTGGAACAGTGGCGCTGAGGGTTGAGGCGCTGGATGCCACACTGGCGACCTGGGTTTGGGAATGAGCTCGGGCTGCCGGGGGTCGGCAGGGGTGACAGAGAATTGAGCATATAGAGGACTGCTCTTCTCTTTCAGGGGGGGGAACTATCATCCTGCACATTGACTGCCCTCTGGCGGTGGCTGGAGGGCAATATGGGTCAGGAGACATGTATCAACATCATCACATTGGTAGGGATGGTGGGACAAGAGAAAATCAAAAAAAAGAGCATGGCAGGTTCCATGATGGCTCCTGTGCCTGCAGGGGTCGGGCCTGACAGCTGGATTGGGTCTTTGAGGGGGCGGGGAAGGCCAGCATCCTCCTCCTCCCTGGTCCCACCATGGGGGCAATCCATGGGAGATTCTCCAGGCTCAGGCAATATGGGCACAAAGGAAATGCTGGAGAGTGAGTCTCTCCATTAGGAAGGGACCACAGCCAACTGCCAGGGTCCCAGGTGGGAAAAACAGAATATGGGGGAAAAATAAAATACTAGAAAAGGGAATTATTAGTAAAAGTCCTTTGTTTCAGTCACATCCTTCAATTCAGACTGGATCTGGATTTGGTGAAGAGTGCTGTTTTTTTTCTCTTTTCCGGAGTCAATGTCTTTGGGACATTGTAATAACTCCTGGAGGAGGGACTCCATGTATTTCCCAATCCCTCTAGACTCGGTCCCCTCCAGTAGGCTGTGGATTCTAATATTGTTTCTTCATGAGTGGAGCTCTAAGTTGTCCAGTTTTTTCAGTGTGATATCCCAACGGTGTAAGTACATGATGGTCTCATGATGTTTGTCTACCGTGTCGGTCGCTGCAGTTAGGCCCTCTCGAGATTCGATGTCCGGTGTGCGAGATCTTGCAGTCTTCTGGCCGTCTCTGCCAGTGCTGCCTCTGTACATTCTGTTGTGGAGCTGATATTCTGCAGTTGGCAAAAGAGCTTCTTCGACTTGATCGTGAACTGCCCTTCTCCAGCCTTTTCATTGTTAAGCCCACTAATCGACACCAATCTCTCCAACTAGGATCTGCTAGTGCTGCGGCCTCTTTCTTTTGGTGCCATTTTCATCTTGCTTTCCACTGAGTCTTTATTTCTCTGCTGGAAGCCATTCCATTCTTAAAGGAAAGCTGTCGTTATCACAGATTCCCCACCCCCGCAAACCTTATCCCTAATGTGGGGTTTCTCAAATAAAACGCCCTTTTCTACGCTGTTTAACTTACTTTTTTTTATTTTATAACGGTCCGGTGTTTCACAAAATAGCGCATGCTGTGAGCGCCCCTCATTTCAGGCGCAAAGTGCAGCTGCTAGACCAATCAGCTCCTATACAAGTGTATTGAGCTGAGCGGTGCGCAGCGCTGCACTTGAAATGGAGATGGCAGTGCGCTATTTTGTGAAACATCAGACTTTTATAAAATAAAAAAAAGGAAGTTAAACAGCGCAGAAAAGGGCGTTTTATTTGTGAAACCCTTAATTGGGGGGGTATGGTTTGCAGGGGTGGGGAATCTGTGATAATGACAGCTTTCCTGTAATACAGCCTCAGCAGCATTCCCTTCACAATCCGCAGTAAGTGTTTCAGGAAATAAAGGGTGTTGATGCTATTTTTTTTTGAACTTTCTCTTTTTATCCTCCTGGTCGCCCTCACCACTCTACTCCTTCGGGCTAGCTCAATGCCCTCCAGTCCCTACTGAGTCTGCCCCTAGAGTGCCTTCTGGTGACTCCCTACCTGCCTCCTTCACCTTGCATAGTGGGGTCTGCCCATAATTTGCGGACTGGGTGGCTGAAGCGGCTGTCATCCAGAGTGCCGCGGGATGTTTTCTGGTTTTTCTGTCCCTCTCCTCCCCTCCCTCCCACTGAGGATGCCGGCTCGGGTGGAACGTGCTTACGCACACCTGCCAAATGCCGGATGGCGTCCTCCCCCTCCCCGACTCTCTATAGGAGTCGCCGCCGCCCCGAGGGTCAGTGCTCCCACCGGCTCACAAAGGTGCGAAACAATCCCCTGGTATCCTCCTCGAAGGAGGAGAGCATCCGTGGACGCCGATCCTCCTTCCCCCTGCCGACCCCCGACAACCCAGGCTCGTTCCCGAACCCGGGTCGCCGGCATAGCGCAAGGTGTGGTTGATGCTATTTTACAGTTTATTTAGTCCCTGGGGACCATGAGCCGATGTCACCTACGTCTGCATAAATCTTCAGGTGGAACTGTAGGTTTGAACCTTTATTCCTAACTTTGTCAGTTTTAAATATTTTTACCCCAGATTTTCAAAATGGCTTTTTGGGACCCCACCTCATGACCAGTGGTGGTAGAATTATGCAAATGTGACCCGAAAGACAATTTCACTGTCACTTTGCAAAATCACCTTTTGGGCGGGGTTTGAAAAATGTCACCACTCTTGTTCACGAGGTTGGGTCATAAAAAGGCTATGTTGAAAATCTGGGGTCAAAACATGTAAAAAAAAAATTATAAGCACACATTGAAATTTTGCTACACTTGCTCATAACTTTGGTAATGTTCCATAGTTTGGCCCCACATTTTCAAAATAGCCATTTATTCATACCACCTCATGAATGTGACAGCTATCAATTTTCAAATCCTGGCCAAAATGTGTTTTCACACCTGTGGTACACAATGACATTTTGGTGGGTTTCTAAATTTTTTACCTTCGAGGTGGGGTCATAAGAAGGCTATGCTGAAAAATTGGTGTACAAATATGGTATAATCACCAAGTTATGAGAAAACCTTGCAAATTTCATTTTTCTAATCTTCAATATTGTAACTCCAAACTTTCAAAAGAGCCATTTTTCACACCACCTCATAAATATGACAAGTGTAATTTTTTTATCCTGGAGAAAGAGTGTTTTCGCACTTCTGGTGCAATATTATGTTTTGGCCAATATACTATAAATGCCACATGTCATGTTCATATGGAGAGTTGTAAAACACCTATCTTGAAAATGTGGGGTCAACAGTTAAAAAAAAATATATATATATATATACACATATATGTATATATATAATTATTAAGAAGTGTTGTGTGAAGTACCAGTCTTGACCCCAGTGGGTAGACTTTGTGATCTAGTTCTGGTAAGCTGAGTTTGGGGGCAAGCACAGTGACCCAGCTGGATGAGGTGAGTATGGGGTGGGGGGAAGGTGCGTAACCAATAAGACACGACAGGGTGTGTGTTGAACAGATATTACCACACGCCCAGGGGCGTAGTGAGGCACGAGGCCACTGGCCGAGTGTCTTTAACACCTGGAAGTGCGGTAATATCTGTTAAACACACACCCTGGAGTGTTTTATTGTGCTTATAAAATGGTTCTCTTTTTTTAATATTTTTGTCACCTTAAAAAATATTACTAAACTGAAAAAAACTGAAATCATTGTGTTAATTTGAGATAAAATAGTCCTTCCGCCTACTAGGTAATGACATAATTCACAGTGCTAGTGAGTAGCTGACGCTTTTGGCAGAGAAAGAAGCTCGTTGGGGAGGGGGAGTTGCTGCAGTGTGTCGCTTTTTATGGGACTGATTAATTCATCTCTGACCTTTCGGTCAGTAAACAAATTTCTAAAATGGGCATAAAAAAAAAAGCTCAGTGATTGGCAGAGTAGCAGAGTCGTTGGCATCAGTTGGTCAACTTGCAAGACATTCGCTCCCTTGCTTACCGAAACTAAAAACAATGGTGGCTTTTAAAAAGCGAACATTCCATGCCTAGCTATGAACATTCCATTTAGCGGCATTGATATCTTTGCCTGTATTTTTTTTATTCCATGTGTAATACAGATATTACAGTGGTTTTCTAGCCAATCACTGAGCTTATTTTTTCATGCCCATTTTATAATGTTTGTTATGCCACACACCCCCCAGCCAGGGAATGAAACCTTTATCACTTTATTCAATGTTAACTGCTCCCTTGCTAATTCACAAACTATAAGTGGGATTCTAAATGAGGGGTGCTTCTGCAGATGGCATACATCAAAATAAATAACAAGCCCTGACTTGTTTTTTTTAGGGAATGAAAGCTGCAGGGTTGCCCACACAGGCCTGGGTACCATACAGTGAAGACAACTCTTCTCTTGGCATAGGGCCCTGCACCCATAGGTGGCAGAGGGCCCTGTGCACTGGCTGACAGATGTACTCTTTGTGCATCTGTAGCTACAGCCACAGGGAAGCACAAGGAAAAGAGGGCTCTAGGCCACCAATCAGCCCCACAAATTATCGACATCCATTATTGCACTGAAGTGCAGGGCCTGCAAGGTCCCTACACTTCCTTAGGTAGATGGAGTTTTCCCTTGTGCCCTGTGCATCTGCAGATGTTCACGCAAGTCTGCAAGGGACCTGTGTGAATGTGGATATGATTCCACCATTTCAAAAAGAGAGGAAATTCTTTGCAAGAAACTGCATTAAAACACCAGTTAGGGTTCAAGTTATTGCCACAACAGCAGGTAAATGTGTCAGGGTTTCCAACCCTAACTCCCCCCACCCTCCACCCCAAGCAGCAAAAGGAAAAAAAAAATCTGGGTTTTGGGCCTCCAGAGTCTTGGTGAATCAGTGGTGGGGTTTTCCTTGAGACTGTCAATCCTAATGCCCACCCCGTTCCCTAACCAAACAAGGTCAGGCATGCTCACCTCTCTTCACGCAGGGTCCGCAGATCTCTGTGTGAAGAATGCTACAACAAATTGCACTGGCAACATGTTGCGAGGCATACTTCTTTACCTTTGAAGTATGTATTAGTATGAGGCACTGGGTTGGAGCTGTACCCTGTGCTTCGAACAGGAGGCTATGGGCTAGGAGAAGGGGTGAGCATTATGGTTGACAACCCCAAGAAAGACCCCACCACTGATTTTCCAAGACTCCGGAGACTCCAAACCCTGTGTTTTACTTTTTTTGGGGGGGGGGGAGTTAGGGTTGGAAGCCCTAATGCTACATTTCCCTACTTTTGTGGCGTTAACTTGAACCCAAATAGGTGCATTAACAAAGGTTTTTTTGCAAAGGATAGATATGTAGACGTACATATATAACATACATTGACAACTGTTCAGATGTTATCCCCCCCAAAAAAACCTGGAAATGAATCATTCAACTTTGTGTGCCTTCCAGGCTAAAAAGCTACATAATAAAAGCAAACTGTACAGATTCATTGTACATAGTGAATCTCTTTATTTCAGTTGTGACATTAAAAAAATAAACAGTGAGACAGTTACTGACATGCAATGTTAATTGTTTAATTATAAGAGACATGGTTCTCAAAAGGTGAGTGTGACAGTTTTTGTGGACCCCCCCCATCATCACTAGACACTCCTCTCTACCCTGGACCCTATTTCTAAAAAAATCTACTGCAGTAGTACTTGTCTTCTCTATAGGTCTCCCTTGACTTTTTTTCACCTTTCTACCACAATGGGGTGGCCTCCTATTGTGGTGTTCTTCTCTTTTCTAACCCGCTAATTTTCTACTTTTTGTCTAGGTAGTGATACTGTAGAGGCTGACCTAGCTGCCTGTTTTGGCTAAATGAATTCTGGGAAGTAATCAAATTAAGCCACATCCCTTTCAGTTTTTAAAAAGGAAGCTTGGAAAAGAATTCATACTGTGTAAGTAAACTGCAGTAAAGCAAAGCCTGGTTGGAAAATAGAAAAGGGGTGGTTGCTTTGCACCACTTGATAAATGCATTCAAATTCCCAAACAGACCCTGTTAATTATGTGTACACTTCTCATCAGTACTTTTCCCTTGCCTTATGCCTCCCATATCTGTACTGCTAATGTAGTGATGTTCATTTGTTTAGGGCTTAAATTGTATTGCATGCAGACTAACACTTTTGTAGGCTTTTGGGGCTTAAAACTAAAGTAAAATTCTTCTTGGAAATAAGCCAGTGTACTGCAGTTGTTTGTTTATGTTAAAGCTCTAGTAGGAACTGCTTCAGGACACACTTAATATATGTTTTTTTTCAAGTTACCGTAGAGTAGTAAATATTAGTGTTTCATTTATTTTCGCTATTTTAGCTGAAATGGAAAAAGCGCTAAAATAAACCGAATGCTAATAATTACAGGAGCGAAATTAGAAACTGATGGAGCGCGATTTAATTTCATCATGTAAGTATTTTATTTTATTTCTGAGTGCACATCATTTTAAATAAAACAAAGAAAAGACTGCCTGTCCCAAAAATACTACACTCTTAATAGGCACTGTCCATTGTAAATAAAAAAAAAAATGTTGTTCTGTTCCAGAAAAAATAAAAGCCTCAGTAGTTTTCATAAAGTGCTATTCATTCGTTGTGTCATTCGTTGGTTGGTCATCTCCACACAAATCTCCTCTAGGGCTACACCTGCAAAAAATAAAACATTGCTCAGGACCGGGACCAGGAACTAAACCAGCATTACCCGAGTACATTAATGCAAAAGTGACTTACCGATGTTATATTCAGGCTCTCGGTATGGGCATCAAGATTCCTGCTTCGGAAAAAACGCATAACACATCATCTTTTCTGTCACAGAGCTCCTGGAAACTGCTGTGAAGCCACTGTGCATGCCGTTCTTTGAGTGTCAGCATGCCCAAGTCAGGTTTTAATTCCTTGCCTGTCTCCAGCTGCTGTGATACAAGGTCAGCATACCAAGCTGTGAATTTCTGCTTCATCAGATTTTGTAGGATTTTAATAACAGAAATATCTAATGGCTGCAAAGCGTCTGTGCATGAGGCAGACACAAATATCGGTATAATACCGAAATATTCAAGTTTTTGGAGAATGGCTGGTGTAGTGTGGCCACGGAAAAGATCCATTATGAGGAGGGATTTTGTTCTTGCGGAAGACCCAGTGATTTACCTGTGCAGGCACAATAGGGGGCAATAACATTCTCTATGTAGTGCAGCATAGTGCTTTCAGTAGCCCAATGGTTGTCACTGTGTGTGATACCCCAATCAGCAGGAAAGGTGTACTGTGGGCGGCAAGCAGTAGTTCAACCTTTGTAGATAGCCTAGCAAGGTAGGAAATCACCGGATAAGGTGCATGTGAGCACCAGCGAGATTTGACACTTGTCACCCAGTCTGAGAACAGCTACTTGTTTGGAACCACAAGCTGCCATTGTCCACTGTGAAACTGGCACCATATTAATGCCAGTTTCATCCAGGTTCAGTACTAACTCAGGCGGTATTAGCTCCTGTGCTGTTGCAATGCTGATTCTTTTTAAAAAAGCAGCTTTTTCTGGCCCGGTGGCGCTGAGGGTTGAGGCGCTGGTCGCTACATCTCGCGCCATGCCGGTGACCCGTGGTCGGGAATGAGCATGGGTTGTCGGGGGTCGGCGGGGAGGAGAGGGATCGAGCGTCCGGAGGACTGCTCTCCATCTCCGGGGTGGGGGGATTCAGGTGGCTGGTGCTTGCCTGACCCCTAGCGGAGGCTGGGGATCGACAGCACGCAGCCGCAGAGACAGGGGGTGGCGGGACGTGGCAGACGCTTGACTGGTGCGTGCATGGGAGCGTGTGTGCACTCAGTCACTGGCGTCATTGCATGCCATGCCCGCCGGGAGAAAAATTCAGGAAAAAAATGGAGCCTGGCAGCACGACGTCGTTCCCCGTCGCCATTCCCGGAGGACGCCTCACTGGCATGGACCCGTTCTGGTGGGTTGAGTCGCTCCCCACCACCCTGCCGCGAAGGGTAAGTCGCAGGGTGCTGAAGGGAGGGGGTCTCATGTCCGGGGATGGCGCCGGAGGAACGGCGGAGTGCGGGGGGGCCAGAGCTCCTAAGAAAATAACATCCTAAAAAAAAAAAAAAGCAGCTTTTAATGTCGGAAAATCAGTAGGAACTTTTCATGCTGCTTTGGTGCCCTTATGCTTGCTGTACCCCATACGACGAAGGAATGACCAGGCCCACTTAGTGCTGAGATTCACATAGCCACCATTTTCAACCAATATTTGTGGCAATTTGGCTTTTAGTAGCCCAAGGGCTACTGCATGAACAACTCGGGCATTTACTACAGCCCCTTGTTCCTGCAAGCAGCAAATGACTTTACGAAGTTGCACCTCCAGCTCGTACATTAGAAGGGCAGGACGCCCATGCTGTTTTCTGGGCAATGAAGGGGTGAGATAGGTGAGGTCAGGTGTTTCCCGCAGCTGCTTCATGTAGTCTGATTTAAACCCTCTTACTGTGCTCTCGTTTATGTGCTTGGCATACTTTGCAGTGTAAAAACGCACTGCTGCCATCACGCCATTCTCCACAGCATGCTTGCCTATCTCAAAGCGTGTCTCAGGGCAATAGTTGGCATATGCAGTAGGACATACTTTTTTGGGAGAAGGTGAAGTGGGTCCTATAAGTTCACGGAGCATTGCCTTAGCGACACCTGGCTCAACACCAGCTTGTTCAGCAAGATCCTTTGGCTCCGTTCTTTCGCTCTCGAAGGGATACTTTCTTTTGCCAGCCTGTGACTGTGACTGTGAAATCCACCTAAGGATAGACATCATTCTTCAGTAATCGCAACAGAGTGCTAATGATCGCGATCACCATTAAGTGCCCTTAAGTACCTGTAATTCACGGGTAATTCTTGAATGTGCTGTAACTACATGCAAGGCGCTCGCGCTGATTCATTCGGGCACTAATATGTATGGTACAGCCCGCAGTGCTAAATAAAGAACGCACAGATATAAACTAATGTACAGTAATTTAAGCAAGAAATCAAGGAGGTACCTATATGCTCTTGAGGCCTGCTCAGATGTGCCCTTGATGCCTGCTCAGATGAAAATGAGTTTCCTTAAGGGCTGCAGGCCCCCTAGTGAACTCTATTTATTATACATTTATGGTGATGTCATGATTTGAAGGAGGAGACAAGGGTCATGATAGGACCCTTGCTTATTCATCTCTATTTATGTCTCCTATGAATAATGCTATTTTATAGTTTGTAAAGATTATTGCAGTACTCTTCAAGTGTGATAGATCTAGCAGAGTCTGAAGCCCCATTTCCTGTATTAGTATAGGATTATTCTCTGTACTAGATTGGGGGCAGATCACATGATTGATGATGTCACAGTTTTCAGTATATAAAAAGACTTGGACTCAGTATGTGGTCAGATAGGTTGTGGAGCACAGATGGTGGTGGTCATGCTGAGAGGGAGCTAGTACCACTCTGTGACATTTGTTCTTTTTTTTCTTCAGAAAAGAGTATCTGAAGCTATTTCTTTTGGAATTAAGTTTATTTGCTTGTTTTCCTGAAGTTTTCTTTATTTTGTTTGCTTTAATAAAAGTCACTACATCAATTGGTGTAGTTTTAAGAGAAAACTTGTGTCAAGTGTTGTCACTACCCACACCCGCTCACAGTTTGGTGTTAGAAGTGGGATCTGGTCGTCCGAGGGATAGAGTGGGAGACCAGAACGGTACCAGACCTGGTACAAGTGACAACCATGGCATCAGGAACAGATGAGAAAAAAATGGGCACCGTGACACGCTCTCAGAGAGGACAGGTGAACCTCTGTATACTGGTCTGGACACAGATGTCAGACGGAAAGTGCCAAAGGACCAAACCGCTAGTGGAGAAGAGGAGGAGAAACGACCGGAGAGATGCCAGGAGCCATATGAGCAGCCCCCTGAAGGCCTTTCTGAACTTCTGCACTGGTTGGCGGTACGACAGATGGAAATTGAATGGTAGAGAGACCTAGAGGCCCAAGAACAGGATCGCGACAGAAGTCGACAAGATTTAAGGTGGGCTGAAACTATGCAGCTGTTTAAATCTTTGGGAGCAGGAAATGGAACTGGGGGAGGACAGAATAACAACAACCCAAAAGATATAAAACTCACAAGAATGACTGCTAATGATGACATTGAGGCCTATTTGACCACTTTTGAAAGGGTGGCCAAGGCCTGTGATTGGCCAAAGACACCGTGGGTAGTAAGCTTGGCACCATGTCTATCAGGGAAAGCACAACTGGCCTATAGTAATATGGACCCACATTTGCCAGAGGACTATGACCTAGTAAAGCAGGAAATATTGAAACGTTATGACATTAACGCAGAGACATATAGGCAAAGGTTCCGTGCTTTAAAACACCAGACACATGATTCCCCAAGAGAAACTTATATTAGACTCAGAGAACTTTGTTTAAAGTGGATCCAGTCGGAGGGAAAATCCAGAACTGACATTATAGAGACATTTGTTATAGAACAGTTTTTACAAATATTACCTACTGATATGCAAATCTGGATAAAACAGCATAATCCAGAATCTGCAGAAATGGCTGTGACACTAGCAGAGGATTTTTTATCTGCACATCAACCTTTTCAGAGAGGTGGTAATAAGTCCACAGACTATGCAACAAAACCTCAGGCCACAGCAGTAAGACCACCTCAGAATGCGTCTAAGACTTATGAGGGAAGGAACAATCAAGGAAGGAGGACATTCCCAGCAGACATAATATGTCGGAACTGTAAGGGGGTGGGGCATATTGCCAGATTTTGTTCATCAAAAAAAATGTGATATAACCCATCTAGCCTTATTAAATGCTGGGTATGTGACAACTACAGTGGGAATAAAAGGACAGGAGGTGGTGGGATTGGTGGATTCGGGCAGTAAAAATACCCTGGTCAGAGCTGATATAGTTCAAGGAGTAAAGAGAACAGCCCCTATACAGGTCATATGTGTACACGGTGACACACATCAGTACCCCACCATTAAAATACCCTTAGAGGTAAAAGGCAATACTTCTATAATAACCACAGCTGTAGTACCACAATTGCCAGTACCTGTAGTAATACGGCATGATTTCCCAGGTTTTATCACCCTTTTGAGGGAAGCAGGAAACATAGCCGCTATGACTACCAGGGCACAGAGCAAAACAGAACCATTATTGGGGGAAGTATTTCCTTTTGAAGAAGAAGTATTGGAAAGTCCTGGTAAATCCAGATTGTCTAAGATGGTAAGAAGAAAAAAACAAAGGGAGTGGGTTAAATAAAAATATGGTCTAACACAGGACAAACAACTGCTATATGTGAAAGCTGATATGTGTATCCAACAGAAGAATGACCAAACCTTAATTCCTTTTTTTCAACAGGTGGGACAGGAGGTTAGACAAGGGGCCCCGAAGTTTCAAGTGATCAAGAATTTATTGTATAGGATTTGTACAAATCCAGGTACCCAAGAACAAGTGGAACAACTTATAGTACCCCTTTGCTATCGCCAAGACATATTAGCTCTAGGCCATGATACACCCTGGGCAGAACACATGGGGAGGAACAAGACTGCTAGTAGAATCTAACAAAGGTTTTTTTGGCCAGGGATCCATAGTGATATCACCAAATATTGTCAAGAGTGCCCAGCGTGTCAATTAACTGCCCAAAGGACCAAGAAGGACACTGTTCCATTAATACCCTTACCCTTGGAAACAACCCCCTTCGAGAGGGTCAGTATGGATATAGTGGTCCCTTAAATAAAAGTAGTAAAGGGAATAGATTTATATTGGTGGTGTGTGATTATGCCACCAAATACCCTGAAGCTATTCCTATGAGATCTGTGACCACTCCCCGGATAGCTGAAGAACTAGCGAAGTTATTCAGCAGGGTAGGGATTCCCAAAGAGATTTTAACTGACCGGGGTATGAATTTTAACGCAGAGCTTCTAAAGGAACTGTACCGTTTGTTGGGAATAGTAGCTGTATGTACATCACCCTATCATCCTCAGACCGATGGCCTGGTGGTAAGATTCAATCAAACCCTGAAACGTATGCTGAAGAAATTCATAAACAATGAAGGGCGAGATTGGGATATGTACCGACCCTTTCTTCTGTTCGCATACCATGAGGTACCACAGGCCTCCACTGGTTACTCCCCTTTTTCCCTATTGTTTGGTAGGACCCCTAGAGGTTTGTTAGATATGGTCAAGGAGTGCTGGGAAGAAGGGAAGGATTTAAAATCTCCAGGGATAGCTCAGTACATGAGGCAGTTAAGGAGAAGATTAGTCACTTATACTGCAAAAGCTCATGAAGCAGGGAAAGAAACACAAGAACATCAGAAGGATATGTATGATAAAGGGACATCCAGTACAAAATCATTTTAACCAGGTGACCAGGTATTACTACTATTACCCACCTCCAGTCACAAATTATTGATGAAGTGGCAGGGCCCCTACGAAGTGGTACGCCAAACTGGCCCAGTGACATATGAAGTAGAAACACCTGATAAAAGGGCAGGTAAAAAGATCTACCATGCCAATCTATTAAAAAGGTGGCATGAGAGATACACTCAGGGGATACAATTTATGGTAATGCCTGAACTTCATGAATCAGAGTTGGAAACCATATATGGACAGTTAGAAGGAGAGACTGGTATTGAAGCCATACAAGTAAATCCTGAGTTATACGAGTCACAACAAATGGAATTACGGTCTTTGATACAGGAATTTAGCACTTCCTTTACCAGTAGACCAGGCCTAGCTAAAGGAGTGGAACACCAAATATATACTGAATCTGGACCAATCAGGAAGAAACTGTACCATCTCCCTGAAAGGAGCAGGGCAGATGTACAAAGGGAAATACAAAAATTAAGAGAAATGGACATAATTGAACCATCACAAAGTCCATGAGGATCCCTGTAGTAATTGTACCTAAGAAGGAGGGTGGCATAAGATTGTGCCTGGACTTTAGAGGTCTAAACCAAGTGGCACAATTTGACGCCTATCCCATGCCAAGGGTGGATGATATATTGGACCGCATTGGCAATGCTAAGTATATCTCCACCCTTGACTTAACAAAGGGTTATTGGCAGATCCCTTTGGCTGAGTCTGATAAAGAAAAGACAGCTTTCAGCACTTCGATGTTTTTTTTCCAGTTTAAAACCATGCCATTTGGACTACATGGAGCCCCAGCTACATTTCAACATTTCATGGATCAGGTGCTGGCACCCCATCATAATTTTTGTGCGGCTTACCTGGATGACATTGTTGTTTTTAGCCAGGATTGGGAAACCCATTTACAACATCTAAAAGCTGTCTTAACCTCTATACAGCAAGCAGGGATGACAATTAATCCCTCTAAATGTACACCTGCCATGCTGGAGACCCGATATTTAGGATTTATTTTGGGTAACAGATACATTAAACCTGAGGTCTCGAAGGTTGAGGCAGTAGCCCAGTGTCCAATACCTGAGACAAAGAAGCAAGTACGTTCTTTCCTAGGGTTAGCAGGTTATTACAGGAGATTTATCCCACAGTTCGCTACTTTGGCAACCCCTTTTTTTTTTGTGTGTTATCTATTTTTCCACCCCCATGCTTGCTGGTCCTCCACTCCTTCAGGCTCTGACAAGTTCCCCCCAGACCTCTCCTGTCCTCGCCTGGCCCTCCTCTGGTCCCCAGATCACAGCCGACCCCCAGGATATCCCGGTGTATCCCTTCACCAGGCAGGTCCCTCTCCTGTGAGGGGGAAGGCATCGGGGAGAGGGTAGCCCCAGCACATCCTGCTAGGGCCCGGGGGTGCTGCTGGGGAACAGGAGGCACCGGGAAGGTGTTGGAGGCCCTTCGGAATAGAGAGTCATCATCCGGAGGGCCAGCGAGTGATCATCCTGGCTTTCTGTTGGGGGCAGCGTAGTGACGCCATCGCATGACGCCGACATCCGCTCCTCCCCAGTTAGTATTGGGCCATGCATCCGAGATACTCCCAGCCTCCGCTGGGGCCTGAACACGGACCAGTCCCTCCCCTCCCTCCCCCGAGAAGGAGAGCTGTCCCTTGGACTCTCAATCCTTCTCCCCCCGGCCGGCCCTCCAGTGACCCGGGCTCATTCCCAAACCCGGGTCGCTGGTGTCGCAAGCGGAAATCCAACCACTGCGCCGGCGGGCCAGCCTTGGCAACCCCTTTGACAGAATTAGCTAAAAAGAAATTCAGTAATCAGGTCAAGTGGACACCCGAATGTGAGAAGGCCTTCATTCAGATTAAGGCAGCGTTATGCTCCTCACCTGTGTTATGAAGTCCCGATTTTAACCACTCCTTTGAGGTCCACTCTGATGCCTCTGGAACTGGTATTGGAGCAGTTTTGAGCCAGACCATCAATGGGGAGGAACACCCAATTGTATATATTTCTAGGAAACTGCATGAAAGGGAGCAAAAATACTCCACCATTGAACAAGAGTGTTTGGCTGCCAAATGGGCAATCGAAACCTTGAGATTTTACTTATGGGGTGCCCCTTTTACGCTGGTAACAGACCACAACCCTCTGTGTTTTATTTCGCAAATGAAGGAAAGAAATAATCGAATAATGAGATGGTATTTATCTCTCCAACCTTTCAAATTTACAGTAAAGCACAGGGCTGGGTCTGCCCGTGTAAATGCAGATTTCCTCTCTTGTCTAGGAGCCAATAATAAAGCATAAACATCTGGCGGATCTAGAAAATGTATGAATGTATGACTGTTACTGTTGAAGTAATTGTACAGACACCCCAGGGTAAAATATTTAGTTGTGATGATAAACTAATGAAGGAAGATACAATGGTTCTCTTTAGAAAGACTTGGACCATGTTCATGTTTTGTTTTTTAGGGTGCCCTAGGGTGGAGCTTTCAAGAGAGGGTGGGTGAAAGCTCTATCCTACCCACTTTAAGAGGGTAGGTTGTCTTGAAAACCAGTTATCTTTCTTCTGCTACTGGTTTTCACTTAACCTTGGGGGTATGTGACAGTTTTTGTGGACCCTCCCATCACCACTAGACACTCCTCTCTACCCTGGACCCTATTTCTAAAAAAATCTACTGCAGTAGTACTTGTCTTCTCTATAGGTCTCCCTTGACTTTTATTTCACCTTTCTACCACAATGGGGTGGCCTCCTATTGTGGTATTCTTCTCTTTTCAACCCACTAATTTTCTACTTTTTGTCTAGGTGGTGATACTGTAGAGGCTGACCTAGCTACCTGTTTTGGCTAAATGAATACTGGGAAGTAATCAAATTAAGCCACATCCTTTTCAGTTTTTAAAAGGGAAGCTTGGAAAAGAATTCATACTGTTTAAGTAAAATGCAGTAAAGCAAAGCCTGGCTGGAAAATAGAAAAGGGTTGGTTGCTTTGCACCACTTGATAAATGCATTCAAATTCCCAAACAGACCCTGTTGATTGTGTGCACACTTCTCATCAGTACTTTTCCCTTGCCTTATACCTCCCATATCTGTACCGCTAATGTGGTGCTGTTCACTTGTTTAGGGCTTAAATTGTATTGCATGCAGACTAACACTTTTGGAGCTTAAAACTAAAGTAAAATTCTTCTTGGAAATAAGCCAGTGTACTGCAGTTGTTAGTTTATGTTAAAGCTCTAGTAGGAACTGTTTCCGGACACACTTAATATGTGTTTTGTTTTCAAGTTAATTTAAGCAAGAAATCAAGGAGGTACCTATATGCTCTTGAGGCCTGCTCAGATGTGCCCTTGATGCCTGCTCAGATGAAAATGAGTTTCCTTAAGGGCTGCAGGCCCCCTAGTGGACTCTATTTATTATACATTTATGGTGAAGTCATGATTTGGAGGAGGAGACAAGGGTCATTATAGGACCCTTGCTTATTCATCTCTATTTCTCCTATGAATAATGCTATTTTATAGTTTGTAAAGATTATTGCAGTACTCTTTAAGTGTGATAGATCTAGCAGAGTCTGAAGCCCCATTTCCTGTATTAGTATAGGATTATTCTCTGTATTAGATTGGGGGCAGATCACATGATTGATGATGTCACAGTTTTCAGTATATAAAAAGACTAGGACTCAGTATGTGGTCAGATAGGTTGTGGAGCACAGATGGTGGTGGTCATGCTGAGAGGGAGCTAGTACCACTCTGTGACATTTGTTTTTTTTTCCTTCAGAAAAGAGTATCTAAAGCTATTTCTTTTGGAATTCAGTTTATTTGCTTGTTTCCCTGAAGTTTTCTTTATTTTGTTTGCTTTAATAAAAGTCACTACATCAATCGGTGTAGTTTTAAGAGAAAACATGTCAAGTGTTGTCACTACCCACACCCGCTCACAGTGAGTCTCACTCTGCAAGAGACTTGACAACACTGTCATTATACAAATTAAATTTTAGATATTTACAGTTAAACAAATTGTTATTTACAAATTTTTGATAGGAGCAGGCATGTTCCAGATGAGACCTGGGAGGCATGGAATACAATGAAAAATACAATAAAAAAGTCTCGGGGACCTATTTTCAAAAGATTGCCATAGGCACAGAATGGGAGAAATATTTTAATTAGATAATAATAATAATATCTTTATTTGTTGAACGCCTTTCAAATTATCAAGGCGCTTCACAGAATTTTAAAAACAAGATAGATATTCCATTTATAAGAGCACCCATTTCAGAAGACTTTGGGCTCTGTACAACAACAAAACAACAATAAAATAATATACAGTACTATAACTACATACACTTAACAATGCAACTAAAGACAGCACTTAAAATTCATCTATCCATTCTAAAACAGACACTAATTAATTAATAAAAGCCATCTGGTACAGATGAAAAAAGTACTCACCGTAGTAATCTTCTTTCTCCCAAGGGGTCCTTTAGCCTCTGTAATTTTTGCACTTAGCTGGCTAGGTGCAACTGCCCTGGAAGTGTGCCTTTAAGAGAATTTAATGAGCTGACGGACAAGCCAAGCACAAGACAGGAAAGGGAATGAGCTGAGTGAGAGTTGTCGAGGGCTTCAGAATTTTTTCAAAGGAAAAATTAGGGCAATTGCCCGGAAAAAGAATCAACAGGATTAAAAAAATATGCAAATGTCCACAAAAAGTGGAAATGGAAACAACAACAACACGAGTTCAAAAAGCTTTATTAAGAAACTCCAAATTTGGTAAAAAGTGAGCTAAAGAGCTCTTCTCTGACAGGTGAACCAGGGAGGAAGGGTGGGAGCTTACTGATGCTAAAGGACCCCTTGGAAGAAAGAAGATTACTACAGTGAATATTTTTTTTTCTTACCCCAGGAGTACTTTAGCATCAGTAACTTTTACAGACTACCGAGCAGTGCCAAGAGGGAGGTGGGCAAAGAACCTGCTAAGGAAAGAGGCTCTGTAGAAACCGCCCTGCCAAATTTGGCATCAGATCTGATCTGCACAGCGAAACTGTGTTTCACAAAGGTGTGCACAGATTTCCAGGTAGCTGGTTTGCAGACATCCAGTAGGGGAATGTCTCTTGCTGCTGCAAGTGAGGCTGCCGTGCCCCTGGTGGAGTGGGCCCTGAGATTGGTGACCAGCTTTTTCATAGCAGAAACTAATACAAGTGACCAACCAATGGGAAATGGTTCTATTGGAAGCTGGTCTTCCCCTACCTACATGCCCATAGGTGAGGAACAACTGAGTGGAGGAGCCTCTTGACTGCCTAGCATGCTCTAGGTAGTAGAGAATGGCTCTTCTGACATCCAACCTGTGGAGCTTTTGCTCACCAGGTGTGGATTTCTAGGTAAAGAAGACAGGCAGAGTAATGGACTGGTTTAAGTGGAACTCTGAAACCACCTTTGGCAGAAATTTCCTATTTGTCCTGAACTCAACTTTATCGTTGTGGGGGATGACGTAATTTTGGCTCAGTGCACAGGGCCTGTAGCTCTGAAAACCTCCTGGCAGAGGAAGTGGCTACCAGGAAGCCTGCCTTCCAAGTTACAAATTTGATGAGGGCCATGGACATAGGCTCAAATGGTGGCTTCATGAGCCTGTCTATGCAAAGGTTTGTGCTCCAAGCAGGAAAAGCATAGATACATAGACAGTGTCGGCAGATAAGGGCCTATGGCCCACCCAGTCTGCCCATTTGAGCTTGTAAGTTCAGTTTGTTTTCCTAGAAGTCTGTTTCCCTTTACCCCTGACCTCTAGAATTCCTTTATGTCTATCCCATGCATTTTTAAATCCCGTGATTGTTTCAGCCCCCACCACTTCCTCTGGCAGGGTGTTCCACTTGTCCACCACCGTTCTGTGAAGAAATTCTTTCTCATGTTTCCTCTGAATCATCCTCCCTCCAACTTCATCCCATGCCCTCTAGTCCTGGAACATCTTTTCGCTTAAAATAGTGTTTTCCTGCACTCTTTTCTCCCTGTAAGATACTTGTATGTCTCTATCATATCCCTCTCCCTCCTCTCCTCCAGGGAGTACATGTTCAGTTCCTTCAACCTGTCTTCATAGGACTTGTGATGCAATCCATGCACCATCTTTGTTGCCCTCCTCTGACCTTCTCTACCCTGTCTATGTCCTTCAGTAGGTATGGTCTCCAGAACTGTACACTGTACTCCAGGTGGGGCCTCACTAGTGTCTTGTATAGCGGAATTATGACCTCCTTTTCCTGCTGGTGATGCCCTGCCTATACATCCCAGCATCCTATTTGCTTTACCTGATGCCTTGTCACACTGTTTCCCTACCTTGAGGTCATCAGAGATGACAACCCCAAGATCCCTTTCCTGCTTGGTGCATGCTATATCCTCACCCCCAACTGATATATTGTGCCAGGGTTTTTGTGCCCCACATGCATTATCTTGCACTTCTTTGCATTGAATTTCAACTGCCAAACCCTTGACCATTCTTCAAGTTTCTGCAGGTCCCTTCTCATTCTGTCTACACCCTCTGGTGTGTCTACTCTGTTACAGAGCTTTGTGTCATCAGCGAACAGTGAAATTCTGCCTTCTAGATCCTGCGCAATGTCACTGATGAAGATGTTGAATAGGACCGCTCCCAGCACTGATCCCTGTGGTACCCCACTGGTCACTCTTCCCTCTGTGGAGTGACAGCCATTTACCACCACCCTCTGTGTCCTGCCACCCAGCCAGTTACCTACCCACCACACTACTGTCCTGCCCACACCCATATTCCCCAGTTTGTGTAATAGTCTTCTATGTGGCACAGTGTCAAAGGCCTTGCTGAAGTCCAGATAGGCCATGTCCACTGCCCTCCCCTGATCCACCTCCCTAGTCACCCAGTCAAAAAATTCAATGAGATTGGTCTGACATGACCTCCCCCTGGTGAAACCATGCTGCCTTGGGTCCTGTAGTCCATTGACAACCAGATGTTCCACCAATCTCTCCTTCAGAAGTGCTTCCATGATCTTTCCCACTACCGGGAGGGGCTGACTGGTCTGTAGTTCCCTGCTTCCTCTTTGTTCCCGCTTTTGTATAAGGGGACTACATCTGCTGTCCTCCAGTCTTTGGGTACCTCCCTGTTTCCAGTGATTGGCTAAACAGGATAGCCAGAGGTTCAGCCACCACCTCTCTTAGTTCTTTAAGGACCCTGGGGTGCACCCCATCTGGCCCCATTGCTTTGTCAACTCTTATTACTTCCAGTTCCTTCAGGACCCTTTTCGTGTAAAGGGACTTGTGTCCATTTCTGCACCATTCTCACCCTTGTACTCCCTTCAGACCCATTACCCCTCTTCCTCAGTAAAGACTGAGCAGAAATACCTGTTCAGTATGTCAGCTTTACTGTTGTCATCCTCCTCGCGACTCCCATCCTCCCTTCAGTCTCACTATCCTCCCTTTGTCTTTTCTTTTTTCACTTATGTACCTGTAAAAGGTTTGTCCCCTTTAACCACTGATTTTGCAATGTGTTCTTCAGTCTGAGCTTTGGCTTCCCTACTGACTTCCTGCCTCCCTTTGTTTCTCCTGGTACTTCTCCCTATCCCCTTCTGCCTGTGTCTTTTTGTATTGCCTGAATGCTATCTTTTTGGCTTTCACTTTCTTTGCTACCTCTTTGGAAAACCATAATGGTCTCCTCTTCCTTTTCCTCTTGCTAACCTGCTTAATGCATAATTCTGTTGTTCTTATAATCCCCATTTTAAATACTGCCCACTGTTCCTCAACCCCTGATTCCTGTCCCATTCCCCTTAATGCCTCTTTCAAGTATTTCCCTATTTTCCCAAAGTCTGCCCCCCTAAAATCCAGGATACGTGTTTTTGTGTGGTTTGGTTCTGCTCTTTCTGTGATTTCAAACCACAATGACTGGTGGTCACTGTTACCCAGGTGCTCCCCCACTGTTACCCCCAGCACACTGTCCCTGTTTGTGAGCAGAAGGTCCAGTATTGCCTTCTGCCGAGTTGGTTCCATGACCAGTTGCTTGAGGAAGGCACCTGAAGGGAGTCCAGGATAAATCTGCTCCTAGTTGATGCTGCTGCTGGGATGCTCCAGTCCACGTCTGGAATATTGAAGTCTCCAACCAGTACTCCCTCACCCTTGTCTGCCATCCTTTCGATGGCTAGCATCAGCTCCCTATCCTGGTCTCCAGGATTGGAGGCTGGAGGTGCAAGAGGCCCATGAAAAACTGTTTAAATATGGTGTGGGGGGAAAAAATGATTTTTTCTTTCCCACCGAAAGGTAGGCTGAATTTGCCACCAGGTGTAGCTTGAAAGAAGATGGTGTCAAGCCTGACGCCTATAAGAGTACCCGGCAATCTAGCAGCTGAGTGTCTGAAACTGAACGGGATTTGACCCTTTTGCTCTTGCGCCAGAGGGGAAACCTTTTACATTTGACTGCTTAAGTCTTCTTAGTGTTTGGTTTTTAACCACCCTCAGTATCCTAAGGACTTGTTAAGAGTATTGTAAGGATGCAGACTAACTGTTCCAGAACCAGGCCTTGAGGTGAAAGGAATGTATGCCTGGATACTGTACTCCTGTCCAAGGAAAGGTCAGCAGGGAGTAAGTTGGAGGCAGGTGAATAGACTGCTGCAGGTCGAGAGAATAGGGTACCAGGCTTGCCTGGGCCAATCTGGAGCCAACAGGATCATAGATGCAGACTGCTGTACGAGTTTTAGAAATACCCTGAGAATCAGGGGAAAAGGAGAGAATGCATACAAGAACCTCCCTGACCAGACCAGGATCAAGGCATCCAGAGAAGGCAATCCCCAGGGCTGGAGTCTGCAACAGAACTGAGGAAACTGGAAGCTGAGGGGAGAGGCAAACAGGTTCACTTCTGTGTGCCCAATCGCCTGAACACCATGCTAGTACTTGTTTGCTCACAGTCCATTAACTCTGGCCTTGACTGATACGACTACAACATCTGTCAGAGTATTGAGTTTGCCTGGGAGGAAAATCGCTGAAAGGATTACTCCCAGGGTAGAAGGTGAGGGATCAACTTTTATAGCACCTGCAAACAGAGTACTCCTGATATGACCATTGCAGTAGTGTCTGTTCGACTCTGTAAGTCTGTCCTTTTATGACAGGAACAAATGATTTGAGCTAGAAAGATTTCTCTGAGTTCTAAAAGAAATGTGATTAACTGTGACTCTTTGAGAGTCTAGGTGCCACTTACTGAGTCACTGTCCAGATATGCTTCCCACTACCAGAGGAAGGTGTCTGTGGAACTGCTCTGTCAGAGTTTTCAGCTTTGAAAATTGTTCCTTTCTGAGACCAGCAAGCTACAAGGAGACTTGCAGGTGATGCATCCTGTATCTGAACCCCGGGACCACTGCAGGCACTGAAGCCATATAGCATGAGAAAATGTCAAAGTGACATGATTTGTGCAGGACTGCATCATATACTGAACCAGTGAGAGTTAATGATTCAACCCCAGTCAAGTGCTTACTGGCTGGTCTCGCTGTTCCTAGATAAAGAAAACTGCCAATGAGGGACATTTTAAATTCTTGCCTGCAGAAGGAAGGCATATCCTTCCTGGATGCTGGGGAAGATTCCCAGTGAGACTTGATTAGATTTATCTGGGAACCCCGAGACTATAGATAGAACCCTGTAAGGGGAAAAAAGGGACTCCTTGACCTGACAAGGAGACTTTGGCAGGCTAACCGGCAACTTAGATGTAGCTAGAGGTGCCCAGATTCCTGAGGTGTGCTGCTACCACTGTCCAGCACTTTGTAAGACTTGGGGCTGAGGAAGGCTGAAGGGCTGCAGTGAGCCTGCCCTTCTGTGAAACCTCATTAAAGGGTATATGGAAAAAAGGGGGGGGCGCACTTTTTGGACCAGGGAGGCTAGCCGTCTCCCTACTATAAGGACTGTATGAATAGTAGCAAAGTGACCATCTTGAATTAGGGTTTTAACAGCAAGATGGGAAGCCACTCCTCAGTTGTCTTTGTGTCAGGAATTACATGGAGTAGAGGCCCTTTCTTCTTTTCATGCACAGAGACCCTCTCCACCATTCGCAAAGCTAGAATGTATTTTTTTTCCCTACCACTTCAACAGAAACGTATGTGTTGGGGAATGAGGCTTAGACACCTGGGTACACATGAGGTCTGCCCACACTAACGTCAGACTTTAGAGTGCGAAAACACCCCTGTACTGAGATGGTTGGGAAAAAACTCTGCCCATAATGCCCTTGGGAGGAATTTCCGTGGGGCAGGGGGGCCTTGTTGCAGTGAGATGTTCTGGAATTGAACAGTATGTTTTGATCACAAGCAAGTTCATGGCTGTAAACTGGGAGTCTGAGGATAGACCAGTAGTTCTAGGCCAGACAAAGCACCTCAGAGAGATGGCATAGGATGTGACTCTGGAGGCGGCATCCTCGTTATTGTCCTGTGGAAACTGGTACTACATAGCTTCCAGAGCAGATAGGCTGTAACCACCAGCTTCTGCACAAGAACTAGGACAGAGTTCCACAGTGCTTTCTTTTTTTTGTTTGTTTTTTTTGATAGTTGGCTGAAAAGCCAAGTACGTAAAAATTTTGACAAGCATTTGCGGGTAACTAAGAATCTATTTTCTGGAGTCCTTATCCGGGGGTAAAAAGGACAAGGAGACCCCAGCTTTCTCGCAAGCTGCCTGATGCACTATACTCACATGGCTGGGATATACAGACAGACACTCAGTATTGTTAAACAATTGATATATTTATGTATTTATTTATTAACACTTCCAGACCGCTTGTAAACCTCTGCCACAGAAATCAGGGTTTGAAGCAATTTCGTGGCACTTTTATTTATATTTTTTCATTATAGACAGAGGTTTTAGGAGATGGAACTTTTCATTTCCCTATAATCTTTTCTTTTTTTTTATCCTTATCCACACCTTGGAAGGACTCCTGAGAAGGGAAGTCCAATATATTTTATTTTAATTCTGTTGATCGGGTAGACCCACTGAGCCCTATAACAGTGCCTTTTAAGGGGCGACCCAGAGTTAATTACAGATAGTGCAGCATATACAGACTGAAACTTATACAGATAAGAGACAATAGTTTACAGTCACATACTAGGGTTCATACGACAGTTTAAGACTTTTGTTAATGACACATTGGGTACATTCACGTTTCAACCTTTCAGTGGATACAGTTAAACTGGATATAGCCTTAAACAGTTGAGAAATCACTGATTACAAGTACATTGGCTTAGCTCCAGCAGGTAGACTTTAAGCCCCTTTTTAAATCCCCCTAGTGAGTTGCAGTCCTGCAGATCTGTAGGGAGTTGTGTTCCAGAGGGGGGAGTGAAAGCTGAAAAAGCCTGAGAACCTTGGGCTGTTTTTGCTTTGGGTATTATGAGAAGCTTTCTGCCAGATGATCTGAGTGTTCTACTATTTGTCTTTGTTAAGAGCACCTTGGCTAAACTCGGGGAGGCATTGGGCAGTCTATGCTTATATGCCAAGCAGAGAGAAGGGTATTTTAATTTGCCTTCCAGGGTGGGCCAGTTTAGTGCTTGGAGGGCCAGACAATGGTGTTCTCTGGAGTGGGCACCTGGGGTGAATCTACTGTTTCTATGGTAAAGGGTTCCGAGCTTCTGCATCTCAGTATTTCTTATAGAGAACAGTACTGGTGAACCATAAAATAGGATGGGTAGAAGGGTGCCTTCTGCCGGTTGTCATGTGTTAGATAGTGATTTCGATGGTATAGGAGCCCAAGCTTCTGGTTCACAGACCTAGTGAGCATGTCAATATGGGTCTTGAAGGTGAAGTCCTGGTCAATGGTGATTCCCAGGTACTTTATGACCTTGACTACTTCTACCCTTGCTCCAGTGGATAGGGAGAGTGCCAGTATTTGGGATCTATCCTGTCCCAGGCTTTTTGGACAAAATACCATAGCCTTAGTTTTTCTGCCATTAATGACCAGCTTGTTATTAGTCAGTGAACCTTCAAGCAACAGCATATCCTTTGAGAGTAGTTCATTCAAGGCATCGATGTCATCAGTGGACCTGTACAATACTGCGTCATCTGCATACAAGGTGAGCTTAGCCCTACCACAGTATGAGGGCATATAATTTATAAATAAGGAAAAGAGCAGAGGCCCAAGGATTGATCCCTGGGGACCCTTCAACTATCTGATAATAACCTGAAGTGGCATTCTGCCATCTGACTTGTTGGGACCTTCCCTGGAGGTAGTTGGCGAACCATTTTACAGTTAGGCTATCTAGGCCATCCTGCATCAGCTTTGCGAGGAGCAAGTGATGGTCTACCAGGTCAAATGCCTTGGTGAGGTCTATGAAGACCGCACCAGTGCACATACTCCGGTCCAACGCAGTAAGTATATCTGTGGTGAGATTTACTATAGCCGTGTCTGTTCCATGGTTTTCTGAAACCATACTGTTGGGCAGTAAATAATTTGTGTCACTCCAAGTAGTCCACCACCTGGTTGTACACTACCCTCTCCAATACTTCACTTAGTATGGACAGGAGGGATATCGGGCAGTAGTCTTCCACCTGATCACATGAACCACATTTGTGAATGGGTGAGACCAGGGCCACTTTCCAGAGTACAGGAACTTTCCCTTCAAGGAGGGATTGATGGAATAGCCATGTGACTGGGTGGCAACGACTGGGGCTGCCATATTTAATAACTTGGGTTCAAGTTTATCATACCCAGCTGTTCTCTGTGTTTTAATCCCCTTGAGTAAGTTTAGGACTTTTTTCTGGAGATTAGTTTGAAATGAAAATCTGGGATGTGATGGCTTCTTCTGTTAGTATCCTGGGGTGGTTGAGGTGGCTTAGGGTGGTGCGCCTTGAATTTATCAAGATCTGTGAAGAACTTGTTTATCATGTTAGCGGCATCTGTGGGGTTCATATGAGAACTCCATTTGCTAATATGTCCCCTCCTTCATTTTTGTTACTGCCCTTTATGAGAGCATTGATTTGTGTCCAGAATTTTTCTGGGTCAGAGAGGTTCTTTTTCTGAATGTCTGTTAAAATACTTTTTTTTGCTCTTTTAAACTCAATTTTGCATTTATTTCTGAGTTCCCTGAATATGTGCCAGTCTGTCATCTAACCTGAGGATCTGAATGTGCCCCACGCTCTATCTCTTTCCTTCATGAGTTGTTGTCTGAGGCCCCATGAAATCCACCTGGCTTCTAGTCCTTTGACCGTAAGTTGCTTTAGTGGAGCATGCCTATTGGCTACTGACATGCAATTATTAATCAATATGTTTTGAATAAACGAAGGCATAGAGGAAGAACCTCCTTAAATACATAGGATTCTAGACCCTTCACAGTCATGTTAGGGGCATCATAAAAATTCTCATATCATCTGTATCACCCTCACAGTCTCTGGGGCGTGAACTGTGGAAGAGTGATAGCAGCCCCTGTAAGCAGGGGCATCATAACATTATGTATCATCAAATGTATCACCTTCACAGCCTCTAGGGTGAGAACTGTGGAAGAGCGTTAGCAGCCCCTGTAGGCAGGGGCATCATAAAATGATTTATCATTCACTGTATCACCATCAAAGTCTATAGGAAAGAGAATTGTGGAAGAGTGCTTGCCAGCACCAGTAAAGAAAGGACCCATGTTTTGTAGGGTCTGAAACAGTTGCCGTGCTTTTTCCATATTTTGCACAGATGGAATACTGTGCAGTTTTTCTGTATGCTTTAAGCTGCCTGTTGTCTCGCTACTGGCCTTCCCAGGAGCAATGAGAGCATTTATGTCTAGACAGAGTTTCTTTTTAGCCACTTCATCAGTAGCTTGATCAAGCTTCCTTCCTTCGTCACTTCTACTATTTTTTTAAATGTGAGAAACTTAGTATTTGGAAGCTTTAATTTTTGGCTGGGATCTGGAGGGTTCCTCAGTAGCTCCTTACATTTTAGTACTTCTGAGTAGCCCCTAGTCGGAAGCCTTTGATATGTCCTCAGCTATAATAATCAAAGGTTTGTCTGCTAAGTTTGCCAATTCAAGCAAAACAAACCAGTCCTGGACCTTACAAACTGAGTGCAGGTTTCTGTGAAAACATCACCTGCTAAGTCCTGCCCCAGTTAATTAGCTCTGTCTGTTGCCAGTGCCTTTTTTTTCTGTAGTTGTAGAACTGGGATCTATACCAGTGCCCATCTTAATAGAAACCCCAGCAATACTTGTCAACTGCCACAGGTGGCTGCTGGACCCTTACAGACAGCCCAGCGACAGATGATACTTTAGGTCCACTTCCTTATAAATAAAAAAATAAAATAACATATACATATATATATATATATATATATATATATATATAGGGTTTCTCTTAATACGTCAATCTTGAGAGAGACCCTCAGACACTGTTAAGATTTGAATTCCACTGGGGTGCCTCGTGGTAAATCCTGTGAGGTCTGAGGTAAAAAAACAAGGCAACTGTCCCTAATTCAACAGTTCCCACAGGAATTTGCCCAAAACCATCAAAAATAAGCACCTGCAATGAAATTAGATGTTAAAATGAATATTTGTGGCAAAATATAAGGCTAAAATAGCGCGGTCGCGCTAAAAATAAAACATTTATTTATTTAGCTTTTGGTTACCAGGTAAGTACACTAGACAAGTAATATGCCTATTTTCAGGAACGACCCGGCAGAGTACAGACATTGTGATTACATAGTGGTGCAGGGGTTTATATAAGAAACATCATAGCAGACAAATTGACTAGAAAGGCACAGTTCAAGGTGACATTAAACAAGGTGTCAACAGTGGAAAAGCATTTCAGTTAACCGAGTTGCAGACAGTGTAAGGTAAAACAGATTCTCTGGTTGATTTACATCCAGTTTCAGACAGTTGTGTGGAAAAACAGATTCACAGGTGGTTTAGCGAAACGGACAAAATTATAAATTACAAAAAGGACAAATTATGACTCAGACATTAGTGTGGCGCTAACAAAAAATGTAAAATGTTCACTCAGCACACTTTTAGAAATGAAATACAGTATGAGGAAAACTTTACTCAGATAAGCAGTAGGAGGCTGTCAACAAGGAAAGTTGAGAGACACCTCAGAGGCAATGTTGCTCAGTCCAGCGGAGAACAAATTCTGAAGCCTTTGACAGCTCTCACTCAGCTCACTCCCTTTCTTGTCTTCTGATTAGCTTGTCCCTCAGCTCATTAAATTCTCTTAAAGGCACACCTCCAGGGCAGTTGCACCTAGCCAGCCAAGTACAAAAGTTACTGATGCTAAAGGACTCCTGGGGTAAGAAAGGTTTTTAGCCTCTTTTTAAAGGCTTCTACCAAGGGAGCCTCCCTCACACAAGCCAGAAATGAGTTCCACAGGGTAGGTGTGGCCACTGAGAATGCCCTGTTCCTTGAATGCTGCAGCCTTGCCCTGGGAACTCTAAGGAGCCCCCACCCCGGTAGAATGGAGTGCCCGGGTGGATGATAGGGGACAAGAAGATCTTGCAGGTAGACAGGTCCCCGATCATGCAGGATCTTGTAGGTTAGGAGCCCTACCTTGAAGACAGTCCTCCACCTGACTGGCAGCCAGTGCAGTCCGCGGAGAACTGGGGTGATATGATCACACCTTCTCACCCCTGATGGTAACCTTGCCGCTACATTCTGCACCAGCTGCAGCCTGCAGAAGTTGCCTCCAGATAATCCTAGCTAGAGGGCATTGCAATAGTCCAGCCTGGAACTGACAAAAGCATGTACCAGCGTGGCCAGGTCATCAGCCGGGATCTCAGGCGATATTCCTCAGATAGTAAAATCCACTTGACGACAGCCGACACCTGCATATCAAGCATCAGGCCGTTGTCCAGGATTACGCCCAAATCCTTCACCTGTCTAGATGGGGCAAGTGGAATGCTCCCCAACACTGTTAGGGGGAGACCCCACACCCCCTCATCTGCCCCAATGACCTGGATCCACCCCTAGTACCTCTGTCTTGTCTGGGTTAAGCCTAAGCCAGTTATTTATTTTATTTTTTGTTGACCGGGTAAGTGCATTAGACAAGTCCTGCCTATTTTCAGGCATGACCCGGGGGAGGGTGATACAGATGAATGCCAACTGACCTTGAACCAGATTAAGCTGTTGGTGGTATTTTTAGTGAATGAGGGAAATTTTGCCAGGACACCGGGGAAATTCCCCTACTCTCCAGGAGGGGGAATCTTTGGCTGTCTGAGGGAGATGGCCACTTCCGAGCGACCTTCGGGGGAGATGGATGTGGATGGGACAGAGGAGTGGGCCTCCTCCTCTGATCCTGCTTTCTTAGAGGCTACTGCATTGGATAATGAGTTTTCTGTCTCTGGTTTACCTGAGGACTTTTTTGATTCTACTATGGAAGATGTTCGTTTTGCTGATTTCCCTGCTAGTTGCGCTGACCCTGTTCCTGCCAGAGGTACTACTGCATCTACTGCTGCTGAGATTGCCTGCAAGGAAAAGTTACTGGCAGAGCTTTTGTCAGAGGAGGAACACTGCATGCGTCGGAAGTCTGATTTATTGTCTGAACTTGCTGCACTACATAAGTCTTCTTCCCCTGTTACCTCCCGTACTGTCTCACCTTCTGGTGACACCTGTGAGGTTCCGGGGCCATGTGTGTCTCAAGCTGTGGATGTTTTGACCTCGGCTGGCAGTCCTGACCGCTCTGTAGACATGTGCTGACAGCCGCTCCCGGTTGCTGTTCCTCCTACCTCCTGTACAGCTGTTCCCTCGGTGACTACTGACTATCTCGGTATGTCTAATGCTGTCTTACCGCAGGGCCCTGTTGCCCCGTTGCTGTGCACTTCATCTCCGGCTTTGGGAAGTCAGGACGCCGGTTCTGTTACAGTACTGCCACAGGAGACTGGGGTTGATTTACCGGAAGAGTCTGTTGTACAGGGTGGGTCTGTTTCTTCCCCCTCTCCCTCTACTCGAGGGGGGTATGGTTCCCTGAACGTGCAACAGAGGGGGCTGGGTGGCTCAGACATCCCAGTGGTAACTGGATCCCTGACCCCACTGATTCGGCTGTACAAAGTTATCAGCGCATGTGCCATTCTGACCTTACTGGAAGAACTAAGGATACTTTGTGTGTGACTGGTTCTCCTGTACAGGGTTTGCATGATACTACCTCTGTCCCTTCTCACCCTCCTGCTGCTGAGGGTCTTCATACTGTTTCAACTGACCCTGCCTCTACTTCTCAGTTTAAACTGTCTGACCTGTTTTCCAATAAGGGTGAGCCTGCTCCACGGAAGAACGCAGTCTGTCTGATTTACAAGGAAGGCTTAGAGGACTTGCCTGACAGACTGTACATTGCTAACAATTGCTTAAGGGTTCCTGCACTTTGTTTCTTCTGATATCTATGCCTTATTCACATTGGCAATTCTAATTTTGGTGTTAGCTTTAAAACTGTTTCTAGTCTAGAGAAGTTTTGGGCTCTCTATCTAATGTTAAGAATTCTCCTCTTTGGGTTCCATTTATGGCAGTACCCTGACTAAGCCTGCTGTTAAATTAATTACTGTTATGTTCCATAATGAAGGTGTGCATATTGAGGATATTCTTTTTTGGTTACGTAAGCGATGTGATGCATTGGATAAACCTGTGCCTATTCTTGACAGTGAACAAATTTGGAATGGTTGTTGGAAATTGCGGGTGAAGCTTTTTTCCTCCAACGGGCCTCTCCATCTTCCCAATAGTTTTTTCCTTGGGAAAGACAGGGGCAGTTTGTTTTATTTTGGCCAACCTAAGTCTTGTTTTAAATGTGGTTCCCGGACGCACTTGAATACAGCTTGTGACACCCCTCAATGCTCTCATTGTTTTGAATTTGGTCATTCAGCAGCTACCTGTCTTAATTTGTTTAAATGTAACTTATGCGAGCAGACTGGGCATGGATATGCAAAATGCCCTTGGGCTTCCCATAATAGAGACGACTGTCCTTCCCATGAAGGTTTAATTACTGTGGCCCAACATATGCAAGCTGCTAAACCAGTGTCATCTGATGGTATGGACACCCGACTTGCTTTGGGGCCCCCTTGGAGCCTACATTGGGGGTCAGGGACACTGTACTTCCTGTGTCCTCTCCCAGTGCTAGTGACCAGGGACCGGTTCCTCACCCTATGCCTTCTTCTGCCCCTCCTGTACCTTCTACCTCTGCACTTCCAGTTTTGGAAGATTCTGTGGCTTCTGGAATGCCCCCCCCCCTCCTTGATTCTGGCTTTTAAGAAAGTTACTGCGAAAAAACATAATAGATCTCGTAAGACTATTCTGTCCAAATCCGCCCCATGACCTCCTTTGGTACTGATCCCGCTGATGATTGGAAAACAGGTAATCAGTTTGCAGCATTGGTTCCCGGGGAAGAAACTGAAGGGGAAGACTCAGACTGCTCCTCTAAAACATCCACTGTTACTGATTTTGCTTCAGAGAGTGAGGACGGTGAAGTCAAAAAAGTAGATACTACCCTTCGGAGGTCTAGGCGTCGGAGGGTAGTTAAGGCCCCTTAATGTTTCTGTTTGTTTTGGGCTATTTTCCTTTTTTTTTTTTTTTTTACTTTATGGCATCTTTGACTATTTCTACTATTAATGTCAATAGTATTAAGAGTCATAAGAAAATGGTTACCACCTTGATCCTTTTACGACAGCATCACAGTGATATAATTTGTCTTCAAGATACTAGACTGAAAACGTCATTTGAAGTAAAGCTTGCTAGTAACCTGTGGTCTAAGGGCGCTACTTTCTGGTCTAATGGGGAATCCACTTGTGATGGGGTTGGGATTTCGTTTACTAATTCGGCTTTAAAAGTTTCCAGATTGGTGGATATTTGCCCTGGTAGGGCTTTATTGTTAGATGTTAATTTTCGGGGTGAAAGATTTAGGTTGATTAACATTTATGCCCCTCAGACCAAGGCACAGCAAGTTGCATTGCTCTTGGACATTCAGCCTTATCTCCATACGTCTCGGTTGGTTCTTTGGGCTGGTGATTTTAATTGTTCTCTGAGTACCTCTGATTGGGGGTTGAAGACCTCGAAGTTGTTTTGCGATTCTAATAAGCTTCTCCATGTTCTCAATACTGCTCAGCTTAAGGATGCTTACCGCTGTGTTCATGCCTCTGGGGGTAACACTTTTTTTAAATCTACACTGTCCACCAGAATTGATTTTGTTTTTCTTCCGGCTGTTTTGCATGTTTTTTTCTGTTGCCTTGTATGCCTGGGAGTTTTCTGACCATAGGTCGCCTACTGTTTGCCTTTCCTGGGATGGGGTACATAGATGTAAGAAGAACTTATGGCGCCTTAATAATTCTTTATTGACTGATGCAAATGTTCTCAAAGCATGGAAAACGGACTGGCTAGCTAGGTTTTCTGTTATTGAGCTGTATGATGATTTGGCCTCTTGGTGGGAGGATACTAAGCGTGGTTGGAAGTCCTTTTTTCAGGCCCGCTCTCATACCCTTGTTACTGCCCATTATTTTGAGTATTTGCACCTACGAAATCAGTTGCAGAGGTTGATTTCTTTAACTGAGACTGAGAAGCGTGATTATAAGGATCAGTTGCAAAATGTTAAGTTGCAGTTGCAAATGTTTACCTACCAATATGACAGGTCGAAATCATCAGAATATGAACATCGTTATGGTTCAAAATTGCATAAGGGTGCTTTGGATCCTTTCCAGGATTGTAAAGATCGCATGGGTAGTCGGCTGGTTTCACAACTGACATCCCCTACTAAAGGTTTGGTTACGTCCCCGGAGGACTTGGTTGCTGTAGTTGAACAGTATTTGAGTTCTCTTTTTCAGAGGGATCCTGGTCTTGACTGTACGTCTTTTGATTTTGATTCTTTGTCATTGCCTCAGTTGTTTGCTTTGCACAAACAACAGTTATCTGCTGCTATCACTGCTGATGAAGTCCATCAGGCTATCTCTTCTTTGAACCCAGACTCTGCATCTGGTACTGATGGTTTAGGGGCTGCATTTTATCAGGTATTTCAGGATGACCTTGTCCCGGTTTTGGTTCATGTTTTCAATGCTCTGCTGCCCAATTCCTCCTTGGCCTCCTCTATGAATTAGGCCTTGGTACTTTTATTGTACAAAAAAGGGCCGAAGGAAGATTTCAAGAATTGGAGGACGCTCAGTTTGTTAAACACTGAGTTGAAGATTTTGAGTAAGGTCTTACTGCTCCGACTGTCTGGGGTTGCTGCTGGTTTGATTTGTCCATACCAAACATGTTCCATCCCTGGTAGGACCCAGTATGAGAATTAATATTACGGGAGCTGTTTTTAGTTGCACAGACTGGATGGTTACATGGGTATATTTTGAGTTTGGATCAGGAAAAAGCATTTGACCAGGTCTCACATGAATTTTTATTTTTAGTTTTACAGGCTTATGGTGTGCCTATAGGTTTTGTGGATTGGATTCGAACACTGTATAGATCAGTGTTACTTCTTCCTAATGTGAATGGCTGGATTGGTAATCCGATTCCTGTGAAGCGTGATGTGCATCAATGTTGTCCTTTGAGCCCCATTTTGTATGTCTTTTCTATCGATATTTTACTTTGCCTGATTGTTAACAATATGGATCTAGCTGGGCTAAGTATTGGCATTGGTGTCCCCCCTGTTAAGATTTTGGCTTATGCGGATGACCTGGTTCTTTGCATTTCTGATGTTAAGGATGGTCCTGTTGTGCGAGATATTTTATCACTGTTTTCTAGATGTTCCGGCTTTAAGATCAACTATGCTAAGAGTAAAGGGATCCCTTTAGGGGATACTCCGGTTCCTGTGTCCGGTAGTATTTCAGATATTCTTATTAGTACAGCTCCTATAACTGTATTGGGGGTGGAATCTGGTTCTAGTGACATGGCCCACGCTAACTGGTTAAAGAAAATTGAGAAAGCCCAGTCATTTGTGTCCAGATGGAAAGGAAGGCAAATTGCTAAACGTAAAAGGGTCTTGTTAATTAAAACCTTGTTGGTTCCTATTTTTTTGTATATCAGTTATGTGTTCCCTCCTCCATCTCTTTGTTTACTTCTTTATTTAGTGTGTTTTTCCAAGCCTTTTGGGGTAGCAGGTTGAATCCCATTAAATGTGGCTATACGTATAGAAGCATAAAGGAAGGTGGGGTGGCAATGGTACACATGGTAGCATTTTTTGTCTGTCTCTTTGTTTCCTATAATATAATCCTTTCCTTCGACCAGGTGTACAACATTGGCATTCATATGTATGGGATTGGTTTTCTAAAGGGTTGCCGTTGTGGAAGTTGGGTAAATTTGCCTTTTCTAAGCTCCCCATGATTTGGAAACCTTTAAGCAGTTATTGAAATGGGGTTTCATTGTAGCTCATCTGGAAACATTGGATAAAAAAATGTATCATCATGTCATTTCTACTGAGTTTACAGACATTGTGGTATTTCTGGATTGTCCTTCTAGCTTCGGTTGACAGGGTTCTCAGGTTTTTGAATAAGCGGTTTGCCTGATTTTGTTTGGGATAGTGTTTGGTTGGTTCTATGGTCAATTGCCTGTGGGTAATTCTAACAAACACAAACAAATTAGGATCGGTATTGTGAAAGGCCTCTTGTGTAGCTCTCTTGGAAACTCAGAAGCACCTTTTTGGAATGCCCTTATGTTCGGGCCTTTTGGGTCTCTTTAGCCTCCAAGTGGAATGAGCCTTTATTTGCCTCTCTTACTTACTGTACTTTGTTGTATGGAGTGCATAAGGGTGAATGGTCCAAGCATCATGCTGAAACTTTATTATTGGTTTTCTCTATTCTTCGTTTTTATGTTTGGCAATCTAGATGTTTCTGGGTTTTACAGCAAAGATTGATATTGTTTGATGAGATTTTTGTTAATGTACAATAGACTTTACAGAACATTTACAATACTGATATTCATTTGTTGGGTAAGGTCCAGGGCATATTTTTGTGGGTTAACTGTGAACACTGGGTGGCACATTTTTGAAATTCTTTGTTGTTTCTATTGTTTAACTTGTTTCTTATTGTTTTTCTTGTTTTCTTGCTGTGTACACTTGTTTTTTTCTTTGTTTTGGAGTCATCTTTTTCAATAAAAAATTCCCCTACTCTTTTCGATAAGTGCCATGGGATCTTTAACATCCACCTGAACTACTACCAATCCAGGCAGATGGGACCTCGGTTTAACGTCTCATCCAAAAGACGGCACCTCAGAAGTGCAGCATCCTGCTCATGCTGCACTACAGTGTTAGTACTGGGATATTAACTCAAGTGCCAGATGTGAGAACTGAACCCACAGCCCTCTGATCTCTCGGCCTCAGAGGTGAGTGTGCTACCTACTGAGCCACTGACACTGCATACAGTCATCGAAGACTGAATCTCCTCAAGGCAGGTGTTAAATACAGAGGTCAACATCTAAATTAGTCTTTTTCTAGCCCCACAGCCTAGCTGCTGATAGCCTGGCTGCTACCCCCACCTCAGCACACCTGACCCTGGAACAAAAGAGCCCCACTTACCTGCCTCTGCGAGGTAACTCTCCCATGGTAGGTCCAGAAGGGGGTGGTAATCCCCCCCCAGTCTACAAAGTAGATGTCAGCAGGGCACTTTGCTGTTGAGCAAGGCCCAAGTGTGCTGGCATCATCCAGCTGAGCTGGAGAGGACATTTCTTCTTGGCACAAGCCTCCTGACACACTGGGATGTAAATGGATGGCCAAGGTTACAACAGGTGTGCGTATCACCCTCTCACTAATGTCCACACTGAGCTTACACCATCTGGGCACCACCAGGTGGCGTTCAAGTGGCAGGGATAGATTTCTACCCACCTGGAGGAAAGTGTAAGCTGATATGCTCAATCCATCCTTCCCTCCAACCCCCGACAACTCTGTGCCATTCCCAAACACAGGTTGCCACCATCACCAGTAGTAATCCTACCGAAGTGCTGACAAACCTGGAATAAATCCTTCTGCAAACAGGGCACATAATGAATAAATAATGTGCAGGTGGAATAGTGGAAAAAAGGGAATACCATAAAAAGATGTCATTAAATCAAAATCAAATCAAATGTTATTTATAATGCGATTTTTGAATATCAAAGCGCAGAACATAACACAAATTAATATCCATCATAATAAATACAAAATATAAAACCAATTAAAACACAACTGCATGAAAAAAAAGTTTTTTTTGTTTAAATAGATAACTCTTCAGAGAGACCTTAAATGCCTCTGCGGACGGGCACTCCCTTATCCGACGAGGTAGAGAATTCCACAGGGTTGGGGCCATAAAAGAAAATGCTCTGGTCCCCAATGACTGCAAACATAGAATTTTACGGCAGAAAATGACCACTTTGCCCACCCAGTCTGCCCATTTCCCTACCTAATGGATAAGCTGCAGATCCTAGTTAACCAGCAGCCTACTTCTTTCTACCCCCACCCCCTAGAATTGCAGGGCCTCCAAGTCTCCAGCATTGTGCTGGAGTCTACAGCAATTTACTGCTTATTCAGACCTCCAGCAAGCAATAAATAACCTCAGCATACTGAGCTGGAGGTCAACTACCTTCTGCCAGCTTTTACTATTTTCTGGTCAGGAAGTCAAATTTGGCTAGCTAAGGCACTTGTAAAGTGCTCATGTCATTGGTAATAGCTGATAGAGTCTAAATAAAGATTATTGGGTGGTAGTGTTGAATATTGGGTACACCTAGGACCAGAGGAGCATACGGGGGACAACTGTCCTGGGCCCAGTGGCTCGGGGGGGACATGTAATAGGAGATGTGAGGCTAGCAGGTGTGGGCAGTCCTAAACGTGTGTCCTGGGTCCAGGAATTTTTATTGGCACCCTTGCCTAGGACCTACAGTATTAGCGTAGCACCTAAGCCACACTATTTGGTACAGTTGCCTTTATATTAGTTTATTTGGGTTGAGGTTCATCCCCACACCAACCTGTAAAGAAAAAAGGTCTGGTGGGGCAAAGTTCTCGCCAGGTTAAACTGACAACCAAGTATGAAGATCACCAAAGCAGCGCTGTATTCAGAAATCTTTTACTGCACGCTTCCTATGTGGGTGATTGTAGTTTGTCGGACCAGCAGCTGAGCTGAGCTTAATGCGTAACTGACAAAGAGCAAGCGTCATGTTGCGTACCTACGTGCAGAGATAGCCCGAACTAGAAGTCGGGGCACAACCCCTGATGAAAGGTTAAGTACATTGATTAAGTCTGCTATTATGTTTGTTTTTACACTTTTTCATTATAATTTATTTTATTTGTGGTTGTGTCAGTTGACACGTGTGTCTCATTATGTAAGTTACGCTAAGCTTATGTTTACAGCGAAAAGCGGCGTGCGATTCCCATAGCTTTTGCGCTACGCAACCTGGGTGGTCTGACTCTCTATACAATCGCCCCATGTGTACCCGATAGTCTACATTATCGCTGATTATTGATTAAAAAGGAACCTGGCAATAGTAGAGAACACCGGAGGAGGCAGTATAGCACAGTGGTTTAAGGCTCTGAGCTGGAGACCTGGGTTTGAATCCTACAGCCCCCACTTGCATACAGTGTGACCCTGAGCAAATAACTTAACTTCCTTGTGCTCCCAGGTCGGACTGTAAACAAGCTTCCAGCTTAGTCCTGGTAAAAAAAAAAAAAACTTGTGCAGCTGTGTTTCAAAATCAGACACCAGTATGCAAATAGGGTACCCTACGGTAGTTATGTGATGCATGCTCTGTCAGTTATTTTTTAGTTTGTTAGAGTTTGGAGGGGGTTGCCACCCCCCCACGTATTTTCAACATTTGGTGCGAGGCAAAACCCCAAATGAGCAAACTAAAAAGTAACTGACAAACTTCACTAACAGAGTACACATCAGTGGCATCGTTTGTCACTCTGTCTGAGTGGAGGCTGTGCTCCCACACCTTCTGTGTCTTTTTAACATGGGGATGTGGGGTGGGGGAAGTGCTAACTCAAACAAACTAAAAACAACAGGCAGAGCATGAATCCTGAAGTGGACATTTAAAAGCACTGATACTATCACTGACGCTGTCATGCAATCATGTACACTGGTGCAATCAGTCAGATGTGACCTACGCTAATTCCTTCCAGAAATGCCGGTGGTCCGGTGTTCTCCACTTCTGCCAAAAATCCCTGGTAGAGTAGCTCATGCAGCGTTAGCGGACCAGTGTTAATTGCCTAATTTAAGGTTATAGCTGCTAGGATCCACCCATTTACAGTAGTGGCAGTTTTAGACTGCGTGTGTGGTGTCATGGTGGCAGTTTGTCCACCACAGAGCCATTAGCTGACTGCAACAGAGTTTCCACTTATCTAAACATTTTTACTGTCAGTGCTACTGAGGAGGAATTAGCCAGCAGAGGTAAAACTGACACCTTGTATAGAATCAATCTAATGTCTTATTGATGCCTTTACAGCTGCAGTCTGATGTTGAGAGATACAGAGTTCTCACTGATAAAAATTATGTTTTAAGGGCTGCAGTAGCTATCAATAGTGTCCTCCCGTATGGGGAGGATGAATTTTTTGTGCAAATGCTAGGTATTGGCTGGAAAGGAAGCTGATACGGTATGATTGCTACTACACATGGGTGGTGGTTGATAACTTGTACCTGGACAATACCGGTTGTGTACTGTGATGTGTGTTTTGCGTTTGTTCATGCAGGGAGCATCTGCTTTGTTGATATGTAACAGTGGCCATTAAATGTTTTATTTTTGGTGTTCGATGGTAGAATCGCACTTGATGTTCCAAAACAGGGCCCCATCTATTAAATGAAAGTGTGCAGCTTTTTAGTGCCCTATTTCAAATAATATTTATTTATTTAGTTTTTGTTAACCGGGTAGGTACACTAGACAGCATAGCTGCCTATTTTCAGGTACGACCTGGGAGATTACAACAAGGGGTATGTAGACAATAGTAGATACAAGAAAACATCATGGGAGCAAGTTGAAGTCAGACATAGTACACTTATACAAAATTTTCCAGCAATGACAGTACATTTGCAGGAATCTACATGTAGTAACAAAACAGGAATATAAGTGCAAATAATTAACAGTTATAAGTCATTTAACTAGTAAGTGTTAGAAGAGAGGAAATAGCAAGATTTCCAGGCAGGTTTGAGAGTAGTAGAGGCTACTAGGAGGAACCAGTACAGGAGTGGGTGGATAGAGAATAGGAGCAGAGGTCAGAGCTTAGATGAGCCATACGAAGCTTCTGTTTGAAGTTTCATGGAGAAGGAGAGATTCTTAGACGCAGTGGAAAGGAGTTCCATAGTTTAGGGGCCCAGCTAGAGAAAGCATTCTCCCACATTTTGGTTTTACATCTCAGTTGGACAGGAAGGATTTGTCAGCTGATCTCAGTGGGTAGGAAGAGGTCACAGGTTTGAGCAGTAGAGCCAATTTGTCAGGTATCTGAGGAGGAGATTATATTGTTTATAAAACAGTAGGAAGTAAACTGACGGAAGGCTGAGGGGGTAAATCATCCCAGAATGTAGTATATGGTGCATCAGTGAGTAAGTTTGGGTAAAGACAGAGCAAAATGGCAAATGCTGCTGTAGCAGACATCCCACTTTCGAAAGAGCCCTCCAGTAGTTGCCAGTAAGGCTATTAATCCATGTCAGTGGCTCAGCAGGTAGCACACTTGCCTCTGAGGCCGGGAGATCAGAAGGCTGTGGGTTCTATCCCCACACCAGGCACTTGGGTTAATATCCCAATACTGACACTGTAGTGCAGCATGAGGGGGGTGCTGCACTCCTGAGGAGCCATCTTTTGTATGAGACATTAAACCAAGGTCCCATCTGCCTGTTCAGGTAGGTGTTAAAAATCCATGGCACTTCTCGAAAAGAGTAGGGGAATTTCCCCAGTGCCCTGGCCAAATTTCCCCCCATTCACTAAAAATACCACCAACAGCTTAATCTGGTTCAAGGTTGGTTGATATTCATCTGTATCCCCTTCCCCCGGGTCGTGCCTGAAAATAGGCAGAATTTGTGTAGTGCACTTAACCGGTCAAAAAAAAAATGCCCGCTGGCCCAGTGGCGCTGAGGGTTGAGGCGCTGGATGCCACACCTCGCACCACGCTGGCAACCCGGGTTCGGGAGCAGACTCGGGCCGTCGGGGGTCGGCTGGGAGGGAGAAGGATTGAGCACCCAACGGCTTGCTCTCCTTCTCTGGGGTAGGTTGGGAAGCTTTCCCTGCTGCAATACCACTGCCCACTGGGGAACTTGGGGGGTGATGGTGCAGCAGGGGAGATGCTAGTCATTGGTCAATGCTGGCAGAAGACTGGATCGGATGCATGTCTCGACGTGCGCTCGACTCCTTGTGCCTCATTGAATGCCAGCGTCGGGGGTGTAACTTGGAGGAAAAACATCTCCAATCCTCCTAGATGACGACCGCCGATGCCTACTTCATCACCCGCCAACTGGAAAGGGAAGACTCCGCTGTGCAGCTTGCTCTCCCAGGGATAGAGGAGGGTAAGGGGGTTCCCTCCTCGCCCTGCCTGGGGGTAATCTGGGCCATCAAAGGGCCCCAGGGGATTAGCGAGTGTGGCACTCTAGGAGAAGACCCTGGGACAGTTGATAGGGTCGGGGAGCAGAGCACCTTGAAGGCCTGAAGGAGTGGAGGTTAGGAGACAGTAGAGGTGCAGAAAAATAGAAAGTAAAAAAAAAAATGCCAATTTAGGTCTCAGGGTCCCCTGTGCAATGGCCATCCTCGCCGTGGATGTTAGGCTATGTCTCAAATTACATTCCAGCCTAAGTTGAATATTGACGGGTTTAATGACTGAGGCTAGGTGCAGGTCAAAATCCAAGGTGGGATCAAGGGTTACTCCTAGGTATTTAAAAGAGGTAACTGTGTTAAGGGGAGTGCCATCAAGCTCTCTGATACTTAATGGCTGGGCGCAGGACCGAATTTTTTAACCTGAACTGAATAGCATAGTCATCATTTTATTTTTAAGACAAACTTGTCCTGCAATAGCTAGCTCTGAAAGGTACTGAAGTTACTATTGAGATTCAGGTTGATATCTGAGAGGTTTGAGGAGGATGAGTAAAGAACAAGATTACTGGCATATTATTCCCTAGTCAAGTGCCTCGGTGCAACTTTCAGTGATGTAGCATTCAGGTGCTTGACAATCCTGCTGTTTACTTTTGAATTCCTGAAATAAGACTACCACAATGTTGTATTAAATTTGTTTTCAGGGTATTTATGCATCTACTGCAAGATCATCGTCATGAAACTCGCTATTTCTTATTCAAAGAAATAATTGAAGATTACATTAGCAGTTGGTTACTTCTGAGTCTGATAACAGCTCGTGCTGGATCATGTTGGTTTTGACCAGAAGAAACCTTTCCCTTCCAGCTTTGTTTCTAAGGCAGTCATGTACCAATCTTAGTACATTAAAATAAATAAAAAATAATTCTGACTCTTGTGTGTTATTACATTTTCAAGGGATTTCCCGCAATCTTGTCATTAAAACTTCTCTCATTATGCATTTGAGAATACAGTACTTACTGTACCATCTCTAGAGTTTGACAAATGATGTATGCCTCCTTTACATTTAAAGGACTATAGAACATTACCAGTTTTGAAGTTCAACTGATTTATTTTCTCATTGCTGCGATATAGTCTTTATTATGCATTTAATCAATCAATCATTCTTTATTTATATGGGCCTTTCTTAAACCAAGGCACTATACAAATACATAAAACAATAAATTTTTAAAACAAAATTAAAATAATCAACAATCATTAAAGCTTTGCTAAAAGGTAGGTTTTCAAAGGCTCCTTTAAAGCTTTGGACAGTCGAGACAATTTGCACCTGCAGGTGAAATTCCACAGAGTGAACCATAAAACTAAAAGATCTTGCAACTGAAGTTTTTAAGCAAACCCTGGGAGTCTCTAGCAATCCCTCGTCAGTGGATCGGAGAGAGCAGGGGGGACAGTAGGGACAAAGGAGATCTTTCAGGTAAGCAGGTCCCTGATCGTGTAGGGCCTTATAGGTCAGCAAACCGACCTTGAAGGTGATTCACCGACAAACTGGCAGCCAGTGCAGTCCGCGGAGCACAGGCGTTATATGACTGGACCTAGGAGAACCAGTCAGAAGCCTGGCTGCCGCATTCTGCACTAGCTGCAAGCGGCGAAGTTCAACCCCCATGAGCCCTAAGTATAGGGCATTGCAGTAGTCCAGGCGTGAGGTAACGAAGGCATGGACCAAAGTTGGAGGATCCTCTGGAGGAACCAGGTGCTTCACCCGGTCGATATTCCTCAGATGATAAAAAGAGGTTTTGATAACCGCTGACACCTGAGATTTAAAAGTCAGATAATCGTCAAATACAACGCCCAGGTTCCGCACCCGGTCTGAGGTAGTCAGCTGGACACCCCCAAGCCATAAGCCTGAGGGTGATCCAGCTAACAAACCCACCTCACAGCGACCCTGGTCCACAACCAACACCTCAGTTTTTTCAGGGTTCAACTGCAGCCAACTCATTCATCCAGTCTTGGATTTTGGCAAGACAGTTGTTAAAGACCAAATGGCAGCATCCTGGCGGGCACAAAGGACATGTACAGCTGGGTATCATCTGCATAGCAATGAAAACCAAACCCGTGCGCCTAATAATCACTCTAGCAGCCATATGCACTGCAAACAACATGGGTGCCAAAATGGAACCCTCGCGGTACCCCACAGGATAGGGAGACTGATGTCAAGGAAAAATTCCAGACACCACCCTCTGGTCCTACCCTCAGATCTGATCGAAACCACCTGAGGACTGTATCAGACAGTCACAGATATAACGCGTTCAATGTCGACGCCATGGTTCACAGTGTCAAATGCTGCAGAGAGATCAAGAAGGACCAACATGGAACAGGTCCTTGATCTCCGCTAATTAGAGAGTCATTTAGCACGCTCAAGTGCTGTCTCGGTACTATGCCTTTTCCTAAATCCAGACTGGAAGAATCGTGAGACATCGTTGTTGGTCAGATAAGCATCCAACTGTGAGCAACCACCTTCTCAATAACTTTACCCACAAAGGGTAAGTTAGAGACAGGACCTGTAATTAGCCAGACAGTCCGGGTCCAAGGAGGACTTCTTAAGAAGGGGCTTAACTACAGCCTCCATAAGAGGATCTGGAAAGATCCTCCTCTCCGAGGACCTCCAGACTATCTCAGCAAGGACTGGGATGATTTTATCCACACAGTCCACTAAGAGCTGTAGGGCCGGGTCCAAATTACAGTTGGTCGGGCCGCAGTGATTGGATGACCATCACAATGCTCACTGATTGTGGGGGCTGAAGTCAGACCACACAAACTGGGTGTCCGACATCTCACCGACCATCACAACTCCTGTTGGGGAGGTCAGAGCGGACCTCGGATCTGATTCTGGCAACCTCATCTGCAAAGAACAGAGCAAACTCCTCACACGTTCTTGAGAAAAGGCTCTTCCGGGCTGAAGACAGATTGGATTGCACAATCTGTCCACAGTCGGAAGAGCTGAGCTGGTCTATTCTGTGCAGCCGCAATCTCTCTGGACAGGAATTCTGCCTTCTTATGAGAGATTGCGGATTGGTAGACCACATAGTGGTCCATCAAAATAAGTTTGTCACCATCCAGACCCGACCTCCGCCAGCACCTCTCCAACCTTCATCCAACTCTCCTCAAGGTCTCATCAAACCAAGGAGACCTGGAGCGAAGAGTGAGAGGATGAACATGAACAGGAGCAATGGAATCCAGGGCCCCTGCCACCGCCTTATTATAAGCAAGCACCAGCTGTCCTGGATCCATGCAATCTCTTGGTAAGCCCGATAGGTCCAGCACTGCCATCAGGTCATTCGGGGAAACACCCCTTAATGGGCAGTACCAGACCATTTCCATAGGGGCTGACCTACTAGAGGTGGCCTCAAAACTGAACCCAATGGAGTGATGGTCTGACCATCCGATCGGTCCCACCACCAAGTCGGATATCTCCATCCCCAGAAGGAACACCAAATCCAATGAATGACCACCAACATGGGTCGAGGAGGAAATAACCTGTGTGAAGCCCAGTGAAATCATTAACTGGAGGAAGTCTTGACCAAAGTGCGAGAGTTCGTCGGCCAGGCATTGAAGTCCCCCCAGAACCAACCATCTGGGGGATCCCAGTGTCAGGTCGACCAATGAAGTCTACGACTTCCCACAGGAAAACATTCCCATCACCTGGTGGATGGTATATGAAGTATCCTGTGCCCACACCTCACCTAGAATACATTCAAAGGATTTGGTAGTTCCACTGGCACCTCCAGTAGGCCCAGTTCTGTTCTAAAACAAATAGCACACCCTGCCCCTCTGATCCACCCTCGGGTGGTGTAGCCCATGATACCCGGCGGAATTGCTGCCGCAAAACTGGACCAGCATTTTCATCAAGCCAGGTCTTGAGTGATGCACGCAGTTGGATGACCCAACAAAATCAGCTATAATAGCCATCTTGTTTTAATAGACCTGGCATTGCACAACACACTTGAGTAGGATGAGCCTCGAGGATGACCAGAAAGTAAGAGTATGATTCAAATTTTAACAGTTTTGTACTTTAATGCCCATTTCCCTGTGGAGGCATACTCAGTCTGTACCAGAATTACAAATGTTACTAGTATACAGTAAGGGAGGGAAGGGATCATAACTGTGGCTGAACTACTGACCAGCTGATCTGTTTTCACGTTCCTGTCTGCCTGTTCTGCAGTGGCTTTCATTTTTTTATCAAAGGTTGCTTAATGTGCTGTAAAAACAATTTGAAAATAATCCCCATAGATTTGTATGGGGTACACCTCAGAGCTCTCCTGGTTAAATGTCAAAATGTGGTAGCGCGGGGCAGGAAACGAACAGACAGGGAAGTGGAAGGGATCGGCTGGCCAGTGGCTCAGCCACAGTTGCAATCCTCCCTCCCATACTAGCACCTATGAAACATAGAATTTGACAGCAGATAAGTACCACTTGGACCACCTAGTCTGCCCAATTCCCTACCTAAGTGATAAGCTGCAGATCCTAGTTAACCAATAGCCTACTTCCTCCTACCCCCCACTAGAATTGCTGTATATCTGTCCCATGCATTCTTGAATTCCCCCACTGTTTTTGGCTCCACAACCTCCTCAGAAAGGCTGTTCCATGCATCAGCAACCCTCTCCATGAAAAAATACTTCCTCACATTACCTTTGAGCCATCCCCCCTCTATCTTCAAATTGTGCCCCCTTGTTCTTGCATGTCTCTTTTTCTGAAAGATGTTACCCTCTTAGATTTTGTTGATTCCCTTGAGGTACTTGAAAGTTTCTATCATGTCCCTCTCTTCCTCCTTTCTTCGAGGGTATACATATTAAGCTCCTTTAGTCTCTCTTTGTATGTCTTCTGATGCAGACCCTGCACCATTTTGGTTGCCCTCCTGTGGACAGCCTCCACCCTGTCTATATCTTTGCGGAGATGGTATCTCCAGAACTGCATGCAGTACTCCAGATGGGGTCTCACGAACTGTCTGTACAGAGGGATGACAACTTCCTGTTTTCTACTGATGCTGCCTCTCCCTATGCATCCCAGTAGCCCCCCAGCCCTCCTTACTGCCTTCTCACATTGCTTGCCCACCTTTAGGTAATCTGTTATAACTACCCCAGGTCCCTTTCCATTTTTGTTGTTGTTAGTATCTCACCCCCATTGTGTACTCTTCCCCTGGGTTTTTGTTTCCCATGTGCATTATTTTGCATTTCTTTGCATTGAATCTAATCTGCCATACATTTGACCATTCCTCCAACCATGCCAAGTTCCTTCTCATCCTTTCCACACCACCTTGTGCATCAACCCTGTTGCAGACCTTTGTATCATCCGCAAAGTGACATACTTTTCCTTCCAGATCCTCTCTAATATCACTTATAAAGACATTAAGAGGACCTGTCCCAGTACTACCCTGCTGTACCCCACTAGTAACTTCACTGGTGACTCCGTTTACTATAACCCTCTGTGTCCTGTTTTCAGCCAATTGTTTACCCAGGCAACCACCTTGGGACCCACTGCCAGGCTGGCTAACTTGTATATTAATCTTGTGTGTGGGACTGTGTCAAATGCCTAGCTAAAATCTAGGTAGGCCATGTCCACAGCCCATCCCTGGTCACCCAGTCAAAAAAATCTATTAGTCCGACTGACACGACCTTCCCGCTGTGAATCCATGCTGCCTTGGGTCCTGTGTCCCGCTGGCCTCTAGGTACGTCACAATGCTTTCCTTCAGAAGTGACTCCATCATTTTCACTACCACTGAGGTCAAACTAACTGGTCTGTGGTTTCCTGCCTCTGTCCTGCTCCCACTTTTGTGAAGTGGATTCACATCTGCCCTCCTCCAGTCCTCAGGTACCACCCCATCCTCCCGTGATTTGTTAAAGAGAATAGTCAGTGGTGTCACTGATTCTACCCTTAGTTCTTTCAGAATTCTGGGGTGAATCCATCCAGCCCCATTGCTTTGTCCACCTTCAGTTTGAAAAGTTATTTCAGAACCCTTTCTTCTGTGAATGGACTGGTATCACCCCCCATCTAGAGTGTTTCTCTTGTTTGGTTTCGGTGCCTTCCCCTCTTCTTTTGTGAATACTGAGCAGAAATATTCATTCAGTATCCCTGCTTTTTTCCCCACTGTCACCCTCTGCCCACATTCCCTCCCCTTTAATAAGCTTCATATCCCTCTCTTGGTATTTCTTCGCTCCATACTGTACCTAAAAATGTTTTTGCCCCCCCCCTTCTTAACAGAGTTGGCTATATTTTCCTCAGTTTGGGCCTTTGCTATTTTGACTGCCTTCCCTGCCTCCTTCTGCTTTAAATGATATAGTTCTCTGTCCTGCTTCTTCTGTGTTTCCCTATATTTCCTGAATGCTATCCTTTTCTCCTTAACTTTCCCTTCCACCTCTTCTGAGAACCATAGTGGCTTTTTCTTTCATTTTGTTTTGTTGATTTGCTTTACACAAAGGTTTGTTGCCTCTGATGGCAGTTTTGATTTTACCCTATTGTTTCCCTACCCCTCCTTCTTGCCTGTTTACTAGTACTTTTCTGAGGTGCTCTCCCATTTTGCCAAAGTCAGCCCTCCTAAAGTCCAACACTCTTGCTTTTGTAAGGCTTGATTACACAGTTGTGTTTATTGAGAACCACACTGTTTGGTCGCTTGTTCCCAGATGGCGACCCACTTCTAAGTTTGACATCCTCACACCATCCTCATTTGAGAGTACCAGGTCTAAGATTGCTCCCTCCTGAGTGGGTTCTAACATTAGCTGTCTGAGGAATGCCCCCTGCAGGGCACCGAGAATGACCATGCTCTTGGGTGTGGCTGCTGTAACTATTACTAACCTTTGTAATTCTGGCACAGATTGACTGTCACCCCCACAGGAAAACAGTCTCTGAAGACAAACAAGGTATGTCACATTTCCTTTGAGGTTTTTGCTCATCATGCTTGCTTCTTTTTGGTGCATCTCCATTCAAGAGGGTCTTGGAGGACTCAAGAGCAGCTGAGTTGTTACATAGTGTAGTGCCCTAAAGTGGTGCCACAAAAAGATTGCCTTCTCCCTTGGCAATCATGGATGTGTGATGATAAAAGGGGTTCCAGGATACAGAGTGGCAGAGCCAGTGGCACCCTCTAGGTGCACACACACACACACACACTTTCCCTTGGCAAGGTAGTAGTGCAGGGCAGGAAAAAACATATATACTTTCTATTAATGTTGTCAACAAAGAGAACGGGGGGGATGGTTTGCTAGTTTAAGAGCTGTTATGGAGTGTGTGTGTGTGTGTGTAGAAGACAGAATGATTGGCTCTGTTCAGGGAAACCAGCATACGATAGAATACCTCACAATGTAGGATTTGTTATAAAGAAATAAACAGTAATGTATGTGAACTGGGTAATAAAATGGGTCTTCAGAGATCCCCCAAAATATTACATAAAGAACAGATTATTTCCATGGAGGCAGGTGTGATGTGGTTATTAGCAGAAGTGTGTAGTGCCTTTTTTAACCTCTTGTTTTACCAGGTGAGACACACTAAGCTGAAAGCTTGTTTACAGGTGCAATCTGGGGAGCACAAGGAAGTTAAGTGACTTGCAAGTGGGGGCTGTGGGATTCAAACCCAAGTCTCCATCTCAGAGCCTTAAACCACTGTGCTATACTGTCTGCAGATAGTGTGTTCAACATATTCAAAACAAGCTCTAAAATGCACCACAGAGCACCTAACATCCCAGAGTTTCAGGGGGCCTGGCGGCCCCCAGACCCCCAGCTTTCATATGAACTATTTGCTCCAGCAAAATCAGCAAATCTCCAGCAAAATTACTAAAATAATCCAGCAAAACTTCAGAGCTCCCTTGGAAGGTATGGAATTGCCTTTTGACTGTCCCATGCATGCTTGAATTCAACCACTGTTTTTGACTCCACAACCTCCTCCAGAAGGCCTTTCATGCATCCACAACCATTTCTGTGAAAAAATACTTCCTTACATTACCTCTGAGTCGCCCCCTATCTTCAAATTGTGCCCCCTTGTTCTTGAACACCTCTTTTAGTTTTTTTGAAAGATGCTACCCTCTTGGACTTTGTTGATTGAACCCTGGAATCTCTAGCAATAATATATAGAGTGGGTACCATGGGTAAACAATGCAAATTCAAATAATCAAGTGCCACTGGGCTACACAAATCTCCACGCCCCCGACACAAAACTAACCCAACTAAAAACTGTGGGTGGCCAATAATGGGAGGCGGAGAAAACATGGGTTGCTAGCTATTGCTATGGGAAGACAGAGGCTCGCTTCACTGAGCGTTAGGCATACATTGTGTGCCCATAGGAGATGGGGACACAAAGGCATGGAACAGAAGTCGTGTTTACACACCGATCGCTCAGTTTGGGAACGAAACAGCGAGTGGTAAAAGCAAAAAACATTTTGGCCTGCAACTGCTGCGCAAACGACTGATAATTCCATGAAAACAGTACTACCGTTTACCACTCTCCTGTCCACGCCCCCTTAGCGACAACGCCACCATCGTCGCCAAGGGGGAGTCGGCAGCGTGGCGCAGGCGCGTTAGGCTCCTGGAATCTGTCTCTGCATCCGGCGGAGGTTGCCTCTTTTCCCTTCCCGGCTACCAGCGCTAGTGTCTCCCCGTCTCCAACACATATTTTTTTAAATAAAACCAGACCAACGCCGCTGCGATCGCCCTGCTCGTCCATGAAGCATGGCAACCAACTTCGGCAAAATCCAAATCGGCATCTACGTGGAGATCAAGCGAAGTGATGGTGAGTCAAAAGCCGGCTTTTTCCTCCGCTTGATTTGAATATGAGATTTGTTTGGGAGCTTTGTGTTGGTTCAAAGAGCATTAGCAACCGTTGACGCTGAGGCAGACGCTGCAGTAACCAGAGATGGGTGGAGGGGGTTAGGAACAGGGCACCTCCGTTGGTATGGGGGGAACTTGCCAGTGTACTGCTGTCCCCCAGAATCGCGACAGAGGGCGATATGCACCCGATGTCGCGATACACTCATGGGAACTGGCGCTGCTGAAAACGCCCGTCTTCTCGTCAGATGGAAGAAAACTGACGTCATTGCCTTGACAAACCGGTCGTTAACAGCCCAAAAGCTAAAATGCCCGGTGGTTGGTGGTTGTGTTTTCTCATCTAGAATCAGATTTTAGGTGTGTTATGGATGGGCGGTTCTTTGGAGGCTGTTCTCCATCGGTATTGTGCCCAGCCTTCCTTTTGTGCCCTGGTTGTATGTTTTCCTTGGCTTCATGTGATCCCAGCAAAACATATGCATGTGGGTTCGAATGTGTTGGGTATTTGAAAAGTGGAAGCAAGCGGCTCAATATTGTGAAAGACCAGTCTGAACATGGCTGAACCCCAGTAATCTTCTCAACCCTCACGTGCTGAGCTAGATGGTAGACTCTGATTTGCTACACAGTAACCCTGGTTTCACGACATTGTTGTGTATGATGCCTTTTGACGTGTGGCCATTAATTGCTCCAGCTTCATTCATACCATATGTCAGAAGGGAGGTGTACGTTTATGCGGGCAGCGAGAGCTTCCCTTCTCCTGAATATCAGTGAACGGGAATGGGAGAGCAGCACAGGAAAGGCACGATGCGCATGCGCATATCGCAGCTACGGACTGGTCCATGGTTTGGCAGCCTAGGATGGTTTGAATGGCAGACCTGTGGGAGGGGGCATGGAGGTGTGTTTATGTGTGTGTCTGAGCTCTTCCTACAAGTACAGGGATTCCTTTAAAGAGAAATTGTTCTCCTAGACTTGCATTGATTGGGGGCGCAATTCTGCAGCCATATAAAAAGAAATGTCATCAACAGGAAAACACATGAACTCCCTGTAGGTATAGGGAACATGCCAGATCTATCTGGGAGCATATGTGTGTGTGTCTTGTCTGTGTACAGTCACAGGCCACCAGTCACTTTAACCAAAATAATTCCGGGTGGGGGTCTCTGCATTGCTGTTCAGATGATGTGCTGCTGTCAGTATTTTACATGAGTTGATGGCAGTGCTGGGCCTGATTCTTAAAGTAAAGGAATGATCATCAAGCTCTTTATCAGTTTCTGTCTTAAAATCAAGAGGTTTACAATTCTGTTTTATGGATATCAAGCTCTGTTACAGTACTGGTGCCCACACCTCAGAAAGGACATTAACCTGCTGGAGAAGGTCCAGAGGAGGGCTACAAAGATGATAGTGGGTCAGAAGGGTAAGACATACGAGGACAGGTTGAGGGCGCTAACCATGTACTTCTTGAAAGACTGGGGGGAGGAGACATGATTGGGACCTTCAGGTACTTGAAAGGGATAAATAAGGTTGATAAGGAAAATCTCTTTAAGCTAAGTGGCAACCATAACACTGGGGGAACAGTCTTAAGCTGGAGGCTGGGAGGTTTAGGGGGGAGGTCAGGTAGCACTTCTTCACAGAGGGGGGGGTGGACACTAGGAATGCACTGCCGGAAGAGGTAATCTCTTTGAAGACAGTGGGCAGCTTTAAGAGAGGCCAGGATAGGCATAGGGGGAAAGTAAGGATCATGGGTAGGGAGGATGAGAAGAGTGGGGAGGGAGGGCAGGGACATTAGCTCAAGCTGTGGGCTCTGCAATACGAGCAGACTTGGTAGACCAAATGGCCTTCTTCTGCTGTATGTTCATATCACTCCAAAATCATGCTGTTTATTTGCCGCAGTCCCACTTTATCTTGATTATAGAAACAGGGATTTATTTAACTCCAAAAATTGATTAGCGTTTTGCTCATAAAACTGCTAAAACATTGTGAAAATGCATGGCACTTGCCTCACTGTGTTTAACAAACATAACACTTCTAGAAAACCTACATAAGTACTTTCCGTACAGTTAGCATTGCCCCAAGAAAAAAACTGCTAATCAATTATTTAAAACCCTGTAGAAACATAGCATTTGACGGCAGTAAGGACTGATTGGCTCACCCAGTCTGCCCTTTTTTCCCCTATCTACATTGTTACCGCAGACCATTCTTGATCTACTGCTCTTTCTCCCCCCTTTCCTTTCCACTGTGATTCCCTTGTATCTAACCCATGCATTCTTCAACCCTGCCACTGTCTTCCCCATCACCTGTGCTGGAAGATTGTTCCAGGAATCCACCACACTTTCTGTGAAGAAGTACTTCCTAACAGCTCTCCTGAATCTACCCACCTCCAGTTCCATAGCATGTTCCTTTGTTCTTGCGCACCTTTTCGTCTGAAAAATACTTACCTACTGTATCTTATTTACCCCTGTGAGGTATTTAAAGGTCTCTATCATACCACCTCCTCCCTCCTCTCTTCCAGGGTGTACATATTGAGGTCATTTAGTCTTTCCCCATACATGGGTGGAAATTAAGATCTGCAGCCACAAGCCATCAGGGAAAATCCTCTAACCCCCCCAGACTTTTCCACTGGCCTAGCTGGTGTACTTATTGAAATGTTACCTTCTCCAGAACAAGCCCACAGGGGTAGTTAAAGGCGAATCTTACTAATCCGATAGAAAGTCTACCAGCATTTGGCTAGTGGGCTGGTGCCATTTCAGCCCCTGCCATAGGGCTTTTGATGCAAACCCTGCACCATTTTAGTTGCCCACCTCTGGACAGCCTCCACCCTGTCTATGTCCTTCTGGAGATGAGGTCTCTAGAACTGCACACAGTATTCTAGGTGGGGTCTTACCAGAGATCTATAAAGAGGCAACATCCCTTCCCCTCTCCCTCTTTCTGCTGGTGATACCCCCTCTCTATGCACTCCAGCATCCCACTAACTCTTCCACCTGCCGTGTCACCTTTAGGTTATCCGATATAATTCCCCTCAGGTCTCTTTCCTGCTTGGTGGTTGTCAGTACCACTTCACTCATTTTGTACGCTGCCCCTGGGTTTCTGTATGCCTTAAGTGCATTATTTTGCACTTTTTCACATTGAAACCCAACTGCCATACCCTTGACCGCTCCTGTAGTTTTCTTGGGTCCCTGCTCATCCTTTCCACTCCCCCTGGAGTGTCCACCCTATTGCAGATTTTGGTGTCATCCACAAAGAGGCAGACCTTCTCTTCTAGCTCCTCTGCAGTGTCACTTCTAAGGACATTAAAAGAGAATGAGTCCCAGCACTGATCCGTGAGGCACCCTGCTGGTCACACTCCCTTCCTGTCTGTCGCCTATACCCCAAACAATTTCTTATCCAGGCAAGAGGCAGTATAGTGTAGTGGTTAAGGGCACTGAGCTGCAAACCTGGTGACCTGGGTTTGAATCCCATCAGCTCCCACATGCATACTGAGTGACCCTGAGCAAGTCACTTGTGCTCCCAGGTCGCACCTGGAAACAAGATCCAGATCAGTGTGCCTTTCCTGGTTAACCGCCCCCAATTTCTTACCCAGTTTACGCCTTTGGACCCTCCTAGCTACTCAACTTGTTTAAATAATGTTTATGTATTTACTTTTATAGTGCGTGTTTTTTTTTTTTTTTTTTTGGCATGTATATTTTAAGCTTGTATGTTCCTGCTGGACTATGTTAACCTGTTGACTGCTACTGTCTTCTTTGGGACCAGGGTCGTCGTTAGACCTGGGCTTCTGGGACTTGAGCCCTGGATCTTTTAATATGGGCACAAACCTATGCTTAAATTAGTACTTTTTCACAAAAAAGAAAAAAATCTATAATTTACTTCAGGCTCTGGATCTTTTTCCACTCTAAAAATGCCTCTGGGTGGGACCGCCATGAAAATGAGATGCTGCATTTCTTGGGGTTATCCTGGTTGGAGAAATTTCAAATCAGGGGTTGAAACTGGCACCTGCCTGCTAACCAAATCCTGGAAGATTTTACATCAGGCTAGTAAGATTTTCATTTAGCTAGCACTGTGGGCTTGTACTGGAAAAGGCATACTTTAGTATGTACATCTGTGGGGCCAGTGGATTTTCCCAGTCACTAGCCTTGCTGACTAGTGGCTGCAAAACTTAATTTTGACCCATGCAAATAAGTAAATAAAAGATCAAGAGGTTCACCGTGCAGTTCAATGGGCTTGTCCGCTATGTGACATAGTCGCTATGTTCTTACAAACTATTGCAATTCATTATATAGCTGTTGTATAGCATGTAGCATTTTTCAGCCTAGGAATAAATTGTATCTCAGATCTCATTTTTGGCATGAGGCTGTCCAGGGATAGGCTGATCCAAATTCTGAATTTATTGATGCTAGAAAATTTGATCAGACTCCACCCTTTTTAAAATCGGTTGCATGAGTTAGAAGCACTGAGTACACTCAGTAGTTGATCTTTGAAGGAGGGAATTCTGCCACGCTCCTTCAGCAGGTCTGAAGAGGCATTCCATAATTTTGCAAACCTGTAGGAGAAAGAGTTCTGGCCTATCAAGGAATTTTAAATAGGGAGCAAGAATTTGCATGGAAAATTAAGATTAGATATTTTTTTTAATGACATACTAAAAGCTAGCAGAATAGGGCAAATGGTCTGTCTTGTCTGCTCGAAAGCCAGCAACCTAGTGGCTGCTCGCCTTACCACCCCCAAGAGGGTCTTCTCTAGGTTCAGCTTCCCCTTGTACCTATCCCACCCCGTCTTGAAGCCCTCCTCCACCAGCCTCCCAGGCAGCACATTCCACCACCCTCTCAGTGAAAAAATGCTTCCTACGCTCCCCCTGTAATTACCCCCTCCAGCTTCCACTCATGGCCCCTGGTTTTCCCCCCTTCTTTAGTCTAAACAGCTCCTTGGTTCCACTCCTGGTTATTCCCTTTACATATTTGGAAGCCTCTATCATGTCTCCCCAACCCTCCTCTCCTCCAGTGAGTAAAGTCCCAAGCTCTTCCAGTCTCTCCTCATAAGGCCTCCCACTCCATGCCCTGAATCGTCCTGATCACTCTCCTGTTAACCCTCTCCAGCAGCACTATGTCCTTCTTCAGATGAGGTCTCCAGAACTGTACACAGTACTCAAGCTGAGGCCTGACCAAAGCATTATATAGGGGGAGGATCACCTCCCTCCTTCTGTACGTAATTCCCCTGGCTATGCAACCCAATATCCTGTTTGCTTTGGCTGCTGTTCTTCTACAATTTTCAGAGTTATTCATTTTGACGTCTACTACCACTCCTAAATCCTTTTCTCCCAATGTGGCATGCAGTGTGACACCCCCCACCCCCCGGGTGTATACATGGCCCGGGTGATTGCCGGCAGGCAATTTAGAATGGGACTGTTAACACAAAGCACGTGCTGGAGAGGATGTACTAGCACACAAGCAGACCTAGCTCATATTTTATGGCAGTGTCCCATACTGGTTAGGTTTTGGCAGAAAATACATCGTCATCTGGTGGAGCTCTTTGGTCTGAATACAAAAATAGGTCCAGACAGTTTATTTCTGGGAATTACTCCCTGTGAAATTAAGGGGAGGGAGAGGGTACTACTTATGGCTTATATTGACAACAGCAGCCTTGAAGAGGATCTCACCAAAAAGTTGCTCCAGATAGCTCCTCCAGACATAATGGAATAGGTTTAATTGATAGGGAAAATACAAACGATAGAAAGATTAACTTTTGCAGCGAACCACAGAAGGGAGCAGTATATGAATAGATGGAACAGGTCGGGTGGTAACTTTATAAATAAAATAAAAAAAAATTTTTGTCACTCGTAAAGAGTACAGCATCATCTGCATGAAGAATACTCTCCGCAGATGGGCACACAGAGGGGAGCTGGTCAGTGAATAGACTAAAAAGCAGGGGGCCTAGTATGGAACTTTGAGGTACCCATACTGTAACTTCCCTGTCAGCAGACAGTATGTTTCTACATTTCACAGCATGAGTTTTGTGTGACACAAAACCAGCTAACAGCGTCACCGGACAGGCCCAGGGATTATGGTTTATTGCACAGTAAGGCATGAAATTTAGTCTATATAGATGGCACCAGTCAGTTTCCCCCGTCTAAGGCCTTGTATCGGAATTGTCTGAATTCTAGCAGTGCATTTTAGTACGGAAGTTTTTTCTGAAGCCATGCTGTTCTTTGGCTTGTAGCTCATATTTATTGAGGAATAACCCAGCTGGTCATTCATTGCCCTCTCTAGGGTCTTGGACAGTGAGTAGAGACTAGAGATAGGGTGATAGTTTGTGGGGATGCATGTATCGCCGCCCTTAAATACTGGAACTACACAAGCTTTCTTCCATAAGTCTGGAATTTTATCAGTCCTCGATGACAAATGTAAGCTTTATTGAGTAAGTAACTTCAGCGAGACAAGCTTCAGAAGTTTCATGTCAATATTATCTATACCAGGCCAGTGCTCCAAATAACATTGGCATTCAGGAGTAATGTACTTACCGGTTTTGATGCTAGGTAATACCTGTAGATTCTAAATTTATATTGATTTGATTCCCTGATATTTCTGAACACACGTATTTGTCAATTACAGAAACATGGAATTTGACGGCAGTTAAGGACTGCTTGGCCCACCCAGTCTACCCTTTTTTCCCTACCTACACTATTGCTGCAGACCGTACTTGATCTACAGCTCATTCTCCTGCCCCCTTTCTTTCCACTGTGATTCCCTTGTGCCTATCCCATGCATTCCTGAACCCCACCACCATTCTCATCCCCACCACCTTCACTGGAAGGCTGTTCCAGGAGGCACTGGGTTTAAAGAGATCCAACAATAGTGTCGGCAAGGAGCGCGCAGGAATAACAGCGCCATTTTTTTGCGGAGGACTCTGCCCCCCCCACACCCCCCGGATTCAATGATTCTCACTCTGGGAGGGGGGCAGACCATGGAGCAAGTTAAAATTTGTGGGGCGGTGGAACAGTGTTTCCACAGCCCCTCTCAAACCTCCCCCCACCAAAAAACAAAACAAAACTCAAGTCCTGATATTTCAAAATGTTGAGAGACCAGGATTAGAACCCTGGTCTCCATCGCCACCAGCCGAGCTGCTCCATGCTGTAGCCCTCTACACCATGGGAGCAGCATGGCCAGCCTCCTGTTCCCTGCAGCTTTTGTCCTGTGTACAGCACCACGGACAGCAACCAGGGGAGCTCTTACAGCAAGTGCTGTAAATCCCCCCTCACTGTGCATGGTAGCGCTTACCAGACTAACGCTGTGAATTGTGGTGCGATTCTGATAGCGCTCTTCTAACCAGGTACTGTTCCAGGAATCCTGCACTCTTTCTGTGAAGAAGTGCTTCCTCACATCTCTCCCTACTCTATCCCTCTCCTGCTTCATAGCATGTCACCTTATTCTTGAGCACCTTTTTTTCCTGAAAAATATTTTCAGTACCTTATTTACCTCCATGAGGTATTTAAAGGTCTCCATCATCACCCCTTCCCCCTTTCCAGGGTGTACATATTGAGGTCCTTTAGTCTCTCCTCGTAGGGCATTTGATGCAGACCCTGCACCATTTTAGTTGCCCTTCTTTGGACCGCCTCCACTGTAGGTCATTCTGGAGATGTCTCCAGAACCGAACACAGTACTGTAGGTTGGGTCTTACCAGCGATCTATACAGAGGCAACACCACCTCCTTTCTGCTGGTGCTACTCCTCACTGTGCACCCCAGTGTCCCACTAGCCCTCCAGACTGTATTGTCGCACTGCCTGCCACCTTTAGGTCATCCAGTATGATTACTCCCAGGTCTCTTTCCTGCTTGGTAGTCATCAGTGCTACTCTACCCATTTTGTACTCCACCCCAGGTTCCTGTTCCCTAAGTGCATTATTTTTTACTTTTTCACATTGAAACTTAGCTGCAGTACCCTTGACCACTCCTCTAGAAACATGGACAGTGATGGCAGAAAAAGACCACTGGTCCATCTAGTCTGTCCATAAACCCTAACAAACCTGGGACCTATTATCCATACAGGGTTCTAACCCACACTGTCCACCGCCATGTTCCCTGCCCTACTGCTGTTACCCTGAGCAACCACTGAGCCCATCACTCATTTCCAGCTGTGTTTGAAACCCTTGATAGTTTTGCACCCACCACATTAGCCGGCAGATTGTTCCATGGGTGCACCACCCTTTCTGTAAAATAAAACTTTCTCACTTCCCTCTTCTCCCCCACCTCCAACCCCCCATCAGTTTCTACTCATACCCCTGTGCTCTTGATAGTTCCTCCCAGTTTAACTTGTTTATTCATTTCAGGAAATTGAAGGTCTCTGTCATATCTCCTCTCTCTTGTCTGGTCTCCAGTGAGTACCTGTTCAGTGCCTTGTGCTGATCTTGAACCATTGTGATCACTCTGCATTGCACTGTTTCTAGCCTGTCCTTATCTTTCCGTAAGTGAGGACTACAGACCGGGGCACACTACTGCAGGTGAGACCGCACCAGTGATCTATATTGAGGTAGTAATACCTCCTGTCAGTACTCTTTCCTGTACACCCCAGCAACCTGTTTGCCTTACTGTAGGCCTTGTTTCACTGGTTTGATTGTTATAGGGAGTCACTGATGATGATCCCTGGGTCTCTTTCCTCAGAGGTTGTGCACAACTTTACACCCCCCCCCCCACCGCCAAATCCAGTACTCTGTGCTCAGGTTCATGATCCCTATGTGCATCACCTTGTGTTTTTTGGCATTGCTGCATCACCCTAACCTCTTCCTTTCTGTGTACCCTGCCACAGAGCTTAGTGTCGTCTACAAAGAAACACATCTTGTCCTGGATTCCTTCTCTCATATCACTAATGAACATATTGAAGAAGACTGGACCCAGGTCTGATCCTTGTGGCACCCCACTGGTGAGATTCCTCTCATCTGATTTGATTCCATTAACCCCAACCCTCTGCTGTCTCCCTTCCAACCAATTTCTCACCCATCTGTGTCTTTTGCTGTACTCAGATCTTCTAGCTTCTCCAGCAACCTTCTGTGAGGCACCGAGTCGAAAGACTTGCTGAAATCAAAGTAGAGTAAGTTCACAGCATGGCCCTTATCCACTATCCTCATTACCCTGTTCAATAATACTATCAGGTTGATCTGACCGGACCTTCTTGCCATGAACCCACACTGTTCACTTTCTTGGAATCCAGTGCTCTCCAGGTTGTTTACGAGATCCTCTTTGACTAGTGTATCCATCAGTTTACCCACAGTACAGGTAAGACTGGGTCTGTAGTTACCTGGTTGCTCCTTGCTCCCCTCCCCCTTTATGGAGTGGGGCTATGTCTGCTACCTTCCAGTCTTTTGGAATTACCCGTCTGACTTGAGCTATTGAATATCCCCACCAGGGGTTCATTTAGTTCATTTGCCAATTCCTTGAGCACCCTCAGATGCACATCTGGTCCAGGCCCAGATCCTTATCTGATGAGCTGCTAGCAACTGATGTTTTTATTTATATGGATGTCCATACTGTACATACTGTATATTAAGATTTACTATTGTTTTTAAATGATTTTTATATTGTATTTAAATCTTCTATGTGATGTAAGTATGTACGTATGTAGGGATGTTACTGTAAATGAGCTTTTTTGCTCAGTGACCAAACCCTAAGTAAACTTGAAACTTGAAATTTAAAATGTAATTTTGATGAGTAAAAGTGCTTTAAACTTGGAAAAATGGTGCATTTTGAAGTATCTATGGGGCATTTCTAAGGGTTGGGATGAGTATCTGTACTCATCAAAAAACATTTCAAGGAGTGTTTCTGAAAATTCAGTGAGGAAAAATAGACCAGTACTCACTTTATCTGGAGCCCTGTACCCAATCTAGATTTAATTTCGAGTCTGGATAGGTAGCGATGAACTTCTGACCAGGTTAGTTGCTTAAAACAGAATTTCAGGAGGTTGTTTGAACTGGGGGTGTCCTCAGGTAGTGCAGTGGCCATAGCAGCAGGGCTTGAAACTACCTTTTTCAGCCACTAGTTAGCAGAGCTAATGACGGGAAAAGATCTGCAAGTCCCACAGGCATTTCACTAGCGCCGCACAAATGAAATAAAAACGCTGCACCAGCTGTCTCATTTGTTTTACAAACACACACACTCCATACCATATTATTTTATTTGGAATGTTCGGAGTTGCACCTTTGAGCAGAGCTCATTTACAAAGGTTCCACGTCAGAGTTACAGGTTAAGGTACAAATAAAATTACAAAGCAATACATGTGGAAAGGACCATGCATATGGACAGCTGCGGTTGAGGGAGAGGGTGAGCAGGGCACTAACTGCAGTCTGCCTTTGCTGTCTTGTCCTGCAGCCTCCCTTTACCTCCTCCTGCATTCCTCATGCTGCAGCCTTCCCTGTTGTGTCAGGTGTTGAAATTGGCGTGGTCCATTAGCCTAATGCTGGTAGATTTTGTATTTGGCTAGTAAAATTTTTCTTTGACTAGCTCTGTGGGCTTGTACTGGAGAAGGTAACATTTCACTAAGTACACCAGTTGGTCCAGTGGAAAAGCATGTGGAGCTAGCAGATTTTCCCCCAGTCACTAGCCTTGCTGGCTGCTGGCTGCAAAACATAGTTTTGACCCCTGTTGTGCTGTTCTCCATTTACTAGCAGCAGTAGCAACAGGGGCTAGAGGCTATAATTCTCCGTCTCTAAATTTAACATACCCTCTGCTTGCCATGGTCCTTCTCCAGCAAGCCTTCCTCCTCCTCCTGCAGTACTCTTGCTCAGCAAGCAGTTGTTCTTCCCTAATATATGCTATTGTATAGACTTTGCAATATATTCCAATGTCCGGTGCTGGTTTTTGTATTTTGGTCAGTTGCAAGTAATAAAGGATCACTGCCACCACTTGAAACGCCCTCACTCTGTTCTCTGTGTTTCCTGCTCTTCATAATAAGACATGCATGCATTATCAGACAGACATGCATGTGTGTCTTAGCATGATGAGCATCCTCAAGGTAGCAAGGCTGTAGTTTTTCCTGCAGAGTTCAAGGCACTGGCAGAAATGCAAGTAACAGTTCTTCTCCAGAGATGGCGCCCAGCAGGTGCTTTCAGTTTTTGATTCTGCCTGCCTGATGGACGGACTGTTTGCATCTGCCAGGCAGGCAGGTACCAATTTTAAACCCTGTAGTAGGGACAGATGTGTAGGCTGATAAGTCACTGAAAGTTTCTTTGAACACATCAAGTGTGTGTTTGTCACCACTGACAGCTGACCCATCTTTAACAGTGATGTATGGAAGAGCTTTCTTAGCATTACTAAGCAGCCCATTGATATTGTCCTAGAATTGTTTGAGATGGACCAGAAGGTCTTTTTGCTGTGATTTACAAAAATCTGCCTTTGCTAGAAAATTGGTGTAGAATTGAAGGTATAGGCTTCATTAATTCATAGCACAGCTTCTTGGGCAAAAGAAACCTGTTTAGTAAAGATGGGCTGCACTTGAATAACGATGGTGCAACTCTCTTGTGCTCCCTCATTAAAAACAAAATGGAGCTGGCCAATTTAAACTTGCTGGCAGGGGTAGCTGGAACCAAACTATTATTCCCAGTCCAGTATTCCCATCAAACCCTGTATGAAACAGGAAATCACGTATCTGCTTAGTAATGTGAGAAGCATTAATAATTAAGTTTATGAATTACAAGCTGTACTGTATTCAGAAAGTATTGATGTGGCTTTAATTTCTGAAACTTGCCTTGACAATAATGATATGTGGATCTATTATATGCAGGGTTATAATATTGTTAGAGACAGGAAGAGAAAAAGGAAGGTGGACTAGCAGTTTACTTATCAACAAAATTAAAGTTTGTAGACATCACTGACAAAATTAAGTGTGACAGTGATGATACAGAAGCACTATGGATTAAAATCTTAAAAGGAAGTACACAAGAATATATATTGGGTCTATGCTGTAGACCGCCAAACTCCAATTTAGCTTGTACTGTAAAAATAATGGATGAAATCAATAAAGCCCTTGACCTTGGTAAGGTGGTCTTGGCTGGTGACTTTAACTTTCCTGATATCGACTGGGCTGCTGAGAATGCCATAAATAATCATAGTAGAGAATTCCTAGACATCTGTAAAGAAAACAGTCAAACAATCTAACACAACATGTAACCGATCCAACTAGATTACACAACATATTAGATCTAGTGTTTACAACTGACGATATCAGTATAACAAAATGTATGATTAGGCAGCCTATAGGCACTAGTGATCATTCTTCTGTATTATTCACTTTAGAGCATGAAAACCCACCAGTAAGAGGTTGCACTGAGATTTTTCTGTATAAAACAGCAAATGTGGAAGGAATTAACTGATCTCGGCAAAATTGATTGGGCGAAAGAATTTGATGGAAAGACTGCACATGAATCGTGGGCCTACATCAAAACTCTAATTCATAAAATCATGAATACACACATCAAACAAGTCAAAAAAATACAACAAAAATGGACGGAAACCAACATGGTTAAATAAGGGTATTAGCAAGCTAATAAGAAAGAAAAATAAAACATATGGGCAGTATATCAATAACAAAACTGAGTATAATTGGTCCCGTTTTAAAATAAGACAAAAGAAATGTAAAGATAAAATTTAATAAATGAAAAAAAATATTAACTATATTTGGCAAAAACTGCAACTAAATCCAGCTACAAACAGTTTTTCAGTTACATAAACTCTTTTAAAAAGAGCAACGGAGAATTATCTACTATAATGGATAACAATTAATCCATTACAGATCCGGTTAAAATAACAAATGTATTTAACGATTACTTTTGCTCTGTTTACTCTGAACAAATTGCACACACCATTAAGGCCGAGGTTATAAATAATGAAGGGAATCATCAATTTTGTAAGGAAGAAATAACAAGGGAAATTGAAAACTTAAAAGACCATAGTGCCCCTGGACTGGTTAACATAACTTCTCCAGTGCTTAAACTTGTGAAGGCCCATGTCTGGTTACCGTTAAAAATACTGTATGAAAAATCTTCTGGTACTGTACCCACTGACTGGAAAAAATCAAGAGTTACACCAATTTTTTTTAAAAGAGAGTGCAAAACAAAAGTTTCTAATTATAGGTCTATTAGCCTAATGTTGATTCCATGCAAAATATTAGAAACATTAATTAAAAACAGAATTACTGCACAACTTAATGCTGACCCTTTGATCAGAATCAGCACCGTTACAGAAAAGGACGTTCATGTGCCACTAATCTCATTTGTTTTTGTAATCATCTGAGCAAAATAATTGGCAATGGCATCTCAGTAGATGTACTTTTGTTTGATATAAGTAAAGCATTTGATAAAGTACCTCACTGGGCAATAAATCAGAGATTAGATAAGCACAATATTGATATATTATTAGGTGGATAGATAACTGGCGGCAGAATAGATCACAGACAGTTTCTATACGGGGTCATTTGTCAACCGAGGGCCCAGTGACTAGTGGAGTCCCACAGGGATCAGTCATTGGACTATTAATTTTCCAAATATTCATGATAGATATGGATGATAACGTAAATAACATTATGAAATGTGCAGATGATACCAAAATCTGCGGCCCTTGTAGCAGTACTGAACAGATTGAGATCCTACAGATTGACATTGATTCTATAACCATATGGATAAGAACATGGGGATACGACTCAACACTGATAAGTGTTGTGTAATACATATTGGTCAACATAATCCAAACCGTGTTTACAGTTTAAATGGTGAACTCCTATTAAATAAAGCCACTGCAAAAGACTTTAGAATAATAATAATAGATAATAAACTAAATTTTAAAGAATGCTGCAGCTCAGCTATTGCCAAAGGTAACAGATTAATAATTGCAATAAAAAGAAGCATCAAAAGCAGAGAAGCGGAGGTACTGTTCCACTATATCTCTCATATGTGAAACCTACTTTGGACTATGGTAGTCAAATTTGGTCGCCTTATCTTAAGACAGAAATAAACTGGAAAAGGTACAGCGACGATATACAAAATCAATACTTTCATTAAAAAATTGCTCTTACAAAGGGAGGTTGGACAAACTGGGACTTCATAGCCTGGAAGTCAGAGCGGATATATCCTACTTTTTTTTTTGATATTCTGAATGATCCCCTACTGATGGTATATCTAAATATTGAATATAAAAATGACCAGCTTAATACCAAGGGTCACCCATTACAGATTAAACTAGAAAGGTTTAAAACCAGTAATAGAGAATATTTTTATACACTGCGAACTGCCAACCTCTGGAACAGACTTCCTTTTGAAGTAATCTGTCTTATTAGGAAATAAATCTTTAAGACTAACCTCGATAAATATATTTCTACATACGGAAACATGAATTACTATACATTGTCCTAAAGGAGCTATTATGGGCTGTGCCTTCTCTGCTTCTACAAAACTTAGTGAAACTATCAGATGTGGGCTTTTATAGAGTTCCTAAGTTCTTTATACTTTTGAATCTGTTTTTGTTGGCCAAGATCTTTGTAGAGGTGCCAGGTTCTGTCCCTCACGCTAATTGTATTTATGATAAAAGGGGCGAACCAGTCTTGCATGTTACCCCATTCAGCAGTTTGCCTAAATGGGGCAACAATTTCCCACACCCTGTTGAACTGCATGATAAAGTGGTCAAGGACATGGTTAACATTGGTCTACCTGGCTTCAGGTCATCTGTTTTGGCCCCACCTAGCTCTGCTTTGCCTACACTAATTTTTCTCTGTTAAAATTATAGCACCTTCCGGACCCTACCAAATTTCCCCTCTGCCCACTTGTACTTTTTCTCGTTCCATACTCTCTCTTCCCTCCCTTTCAATGTCCCACCTCTATCTACTGGATACTTCTGCACTTACTCTACCTCTCTGGGTTGCACCCTTCTTCTCTCTGTCTTAGCTATTGGGGCCTAGTTGGATAGCCCTCTCTCTCTTAGTCTTTCCTTTTCTCTATACTGCTATAATCTATTCTCTCTGTACCAGTTGCCATAGTTTGTACTATTGTTTTGCTTGCTTACTCGGTTGCAGGTAACCCCTTTGGAGTGTGTAACATCTTACACTGCCATATGCTGCTTTCATTGTAAATGTCCACCAAGTTTTGTACTCCGACTGTTTGGTTTCATTGCTACCTGTTGCTCACCCATTCTGGACTGTACAGTGTTCTAAGCTTTCACATGTTATTTTCTTTTTATGTATTATTTCCACTGTTAGCTGTACCTGTTATTATGTAATGTTTTTGCATTGATGTAATGCATTTGTCCGTCTGTACTGTCCTGGGTCATGCCTGAAAATAGTCATTCTATGGCTAGTGCTCTTACCCGGTTAACAAAAACTAAAATAGATAACATCCTGAGTGTAGGTTAGGAAATGCCTGTTGCTGCAGAACAGCTTTGAAATAAGGGCGTTTCTGCATGTGCAAGACCCTAGATTTTATTCTTACTGGACCATTTACAAGTGACTGAAGAAAGGGCAGTTAAGAAATTAGGGAGGGCATCACTAGAGATTAGTTTATCATGGTGATTAACCGGGATGCAGTCTAGTAAGGTAGCAATGCCTGTTCTGTAGTTAATAAGAATGTGCCTAGAGACAGTTTGGGTGAGGTTGAAGTTCGCTGTTTTGTCTCTTAAGATCCTTTGTTTTTACCTGCTGACCAGCAACAGTTGAAATCTCCAACCACAGTCCGTTCGTACTGACACTTCATGGTGGAAACTGCACTGACAAAACAGTCAAGGTCACTTGGAACGTTCTTAGGTGGGATGTATACTACCATGACATTATTTATTTTTCACCTTTCATTCCAAGCTTTAAATTTAGGACAAGGAGCTCACTAGTTGAGGCATCCATTCTGAGAGGAAGTTTTTCAACGTTTAGGTAAGATTTGACATATACAAAACATCCACAACCCTTGCTGGCACCCCTGTCTTCCCGAAAATAGGTGTAGGAATCGGTTTGTTTCTTTACCTGGAATCCTGCTAGTAAGCCATGATTCCGTTACAGCAGTAACATCCCAAGCCTTGAATTCATCCAGTTTAGGCATAAGGCCTCCACTGTTGTCGTGTGCTATGTCCAAGAAGCTCCTGTAGGATAAAGCTGGCACAGAAGGGCCATGATTTAGGTGTGCATTACCAGCAAGTGTAAGCAATAGGAGCATCAGCTGCCTGAGAATGGGATGCACTTTACACGAGTAAGAGACATGATCACCAGGAAACATGGCCCTTTCTGGATATTAATATACTGCAGTAAGGTATCCCCGGTTGGACCATTGAAACTCAGGTGGGCCATTTCAGCTTTGGGTATAAAGCTGTACATGGGAGAGTGGTTGTGTTTGAGCATCTCTGTTGGTTCTGCGTGATATGCACCAAGAATTGTATCAGATGGAGTTTGGCTAAACTCAGACAGTAATAAATGGCAGGCATAGATCAGTACCATCAATAGGAGAAACCTTAACATAGGTTTAAAACAGTACTTCAGCAGTAATTGACACATTATGCTAAACTGCAAGACACTGTAGGACAGGCTGGTGGTAGTTGGGGTGACAGGATAATGCTGATAGGGCAACAGGCAGGAGGTGCAGCACTCAAGAAGAATATTAGTTATTAACCACACACAGCTCTTGGAGACTTGACTTGTCCACAGTTTGATGCAAATTGCAAGTTTTATTTGATGCTGACTGGTAATGACAAGGGAAAACCTCAGTCCCCAAGCAGTGAGCCACTAGCCCCTGCCGAAGCTCTAGGGAGAAAAGCACCAGGGCTAGTGGGCCACGCTTGGGGGCCAAGATTTTCACTTATCATTACCTGTCAGCCTCAAATGAAACTTGGCAGTTTGCGTCAAACTGTGGAAAAGACCGGTCTCTTGAGAGCTGCACATGGTTAATGACTAATGTTATCGTTGAGTACAGCACTTCCAAACTGTTGCCTTGTCTCAGAGTGGGGTTTGGTTAAACCCAGTGCTTGCACCTGGTTCAGCACCGCAGAGTTTGCATCTTTCCACTGTTGCTTTGTCATGCAGACAAGGACTAGCTAAGGTAAGCAGTAAATCTGTTATTTGTGCGGCACACTTCAGTGCCTGGGCCACCCAAGTAGGGACCAGATAACGTAAACATTAGCTTTAGTCCAGCCTAGTAGGTTGTAGAGACAGGACCACTCAGAAAGGTTGTAAGCTAAGGCACACTTTATAGGTGTACTGTGATTTAATGCATTGCATGATACAGGCCCACACAGTGTACCTGGTACTAAACCTACACAGAGAACCTAAGACTAGATCCACACAGTGCACTTGGTAGCACTTTAACCAAGTGCTCTATATAGAATACATAAGGTCTTGTTATAACATGGCAATGGAAAATGTCACCTGCTTATTGGCCAGCACACATCACCTGACCGTGGATTAATTCTCAAGTAATCCATGGTTGCTCTCCAGAGCGAGTACATACACGTGCATGTGTGCCCATGAATCCGTGCTTGCTCGTCAGGGCACGCACTCCCACACATTAGCATGTGCTAGGGCATGGCCATTGAGCATGCTTAATGGGGAAGAGAACATATTATTGACATACACTGTGTCTCCCCATTAAGAAAATAACAGTCACTGCACAGAGATTGGGAAGAGAGGCATCATCTTAGTGACATACAGTGATTGTGTCTCCCCATTAACAAAATCACAGTCCGTGCAGAAATGTACTGTTCTCCTGGATGCTACCTGCTCACTCTCCATCAATCTGTGTCGCTCTGTCATGTAGCACCACAGCAGCTAACATGTAGTCTTTCTTTCTTGCTGTCTAAAAACGTCCCGCTACTAAAACGGCACCACTCTTTCTACCCCTGATTAGCAAAATCACAGTCACTGCAGAAATGTACTATTGTCTCAGAGGTTTCCTGCTCGCTGTCCCTCTGTCATGTAGCATTACAGCGGCCAACATGCACTTTGTCTCTCTCAGTCTCTAAATGAAATGGCACCACAGCATCTAACATGCACTCTGTGTCTCTCACTGTCTACAGATGTCCCGCTACTGAAACGTGCCATGTTGTAAGTGAAGTAACCCACTCCAGAGCGTGGGTTAACTGGGAAATGAATCCACGCCTGGGTATTTTATTTATTTATTAATTAAATTTTGGTGACCGGGTAGGCCCACTGCGCCCCGAAGTTCCCTTTTTCAGGGGCAACCTGGGATAACAATACAAGTTATAAGAATGAAGAAGGACATAAGGAACATTTGAGGCATTGTGAGTTACATCATGAGGTGGTTACAGTAAAGAAAAATAGTGGATACAAGCATAGTAAAAGAAAAGCAGTGGATACAGGCATGGCTTACAGGCACGGTAAAAGAAAAGCAGTGGATGCAGGCATGGGTACAGGCATGGTTATCATCATGACATGTAAGCAATTGGTAGTACTTTGCATATAGTTTATTCAGGGGTTACACGTGGCCTCTGGCGAGCAGTGTATTTGAAAGCACTCGGCCTATGGTCTTGTGCCCCCTTCCCCCAGGCATGGATTAATTCTCCAATAATCCATGCTTTGTTGTGGGTTAATCCTTATGTAACAGTCAGTTGGCCAGATACTTTTTGGGACTGGGAAATATTAACTGTTAGCTTCTTCAGTTGGGAGTGTTTTCAGGTAATAATGCTGTCCGCAGACTCTGACTCCTCCTTAACCTTTAAAAGAAGTCTTAAATGGAGATCTGCAGCCACTGACTGGCTTTGCCGTATACTAGTCAGGGTCTGAGATACTGTACTTCCCCACTGCCAAATAGTGCTGTGCCCTTATTTTGAACATTTCTAGGTTACAACAATGCTTCTGGTTAGCTAGTATGCAACTCTTAATATTATTGTTCGTTAGGGATGTCACAGTATCAGTTTTTCGGTTTAACGTGGTATTGGAAGTCATGATATAGATATCATGGGATATTTCTTATACTGTAATAACCATGGTTCATGGTATACCGCAGTTTTCGGGCCTTTCAACCAATTTTAAGGGGCATTTTTAAAAATGATGTCCTTTCTGTATCAACTCTCCCTAACACAAGGGCTCAAACTGACTTGTTCTGTATAAAAATGACTACTTACATAGCACCCCAATGTATTCACGATAGCCACATTGTTACATGTCATGGTTAACACACTGTCAAAATTTGATACACTGACATCCCCATTTCCTCTATTACTGATGAAATGTCCTCACCCCTATGCATTCACTCTAGTGTATGTGACTGTGGTGGCTAGCAGCACAAGGTGCAACCAAAACACACTTTGAATGGGTGGGAAACAAATTTCTAAAACCAGAAAGTGGGAGGAAATCATGCAAAAGTGGTAGTAAAATACTTCTTTTCGCAACCAAAACACACTTTGAATGGGTGGGAAACACATTTCTAAAACCAGAAAGTGGGAGGAAATCATGCAAAAGTGGTAGTAAAATACTTCTTTTCCCCCCTTATCTGTTTCCCTGGTACCTTAAGTGTCTGCCCATCTAGTATGGGGTGCACAGCTGTGGGGAAGCGCTGCTGGTCAGCAGCTGACTGCACAGATGATGCCCACAGTGTTACTAGCCTTTGCTCTGCAGTGCTTCACGCTGAGGCCCGCTTGAACTGGATGCCGGTGAAGAACAGGATAGAGCCCTGCCCACATGCCAGTTCACACTCCCGAATGGCTGGAAGAGCAGGAGGGAGAAGGGCTCATAAAGGACTCCTGAGGTGACTGTTGGGGAGAGGGTAAGGTGGTTTGAAGCAGCCAGGCTTCCAGGGCTCTCAGGTGGCCGTGTCCTTTATGCATATTTATTTTGTTCGTTGGAACACTCAGACTTTTTTTGTGAAAGTCCCCGAGACACTCAGCCACCAAGCCCCAGGAGTTACTTTAGGGCATTTTTTTTATGTTACAGAGGGGGAGTTATAACAGATTACGGCCACTGCTCAACTAACAAAACCCTTGTTAGTTGAGCAGTGGACATAATTTGTTTGAATATACCCTCTGAAACATAAAAAAATGTAGATTAAAATGCCCCAACAGAAACTAATGCAGCTTTCTGCAGAATACTACAGTAAAAGCAGTGCTGGCACAGGGGCCTGGCTCCCATGTATTTGAATGGGGACTCCTGGAAATTTTCCGAGGACTCCCACTTTTCGGTTATGGACCCCCTCTTTTTTTTTTTTTTTTTTTTTCATAGCCAGTCCCGGACCCCCAATCAAAAAATCCTACCGAGAGCCCTGGGCTTCCCCTCACAACTCCATGTTGCTCCTGCGGCGATCGGTTGAAGAGTGGCACTGTCAGGGTGCAGCTCCAGTGTCAAGTTCAGAATTTGTGGATGTTAAAGCCCTGCTGACATGCCGATTCCCACTCTCAATTGGTTGGGGGAGTAGGAGGGAGAAGGGGGTACTAAGGACTCCTGGTGACCAGGGGCACTAGAAAATTGCACTTACAGTTTTACCACAGTATCCGCAATTCTCACCATTCTTTACACAGAATCTGCAATTTCTTGTAATTTGTAGAATTTTGGGCCGAAATTGTGTCGAAAAGATACTCGAACAGGCTAACAATTTACGCAGATTTGGATTTGGTCAAAACAGTACAGTGTGAGGTGAGGAGGGTCCAGTGTGACTCTTCTTTCATCTGATTTCCTTCCCTGGTTTGGTTTCGGAGTCCTCTGGCCATGCATATGTGCACTTAAGCACTGAAAATCTGTGTTGAAACAGACTATCAGAAAACCTTTTCCTGCATCAGAGATGGAAACAATAGGTGTGAGTAAAGGTGCAAAGAGCCCAATTCACCTAAATGGAGCATTAACTACAATGCTTGTTTTTGAGTCGTAGGGTAGGTTTTCCTTGTACACTTTCATTCTGAGTGTATTTTGATTAAGATGTCTGAGGAGTTTGGATGTCCCTGCCGATTATAAATTTGAATGTTCTTTGGAGGGAGTTGCTGAGGATGAGTCCTTACTTGATCTGCCACACCTACATGCTCACACACAAAACCTACAAGAAAACCTGACTAACATTTCTGAAAACATGCAGAGAAAACAGGTGAAGTATATTTAAGCAATAATGTACAACAGGTGTGGTATATCATGGGATATCGTCCCGACTTGGGTGGTTGGGTGTGAGGCCGCAGGCCGATTGCATCCACCACCCAAGAAGTGACAGTATCCCATGATATACCACACCCTGGAGTGCATTACTGGTATTTTGAACTGGGTTAAAAGTTTTAAAGATTAAAAAAAAAAATTGAACATGTTTTAAAGCCTTATTAAAATGACTTTTTGGGGTGCTGTAGGAGTACATTTTCAGAAGATAGTTCCCCCCCACCCTGGATGTGAACTGTGCTTAATTTAAACTAGTTCCTTTTTATTTCTGGTAGTGGGTTGCATGTCTTGATCAGACAGGGAGTCAAGGGATGCGTTTTTTTGTGGTTGGAGCTTGCCGGCACCGCGACTGTGGTTTCTGTGTGTGTGTGTGTGTGTGTGTGTGTGTGTGTGTGTGTGTTTTTGTTTGGTTTTTTTAATGAAAAAGCCATGCACTGCAATGGTGTGCAAATGATGAGCAGCTCAAACTTTACACCAAAACACAGTTGAGGAGAGCGCGGCTGTGGTGAGAGAACATAGAATGGACAGTACAGAGGTAAGGCAATGTGTGGGGGACTGTGAAATCTAATGTTGTGGGTTCCGGAGAGAGAGGGTGATACCCTTCATTGAGTGGGATTGAAGCACCCTTGCTGACCAGCTGTTATGGGTGGGAAACATGGTCGGAGGAATTTCTTACGAAATTCCAAGTGATGAGGCTGGTGGCTGGAGGTTTTTTTGAAGCCGCGAGTAAGTAGTGGGATAGAATCACGGCTTCAAATACTTATGGCCAATTAGCTTCCTCAAATCTTTTCAGCAGGTTCATCATTTTTTTTTTTTTGGAAACTTTGTTTCTTCACCCTTACCCGTTGAACTCTCTCCAGCTGAGTCATTCGGCTATCAGGCTTATCCCGTCCTCCTGAAGTCCGGGTGTCATCCAAGGAAGGGGAACCTCTCCACCTCGTCTCGTCCCATAAGCCCCCAGATCTTAGTACCCGGGAGCAGGGACTACCAACTCCTTACGGTGCTCTTTGTAGAGTATCTGGATGGGCGGCAGATCGAGAGAGCCTTGGAGGACATCTCGGGCCCGGAATTGGACGTGGTGCCTCTAGACCTGCCCGGCTCCTGTGGGAAGAGTTCTGTGCTAGCCCTCCCTCTCCAGCAGTGCAGTGCAGTGACTACCGGCAGCATTTGCATGCTCCCGCACCACCTGCAGGACATCTTGCCGCAGCTCCAGTCCCCCTTATCCCAAGCCTTGCGAGCCGCTTCACCTGTTCGCCACCAGGAGCCGCCAGAGCTGTGCAAAGGCCTTGCACCTTCCCCGGGAAAGGAGAGCGGCCAGCTGGCAGCTCAGTCCAAGTCCGTGCCCCCCCCCCGCTGACCCCCAGCGTCCCGAGCTCATTCACGAACCTGGGTCGCCGGCATAGCGCGAGGTCAACCCTCTGCGCCACTGGCCCGACTCGCCTGTCCATAATTAAACAGTTACCTTCAAACAGACAAAAATCATTGCAACTGGAGTAAAAATGCCATGTATTTCAACCTACTGTATGATGTGAAACGCTATTGATGTGAGCTAATATTTTTTAGCATGTAGTTTTAAAAGTTTTGTACTTACAGTGCTGATTAAGAACAGCAACTTTTTAATAAAATGAAGTTTTTTTTTTGTACTAGAAGTTGATTAGGCGCCCCAGTCGTCTGCTTATTTTTTTCTTACACCACAGTTGTTAAACAGGCTTCATTATTTTACATCTAGAAACTGGCAAAACATAGTTATTTTAGGATTTATTCAGTATTGACTGACTGAATCTAGTTAGCATTGCAGTAGTAGATGTCTTTAAATTTTAGAAGATACGCATCATAAGGATTAATTTGCAGTTCATTTCAAAAACACAAACCCACCTTCCCCTCATTTTTTGCAAAAAGTCTCTGCATTTTTGAGTAACATTTTTGCAGTTTTCCAGTGACCCTGTAGTGACTAACAAATACTGCTACTTCAAAGCACCTTACTTAATATATCTTAAAGAGCAAGTTAATATAACCAAAAATAGCAGACAGGAAAATGTTACAACATTTTAAGTGGTCAGGTATAACTTTTTATTTCTGTAGTATTTTTTTTTTTCTGTTTGCTCATTAGAAAGTTTTGTGTGTGACAGTATTATGCTGGATGTGTGGATTAGCACTGTGCCTGGCAGCTGACCTATCTAGTTCTATCCCCCCCATTACATCATCGACACTGTGACTTCATTGACTGTGACATCACGGGTGATTGACCTGGCAACTACTGAATGGCTCTTCCTGAGTAGCTGTGATGTCACAGTACTGTGATGTTAGGGTTGGGGGGAATAGAGCTAGATATGTGATCTGCCAGGCAGAGTGCAGTTCCACAGATCACACCTACTAACAGCAGGTAGAAAATCTTCTAAGTACCCAAAGGGAAAAGAAAAGCACCTGAGATGCAAAAAGTAGTAGTTGACTGCTTTTAAAAACTAATACTAATTTCAGGCAGTAAATTAGCTCTTTAATAGCACAGAACTTGATAGCTTAAAGGGGAATCCTAGCTCCCCTGCTTTAATACTGCAGGATCTAGAGGTCCTGATTAGCCAAACTGCTGAAAGAATTTAGTTGTGACCTGTTAGATTTCTTACGTTTTATCTGATTAATCCTGCGTCACTCTGCCAGGCATGTCTCAGCATGAACTCTCCCGCTGTCCCCCGTGGCTAGCCCTGTGATGACTTGAGTGACGAACTAAGCTACGGGAGACATCTGTGTGGCGGCACTTTGAAAAGTAAGTTAATACTCGGCAACAGCGCATTTTCATGTTTAATTTACCGATAACGATTGGGCTGAGTCTGCATGATTGGTACAGGTGGACTACATGTGAAAATGTACTGTTCTCTCTCCTAAGCTGGTCTCCGGGCTTCCTTACACTTGGTTCCTGCTTCTCATTCAGCTATCAATAGGACTGCCTGTACCTTTCCATTTCAACCCGGACCTTCTCCATCAGGGGCCGGTCCTGCACCCCAGTTTGAGCAATCTATCCCTCTCGGGTGGGAGATTGAGCGGGAAACTTTCAAGGAGTTGGGGCTGTACGGCTCTGGTTATCGAAATGATGGTGAACTTACGTCGCCTCTCCTCTAAGAGTGTATTATAGAATCTGGAGGAAATTCTTATTCTGGCTTTAATCCAGAGATATACAGGACCAGCCAACATTACTATCTATGCTGTTACAGTTTCTTCAAGAGGGATTTGACAAGGGGCTGCAACCAGCCACCCGAAGAGTTCAGGTCTCAACCCTGGGGGCGCTCTTGTTAGTAGACTCGGGAGAATCCCTGGGCTCACACCCTCGTGTCAGGAGATTTCTAAGGGTGGCAACATTAAAACGCCCGATTAAGCCAACGGTTCCACCTTGGAGACTTAGCCTGGTTCTCAAAGCCTTGACCAAGGAACCTTTTGAACCTCTTAAGGAAACTTCCATCATGCATCTCACAATGAAGGTGGTTTTTCTGTTCGCTATTACTTCAGCAGGGAGGATCAGCGAACTGGGAGCGCTGTCCACCAAAGAGCCATACACGGTTTTTCATCAGGACTCTGTGGTTCTTTGTACAGATCCGGGTTTTTTTACCCAGAGTTGCGTCTCCTTTCCATTGCAACCAAGATCTTATCCTCCTTCTGCCCACATCCCAAAAAATGAAAAGGAAGGGGAATTTCATATGCTAGACCTGAGAAGAGCATTGAAAATGTATATCAAGAGAACAGAAGATCTTACTTCGAGAGGGCTCTTGCAGTAGGTAATTACATATAGGACTGATGCCGGCCGGCGGCAGGACTCCACGGAAAAATTTCTAGCTAGCAGTCCCTGGCGAGGGACCGCCCCCACGTCAGGTGCCCGGCGTCATACGACGTCGGTATAAAGGGGCGGTCCCGGATGCCCGCCTTCCGGTTCTTTCCTGCCGTCAGCTCGTGCAGCGCCTCGCGGTGAAGTTCATTTTGCTCAGTCCTGTTACTTTGTCGGTTTTTCCGAAAAAGTTTCAGTATTTTGTATTTTCTATTGTCAGGTGAACGTCGGTATATGTCGTCCCCTTCAAAAAATAAGTGCGACTCGTGCGGCGCACAACTGCCTCACAAAGACGGTCACTCCCTCTGCCTTTTCTGTTTAGGCCCCGACCACGCAGTCGACAAGTGTCCGCACTGCCTTCATTTCAGTGCGGCCACCCACAGACGATGCCAGCAGTCTCTTGAAGCCCATCTCCTCAAGAAGAAGATGTCCGCGATGGAGAGGGAGTTGAAGAAACTTCGGCAGGTGTCGACCTCTCCTGAAGGGCACAAGAAGCGGGACAAGGAAAGGCATCGGGAGAAGGCCTCCTCCTCCTCCGCTACTCCGGCTGGAGTTGCGGCCAAGGTAACGTCACCTCCGGGGGATCGCCCGACGGCAGCCTCCAAGGCTTTGGAGGAGGCGTCGGCCTGCCCGTCGGGTTCGCGTTCGAGCCCGCCGGGTGCCTCCGGGCAAAAGGAGGCTCCAGCCCCCAGTACCGCCGCAGGCTTGCAGCCTACTGGTGCAGGTGCCTCCCATAAGCCGGACGTCGGCTCTTCCGGCGTCTGCGGAAGAAACCACTAAGACGCTCGACCCTTTGGGGCGGCGCACGGCAGTGTCTCCATCGGACCGGGCCTCTTCTCATCCTCGGCCCGTCTCCGACGAGGACCCCCGGAGTCAGACGCCGGCTCCTCTGGTGTCCGCCGGGATTCGGACCCTAAGTCACACGTCGGCTTCTCCGACGTGCGCCGGGCCTCGGAGCCTATGGCAGACCCTGTCACGTCTGCCATACCAGGTTCCCCGCAGCCTTCGCTGCTGTCAGGGGAGCCCGAGTCCCTCCTGCCTGACCCTGGGGATTTTTCTCCTCCGTCCCCGGACGAGGCTCGGGATCCTGGGCTACCGTCCGATCCTCCTATAGAGCCGGATCTGACGCTGGCTCCCCTGACGCCAGCCCCGCCGACGCCGGTTCTGACACTGGCCCCTCCGATGCCGGCGGGGGATATTCCCCTTCCGTCGGGCCCTCCACCCCACAGGCCTATCACGGTTGATCCGCCCGTGGCGTTCCTGACTGGGCCGTCTGCTCTGGCAGCTCCTCCGGTGCCTGGGTATCCGCCGTCCTATCCGACGCCGGTTTTCCCAGGTCCACAGCATCCTGCGCCGCAGTACCTGGCGCCGACTCCTCCGACGCCGCAGTACCCTGCTCCAGTATTCCCACAGCCGGGTTACGGATACTCTCCCTACGGTTTCCATCCGTACAACTATCCCCCACCTCCTCCTCCACCGCCCCCCGGGCCATCAGTGGATCTCCAGGAGACTCTGGCCTCCTGGTGGGCTGAGGCCAAGGCTCGGCTCACCAAGGAAGTTGAGAGCCGTCTTACGGCGATGGTGCCACCTCCGGCTCCCGTACGCCCCAGACGGCACACTCCCTCTCCGCCTCCGGATTCCCGAGCTCTTCCCTCGGGATCCAGAGAGGGGCAGGATACGGGTTCGGGGATCCCCCCTAAGGAACCCGTTCCTCCCCCTAGACGAGTCAGGGAGTCTTACTCTGCTTCGAATTCTTCTTCTTCTTCTCTCTCGGACTCCTCGGAGGCCTCCAATGGGTGTTCCGAGAAAGACGACGAGCTGTACTCTCCGTCCAAGCCCCGGCCGAGGACTCCTCCGAAGTCTCCTCCGGAGGATCCTTCCTTCACGGAGTTGCTCAGGAAGATCCAGGAAGTCCATCAGTGGCGTTCCTTAGAGCCAGATCCTCAACGGGTTAAACTCGCCGAACATCTGGACTTGCCCCTTACGGCTCCTACTCTGGTGCCACCCTGGATCGAGCCTCACGCCCACCTTGTTTCCACTATTTGGAAACAACTGTCGGCTTTAGCCCCACTTCCTCGAAATCCAACAGGCTATACCAGGCTCCGGAGGGTGTAGACTTTTTAGACTCTCACCCCCGTGCAGACTCGTTTGTGATTAGCGCCGCTCACGGCCGGTCTGCACACCCGAAACATTTGAGCTCGTCTCCCCAGATAAGGAATCTCGCCTTCTGGATCAGTATGGAAGGAAGATCTAGGCTTCTTCCACACTGGGGATTAGGGCCCTAAATTATGTAGCACATATGGGGGATTACCAGAAGGCTGTCCTTACCCAGGCGGAATCCAAGATTGACTCCTTGCCTGACTCCCAAGTCAAGCAGGAGTTAGCCGACCTGGTCCGTTCTGCTCGTTCAGCCAGTTGTCATATTCTGAGGGCGACCTATGATGCAGTGGACACGCGGGAGCAGAGCTCTGCGTTCGCCGTAAGTCTTGGCATCATGCATGGCCGTGTGTCAGGTCTGGTCCGGAGGTGCAGTCAGCAATTCAAGAAGCACCTTTCAGGGGTTCGGTGCTTTTCGGCCGGTGATGTCAAGGACATCATCACTGACTTGCAGGAGAAGGGGCGGCCCTTAAATCTGTTGATTCAATGTATCGTCCCCATCCCCCACAGCGCCGTCCCTTTCGCAGACGCAGCCGGCCTCAAGCGAAACCTCAGGGAAGGAGGGCCACTAAACGTCGGGCCCCCACAGCTGCCAGGCCCCCGCTGCCCAAAAAAGCAATGGGTGCCCCAGCTGCGGCGCTGCCTCACACCACCTGACTCCTTCCCTCTCCCACCGCCTCCAGACGCCCTGAAGGAACCGGTAGGAGGGAGATTCTCCCTCGACCTTCCGGGTTGGGAGAGGATAACATCGGATTCTTGGGTGCTTCAGATCATAGCAGAGGGGCACTCCATAGAGTTTCTGCAGAAACCTCCATGTCACCCCCCACTCTGAACTCCTCTTACTCAAGGGACCATCTTCCTTTGGTCAGGGAAGAAATCTCTGCTCTCCTTGTGAAGCAGGCTATAGAGCCCGTCCTCCCTCACCTCCATGGGACGGGTTACTATTCCCATTTCTTCCTTGTACCAAAGAAGATGGGAGATCTCAGACCCATTCTCGATCTCAGCTCGCTGAACCTATACGTGGAATACAAGAGGTTCAGGATGCTCTCCCTTCAAACCCTCTTGCCCCTGCTTCGGCCGGGCCAATGGCTTTGTGCACTGGATATGCAGGCTGCGTACCTGCACATCCCCATTCGCCCTTCGCACCGAAAGTACCTCAGGTTTGCGTTCCAGGGGCCACTACCAATTCCGGGCGCTCCGTTTTGGTCTTTCCTCGGCTCCCCGAGTCTTTACCAAATGCCTGGCGGTGGTAGCGGCCCACCTGCGTACTTTGGGAGTTCAGGCTTTTCCCCACCTAGACGACTGGCTCCTGGCGGCCCCATCCAGGGAGGAACTCCTGCATTTCCTCTCCCTCACCCAGCAGGTTTTCACTGGCCTGGGTATCACCATCATCCATTCCAAGTCTCACCTGGATCCTTCTCAGAGACTCCAGTTCATCGGGGCAATCCTCGATACGACAATCTGCAGGGCCTTCCTGCCTCCGGACAGGGGGGGGTCTCCCTCCAGTCCCAGATTTCCCTTCTGTCGGAATACAGGAGGGTTCCGGCGAGGTCGGTGCTCCGTCTACTGGGGCTTATGGCGGCGCATCCCGACGGTTCCACGAACGCGCCTCCACATGAGAATCTCTCAGTGGACTCTCCGCCTCTCAGTGAGATCAACGGGTAGATGACCTAGATCATCTGGTTCTGATCTCCTCGCCGATGATAAGAGACTTGCAATGGTGAATGGTTCGAGAGAACCTATTCCGGGGGGGGTCCCCTTTTTTCATCCTCCCCCTGATCAGACTCTGACCACGGACGCTTCAGGCGAAGGTTGGGGAGCCCATCTGGGTCCTCACATGAACCCAGGGCCTATGGTCAAAATTGGAGTTAGTTCTCCACATCAATGTGCTCGAGCTTCGAGCAGTGTTTTATGCTCTCCAGGCCCTTCACCAATACATCCTTCCCGGTCACCTAGCTGTCCAAACGGACAACCTGTGTGTGGTGTGGTACATCAACAAGCAGGGAGGGACTCGCTCCTACCCGCTGTGCAGGGAAGCGATGAGGGTTTGGGAATGGGCAACGCTTCACAACCTTCACCTTACGGCGATCCATGTTCCGGGAGTCGACAATGTCCTGGCAGACAGGCTGTCGCTCGTCGGCTCTACCACACGAGTGGGAACTGGATGGAAAAGTTCTAAAAAGCATCTTCCAGGTTTGGGGGACTCCTCAGATAGACCTGTTCACCTCATCCCAAAACGCAAAGCTTCCAACCTTTTGCTCGCTCGCTCCAGAGCGAGGCGCTTTCTGGAGCGACGCTTTATCTCTAAGCTGGAAGGACAGATTCGTCTGTGCTTTTCCCCCACCTCTGGTCCCTCGTGTGCTGCAGAAACTTGCTTTGGAAGGAGCGAGAATGATTCTGATCGCTCCTTTCTGGCCCAGGCAAATCTGGTTCTCTCTTCTACAACAATACTCGGAGGTTCCTCCTCTTCCTCTTCCTTTATCTCCAGGATTGCTGACCCAGGATCAGGGGACCCTGGTCCATCCGGGACTCAAGTCCCTTCAACTTCATGCATGGCTTCTGCAGACCTAGCTCAGTCTCGCTTTGGCGTTTCTCCTAAGGTGGCCGAGATTCTGGTGGAGGCTAGAAAACCCTCCACTAGGTCCACCTACACCATGAAATGGAAAAGATTTTCCATCTGGGCTGTGTCCAGGAATGTGGAGCCCTTTTCCTGCCCTGTGACCATTCTCCTTGATTACATGCGTCATCTTTTCGACATGGGTCTCAGTCACTCCTCTTTGAAAGTCCATATGGCGGCTATTTCAGCCTACCATGTCCCTTTCACTGATAAGGCATTTGCCCAACTGGAGGTATCTAAAACTTTTCTCAGAGGGGTCCTTCATCTCAGGCCCCCTGTCCGGACTTCGGCTCCCCCTTGGGACTTAAACTTTGTCCTCGAGAAACTTACTCTTCCTCCCTTAGAGTCTGCGGCTTCCACAGACTTGAAGTTTTTGTCATGGAAGACTCTCTTCTTGGTGGCCATTACTTCCGCTTGCAGAATTTCCGAGCTTCAGATCCTGATGTGCAAAATCCCTTATCTGATTTTTCACAAAGAACGAGTCACTCTTCGTACGAATCCTAAGTTCCTCCCGAAGGTGGTAGCAGAATCTACCTTAAATCAGTCTATTGAATTACCTGCCTTTTTTGCGCAGTACTCCAACCAAGGAGAATACTTGCTCCACACCATGGATGTTCACAGGATTCTGAGATACTACACCGATAGGACGAAGGATCTCAGAAAGACTGATCAGTTGTTCGTCTCTTTTGCTCACAAAAGAGAAGGCAATGCTGTTTCTAAGCAATGCCTATCAAAATGGTTGGCCCATTGCATCACTTTCCGTTATGACAAGTACAACAAGACCCTACCGGGTCAAGTCAGAGTTCACTCCACTCGTGGAGTAGCAGCCTCTGCGGCTCGTTTCAAGAACGTGTCTGCGGCAGACATCTGTGCTGCTGCCACTTGGACTTCCGTCCATACCTTTACTAAACATTACAGTTTGGACATTGCCTCTAGCCGTAGAGCAGGCTTTGGGTTAGCGGTCTTGCAAGGCCTCCTTTCTTGAGACTTGCAAGGTTTTCTTTGCTACTTCTTGGAGTAGTACCTCCTCCCAATGCCTTTCTTTTGTTCCAGACCACTTGGGATTCTGTCCTATGTGTAATTACCTACTGCAAGAGCTCTCTCGAAGTAAGATAGTACAGTTACGTAAGAACTTACCGTAACAGTAGATCTTTAAGACAGACTCTTGCAGTAGGTAATACCTTCCCGCCCTCCATCCCCCTAGGCTTTTTTCAGCTCCTTTTCCATTGAGGAAAATATCTGCTTCTCTCTCGCCTGGGCCTCCGGCCTGTGGTGGAAAGAACTGGGCAAGGGTGCTAGGACCGTTAGCCAGAAATTTTTCCAGGTCCTGCCGCCAGCCGGCGTCAGTCCTATATGTAATTACCTACTGCAAGAGCCTCTCTCGAAGATCTACTGTTACAGTAAGTTCTTACGTAACTGTACTTTATACGTAAAACATCAAGCTTGTTCATTTTAACTACAGGTCAAAATATGGTTAAAAGAGCGTCAAAAGACTCAATAGCCAGATGGATCAGATCAGGCATCACCACGGCCTACGACAAGGACGGGGTACCTCTGCCTGGCCCAGTTAGAGCACATTCCACCAGAGCACTGTTGCCAAGTATTAACTTGCTTTTCTAAGCGGCAGCACATTGATGTCCCCTGCAGCTTAGCTTGTCACTCGCATCTTCGCAGGGCTGGCTATGGGGGACAGTGTGAGAGTTCAGCAGCATAGTGGGCAGAAGGACGCAGGATTTACCAGATAAAAAGTAAGAAATCTAATGTGTCAGGCTGGCCTGGTGGCAGTGAGGGCTGAGGCGCTGGTCGCCTTACCTTGCACTACGCCGGCGACCTGTGTTCGGGAACAAGCATGGGCCGCTGGGGGTTGGCAGGGGAGGAGAAGGATCGAGCGTCAGAGGGGCTGCTCTCCTTCTCTGTGGAGGGGAGACGTCAGTGATCGGTCCTTGACTGGCCCCCAGCGGAGGCTAGGGGGCAGCATGCCAACGCTGCAGTAAGAGGGGTGAAGATGGGGCAGACGCCTGGAGGGAGAGCGTACAGACTTGTGCACTCTCCATCCTTCGGTGTCATTGCATGCTTCATCTCCAGAAGGTTCAAAGTGGAAAAATGGCTCCAGTCAGGCAGGATGAGCTTCCGGACTGCGGCTCGACCACCCTGAATGGCACCTCTTGTCCGGATCCGTCCCGGTGAGTAGAGCTCGAGGGGGGAGGCTCCTCACCGCCCCGCAACAGGGGGTAAGACGTGGGGGAACTTGAGGAAGTGGCCTGATGTCAGATGTGTGGACCAGGAGGTCGGTCGGGATGTCCCAGCCGACTGGAGCTATGGTGAGAGAGAGAGTAAAGAAGAAGAAGCTTAAAAAAAAAAAAATCCAATGTGTCACAACTTTAAAAAATTATTTTTCATGACATCATATGGATCTCGAGAGCAAAGCTCGCGAGGTCTATGATGTCATCTCAGTCTGAGATGGAAAAATGAGCTGAGCAGGGCATGGTTGTCCGTTTAATTTTTTGTAGTATGAGGTTTTACTGTATTTCAGAAGTGAAAATGATCCATGGCCTAGGTGGAATGCCCTACGAAGAGCGACTTAATGAGCTGAACATGTCGTCCCTGGATGTCAGAAGGGAGACATGATAGAGATCTTCAGATATACAAAGGAGATCAATAGGGTAAACACGGAGGGGCTCTTTACATTGAAAGGGGAGGGAAATACGAGGGGACATAACCTTAAACTAGAAGGGGGGAGGTACAGGTGGAAGCTAAAGAGACACTAGCTCATAGAGAGGGTAGTGGCACCTTGGAATGCACTACCAGGGGAGCTGCTGGCAAAGGAAACAGTTGAGAAATTCAAGGTGGGGTGGGACAGGTACATGGGCAAAGGTACAGGTTGGAGGGTAATCATCAGGGGCCGGGCTGGGTGGTGTGCCAGGGGGCAGGGAGCATGGGAGGGAAGGGGGGCAGCAGCTGAAGCCTAGTTAGGAGCTGCATCTTGGGCAGACGGGAGAGACCATTGGGCCTAATCTGCTGGCAACTTTGTTTGTATGTATTTTGGTTTACATACAGCAGTAAGCTGGACCCATCCGTTCCATTCCCACAAACCTTTCATTGCTCAGAGTAACTGTAGTAAATTATTATGATGAGGGGGTTGGGGGATGCAGAGATGAACTGGAGATAACCATACACAGCAACTTTTTGTGACCTCGAATTGTGCACAATTTCTCCTGACCTTTGAACTATGCAGAGCAAATTTTTATGACCTTTGAACTGTGCACAACTTTTGCCCACACACAACAGGGATTTTGAGTGTATGACAATCCATACATAACACCACCTAACCATATAGTATATTAATGTCTGTAACTGTATGATAAAAAAACTAACGTAGCATTACTGGGTGGATATTATCCCATTATCTGGTGCAGAATGGAAACTTGAGCTGATTCATTTTCGTAAAACTGAGTGACTGTAATATAGTAACTGGGTCTCCCCTTTTGCCATAGAGAGACCGTGGCGTAATTTGCTGTTATAAAGGAGCGTTTATAATGGCAAACACGCACGGGTTCTCTCCCTCTGCGCATGCGTCTGCAGCAGCGTCTCCCTTCCTGGCTCGCCGCTTCCTTCTTGCCCACAACCCAGCCACCAAAGAAACACAGTGGTGAGTACAGTTATATAAAAACAAAATAAGAACTACTGTTACAGATGGGGGACTATGAAAATATAAAAAAAAAAAAAAAGAATACATGAAACCGCCTAAAATGAAAATAAGCCAACCGTACGTAAAATAAACTGGAGCATTGCCACACCAAAACTATTGATATTTTATATAATTGCTGTGGCCAAAAAGGGGAGACCCAGCAATTATATAAAATAAAGTATGGGGTAGTCTGTGTAAACTCGAAGTTTACACACACCCTCGGGGTTAGATGCTTTGCACAAACCCCTCGAGTTTCGCTCTCGGGGTTTATGTAGCATCTAACCCCTTGGGTGCGTGTAAATTCTCGTTAAACACACCACCCCATACTTTATTCTTTATATTATATATAGGGTAAAAAAATGTTTTTAAAAAGATTTGTAGCAGTTTGCTCATTCGTGAAATGTGGCACAACAATACGACAAGTAATTGGGAGTTCTGTAGGATTCTTAAAGAGTTGTACTGGGAGCGATGAAGCCCCGACCACTGCACAGATCGGGGCTTCACCTCTCCAATCCCCCCTGCAAACACCAGATTAAATCAATAAATTCTTTGCCTCATTACTCGTAAAATTCTGTAAAAGCTTTGATGGAGCAGGCATTTTGACCATGGTGCTCTTGGGAAACAACAGGATCTCGCGGATAGTCCCGTGAGATGATGACTCGACATTACGCTTACATTAATAGTATCCTTATGTATGGAAGTACAGGTATACATATTTTTCAAATACCCAATGCGGTTTTTACTGAATTTGCCAATATTCCACGAGTATGCCTGCCAACCCATGGAATATTGGCAAATTCAGTAAAAACGGCACTGGGTATCTAAAAAATATATACTTGTACTTCCGTGCATAAGGATACTATTACTGTCAGGGTAATGCCGCGTCATCATCTCGTGGGACTATCCATGAGATCCCTTTGTTTCCCAGGAGCCATGGTCAAAATGCTGGTCCAATTCGGAGCTTTTACAGAATTTTACGAGTAATGAGATAAAGAATTTACTGATTTAATCTGGCGTTTGCACGGGGGATTGGAGAGGTGAAGCCCCGATCTGTGCAGCGGTTGAGGCATCATCTCTCCACGTAGTTCTCCTTTAAAGAGCAGCAGTGCATGATAGCAATGAACATTTGACTTATACTTGCTTATTCCATTTTAGATTGTTCTTCCCCTCCTGTCTCGTTTGATACTTTAACTCATTTGCTCCTGGTGGCCATTTTGGGTCCATTCCAGCAATGGATGGTTCCGACGCCATATGGCTTCTATGGGAATAAATTAGTTTTTTTTTCCATTTGAAATAATTAAAGGAGAGCTACTTTTAATGTGTCTCAGACCAGGTTTTTGTCAATATTTATTTGTCGGCAGAAAAGGACCATTTAACCCACCCAGTCTGCCCGGATATTCCCTGCTTAATCTGTCTCCACAGACCCAGACTGGTCTGTGGCATCCCTCCCCGCCTCACTGCCTATTTACTAATATTCCCCTATGTCTGTTCCATGCATACTTGAAGCCACCACCCCTTCCCCCACTACTTCTGCTGGCAGTCTGTCACAGGCATCCTACCACCCTTTCAGTGGGGGTAGTACTTCCTTGCATCCCTTGTAAACTTCCCCCCTCCAGCTTCATCGCATGCCTTCTGGTCCTGGTGCTGTTTCTCATTTGAAAGAGACTTTCCTCCTGCATCTTGTTTACACCTGTGAGGCACTTATAGTCTCCATCATGTCCTCTCTCTCCCCCCTCTATTCCAGGGTGTACCTGTTCGAATCCCACAGTCTCTCCTCGTAGCGCTTCTCGTGCAACCCCCGCACCATTTTAGTTGCACTCCTTTGGACTACCTCCCACCCTGTCTGTGTTCTTTATGAGGTGTGGCCTCCAAAACTGAAGACACAGTACTCCAGGTGGGTCTCTCACCAGCGAGCAATACTTAGGCAACACCATCTCTCTCCTCCTGCTGGAGATGCACCATAGCATCCCACTAGCCCTACACTCTGCTTTATCACACTGTCCTCCCTCTTTGAGGTTGTCCGCTATGATAACCCCAGGTCCCCTTGCATAGTGACTGGCAGTACCTTCCCCCATCCATACCCAGCACAGGATATTAAATAGCTGGTATAACACAGCAAAATGCTAAGCAAAACCGGGGGTAATGCGAATCATTTTTAGAAATGTTTAGCAGTAGACTGCTAACCATTTTTTGGGTGAGTCCATGGCACAGTGCACAACATCAATAAAAATATATATATTTTTTACTTTTGATAATCAGTCTGTGCCAAGTGCTATGCATTTTCATAACTGATTAGCACTTTCGTGCGTCAAACTGCTGATGTGTTTTTTCAGCTTTTTTAAAATCCTGCTGCCCCTGGGTTCCTATGCCCTAGGGGCATGATTTTGTATTTGTTGGCATTGAATCCCAATTGCCGTGCTCTTGGTCACTCCTTGAGTTTCCCAAAATACTTGCACATTCTCTCTACCCTGTCCTGAGTGTGCACCTTATTATGGATTTTGGTATCCTCGGTAAAAATGCATACCTTCCCTTCCAGTTCTTCTGCAGTGTCACTTATGAAGACATTGAAGAGGACCGGTCCCAGTACTGTCACCCCACTGTTCACTCGTCCCTCATTAGAGTGAGTGCCTTTAACCACCACCCTTTGTCGCCTATCCCTTAGCTAGTTTCTAACTCCATTCACCACTTTGACTCTCTCTCCATGGCTGCTCAGTTTCTTTATCAGCCTCCTGTGTGGCACAGCGTCACAGGCCTTGCACAAGTCCAGACAGGCCACATCCAGTGCCCTCCCCAGATCATCAGATTAGTCTGGCATGGACCCCCCCCCCCCCGTGAATCTGTGCTGCTCGTGGCGGTGGTGATGCAGCCCATTGGATTCAAGATACTCTAGCAGCCTTTCCTTATGGATCATGTGCAGCACTTTGCTTTTTCATTCAAACATCAATAATCAATAAAAAAAAAATAGTTTTCCAACTTGTGTCTTGTCAGTTTTCTGTATTATAGATAAATATCTGACTTTTTATTTTACCCGGTTTTGTTGCTTCATTATGTTTTGCAATCTGCAATCTATACACACGCTGGACCACGCAGTGCTAAAGACGTCAGTAGTGTTATGATGTCATTGGGGGTTGCGAAACAGAGAAAGTGCTCATACAGGCGTTTCTATCACTACATTTCTGGTTCTCATGAAGATTATCTGAAGGCTGCAGTCTTTGTGACTGTAGTCCCGATGGTCCTCTTCCTGCCCGTACTTATTGTTTAATAGGTGTGTGTGTGTGTTGGGTGGGGGTTGTCAGTGTGACAGTGACTTGCAATCTGCTACTGTCTTTGCTTGTCTCCCTATCGTTTACAACATAAAATACTCACTGTTTTGACAGTGTCTAACTAAGTTAGCAATACTTTCTGTCATTATGTGTTTCATTTTTTACCTCAACACCATTCCCTACGGTCGGAGTACTCCGCCAAATGCCATGGCACACTCTTGCTGTAAAAGGGATGCATCTCCACACGACATGGCCCCCGATCTGCTGGAAAAGTAGTGCATGCATGACTTAGGTAGTATTTGTCCTATGTCAGATAAATATGTGCTTGTATAGAAGATTGATCCAGGATTGGTCAAAGTGAGTCATTATTGAAAATGAGTATTACAGTCCTCTTAATAAGTATTAGAATAACTGAAGCTGTGTTCAAACAACATGAAGTCTTGCTATATTATGACAGTAGCAGTTTGATCCAGCTCTAGAACTGCTCCGGAAGTGAAATGGTTAAAACCATTCCAAAATAGAATTTTGGCCACGAGCTCTAAGAAGCAGCTCTATCTGTGTTATTTCAAACCTGAACTGTCAGATTCTTTACTCCGCCTCAGTGAACAGTCGCTCCGGAGATTTCTCCTACTGCTCGGTTCATTTCTCGGTTTAAAAAGTGTTTTCTCGGTTGGATTCAACCGAGAATAGTTTTATTTTAACCGCAAAACCGTTCGGTTCAAGCTCTATCTGTGGTAACCGTAAGTAAATTGAAGGTTTTGTCTGTGTGGAACTTGTAAGTTATCGGTTCGGTTTTGAACCGATCAGTTGGGTTTAAAACTCATTTAAAACTAAAAATTTAATATTTTAGAGTGCGGTTCCCGGTTCTTATCGGTTCTAAAAAAACAGGATTTATTACGTTTTTTTCCCAATACCCGTGACACGGTTAGGAACCGATAAGGGTGCCTTGCCTGTCACTGCCGTTAAAAGGGCAAGTTTTCTGGTTAGGCTGGCATTGTGTCTGAGAAACCCAAAAGAAACACCGGGCCCACTGGGTTTCAACACTGTGATGTTTTTGGGGAAGTCTTTGCCAAGCTGACCCACACACCACATGTGTTTATTGTCTGGGGTTTGACCACCTCCAGTCAGACTGCCAGATATGTAAGAATTTCCCTGCAGCCACCCTGGAAAAAGATTGGGCAGGCTCAGGGCGAGAGGTCAAAAAGTCCGCTGACCCGGATGGCCAGCCCGGTTCGGTGCCACCGAACCGGAGGGTGTGCCCTCTGACCAGGGCGAGACTTCCTCGGGCAAAAGAAAAGCTGGTTCTGAGGAACCAATTCCAGTAAAGAAAACAAGAAAATCAGCAGGTCTGGAGTCCAAAACCCTTCTCCAACTGCTGCAGAGATAACAAAGCCATACAAATTGTCCAGTCACTGTCTCAGGGTCCGTCCGAACCGCCACCGTCTGGCAAAAGGTCGGTTCGTCCGGTCCCAGTGGTTCAGGAATATGATATTGAGGAATTTTATGAACCAGAGGAGGGGGAGGATGATTATGAACAGTATGAATGTGGCTGGGAAGGTCTGGGTATGCCCATTGAACCGGACATCTCCCCAGACAGACCTTTAGAATCTCCCCCTATGCTGTCTGAGTCCCCATCTCATTTCATGTTTTACAAAAAAGTTGCTGAAACCCTCCAGCTTCCCTTAGAAGAAGCTGTGGATGAGCAAGAGGAGCCTGATTTTGTAGAAATGATGGATATTCCAGAGTCTAGGAGATTGTGTATTCCTTTACATAAGTCTTTTAGGAAGCAAACAATAAAATTTTAAAAACTCCTAATTCTGTGCCTCCTGTAGATAAAAAGATGGACAGAAGGTACACATTGTCAGGTCCTGATACAGAATTCCTTTCTCGGCAATGCAGTCATGTTAGTAGTTCAGGCTGCTGCCTGTGATAAAGCTAATATTCCTCTGGCTTCACATCCTCCTGACAAGGATTCCAGGAAGAGTGATGCCATGGCAAAAAACAGTATATGGCATCCCTCTGGGACTCAGGCAAGCAAATTATATGGCTTATGTAGCTAGGTATCAGAAATCTAGATGGGATATCAGATGCAATTAGTTAAGCAAGCCCATGGCCAGCTGGCTAGTGAACTAGAACAGGTGGCTGCTGATGGCATTGAGGCTTCAGGTTCAGTTTCATGCTGCTGTGGATGTTAATGATGTTTCCTCTAGGGTCATGGCCACATCTGTAGCTTTTCAGTAGGTTGGCCTGGCTCAGGTGTACTAGTCTGTCACAGGATACCCAGACTAAGGCTATGGATTTTCCTGTGGTGGGGAATTCTCTGTTTGGGGAGCAGACAGAGAACTACATGAAAAGATGGATGAATATAGGACTACTTACAAGAGTGCCCAGGCTAAGGAGCGGCAAGCCACTCTCAAAGGCATACCCCAGGGGTAGGGGTAGGCCTTTCACAGGCCTTTTACCAGACTCAGGCCTCCTCTGCCTATGCTCAGAGGGCTTTTTCAGAGGCAGAGGCAGGCCAGGGGTGGGCAGACCTGCTCCCACCCCCCAGCCTAAAGCTCCTGCTAAGCAGGCACCCTGATGGGGTGCCCAGGGCTGATTCTCCTGTACCGGTAGGGGGCAGGCTGGCTTACTTCAGCCAGAATTGGGCTTCTTTAACCTCAGACAAGTGGGTTCTGGAAGTAGTAGGCCAGGGTCTGGTTCTCAGCTTCAATAAGTTTCCCAAGTTGAGAAGCAGACTTTTTCTACCTGCAAGTGCTTCAGAGACCCTTGCTCTGGAAGCAGAGGTCTCATCCCTGTTAGCTCTCAGAGCAGTAGAAAGGGTTCCTCCCCTGCACCAGGGCAGGGGTCTGTATTCCAGATACTTCCTTACCCCAAAAAAGACAGGAGAATGGCGGCCCATATTAGATCTCAGATATCTGAACAAGCATCTTTTGAAACCAAAGTTCAAAATGGTAACTCTGGCAATGATTTTACCCTCCCTAAGGCCAGGGGACTGGCTAGCCTCCCTGGACCTCAAGGATGCCTATTTCCATGTCCTAATCAGAAGATCCCATCGAAAGTACCTCAGATTCGAACTGCCCTCAGGTCATTACCAGTTCAGAGCAATGCCCTTCGGCCTTACCTCTGCCCCAAGGGTATTCACAAAGTGTCTAGCAGTGGCAGTGGCTCACTTAAGGAAGCAAAGGATTGCTGTTTTTCCCTATCTAGACGACTGTCTCATTGTAGGCCAGTCCCCAGAACAGGTAAAATCTCACCTGCAGGTCACCCAGCAGCTTCTCACCTCCTGGGCTTTCTACTAAATCTACCAAAGTCGGTTCTGGAACCAGTCCAGGTACTCACCTTTATAGGGGCAGAATTGGACACAAAGCTAGCCAGAGCCTTTCTTCCCTCAGAAAGGGTAAGGAATTTAGTGGCTCTGGCCTCCTCCTTCACTCTGCAGGTCTCTCGACCAGCAAGACACTTTCTGCAGCTGCTGGGCACATGGCTGCATCCACAGCTGTTGTGCAGGGAGCAAGATTTCAGATGAGAGACATTCAGTTTCACTTGAGAACCTATTGGTTTCAGAGAAGAGACCCCTTTCCAAGTTGGTCCCAGTGACTCGAACCTTGATCCTAGCCCTCCAGTGGTGGCAGGATCAGAGCAATTAAGATTGGGGTCCCCTTCATTCCCGCTTACTCACGACTTGACTCTCACTACAGATGCTTCCCTTCTGGGTTGGGAGCCCACATGGGCGACCTTTCCACTCAGGGAGTGTGGTCCCCCCAGGAATCTCTGCTCCACATCAATTTGCTGGAACTCAGAGCTGTCTTTTTAGCTCTTCAAGCATTTTCTGCATCTGTCTACGACAAGGTGATACAAGTCAGAACAGACAACACCACAACAATGTGGTACATCAGCAAACAGGGGCACTGGTCTGCAGCCTCATGCACCGAGGCAATGAAGTTGTGGTCTCTGGCCTATTCCTGAACACTTCCTCATAGCAGTTCATCTTCCAGGGAAGGACAATGTCCTAGCGGATGCTCTCAGCAGGATTTCCCAGGGCCATCACGAATGGTCCTTGGATCCTCAAGTGCTGGGATAGTCTTTGCCAGATGGGGCACCCTCAGATAGATCTTTTGCAGCCCCAGACAATCACAAACTTCCTCTGTTCTGTTGCAGGCCTCCAGTGCTGGGCTCAGTTCCCCTGGATGCCCTTCTTCTGGATTGGGAGGGGAAGTTTCTCTATGCTTTTCCCCCCTTCCCTCTCCTATTCAAAGTACTAGTCAAAATCAGATCTCAGCCTTGCAGGGTGATTCTGATTGCCCCGGATTGGGCCAGGCAGCCCTGGTACCCACTCCTTCGGTCACTGACAATCCATCTTCCCCTTTGCCTCTCCAGGAATCACAATCTGTTGACTTGTGCCCAGGGAAGGGTTTGGTATCCGGACCTCAAATCCCTCAACCTCAAGGCCTGGCTCTTGAGGAGTTAGAGTTTGCTGATTTACACCTCTCTCAGGGTGTTCTTGAGATCCTAAAGGCTTCTAGAAAGCCTTCCACTAGGGCTACTTATAGTTCTAAATGGAAAAGGTTTTCCATTTGGTGTGTTGGGAAAAATATTTCCCCAGAATCTGCTGATTTGCCCATTGTGTTAGATTACATGGTACATTTTAATTCCTTGGGTCTCAGACCAGCTACCCTGAGAGTTCATTTGGCAGCTGTATCTGCTTTTGTGTCAGCAGGAAAGTCATCCCCTCTTTCCTCTCATCCTGTGTTTTCCAAGTTTTTTAAGGGATTACTCCATACTAATCCACCCTTTCGGGAACCGGCCCCTGCTTGGGACCTTAATGTTTGCATTGCCCAGTTAATGCACCCTTTTGAACCTCTGTCTTCTGCAGAGCTTAAGTACCTAACTTGGAAAACTGTTTTCTAGTGGCTATCACTTCTGCCAGGCGCATAAGTGAGTTGGAGCTTGTCAGTGGGAAACTTGACTTTATTTCTTTCCACAGGGACAAGGTAGTCCTTAGGGACTAATAGGAAGTTTTTGCCTAAGGTGGTTTCAGATTTCCATCTTAATCAATCTATCTCCCTTCCAGTATTTTTCACTGATCACTCCTCTTCTGGTGAGAGGTTGCACAGCCTGGATGTTAAGAGAGCTCTTAGTTACTATATAGAGCGTACCTAAAGGTCACAGGTTGAATCCCTCCAACTTTTCCTTACCTATGGTGAAGTTGGGAAAGGCAAACCTGCCACTAAGAGATCAGTTGCCAGGTGGATTGTCTCTTGTATCCAATTTTGTTATCAGAAACTGGGCAGAGCCCCCGGTTTGAGGGCTCATTCTCACCAGGGTACAGCTGCGTCTCTAGCTGCTGCCAGAGACATCCCTATATTAGAGATTTGCCAGGCTGCTACTTGGAAAGCGGTATACACTTTTTACCAAAGCATTACTCCCTGGATGTCCAGGCCAGGAGAGATGCTCGGTTGCACAGCTGTTCTTCAGAGCCTATTCCTAAGTAGGTTCTCCCTCCTCCATGGAGGTACTGCTGTGTATTCTGCTACTGTCATAATATAGCAAGACTTCATGTTGTTTGAAGAAAAAATTACTCACCTTAGTAATGTTGTTTCTTCTAATGGAGTCTTGCTATATTATAATCCTCCCAACCTGCCTCTCAGAACCTCTACTTGGGTGGGGTCGGGCAACTTGGTGTGGGCACCTTTTTATGCCCTGTTAGCATTTTTTGTCCTGGCTTGGTGGTGTGTGTGTGTGTGTGTGTGTGTGTGTGTGTTTTATTATACTTATGTTTTATTCTCATATGATTAGAATTGTGTTAGTATTTCTGGTCCCCTGACTTGAGTCTTGGGTGTTGGGACCAGCAATGGTTGTTATTATTTAGGTAGCCATTTGGCTAGTGTAGGTTACAGCTTCCACACAGACCTTAGTGAGTTTGGCTCGTAAAGATCTGACAGTTCAGGTTTGAAATAACACAGATAGAGCTGCTTCTTAGAGCTCGTGGCCAAAATTCTATTTTGGAATGGTTTTAACCATTTCACCTCCGGAGCAGTTCTAGAGCTGGATCAAACTGCTACTGTCATAATATAGCAAGACTCCATTAGAAGAAACAACATTACTAAGGTGAGTAATTTTTTCATTCAGCGCATGTGCCAAGTCACTGCTTCAATTTTTCTGATACTTATTAAGAGGATTGTTAATCTGCATGGAGCAGAGTCTGACTGGTGGGTGCAAGGCCTGTGGGATGTCGATATCATCCTGAGTTCAGTCTTACTGTGTTTTTCTGTCCCTCCCTGGGAGTTAGTGGTGTGAAAGCGCACAAACATTAATACAGTGGATGTGGCTGGCCTATCGGTGCAGCGGTTGGATTGCAATGCTGGCGGCCCGGGTTCGGGAACAGACCTAGGTCGTCGGAGGGCCAGCCGGGGGGAGAGGGATGGAGCATCCTATGGACTGCTCTCCTCCTGGGGGAGGGTGGAGAGAACGTCTGGTGCTGGAGGGACCCCTGGCGGAGGCCGGGGGTACCAGAAGCAGCTGGTGTCTCCACGTCCTAGGGGGTGGGGCAGATGTGGGATAACATTGCACGTCCCCGCCCTCGAGAAAAACGGGGGAAAAAATCACTGCAGCAGCTTCCTCATGATGCCCCCCTTGACTGTCTGGCTGTCTTTCTGTTTTCTTCGCATGGATGTCACTTTGTTGACACATGCTTGTCTTCAGGTTATCTATTCCCTTAAAGGAGAACTGCACGGAATCTATGTCACTTTTCCCCAGTAGAAGCTGTTTTTTAAATACTGGTTCAAAGTCTGCTGTTGCTGTAGCTAGCGTATTTCTGATTTACATGCTGCTGGTAAGAACCACTTTAGAACTGGATGATGTAGTTTATGTCCCTGTTCTACTCTTCTGTTGTAGGTACAGTACATTCATGCTCTGTTACAGAATTTTGTGGATGAGAGGGACATTACATCATACAGTTCTAAAATGCCACTTAACACCACAGTGTAAAGCAGAAGTACCCGCTGAGGTTACTAAAGGGTCTATATAGTTGGAACAATAACATAATTTAACGAGTGCTTAAAAAAAACAGCTTCCACTGGGAAAAATGACTTACAGGTTCAGTGCAGTTCCCCTTTAAGGCCATGCAAGGCAGAACGGCATGTCTGACATAAAGGTGCAAAGCATCTTAGGGACCAGGACCAGCAGCCTCCCTCCTCCAGCTTTCCTCGGGACACTCTTAAAGATCAAACCGGGTGACCTTAATGATGAGGCATTAGCTAAATTCTCCTTTAAACTCTGCAGATTACTTTCGTTGCATTAGGGTGACGTAACTGTCGAGCAGGCTTCCCAGAACACATTTCCTTCTTCTGCATACAGACTGGTCAGGCCAGTTTGCCTGTGAACTCTGTTGTACCCCAAACCTTGAGGCAGTTTAACAACCTGGGGTCTTTCTGTCTTGGGAACTGCTTCCCTTGGGGGATGGATCTTTTCAGTATGTCCGATTTCACTGACTCCCAGATGGAAACAGATACTGTCTGACTGTCTGCCCCAGACTAAACTATACCTAAGCTCTTCCCACTTACACTGAGCCCTGCCAGACTTACACACACATGCCTGTCTTAGCATGGCACCTACTAGTAACCAACCACTTCTGCTGTAGGGGTTGTTATATAGGTTTTCTTGGATTGTGTGAAGTATTATAGACATGCCCAGCAATTAATGTGTAATTTAGAATAGGCTTTATTTCGCTTGTTTATGTATATATCCACAGGAATCTAGGATTGATATAACTCACTGAGACAGTTGTCTCATTTTCAGTAATGTTCTGGGGCATAAGGCAAATAGATGTATTACCACAGCAGAAAACACAAAAAAATGAATAATTTTTTAGGTAATAGTTTAGTGTGTTCCTGACAGTACAGTGGTCCTTTTATAACGTCTGGTGTTTTCTACAGTATATTGGACTTTGAAGTGATATGAGAAGCTGGCCTGTTGGCGCAGCAGTAGCGGTACCGTTCACGACTCCTGCGACCCAGATTTGTGAACGAGCCTAGTTAATAGGGAGCTGGTCGAGGTGGGGGAGGAGGATTGAGCATCCCAGGGGATGCGCTTCTTCTCCTGGGAGAGAGAGAGGGCTGTCACAGCTTGGGAGGGGGCTGTCACACCAAACTGACACTGCCACCTGTGGATGCACAGGTGGCAGTGCAAGGACAGTGGTGTAGGAAGGGGAGGATATCTTTAGGTGCTTGGCTGAGAGATGTGTGTCAGCACATTGCTAGTCTGGACATTAGTCCTTAGTGCTGGCATCCTCTTGGGGGGGACAAGGTGGAAAGTAAGGGGTAAATCCCCCCCCCGGCACTGAGCCCCATGATGGTCCTAGCTTGGGGGGGCAGACAGGCAGGTATATCTACCATCAGTGCTGGCAACAGGGTCAAAAAATATTGCTTAAAAAAAAAATAAAGTGATGTAAGGGCTCTTATACTGCCACTGGGCTGCTGGAGAAGGTAACTGTGGCATCTGGGTTCTTTGTTTGACATCTGATTGAGGGAGGGGGGGAAGTTGTAGTGACAGAATAAGTTGCATGGTGCCTCCACCCAGAGAGACTTTATATTGTGCTGGCTGACAATCTGATACAACCCCCTGGAATGCTGAGCCTCCCCATTGTAATTAGGTTCTCTTGGCAATCCCCCTTTTCATAAAACAATGACCGCTCTCTTAATGGCGTGCACATCAAATTATCAGACAACGAAGATTACAGTGTAGAGCGAACACACAGGTTTATTAACACAGTGACCCCTGCAACGGAAATATCTGGTTAGCACAGAAACTCAGTGGAGGCGCGGGACCCGATTAATCACCTGCCATAGGTGAGGCTCAAACTCTCCTAAGCTGCATGTTCAATCAAGCCCTCCCACGCATTTTGGTAATGACAGGCACCCCAACTGCCAATAATCGGGCCCAACTAGATGCCGCCCTTCTCCCTTTCTAGTTGATTATGTGTCAGCCCAGCATGCAGTACTGGCCCTCCTGTATTGGAGTCCGCTACCCCCTCCCCACTGATTACAGGACCTTTAGACAGTTAGAAGCTCCTCCACGGCAGTCCCTGGGTACCCAGTGTTGAAACGTGCAGGTCTGCAGATGTTGACACGGGTTGATTTGATATCTGATGAGTCCACTGGGTATGTAGGCCATTTTCTTGGATGACCAGAAGTCCATAAAAAATATACAAACAAGTGTAATATAAATACATCCGTACAATCAAGGTCACGTACAGTTACATACAGTATTTGACGAGATTCAGTTTAAAAACGCATTTCAAATTACAGACTGTAGAAACACTTGTGATTGACTGGGGCAAAGAGGGGATCTGTGTGAGTGTTGGCCTTTGGTGGTAATTATCTTGGGAGTCACAAAATAATTATGAGATGCAGATCTGGTTGTAACAAGCCCTGTGGCTGAAAAATATTGGAAAAAGAAGTTGGGGCTTGACCTAGTGCCATTTTTTTCACCAAAATACCAATTTTAAATAAATAAATCCCAGTGATGAATATGCGGTAGAAACTGAGAAGCAAGCCATGCAGTTTTATTGTATAGGGTCCTCGCTCGTTGTCGATGCACTCTGGTCGGCTGAAAAATAAAACATAAGACTGTAGTCTGAGACATGGAGAAGAAAACCTTTGGCTAGTAGCATTCTGGTAACTGGTAAAAAAATTGTTTAAAAAAAAAGGCGCATTTAGATAAAATAATACTCCAAGACTTTGGTGAACTGTTTGTTTTTTAATTGCTGTTTATGCCCCCTCCTCACCACGCCTGCTCCCTCCCTCAGGGACTCCCATGGTATGGCACAGACTGCGCTGGAGATCATGAGGACTTCTGCTCTTCCATGTGTCCTCCCTCCTTCAATCTCTCTTATTACCCCCCCCCGAGTGGGGTGGAAGGGTGACCCACAACCCTTCCATCCAGTGTCTAGTGTTGGGTGGACACTGAGGGGCTTCTCCCAATATCTCCGGTCACTGGCACCGGGACTCATCTCCAGAAGCCGATGCGGTTTTTTTTCTGCCTTTCTGGTCCCCACCCTACAGATGCCAGCACGCAAGGAGGGACCAAGGAGACGAAGGCATGCTGAGACGTGCCGCTTCTGAACCCGCCATCATCCGCCCCTGTCTGTACTTTCTACCTTCCCCGCCTGCACCTCTGCCTGTGGTCACCCAGGTGGTGAAATCACAGCGGACTGCAACCCTCCATCCCGGAGAAGGAGAGCAGCCTCAGGGTGCTCGATCCTTCTTCCTCAGCGGCCCTCCAGCAGCCCAGGCTCACTACTGAACCCGGGTCGCTGGTGTCGCAAGCGGTAGCTCTACCACTGCGCTGGCGGACTGGCTAGTGCACTATTTTAATCAAATTGGATATAGATGAGGTTCATACGAGAGTACACTTTCAAGAGTGAGGCCCAGATATTAAGACTCTGTTCAATTGAGTTGCCCCCTAAAGTAATCGAGGGATGTTTGTGAGCAGTCTTTGGTTTTTGTCAGGAATTGAGTAAGAACATTGACTTCATCTTGAATGCATTTAAAATTCATTTGTGTCTTCGGAGCTATTTATGCAATGACCAAAATCTGTTTGTAAGGACAGTGCTAAGTCAGGAATGCTGGGACTGCAAGAGATGACCCTGTCATTAGCACAGAAAAGAATGGTAGTGTTACAGCAAACCATGGATAAGAAATTTAAGAACTACGTAAAAATGGGCTAAGAACAGACCTTTGCAGTATTACCTTCTTCTTGCGGGCAAAACGTGTCCGATAGACAACCCCCGTTACTCACATTACTCAGTTTGCAGGCCAGCTTTTTTCAGTCAGAATCCATCCCTTGTTTATGCTGCGTGCCAAAGTACTGCTTAAATTTCATGACCAGATTACTAGCATAGATCTCTTTGAGTCTAAAATTTAACAATGTGTGAGGCGTACCCAGGAACCATAGTGCCTCGGACAGAAACAAAGTGTAATCAAAGAGTTGCAGCGCACCTACGCAATACACATAAGGCAGTCCATAAAAAGCAGGAACAGAAGCGAGTTACCTTGTGAAGATTCTTCTTTATTACGGTGAATTAGAGGTACAAACAGTACAAACGGACATCGATCCCCCCAACATCACCACCTGACACGTTTCACACAGCAGCTCTTTCTCAAAGGCTGGTCACCCGGTATGGCTCTTTGATTACACCTTGAATCTAGCAGGATATTGAAGGGCATGAGAAACCCTCGAGAGTAGATCTGTGAGAGTCAGAAGCCTTCGTCCGGGTCACTGGTGGCGAAACTAAGGTTCAGAAACAATAAAAACATTGAATGTTATCCAGCGTGATAGGCCCTTGCCTTCTGGCCATAGCCAGTACTTTGTCTCACTCATGTGGGCCAGCCAATATCTGCAGAATATCTGTGAGCCAAACACTTCCTCTATCCTCTTCTATGGGGGTTAATATGGTCTCCTCTGTACACTATATTGTTCTGATCCAAATGAAGCATCTCCCCCAGCTATTGTCCTGCAAAACCCCCAGGGTCTTCATCCTTCGTGGCCTCTGGCAATCCTAGTACTCAAATATTCAAAGCTCTGGTTTGATACTCGGGGGTTTCAAGTTGAAAGCACAATGCTTTATTTTCTTTGGTCAGACCAGATGATGTAGTGGCAGCCCACAATGCTAATAAACTTGCCTCCTCTTTAGCATCAGTAAGTGCTGGTTGTGACTAAGTTTCCCGCACTGTAAGCCTGGTGTGAAATTCTTGGACCGTTGTATCTAAAGCCACAACTCGGGTGCCCAGTGCTTTAATGGCTCTATCGACCCCCCAACTCACTTTTGACCTCACCTCAGCTAGAGCACCCACCACCAGTTGCAGCAGCCATAAATAACGACTTTTTGCTGTGTCTCTCACAGCGTCTGGGTATTCCATAAACAATATTGTGCAAGTAGTGGAGTTTCACTGGTGTCATTGCCAACATTTCCCCTGTCAATAAAACCAGTTCATGTAACCCACTCTCCAGGATGCACCTGGAGATGAGCTAGAACAGCTCGGAGTCGGTGTGCCTTTCTAGGTCAGAAATTATAAACAGGGTTATGTAGGGCTGCCTGGGGAAAGGAGCAATAAATAAAAATAAAGTAACTGATGTTGGATGGGTGCCACTGTCGGTAGTGCAGGTAGTGCAGGGCCTGGGAGGGTGCTGGTATAATCTTTCCTGCCAGGGTATTTTTCTGACTATTTTCTCCACTGTGGATGCTGGCATGTAATGATGCATGCTACCCTCATTCTTCCCCGACAGTGGTGCCCTGCAGCACTACCACCCAGCTTCAGCCAGGTGGCAATCACGGAGAGCACTGCCCAGTTCACCCCCCTCCCTGCCCAAAGGACGTGAGCTGTCCTGGGATGCTCTGTGCTGTCTTCCCCAGCCAGCCCCTCATAACTCTAGTCAGTTCCCAAACCTGGATCTCAAGTGTAACAAGCAGAAGGGCTACACCTTGCACTACCAGTCTGGCCTCCTAGCTGGCTTTTCAGGATGTGCAAGCTTTTTTCTTTCATAAAGCTTTTTGCCTTGTGGTCATCTCAGCCCTGTCCCTACCTCCTCTGTCTGGCACCCACCTTCCCCGGATTCACCTGACCTGAAGACCCCCACAGATTATCTCCTGTTGCAGGGCTGGGAAGGGGAGGGCCATTCTTTCCCCACCCGGTGGCTCTCATCCAGTGATGGGCTGGTGGCCCATGCGGTGCTGCGGGTAGGTGGGCAAGGCTTCATGTAGCCTGTGCTGACCTTTTCCGTTTTCTCCCCTGGTTCCCTTGCCGCTGCACAATGGTGTGCAAGTAGAGGTGCACACGCTACAGAACTGTGGCCCCTCCTGTCTGTCGCTTGAGTGCTGGTGCCACCCCCTTGCCTTTACCTAGTGGCAGCCAGGGGCCGAGCTGGCATGCCTCCCCATCCCATGAAAGAAGCTGTCTGTCGGACGCTTGATCTCCCTATCCCCGGTGACCCGAGCTCATTCCCGAACCCAGGTTGCCAGCTTGGTAGAAGGTAAGGTGCTCAGTGCCTTAGTCCTTCAGGCCACTGGGATGGCTAGGATGTGCAGGCTTCTGTCTAGTGCGCATCCGCACTAGTGGGTCGTGCTAAAGTGGCTCCAGTGGAACACTGCTGGACTTTCAGAATTTGGTCCAGGACATCTTACTTTTTTATTTTGGGAGGCCTGGGCCACCTAGAGGCAAAAGATGCTGATAGACCTGCAACTGAATGTGTTGCTGGGAACCAGATAAATCTCAGAACATCTGAAAAAGTGCAGTGAGCATGTGTAAAACGTCAGTCGGTGGCATCTTTTCATGGCATCTTTTTGCAGGGATCACCGTAGCTTTTGTTCACTGTACAAATCTGGGACTTTTGTAACTGATGGAGTGTGTGGCTGTTTTAGAGATGCAATGCCTAAGTATTCACCTCCATTGTTTATATTTTTGTCATGAGCTCCCCAGCCCTCGAGGCGACTTCTTTTTTCCTGATAAACCAGAAAATCTCTTGAATTGCAGGATGATGTATGGAGAAATACAGGAGTTCAGTCTTGCTCATCAAGTGCTCATGCCAGCACTGAACAATTATGAGATGTGACGTAAGCAATGAATGTTTATAACCAAAGCCTGTAATTGTTGAGTATCGGTGTCACTCCCACATAATGACTATGCATTACAACAAATCTTATAGACCCAAACCCTACGGAATAAGGGTGTAGTGCTAGATTGGGGTTCCTCAGAGAAATATAATCCACTTGACCTTTGGTTTTGCAGTTCATGGATATCTGCAGAAACTCTTGATAGCATTATTCACCCTATTATGTCTCATTGGGTGTATTTTGTTCTTGTTGTGAGGCAGTGTAGCCTGTTGGTTAGAGTGCAGAATTGAAAACCAGGAGGTCACAGGTTCAGTTTACAATTCAGCTACTTACACACTGTAACACCATGGGCAAATCACAGGCTCTCCATGTGCATTAGTCCTCAGAGCTGTAAAATTGGTAGGAGTAGGAGCCCACTAAAGGTAAGGTGCTGCGTCTTACCTGGACTGTCCTCAGTAAGTAAAGCTGATGGATAACTTTCCAACTAGCATTTTAAATACATATTGTAATTTTTAGAAATACTTTATTTCAGTTTTTTTTTGTTTTTGTTTTTTAAATCAGTAATTTTTTTCCCCCTTTCTATCCCAGGCAGTTGGCTCCCTTGGAGTTCCAAGGTATCCCTTGGACCCTATGCTCCTGCCAATGACACCGCTGGACCTCCATGGAACCTTGGTTTAGCAACCAGGTGGGGTCATGGTAGGGGTGTCAGGGTCCGGATGTTACTGGCATCTGTCATCTGCAGATGCCTTTTTCACTATTTTCTATCCCCCGTTTTCCTTTTCTTGTTTTTTCCCCTCTTTCTTTTTACGCTCTTTCTACCTTCTGCAGCTGCCTAATGTCATGTAGCCATGGCTTTAACCCCCAGGTGGGAAGCTGAGGGATGACCACCCCAAAACCCTTGTTGTATCCGACAATGTGGTGGCAGGCGGCGCGGGGTCCAGATGCACTGGGGCCTGTCATCTGCTGCTGCTAGTGCCATTGTCTTCCTTTTTCTCCCATCCCCCGGGACATATCTGTACAGTGAACTCAGTGCAGGAGCACATATGTCAGTGTGCTGATCCAGAGCTCAGCAGATGTCCCCCATTCCCACCATGTCTCTACTAGGCTTCCATATATGGTCACCTAGGTGGCAGCACAGCAGTGGTAGCAGTTCCCCTCCCTCCTCAGAGGATTAGTGCGTTCTGTGGGAAGCTGACTCCCTTCGCTGGCCCCAGATGACCCAGGCTTATTCTGAACCAGATGCTGGTATCCTCCTCAGAGGATCAGAGCTTCCTGTGGGAAGCTGAATCTCCCTTGCTGGCCTCCGACGACCCAGGCTCATTCCGAACCGGACACTGGCATCCTCATCAGAGGATTAGAGCATCCTGTGAGAAGCTGAATCCCCCTTGCTGGCCCTCGATGACCCAGGCTCATTCTGAATCGGACGCTGGTATCCTGCTCCGAGGATCAGAGCATCCTGTGGGTAGCTGAATCCCTCTGGCTGGTCCCAGATGACCCAGGTTAATTCCGAACTGGACGCTGGCATCCTCATTTCAGGATTAGCGTGTCCTGTGGGAAGCTGAATTTCCCTGGCTGGTCCCTGACAACCCAGGCTCATTCCGAACCAGACACTGGCATCCTCCTCAGAGGAATATAGCGTCCTGTGGGAAGCTGAATCCCCTGGCTGGCCCCAGACGACCTAGGCTTATTCTGAACCAGATGCTGGCATCCTCATCCAAGGACTAGAGTGTCCTGTGGGAAGCTGAATCCCCCTTGCTGGCCCCCGAAGACCCAGGCTCATTCCGAACTGGACACTGGCATCCTTATCAGAGGATTAGAGCGTTCTCTGGGAAGCTGAATCCCCCTGGCTGGCCCCCGACGACCCAGGTTCATTCTGAACCGGATGCTGGTATCCTCATCAGAGGATTAGAATGTCCTGTGGGAAGCTGAATCCCCCTTGCTGGTCCCCGATGACCCAGGCTCATTGTGAACCAGACACTGGCATTGCAAGTGGTAGCTCTACCGCTGTGCCAGTATGTCCAGGGCTCTCAGGGACGTTGATACCCGTGTTCTTTATGCACGTTTTGTGCGTCGGGACGCTCGGCCACCAAGCCCCAGGAGTCACTTTAGAGAGCTGCGCCTCTGCGCTAGCACTGCTTGTACTGTAATATTCTGTAGGGCACGGGGGGGAGGGCATGCTCCATTCAAAGTGCCTGCAATAGAAACTAATGCAGCACGCCCCCCACGCTATACAGAATATTACAGTACAAGCAGTGCTGGTGCGGGGGCGCGGTTCCCATGTATTTGAATGGGGACCTCTGGAAATCTTCCGGGGACTTCCACTTTGGGCTGTGGCCCCCCCTCTTTTTTTTTTTTTTTTCTTTAGAGCTAGTCCTGGACACTCAAACAAAAAATCCTACTGAGAGCCAGCCCTGATGTCAGCCCCACGTGCAGGTTTTTTATTGTTTTTAGATATAGCATTTTCTCTGCCCTGGCTGTGGCAGGGCTATCAGCCTCTACCACCCCCACCCCACTGGCAGCTGCTTCCTCCAGGACCTACCTTAGTTACTACTGCAGATCCTCCCCACCCCCAAGCATAATCCAGTTTAGGTGGTCCTGGGTGGTTGGCACCGGTTAGGCAGCGAATCAACCTTCGTGATCTGGAGCCAGGTTTTTCCTGCTTTTCTTCCCTCCCCTCCAGGCAGCGTGCGTGCTTGTAGAGGCACACATGCATCAAACGCCTGCTGCCAGATGCTCCCAATTGAGATACACTGACAGCCCTGCCACCTCACCTCCACGTGGAGGCAGTCCAGGAGTAGTGCAGCATGTACCACCTCCCCAGGAGAGAAGACCTCTGGATGCTCGAGCCTCTCCCAACCCAGCCGATCTCAGTGACTCGAGTCTGTTCCGGGATCTCCAGTGTGGCAGTAGGCAAGGCATCATGCACCTCAGCCCTCCATGCCACTGGGCTGATTTACACGCAGTTTTTTTTTTTTTTTTAACCTTTCTTTATTAAATATATAATACCACCAAGAACACCAGCTTGTTACTCCGGCGCAGCCAGGTTTATATATAGATAGCCTCACAGTACAGTGTTCTTTAGTCTAAAAGTTCAGCAGTATAGGCATGATAAAACCACTGTTGTTGTTGTTTTAGTGACTGGTCTTGTACCCTCTTAGGTCGTGCCTGAATATAGGCATTTTATATCTAGTGCATCTACTTGGTTATTTAAAAAAATAAAATAAAAATAAGGCTGGCCCAGTGGCACTGAAGGTTGAGGCACTGGACCCCACACCTTGCGCCATGCTGGCGACCTGGGTTTGGGAATGAGCCCGGGCTGTCGGGGAGGGGGGGCAGTGGGGGAGGGAGCAGATTGAGCATCCAGGGGACAGCTCTCCTCTCCCGGGAGGAGAGGGGTTCCACTCCCACTGAATGACTGCTCCTAGATGGAGGCCTGGGGGAAGTGTGGATCTGTAGGATGCACAGAAGGGGAGGGTGCTGCAGGACTTCTGCGGATGTGTGTGCGCCTCCACGCACGCATGTCTGGCGTGTGCACCCCAGCAACGGGTATCGGGGAGAGAAATGGAGGAAAATGGATCCTCTGGCCACAGGATGAAGCCCGACCCACCGCAGGCTCCGCTCCTGGGCGGGGCAGGAAAGGTAAGCCTCGGTAATTCTGGGATGTCTGGGCTGTGTGGGGGGGGGTCAGTCTGAAGGGGCACCGGAGGACAGGAGCATAAATACAATATGGGGGGGAGTCCACATGTTCTATATTAATTACAGATGGTGTATGAATGCACCATGTTTTTTTTTTAATTAACTGTCTCAAGAACTGTAATGTTTTGTCTGTTGTGTTTATTGTTATATGTTTTTATCTTGAAAATTCACAACATTTTGATTATTTAAAAAAGTCCATGGCCCAGATATTCAAACTGCGCCATTCTGAGGCGCAAGCCCCTGCGCTGCTCAAAATAGTTGTGCAGGGGTGTGGCCGGGGCGATATTCAAAGGAGTTGCGCTATTGAGCAACTCCTTTGAATCACCCCCAGCAACCACTGCGCATGGCGCACTGATGTAACTTGCGCCACCGCAGTTGCCAGAGTTGAGCATTAAACTTATGTGGCTAGATACCATTGCGCCATGCGCAAATTTCCGATATTCAAAAGGTGACATGCAAATGGAACCATAATTTATGCAAGGTGCAGAGGGGGGCCATTTGCATCTATTTATGGCCCCATTTCAAACACCATGAAGTCTTGCTATATTATGACTTAAGGCAGTTAGCCACAGCACTTGAACTGCCCCGGAGAGGAAACAGTTAACTCCAGGGAGACTGGAGTTCTAAAGCGCGAGAGCACTATGCCAAAGCTCTATCTGGCAAGTTTCAAATGAAACTGTCAGATTCTTTACTCCGCTTCACTGAACAGTCGCTCCGGAGATCAGCTCCTTCAGCTCGGTTCATTTCTCGGTTCAAGCGAGTATTTTCGGTTCATTTGAACCGCCAAAAAGTATTTATTTTACCGCATTTCGGTTCAGAGCTCTATCTGGTAAACCGTAAGTACAGGATTTAAAGTCTGTGGGGAAAATTAATTATCGGTTCGGTTTTGAACCGATCAGTTTGCTAAAATAAGCATTTCTATTCATATTTTGAGCTTTTTAGAGTGCGGTTCCCGGTTCTTATTGGTTCTAAAAAAACCTATACTTTTGGGTTTTTTTTCAAATACCCATGACACGGTTAGGAACCGATAAGGGTGTCTTGCCTGGCACTGCCATCAAAAGGGCAAGTTTTTGGATAGGCTGGCATTATGTCTGAGAAACCCAAAAGAAAAACCGGGCCCACTGGGTTTCAACACTGTGATGTCTGTGGGGAAGCCTTTGCCAGGGCTGACTCACACACCACTTGTGTTTATTGTCTGGGGGCTGACCACCTCCTGTCAGACTGCCAGGTGTGTAAAAATTTCCCTGCAGCCACCCTGGAGAAGAGATTGGGCCGGCTCAGGGAACGAGAGGCCAAAAAGTCCACTGACCCGGATGGCCAGCCCGGTCCAGCACCCACTGGACCAGAGGGAGTGCCCTCTGACCAGGGCGAGACTTCCTCGGCCAAAAGGAAGGCTGGTTCAGAGGAACCAGTCCCAGTAAAAGACAAAGAAATCAGCAGGTCTGGAGTCCAAAATTGTCTCTCCAACTGCTGCAGAGATAGCTAAAGCCATACAGATTGTCCAGTCACTGTCTCAGGGACCTGTCAGACCACCAACAGCTAGCAAAAGGTTGGTTCGTTCAGTTCCAGTGGTTCAAGAGTATGATGTTGAGGAATTTTATGAACCACAGAGGAGGAGGAGGAATTTGATCATTATATATGTGGCTGGGAGGGTCTGGACGTGCCCATTGAACGGACATTTCTCCAGACAGACCTTTAGAATCTCCCCATGCTGTCTGAGTCCCTTCTCATTTTATGTTTTATAAAAAGTTGCAGAAACCCTCCAGCTTTTTTAGAAGAGGCTGTGGATGAGCAAGAGGAGCCTGATTATGTAGAAATGATGGATATACTAGAGTCTAGGAGGTTGTCTATTCCTTTGCATAAGTCATTTAGGAAGCAAACAACAAAGATTTTAAAATCCTCATTCTGTCCCTCCTGTAGATAAAAAATGGACAGAAGGTATACTTTGTCAGGCCCTGATACAGACTTCCTCACTGAGCAGTGTAATCATGTAGGTGTGGTACAAGCTGCAGCCTGTGACAAGCTAATATTCCCTGGCCTCACATCCTCCTGATAAGATTCCAGGAAGATTGATGCCATGGCGAAAAAAACAATATATGGCAGCTTCTTTGGGACTCAGGCAGGCAAATTATATGGCTTATGTGGCTAGATATCAGAAATCTAGATGGGACACAGTATGCAGGTTAGCCAAGGAGGCCCATGGCCAGCTGGCTAGTGAGTTGGAACAGGTGGCTGCTGATGGCATTGAAGCCTCTAAAGTTCAATTTCATACTGCTGTTGATGTTAATGATGTTTCCTCTAGGGTCATGGCCACTTCTGTAGCTTTCTCAGAGGTTGGCATGGCTCAGATGCACTAATCTGTCCCAAGATACTCAGTCAAAGGCTATGGATTTTCCTGTAGGGAAATTCTCTGTTTGGGGAACAAACAGAAAATTATATGAAAAGATGGATGAATACAGAACTACCTACAAAAGTGCATGAGGCCAAGGAGAGGCATGCCACTCCACAAAGGCACGCCTCCCAGAGGTAGGGGAGGCCTTTCCACAGGCCTTTTACAATCTCAAGCCTCCTCTGCGCTTGCACAGAGGGGTTTCTTCAGAGGCAGAGGTAGACGGGGCACAAGTAAACCGTCCCTCTCCCCTCAGCCTAAGGCTGCTGCCAAGCAGGCACCCTGATGGGGTGCCCAGGGCCGATTCTCCTGTACCGTTGGGGGGCAGGTTGGCTTATTTCAGCCAGAACTGGCTGTTCCTAACTTCGAACAGATGGGTTCTGGAGGTAGTAAGCCAGGGTCTGGTTCTCAGCTTCAAACAGTTTCCAAAAATGAGAGCCAGACCTGCAAATCCTTCAGAAGCCCTTGCTTTGGAAGCAGAGGTTTCTTCTCTTCTAGACTGCAAAGCAGTGGAAAGGGTCCCTCCTTGCCACCAGGGCAAGGGGCTGTACTCAAGATACTTTCTTACCCCAAAAAAGACAGGAGAATGGCGGCCCATTCTAGATTTAAGGTACCTGAACAAGCATCTTTTGAAACCAAAGTTCAGAATGTTAACTCTGGCAATGATTTTGCCTTCCCTAAGGCCAGGGGACTGGCTAGCTTCCCTGGACCTCAAGGATGCCTATTTTCATGTCCTGATCAGGCCTTCTCACCGAAAGTACCTCAGGTTCGAACTGCCCTCAGGCCACTACCAGTTCAGAGCAATGCCCTTCGGCCTTACCTCTGCTCCAAGGGTATTCACAAAATGTCTAGCTGTGGTAGTGGCTCATTTAAGAAGGCAAGGGTTGCTGTGTTTCTTTACCTGGACGACTGGCTCATAGTGAGTCAGTCTCCAGATCAGGTAAAATCCCACTTGCAAGTCACCCAGCAGCTTCTCACTTCCTGGGATTCCTGCTGAATTTACCAAAGTCAGTTCTGGAACCAGTTCAGGTACTAACTTTCTAGGTGCAGAATTGAACACAGAGTTAGCCAGGCATTTCTCCCCTCGAAAGGGTAGACAGACTCATTGCCCTGGCATCCTCCTTTACCCTGCGGGTCTCTCGACCAGCAAGGCATTTTCTGCAACTCCTAGGGCACATGGCTGCTTCCACAGCTGTTGTGCAAGGAGCAAGATTCCAGATGAGGGACATTCAGTTCCATTTGAGGGCCTATTGGTCTCAAAGGAGGGACCCCTTACCAAATTAGTCCCAGTGACCCAAACTTTGATCCTGGCTCTCCAGTGGTGGCAGGATCAAAGCAATCTAACACAAGGGGTTCCCTTCATTCCCGTTTCCCACTCCCTCACCCTCACCACGGATGCCTCCCTGCTAGGGTGGGGGGCTCACTTGGGCGACCTTTCCACTCAGGGAGTGTGGTCCCCTCAGGAATCTCTGCTCCACATCAATCTTTTGGAACTCAGAGCTGTCTTTTTAGCTCTTCAGGTTTTTTCAGCTTCTGTCCAGAACAAAGTAGTTCAAGTCAGGACAGACAACACCACAACAATGTGGTACATCAACAAGCAAGGGGGCACTCGGTCATCAGCCTTGTGCACCGAAGCAATGAAGTTGTGGTCTCTGGCTTACTCCCTGAACACCTCCCTGATAGCAGTTCACCTTCCAGGAAGGACAATGTCCTGGCGGATGCCTCAGCAGGATTTCTCAGGGCCATCACGAATGGGCTCTGAACTCAGGTGCTGGGGTCGGTCTTTGCCAGATGGGGCACCCTCAGATAGATCTTTTCGCAGCCCCAGACAACCACCAACTTCCTCTATTTTGTTGCAGGCCTCCAGTGCTGGGCTCAGTCCTCTGGACGCTTTTCTTTGGATTGGAAGGGGAAGTTCCTATATGCCTTTCCCCTTCCCTCTTCTCTTCAGGGTATTAGTAAAATCAGATCTCAGCCCTGCAAAGTGATTCTGATTGCTCCAGATTGGGCCAGACAGCCTGGTACCCTCTGCTTCTGTCCCTGACAGTTCACCCTGCCCTGAGCTTGCCCAGAGTCCACGACTTGCTGGCCTGTGCACAGGGAGAGTGTGGTATCCGGACCTCAAATCCTCCATCTCAAGGCTTGGCTCTTGAGGAGTTAGAATTTGCTGATTTACACCTTTCCCAAGGTGTCTCTGATATTTTAAAGGCTTCAAGGAAGCTCTTCCACTAGGGCCACTTACAATTCTAAGTGGAAGAGGTTTTCCATCTGGTGTTCTGAGAAACAAATTGTCCCAGAATCTGCTGATTTGCCCATTTTACTGGACTATTTGGTCCATTTAAATTCCTTAGGCCTTAGGCCAGCTACCTTAAAGGTTCATCTGGCAGCTGTCTCTGCTTTTGTATCAGCAGGGAAGCCTGCTTCTCTTTCCTCTCATCCTGTGTTTTCCAAGTTTTTTAAGGGGTTACTTCACACTAACCCTTCTTTTCGGGAACCAGCTCCTGCCTGGGACCTGAATGTTTGCATTGCTCAGTTAATGCAACCCCCCTTTGAGCCTCTGTCTTCAGCAGATCTCAAGTTTCTAACTTGGAAAACTGTTTTTCTAGTGGCTATTACTTCTGCCAGACGCATAAGTGAATTACAAGCCCTGTCAGTGGAAAAAGATTTTATATCTTTTCACAGAGATAAGGTAGTCCTCAGGACTAACAGAAAGTTTTTGCCTAAAGTGGTTTCAGATTTCATTCTGAAACAATCCATCTCTTCCAGTTTTTTTCACTGAGCATTCTTCCTCGGGTGAGAGAGACTGCACAGTTTAGACGCCAAAAGAGCTTTAAGCTACTATTTGAACGCACCAAGGGTCACAGGTTCAATCCTCCAACTCTTCCTTACCTATGGCGAGGTTGGCAAAGGAAACCTGCCACTAAGAGGACAGTTGCAAGGTGGATTGTCTCTTGTATCCAATTTGTTACCAAAAACTAGGTAGAGAACCCCTCAGGACTGAGGGCTCACTCCACCAGGGGTACAGCTGCATCTCTAGCGGCTGCTAGAGATATTCTATTCTGGAAATCTGTCAAGCTGCTACTTGAAAACAGTTCACACTTTACCAAGCATTATTCCCTGGATGTCCAGTCCAGGAGAGATGCTCGTTTTGGCACAGCTGTGCTTCAGAGCCTATTTCCTAAGTAGGTTCTGACCTCCTCCATGGAGGTACCGCTTGTATCTATAAGTAACATAATATAGCAAGACTTTATGGTGTTTGAAGAAAAAATTACTCACCTTAGTAATTGCTTTTCTTCTCATGGAGTCTTGCTATTATGACCACCCCCAACCTGCCCCTCTCAGAACTTCTACTTGGGTAGGGTTGGCAAATTAATGAAGCACTGTGTCATGCCATTTTAGTTCTTCCTTTCCCTTTTTATTAGGTTAGGAACTAGGTATTTCTGTTTTTAGTATATATGGCTCCTTCCGGACTTGAGTCTTTTGGGAAGGGTCTAATAGTGCTTGTTAGGGGTGAAACTAATAATATTATTATCATTGTTATTATTATTATTGCTCTTGTTGTTGTTGTGTTTGCTGTTGTTATTCCTACTAGTAGGTAGCCACTTGGCTAGTGTAGAGCTTCCACACAGACTTGCTGCTTAGTATTAGCTTGTAAAGATCTGACAGGTTCATTTGAAACTTGCCAGATAGAGCTTTGGCAGCTAGCTCTCTCGCTTAGAACTCCAGTCTCCTGGAGTTAACTGTTTCCTCCGGGCAGTTCAAGTGCTGTGGCTAACTGCCTTAAGTCATAATACAGCAAGACTCCATGAGAAGAAAAGCAATTACTAAGGTGAGTAATTTTTTCTTGCATGCCATTAGCATGTAGGTGCTCCGATCCCCGAGGACTTGCGCCTGGCTGCCGCAAGCCAGGCAGCAGCCGTTGGAGACCGACGCACCGCAGCCCGATCGCCGGGCAGTATTTCTGTGTATACATCTCCCTCACACAGATCCGAAGCGTCGACGCAGGCAGAAAGAGTCATGACTTTCATTTTTTCGCGCCATCGCGCATGCAGATACTCACTTTCTGATCGCTGGCACAAAGTATCGTTCGTTGTCTTCGCTGGCAGAACGCAGACCCTCGCAGTTCGATCTGGCAGAATGAAGCCTCTGCCCGGAATCTTTCTGTGGTCCACGGCTTCGATCGGCAGAATGTTGTTACAACTCTCCCCAAATATCTCTGGTGTTTTCCCCCACCATCGGGCCCTCCACCCTGTCCCCGCAGCCGGGCGGCTGTAGCATCCCACCCGCCTCGCCGCCCGCCGATTGATCAGCCTCGGGTAGGGCTGCAAGCCCATTGCAGAGCTACAGCCAATGGGTGTGCAGCCCATACCGCATATGACAGTCGGGGCGCAGGCGGTGGATGCTGCCACCCGCTGCCGCCGGGGAGCGGGGGAGGCTTCGTGGGTGGTGGGCGACACTAGACACCAGGGAGATGTTTGGGGGTTGTAATTTGACATTCTGCCCACTATCGGGCATTATGGTCCACTGACCACCAGGGAGATATTCGTTGGGGCTTTATATTCTGCCCGGGATCGGGCACTGGGGTTGATATCGCTCTGCCCGCGATCGGGCTTCGGGAGATGTGGGGCTGGGGGTTCATGTTATTTATTGCCCGCGATCGGGCTTCGGGAGATGTGGGCGGGGTGTTCATGTTACTTTATTGCCCGCGATCGGGCTTCGGAGATGTGTGGGGGGTTCATGTTACTTTATGCCCGCAATCGGGCTGGTGGGGGGGCACAGGGACCGAGCTGGGGGCCAGCCAGGGGTGGCAGCTGCTGTGTTGCGCCCTGCAATACAGCAGCTCACCTGTGGGTGGCCCTCAACTTGATCCTTTTTTGGCTCAAGGTTGTGCAGGCGCAGTTTGGGGGTTGCGCATGCACAACTCTGCACAACACGACTGAATATCGGGTTGCTCAGTTTATGCATGGTTCCTCCCCCTCCTGTTGAGCATGCATTCATTTGCATTGCGCTGTTGCGCAACCTGTTGTCAGTGGCGTAACTGCTCTCCCGCTGAATACTGCAGAATGGTGCACGTAGATTCTATGCTGTTTAAACTTGTTGCGCATTGCACAACCTTTGAATATCTGGGCCCATGTGTCATTAGTCCGCTGTCTACTTGTATGCACAGTCTCATTGCCAGAAATTACAGTTCAGTGACAACAAAAGTACAAAACAGGAATGATCAAAAATGAAATTCATGTAGGAGAAAAACACAGTATTAATAATACAGCAGAGAGGCAGTCGAAAAACACGGTATAAGAAATCTGTAGTGGGTGAAATTTTGATTTGTGACAAAGGAGAATAAAACTGAGGAATCAAATGAAGGCCGGAACCAGGGAAGATTTATTCAAAATGTTTGTGTAGCAGTTGATGTGACAAAAAATTGGCAGTAGGAAAAATGTGCGACAGTCTTATATATGTCAGAAAAGACTTGCCTGCTTCTGTTTGAGGCTAAGAAACTTGCTATACTGCAGAGAACAAACCAGAACGCATTTGAGGAGCTGGGAACATGGTAAGACATAATATTGTTGGGGACTTGTTAGGAAGGTAAGCTATGCTTTCTACAGAAAGTTTCATTTTTTCTTATTGGCATGAAGAAGAGAATTGCAGGATTCCATTAAAGTGTAGTAATTTCATAACCAGAGGGGGTGAATTACAATTGAAGTTGCTTGATTCCTGTGCTTGAGACCTAGGATTTGGAAGGATATTTGTGCAACATTTTAGAAGTGTCCTACTGGCTGAGGAGTGAGTTTATTTTTATCCCTGGACTCAGCAGAGTGGTTTGTGTAGGAGCACTGATCTAGTAAATTGTGGTGTTGGTTGAATTACTGTAAAGGGCAGTACTCACCAGGGTAGTGGAGCAGTGGTGTATTTGATTGTTTCAAACAGTCACCAGTGGTTGTGGCATTTTCTTTATAGCCAAGGTTCTGACATCACTTCCTCAACAGGTCTTGGGGTAGAACTGTCATATTCTTAATAACCCAGCACAGTGCATAAAGGGTAAGTACACACCAAAAAAAAAAAGAGATATTTTATATATTATTCATTGTATATTATAAGGGAGAGGGACATGTGGGGAGTGGTGCAATGCACTGGCTGTGGGGCAGCAGTTTTCCAGGAGAAATTCTGGAACCTGCGTTGCTGCCCTATTTGCAGGCAACTGTCAGCTCTGAGGGAGGAGGTTGCCCACCTCCAGGCTGAACTGGCAAGGACTAAGGAGGCCTCCCCCACCGAAAGAGCACCAGTTCCACAACCACTGCCTCAGAGGTTGCCAAGTGTGAAGAGCAGTTGGACCACAGTAGGTTCTGGGAGGGTGAGGGTGGTGGAAGAGAGGCGTAGCCCCCTAGTTGTACCTCTACACAAATCATATGTCAGTCTGGCAAATCAAGGTTCCTCTATGATGACACCCTCAGTGGAGACCAAGAAGAATGCTGGGGACATCCACAAGGGAGACCCACAAAAGGGTGGCAGGGGACACCACAGGGGAAGGAAACAGCTTCTGATAGGGGACTCATTTCTTAGGGGTGTAGACCTGGGGAAGGGAGAGGAGAGGGAAGTAAGGTGCCTGCCTGGTGCCATGGCTTGGAGGGACAGGAAGCAAATCCTCAGGATTGCAGAAGCAGCTTCACAGGAGAGGGAACTAGATAGCATTGTCCACCTTGGGACAAATGACCTAGCTAGGCATGAGATCAGTGCAGTGCAGGATGAATTTGTGGAGTTGGGGAGGGGCCTCATACAGGTAGCAAGCACGGTAACCTTTTCAGAAGTGCTGCCAGTCTATGGAAACGGTGAGGCTAGGATACTGTACACCATGCAATTTAATTAATGGTTGCAAAACTGGTGCAGAGCACAGGGCTTTGGCTTCATTGGGGACTGGGGGTCCACCTGGAGAGATGAAAGTCTATACTAGCATGATGGTCTGCATCTGTCCAGGAAGGGAAACAAGCTCCTAGGTGACGGGTTTAAATGCTTCCTTGGCAAGCTTTTAAACTAGCCAAGGGGGGAGGTGCTGATAGGAAGCAGGAATGTTCAAGCCTCCCGCCACAAAACATGGCAGGTAGTAGGGTAAACGCTGAGGTACAGAGCTTGACAGAGGGCAGGACAGGGGTAAATGGAAAATAGACGAGGGCAATAAGAGCAGGGATGGGGTAAAAGGATAAAGCCAACATTAAATGGAGGGCAAGGAGTACCAATGCCCGTAGTCTGGGAAACAAGCTTCCTGAGCTAGTAGCCCTAATGGAAGAGGAACACTTGGATATTGTGGCAGTCACAGAAACATTGTACACGGAGAACCATGACTGGGATGTCAACATACCAGGGTACACAATCTACAGAAGGGACAGGGAGGGTAAAAGAGGAGGTAGAGTAGCTCTCTACATAAGGGAAGGGATCAAAGCTACAGAACTAAAAGTAAAGGGGGAGGACAAGAGGCACTCTGGGTCACCTTGGAGACAGGGAATGGCATCACAATCTGCACAGAGGTTGTATACAGACTCCCGTCTCAAGGGAAGGAAATGGACAAGAAAATGATAGAGGGCATTCTCAAAATGGCTGAAAAAGGGGAGATACTGTTGATGGGGGACCTGAATATGCCAGATGTTAACTGGACGACATGGACTGCAGCCACATCCAAGAGCAGGGTCATTCTCAATGCCCTTCAGGGGGCATGCCTTAGACAGCTAGTGGTGGAACCCACTCGGGAGGGAGCAATATGAGACCTGGTACTCTCAAATGGAGAGAGGATCACAAATTTAGAAGTCTGTAGACATCTGGGAACAAGCGACCACTGCACAGTGTGCTTCACAATAAACACAACCGTGGAGATAAGCCATACAAAGACAAGGATACAGGACTTTAGAAGGGCTGACTTTGGCATAATGGGTGAATACCTGAGGAATGCATTAGCAAATGGCCAGAAAGGAGGGGTGGAAGGACAATGGAGAGAAATCAAAACTGCCATCATGGAGGCAACAAGCTTTTGTGTGAAACAAATAAAGAAAACAAAGCGGAATAAAAAAACACTATGGTTCTCAAAAGAGGTGTCAGGGAAGGTTAAGGAGAAAAAGGCTGCATTCAAAAAGTATAAGGAATCACAGAAGGAGCACGACAGGGAACTGTATCAATTAAAGCAGAAAGAAGTGGGGAAGGCAGTCAGAAAAGCAAAGGCCCAAACCGAGGGAAAGATAGCCAACTCAGTTAAGAAGGGGGATAAAACCTTTTATAGGTACATTAGGGAGCATAGAAAGGTTAAGGGAGGGATAGTGAAGATTAATAAAGGAGAGGGGAGGTGGGCAGAGGGAGACAGTGAAAAGGCAGAGATACTGAATGAATACTTTTGCTCAGTATTCACAAAAGAAGAAGAGGAGGCATTAAGTAAACCAAACAGTAGAAGCACTCTGGGTAGTGGGTTTGACGCCAGTCTATTTACAGAACAAAGAGTCTTGAAAGAACTCCTAAAACTCAAGGTGGACAAAGCAATGGGGCCTGATGGGATTCACCCTAGAATCCTAAAAGAACTAAGGGAGGACCTAGTGACACCACTGACCACACTTTTTAACAAATCATGGGAGGATGGGGTGGTACCTGAGGACTGGAGGAGGGCAGATGTGACTCCCCTTACAAAAGTTGGAGCAAAGCAGAAGCAGGAAACTACAGGCCTGTTAGTTTGACCTCAGTGGTGGGGAGAATGATGGAATCACTTCTGAAAGGAAGAATTGTTGAGTACCTAGGGGCCAGCGGCACACAGGACCCAAAGCAGCATGGATTCACAGCAGGAAGGTCATGTCAGATGAATCTAATCGATTTCTTTGACTGGGTGACCAAAGTAATAGACCAGGGAGGGTTGTGGATATGGCCTACCTAGATTTAGCAAGGCATTTGACAGAGTCCCACACAAAGATTAATAATCAAGTTATCCAGCCTGGGAGTGGGTCCCAGGGTGGTAGCCTGGGTAGCAAACTGGCTGCAACAGACAGAGAACGATAGTGAATGGAAACAGTCTGAAGAAAGGGGTTACTAGTGGAGTACCTCAGGGCTTAGTATTGGGTCCAGTCCTCTTTAACGCCTTTATAGGTGACATTGCAGAGGGTCTGGAAGGAAAGGTATGCCTCTTTGCAGGTAACACAAAGATCTGTAACAGAGTTGATACACGGGGGTAGAAAAGATGAGAAGGGACTTGGCAAGGTTGGAGGAATGGTCAGACATATGGCAACTTAGATTCAGTGCAAAGTAATGCACCTGGGAAATAAAAATCCAGGAGAAGAGTACACAATAGCAGGGGAGGTACTAACAACAACAATAATGGAAAGGGACCTGGGAGTAGTCATATCAGATGACCTAAAGGTGGGTAAGCAATGTGAGAAGTCGGTAAGGAGAGCCAGGGGGATACTGGGATGCACAGGGAGGGGCATCACAAGTAGAAAAAGGGAAGTGGTTATCCCTCTGTACAGACAGTTGGTGAGACCCCATCTAGAGTACTGGGTGCAGTTTTGGAGACCTCATCTACGCAAGGACATAGACAGGATAGAAGCAGTCCAGAGGAGGGCAACTAAAATGGTGCAGGGTCTACATCACAAACCATATGAAGAGCGACTGAGAGAGCTTAATATGTATACCCTTGATGAAAGGAGGGACGGGGGGACATGATGGAAACTTTTAAGTACCTCAGTGGAATCAACAAAGTCCAGGAGGGTAGCATCTTTCAGAAAGAGATGTGTAAGAACAAGAGGGCACACCCTAAAGATAGAGGGGGACTGCCTGGGTAATGTGAGGAAATTTTTTCATGGAGAGAGTGGTGGATGCATGGAACCGCCTTCCTGGAGAGGTTGTGGGGTCTAAAACAGTGGGGAATTCAAACATGCATGGACAGACATAAGGCAATTATAGGGGGTTGCAGGAAGTAGGCTGTTGGTTAACTAGAATCTGCAGTTTATCCATTAGGTAGGGAAATGGGCAGACTGGGTGGGCCAAGTGGTCCTTATCTGCCATCAAAGTCAATGTTTCTATGTTTCTATAACTTAATCGTCTGTAATACCACTTTTGGATGAAAGTAGACACTTTGCAAGTGTAAGTCATGTCCAAGTAGAATTCTTCTTGTGCCATTTATGTCTGCTGGGCATGCCTGAGTAACTCTCCCTGTGTTATTTGTTCCTGGGTTGTAATCCTGAGTATAATTCTCCTTACGTCATTCGTGTGCTAGGAGCATTTTTTTTGTTTGTTTTGCAAATGTCATTTTTATTCAACATTTTCAAAGTTTGCATCATCCATAAGTGTAACGATAAGCAGTACATACAAATCGTGTGCAATCACAATTCAGAACTACTTCAAAACATTCTGGGCCTAGAGGGTAATGGTATTAATTATGTCCTCCACCCCCAAAGGCACAGTGTTGGGGGGGAGGGTGCGTAGAAGTAAATGTAACTTAAACCCAGGATCAGTTTAAAGGCACCATGCGTGGTGGGAGTGGGAGTCACAGGGACTGGGACACGAGCCTCGGGTTAAACAAGACCTGCCACCATGCTAGCCTTGCACAGAAAAACCACTAGGTATAGCTCCCATGAACTGATGGTGTCATTAGGCTCTCCTACATTAGGAAGAGGAGAGGGCTGCGCCTCGTTCCCATGTGAACATCAAGGGACAAAGTCTGGATCTTTAGTCATCACAGCAAGATCCACGCACTCTATCTTGAAGAGCAGAGTTCAGCCCTGTCATTCAAAGCGTGCATAACCCTCTCCATCCTATAAATCTGATTGACTATGGTTCTCCAAGTTTCCAAGGTTGGAACTCAAGGTGTAAGCCATGTCCCAGTGATTGCCTTCTATGCCATGGCAAACACAAGATACCTAAAAGGTAACAGGGGTGGGGGTCAGGCAGGCCATTCGGATTACACATAATAGAAACATCTCGGCAGACAAAGGCATTGGCCTGCTATGCAGCTCCTCTAGTTCCTCTTAGAGTGACACAAAAAGGGATGTAAAATGGGGCATGTCCACTTTATGTGGGTATGGTGGGCTTTAGTGTCCCCGCAGTGCTTCCAGCAGGTGGCATCCTTGGTTGTGTGGAATGGTCCGATACAGCAGGTAGTTGGAGAAAGAAAATGTACAGGTATTTAAGTTTATATATATGGCAGGTGTTCGGAGGAACCAAATCTGGTATTTCAGTGCATATTCTCTTGTGCAGTGTTTAGTTGTGATTGGCTGGTCAAGTACCTCCCTTCACCTCTGCAGCACATATTCTATTGAGTGACCTGTAGTGTCTATTAGGGCCTTATATTTAAAAAAAAAAAAAGGCAGACCATGTGCCCTGTATCACCGGTTCATGGGCTGGCAGTATAGCCTAGAGGTTAGAGTAACGAGCTGTGAACATCCAGCAGACCAGACCTGAGTTTGATTCTCACAACTTTCACTTGTATACTGTGTGACTCTGAGCAAGTCACTTAACTGCCCAGTGCTCCCAGGTCACCCTTGAAAACAGACACTTGTGCCTAGTGGACCTTACCTGGTTACCAAAGACTAAAAAAAAAAAATATGTATTACGGAAACAAGGGAGGTAATTCTAGCAGGGTGGGACTCAGGGCAACATACCCTTGTTGGGAGAATATTCAAATAATGGTGGAATTGTAGCTATCTATACAACTCAGTCTGCCGGAGGCTGAACTCCTGTTGAGTGTCAGTAAAGGATTTGAAAGATGCCCCTGATATGAGCTGGTAAAAATATTGTAGTGAGTGGTGTTCCCACCAGTCTGGAAGGCTGGATCAATCGGGGCCGGCTGGAAGTGTTCCAGTAGGGCTATGGAACAAAGACTAAGGAAGGGAACTAAATGCAGTGCTCTTCGGATGGCTATCCAGATTGAGACTTGGTAGATGTCCAAGTTGCGTATCGAAATGATACATGGCAAGAAGGGCATGTCTTGCTATGCACTGCCTTGTGTCATTCACGCCTGGTGTGTGTGTGTCTGAATAGGATTCTTCGATGTTATTGCTAAAGTTTGTCGGGGGTGTCTTATTAGGGTTCACCTTTGGGCCATATGTGTCCAGGACAAGAGTGGAGGATCAGACTATGGTTCATCTTGTGTAATTCCTCTCTGTATGGGGACATGATTTAGTATGGTTTGTATGCTGTTGGGGGATATGTTTGAGTTTAATTCGCCTTCTGCCATTCATGCTTGGGGAACGTAGCTGAGTATTATTTCCCCTGGGCCATTCTTGTCCAGGGGAGCATGTCTGATTATGGTTTGCCTTACTATTGATGTTCTGACAATTAAGTCAGTGATGATACTTACTTCCAGTAGTCTTCATATGAAGTCCGAACTATCTGTTGTTTAATCTGACAGAAAATGGCCACCCAGGAGATAATGAGTTAACAAACGAAAGCATAGTTATTGATAAAACGTGTTTAATATATTGCTTTGTTTTGTAATTCATTTAAAAGTCTGCTATACTGATGATATACCCGTTCTCAACCCACCAGATGTGGTGTTGGACACGCTGTCAATAGCATCACCCAAGAGCAGGGCGATTCTGGACTCCTTTCATGAGGCCTTACTAAAACAGATGGTCAGGGAGCCAACTAGGGAGGGGATGGTGTTAGATGTACTATTATCGAATCAGGATAGGGTAGGGAACATATGGGTGGGGGAAAACCTTGGGACAAGAGACCATGGTACCATGCGGTTCACGGTACACACATATGACTAAACAGGACCAAGGTGAAGGTAGTAGACTTCAGACAAGCAGATTTTAAAAGGATGGGGGAATATGCTTGGCAGGCACTGGAAGGAGTGGGGGAACCAGAGAAGGTGGAGGACATGTGGAACTTAATAAAGAGGGCCATAGTAGGTGCTACAGACCCCTGTGCAAGGAGGGTGAACAAAAATAGGAGAAAGGGGAAGCCACTGTGGTTAAACAAGGATGTGAAAAGAAGTATCGGAGTCAAGAGAATAGCTTTCAGGAGGTTTAAAATGACACATTGGGAGGAGGCTTGGGAGGAATATCAGGCTAGACAGAGAAAGAGGTGGGCAGGGAGGTCAGGCGAGCAAAGGCAAGGACGGAGGAAAATATTGCCAAGGACGTCAAGAAGGGGGCAAGACCTTCTTTAGGTATATAGGAGAAAAGAGGAAGACAGAAGGGATTCACAGTCTAAAAAATAGGTCGGGAGAGAAGGTGGTGGGAGATCAGGAAAAAGGCGAACTGCGGAACAGGTATTTCTGTTCAGCATTCACGAAGGAAGAGGAATGTAAGGGGGGTAGCTCTAGGAGAGCACTGGTTGGAGAGGAAGGGGTGGACATGAGTCTGTTTCGGGAGGAGGAGATCCAGAGGCAACTCAAGGATTTGAAAGCGGACAAGGCCATAGGCCCAGATGGGGTGCATGCAAGGGAACTGAGTGATGTTCTGGCTGCTCCCTTGACAGCTCTGTTCAACAGCTCCTTAAGATCGGGGTGGTACCCAGTAATTGGAAGTGGGCAGATGTAGTACCTCTTCACGGGGCGAAGGAGGAGGTGGGAAATTACAGGTCAGTCAGCTTAAGATCAGTGGTTGGGAAGCCCATGGAAAAGCTGGTCAAAGTCAGAATCAGCAGTTACTTGGAGGCAAGTGGCCTCAAGGTCCCAAGGCAGCACGGTTTCACCGAGGGTAGATCCTGTCAAACGAACTTTGATAGGTTTTTATTGACTGGGTCACCAAGGTGGTGGATGTGGCCTTCCTTGATTTTAGAAAAGCGTTTGACTCGGTGCTGCACATGAGGCTATTACACAAAATGAGTTGCCTGGGGTTGGAAGCGGGAATAATAAAGTGGGTCAAAAACTGGTTGGAGGGCAGGACACACAGGGTATTGGTCAATGGGGCACCCTCAGAAGAATATGCGGTCATCAATGGGTTCCCCCAAGAGTCAGTACTGGGACCTGTTTTGTTTAATATCTTTATAGGGGATATAGCAGAGGGTCTGGAGGGGAGGATGAGTCTGTTCGCAGATGATGCAAAGGTCTGCAACAGAGTGGACATGCAGGAAGGGATAGTGACGATGTGTAGAGATCTAAATAGGTTGGAGAAATGGCCCAAGGAGTGGCAAATGGCATTCAGCACGGCAAAATGTAAGATTATGCACTTAGGCAGAAAAAGACGGGAAGGCTGAATACTGGATGGGGGTAGATCCCTGCAGGTTACAGAAGAGGAACGGGACTTGGGTATCATCATTTCACAGGACCTAAAGGTGGGGAAGCAATGTGGAGGCAAGAGCCAGCAGGATGTTGGGGTGCCCAGGGAGAGGACTATCAAGCAGAAGGCGAGAGGTCATAGTTCCCTTGTATACTAAGCTGGTCAGGCCACACTTGGAGTATGGGGTCCAGTTCTGGAGGCCGTACTTCAGGAAAGATGTGGAAAGGTTGGAATGTGTACAGAGGAGAGTGACAAAGATGATCAGAGGTCTCGATAAATTGCCATATGAGGGGAGGCTGAATGACCTAGGCATATTTTCACTGGAACAGAGGGAGAGGGGTGACATGATTGAGACATTCAGATACTTGAAGGGCTTAAGTAAAGTGCCGGTGGGGAGCCTGTTCCAGCTGAAAGAACGGCCAAGGGTGAGAGGACGTGAATTACAAATTAAGGGGGGAAATTTAGAGGCAACCAGAGGAAGTACTTCTTCACTTAGAGGGTGGTGGAAAAGTGGAATGGGCTGCTGAGGGGGTGGTAGGTGAGAAGACGGTAGGAGGGTTCAAGAGGTCATAGGATAAACACATGGGGTTGCTGAGAGGAGGGTGGACTATAGTTAAGACCTAGGTGGACACCTAGGCAGACTGGATGGGCCTGGGGGTCCTTTTCTGCTGTGAAATTCCTGTGTTCCTGTGCACTCTAAATGCCATCAGTGTAGCAACTTATTTTAAAGGGAAGCTGTCAACTACTAGTCCATTGGAAGCCCTATTGTTTAAGGTCACCACCAGTTCCAACTGATGAGAAGTACTCTTGTAAGATGGCATGCAGTCAGGTTTATTTCAGCAGCAGTCACGCATGCAGTCTCTACAGTGAGAGATGATTAGCTTTCAACCAGCAAATTAGATTTGTGAATAGTGTCACTTTAACCCAAGGAGGTTCTCATTTTCTTACCTGTGCTGTGGGCACTGTTGCTACATTAACACAATGGGTCCATGACAGGAATACTTCATGACACCTTAGGGAATTGTACAAGGTATGAAATATTTACGTGCACCAAGTTCTCCTCCTTGTGTTGTGATCTCAGGCAGGTGAGGCAGACGTTGACCATGGGTGATCTGATCACCTGCCTCAGTCTCAACTGATCAAGATGCATTGTTTTTCCCCACACTGTTAAATAATTCAAGAGTTAACACATTTGCTTGGAGAAGACTGGATGGTACCAGGGTCTTACGAAACCTTTCATCCCAAGGGTTGTATTTTGAATCTGGCCCATGTTGGTTATGGCCAGAATCGACGCCATTATCATTTGATGGCTTTTTGGTGGCCTATGTAGAAAGAGTTTATTTATTTGCTTTTGTTAACCAGGTAAGCACACTAGACAGCCAAGTGCCTATTTTCAGGTGCGACCCATTAACGACCCCAGTTAACTGAACATCTGTTAACATGGTCATGAGACGGGTCCCAGGACCCCTGATTTGTGTTTGAGACTCCTGTCTGAAGAGTAGCGGGTCTGTGAAACACCATTATTTTCACAATAATATGTTAAAATGTATTTTCCTACACATTTTCATATAAGTAAGGTATTGTTTTTTTTTTAGCTGTCATTCTTAGACCTTTGTGTTGGGACACTTGAAACTTTCGGGGCAGAATCTTCACAAACAAATGCTCTCAGTCCAGTTCCTAGAGGAAAGTGTCCTCCTCGGAAAACAATTTGCTCATTGGCTGCTGCTTTGGCAGGCTGTCTCATATGAAGGCAGGCATTGAATGGGCATGGAGCTTGAAGCACCCTCATTTGCAGTAGTTCATCCATGGAAAAAATCTGCACTGAGTAAACTACTATTTAAAAACATTTCATGATGTTTATATATTTTAACGTGTTCTAATATTGCAGCAGATGATGTCTGTGTATTTTAATGTGTTCTAAAATTTCAGTAGATGTAATACATATAATGCATTTTAATGTATTAACGGACTAATGTATTGTAACACAGTATATTGTCTATAACAACATTTACCACAATTATTGAGCACAAAGGGCCAGATATTCAAAACTTTGCCCTGGGGCAAAATTAGCCCTGCCGGCAAACTTAGCACGGACACAAAAGCTTGTTTATATTCAAAAGGAATAGCCCGGGGCAGACAGCTTCTGAATATAGCGTGTAAATGAAGCCAGGCAAACTGGGCTGGGAGTGCGGGGCAAACTTGGCCCTGGAATAAGACAGCTCTGAATATAGCAGCCAGGAAGTGCAAACCACAACAGCAACACAGTGCACAGCGACGTGAAGGCAGGTAGAGGTGAACTATGTGGCCAGTGTGTGTGCCAGCAAATGTGTGGATCCAGTACAGCTGCAGGCAGCAGTGCGTGTGAAAGTAACGGTGTGCAAAACTGTATAATATTCCCTAAACCGTTTTTGTGGCGCTAGCACGTTTGCACCGGTTTAGCACGGAACTAAGCGTTTGCCCGGGGCTAAACTTTGTCATAGTCAAAAGTGACATGCAGATGAGCCTACTTAGGTAGTCGCTGGGCAAACATCCAGATTAGAATCTCATTATGCCCTGATTTGCATGTAGTTTGCCCAGCGTTACTGCAGGGTCCCACAGCTCCACCTGTAGGTCAGTTTGGAAGTACAGGGGTTGGCCAGGTCTGCCCGCAGCTTCACCTGTAGGTCAGTCTGGCAGTGCATGATGGTAGCTGCAGGCTACATGTATACAGTACAGTATAGCATATTGTGCCCCAGGGGAGAACACAGCATAGGCACAGGTGGTGGTGCTGCATGCAACTGTCACACTGTAGGTCATGCAGCAGTGCACAGCAGACACTACAGTAGCAAGGGGGCCAGTAGTGTGCGGGACACAGCAATGCCTGTGGTGTTTAGGGCAGTAATGACCACTGCATTGTACACAGTGACAGGCCCAACTTGCAGGTGTTTACTGACAGTGGACATTACTGTTACGCTGTTTTGTGACCCACAGATGCTGCACCTCTGGCATGGGATGCTCACGGTGACATATACATGGCCAGCTGTGTGTGCTGTGGTGTTTGTACAGCTGTGCGGTATGTAGCTGGGGGGGCCCATACAATCAGACAGCAGGGGCAGAAATAAGGATTTGGCAGCCAAGAGCCAGGAATAGCTCCTGGGTGTCTGCATTTTCCAACTGACCAGGAACTACTCTGGAAAAATCAGGAGCTGAAGGTAAAATATATTAAAAACCTGACAAGATGCAGTGGTCAGCTAGGAGACAGTGTGGCAACTAGGAGGTACTAGTCTAGTGGTTAGAGCACTGGCTCAGGAAGAGAGATTGCAAGTTTTTAAACCCTATTAGAGCCAGATACTCACTGTGTGACCCAAGACACTCACCCACCCCATCCTCTAGTCCACCCAGCTGTGAAAATGAGTAGAAACTAGGGACCCCACTGAAAACAAGTTGTGGCATTTCAGAAGAACTAGTATTCCTGATAATAATGGCTGCCATGGGATGGTGGCGGTAACACTCATGAATTCTGTGCTTCCTCTGATTCTGTGGAGAGGGGTTAGGAGTTTGGGACACTCTACTTTTATGCCATTTTTGTAAGTACATGGTTTACTTTTGTGCAACAAACAAGTTACTGTAGCAATTTGCAGACACGGAGCAGGCAGCAGGGTAAATGTTTGCACTTGCAAAAACTGCATAAAAACGAAGTGTCTCTTTAACTATGTCCCTGATTGTTTTTTAAATCATAATGTAACTACAGTATTTCAGCTGCTGCTTAGGGTAGTTGGCTGTTATAATTCTTAACTGCAAAAGCTGCTCCTCTAGTATTCTGTTAATTAAACAGAGTAAATATTCAAACTCTTGCAAACTGTTAAAAAAAAAAAAAAAAAAAAAATACACGACCAGTTCCAGCAACATTCTGTAATGTCACGTAAATTAGGAATTGAGACACTAGCAGCTGCAAGCATAAAGTTTAAATACAGAGCGTGTTTTCTCAGTTTTCTGTACTTGTGACATGCCTTGCTCATACATTTTAACCCTACCCATCATGTTAGTCCCTTATATTACCATTCCCTTCTTTCTCCTGATCGCACGCTTTCCTTCTGTCTCTTAATCGCACAGAGTCTCAGTGGCTCACATTTCAGCTCTCCTTTTGCTCCGGTCACATTGCTCCCTTTCTGCCTAGACCATGCCCCGTTCTCCTCTTCTGCTTTCAGGGGATTGGCTCAGATTTCAAAATTGGGCATCGCTAACTGTGGAACTCAGATATTCCCGCTCTCCCTATGCTGCACAGAAACAAACACTGCAGAGAGGCAGGAGCTGCTTGTAGTGCTGCTGACTTGCCATTTCTTAAAGGGGCAGGCGCCAAGTACCTAAATACAAGCACGAATTGGCACTTAGCGCCCCCTTATTTCGGTCCCTGGACAGGCACACTGGTGTTGGGGTATTCCCAATACTGGTCCATGTGCACTGCATGATGTGTCCCAGCCTTGTGGCCGCACCCAGTCTGTGGCGCAGCCTGGCCACCCGTACACCCTTTTCTCAACACCCTCCATGCTCACAGTGCTGCATGTGTGTGCTGGCATCTGTTGGTGTCCACAGAAGGGTGGTCTGCAGGTATGTGCTGTATGGCCACACTGCCATGGTGTCCACTGGGGGTCAGGTCACCACTTACTGCTTGGCATGGCTGGGACTGATGGCAGATGATGGCATCATTGTGATATCATCAGTGAGCAGCATGTTTCCTCTGTCTGGCTTTTTCTATGTGTCATACTTATTTGTTAGGGTCATGCAAAACCATGCAAAAGCTGCACAATGTCGTGCAAAGCTGGACTGCCCAGGGTTAAGACTACCTTTTCCTGGGCAATATTGTATCTGCGTAGAAGTGTCGGCTAAGTCCTGCACAGAAACCACTTTGGCGTGGGCGCTTAGTCGCTGAATATAGCATCGGCCTGTATTCATGTTCAATTAGCCCCTTGCATACATTATGATTTTGCCTTGCGCTAATGCAGTTTGCGCATGCTATTTGGTCTTTTGAATATAGCGGACCTGCGCTAATCCCGCGCTAAATCTGCACAAACAGTGTGCACCCAGCGCAAAGTTTGAATATCTGGCCCAAGGTTTTTTAGCTAACTACACCTGGATTTAAACTTTAAAAAGTGCACATGATATCTCCCCCCCCCCGAGCCTGCTCCCTTCCAGCTTACACCCGTGCCCTCTTGTTGCCCCACCCTCCTTCCTTTGGAGCACCCTGACTGGGTCTCCTATATTGATCCTTTCATATACAGTATTTAAACACCTCTATCTTGTTCCCCCTGTCCCTCCTCTCCTCCAGGGTGTAAATGTCAAGCTCCTTGAGTTTCTCCACGTAGGTCGTCTGTCCAGGCCCCAGATCATTTTGGCTGTCCTCCTTTGGACCCTCTCTAGGAGTGTTATGTCCCTCTTTAAATGTGGTCTCCAAAACTGTACACAATACCTGAGGTGTGGCCTAACCAAGCAGTTGTACAGTGGAAGAATCACTTCCGACTTTCTGGAGGCAGTCCCCCTGGTGAAGCATCCCAGCATCCTGTTTGCCTTTGCTGCTGCCCTCCTGCAGGTCTCTGAGTTGTTCATTTTGATATCTACCACTCCCCCCAGGTCCCTCTCACCCTCTGTGACTTGAATCCTGTCTCCTCCCAGACTATACCCCTGTCCTGAATTTCTGACTCCCAGGTGCAGAACATCGAAATTTGGGTACCTGTAAATTTTCTTTCTCCGACAGCTGGTGTCCGGGCTTCACCACGCCCGGGCTGCACCTCCCGACGACAGCCGCAGGCAGGACCAACGTTGTGCAGATATAATTTACATGAAACCAGGATCTTTGCTCCTGAAGAGTTCATCTATTCCTATTGCTTTCTCCCTAGCTGAAGTCATAAAGCACTGCTTGTGACATCACAGTACTTACTCCCATGGCAACAGACTGTGTTGTCACAACAGAGGATTATGACTTGAAGTAGGGAGTAAGCTAAAGAGGCAGATGAACTCTTGAGGTATAAAGATCATGTATTCATACAAATTGAAGTTTTTTTTGAGGTGTCAGCAGCTCTTTAACTGTGATGGTGCCTCAGTACAATTGTACGCAGATGATGCCATCTTCTATAGGTCATCAGCGTACATAAAGTGGATTAATACTCAACTGTGCAAAGACTTCCATATTCTAGAAAATTGGTTTCTGAAGAAAAAACTTGTTCTCAATGTGAAGAAAACCAAGGTTATATTATTTGGTAGTAAGAAACTCTGACCAGATACCACCTACTCAACCTGTCCACCGTCAGTGGGGCGAGCCTTGAAGTGGTGCAAATATTGCAATACCTGGGGTACTTTTAGATCAAAACTTGTCCTCTGAGCCTCAGGCTGAGGTCTTGACCAAATCCCTAAACCAAAAGTCTGGCCTCCTTTGCAGGCTTGCTCCCTACCTCTCCATCCCTGCTTGTGTAGCAATAGCAAACTGCACCCTACTGCCAGTCCTATTTTATGGTGCCCTGGTTATGCAGTCTGCCCGTGAATCTGTCTTATCCAAACTAAAAGTTCTACACAAAATCCATTGCAAGATCCTATTTTCCTGAATTTCTTAACTGTTGTCTGTCTACCTTATTGCAATCATTGTGTAAGTACTCTGTCGACTACCTATGTAATAGCACCTATTTCATTGTATATAGCCATCTATTCTGAATGTCCTCAATGTGATTTGCCTTATATGTGATGTATTTCTCTCCAAGCTCTGTAGAAGTCCTTGGTGAATATCAATGCAATTTCACCTAATGTTTTTACAGTCGTGGCCAAAAATATTGGCGCCCTTGCACTTTTTCAAATAACTTACAGTTTCCTCCAAACATAAGTTGAAATTAACAACAGTACAGTATTTGGTCTCCACAATTCTTTATTTCTCTGTTAATATTACAGAACCTTTGTTTTTGTTCAGAATTTAATATATCCTTTTAAATCAAAAAATGAAAAGAAATGGCTTTGACAAAATTATTGACACCCTAGACTTAATATTTGGTAGCACAGCCTTTGGTCAAAATAACTGCAATCAACCGCTTCCTGTAGCCATGGATGAACTTCCTGCACCTCTCTACTGGCAGTTTGGCCCACTCTTCTTGTGCAAACTGCTTCAGTTCTCCCAGATTTGAAGGGTGCCTTCTCCCAACTGCTGTTTTTAGATCTCTCCACAGGTTTTCAATGGGATTTAGATCTGGACTCATTGCTGGCCACTTCAGAACAGTCCAGCGTCTTGTCTTGAACCATTCCTGGGTGCTTTTTGAAGTGTGTTTGGGGTCATTGTCCTGCTGGAAGATCCATGACCTTCGACGGAGACCCAGCTTCCTGACACTGGGTTCAACATTGTGCTCCAAAATGGCCTGGTAATCTCCAGATTTCATGATGCCATGCACACACGTTCAAGGCACCCAGTGCCAGAGGCAGCACAGCAACCCCAAAACATCACTGAACCTCCTCCATGTTTGACTGTAGGGAAGGTGTTCTTTTCTTTGAAGGCTTCATTTTGTTTTCTGTAAACATAGAGATGATGTGCTTTACCAAAAAGCTCTAATTTGGTCTCATCTGTCCACAGGACATTCTCCCAGAAGGATTTTGGCTTGTTCAGGTGTGTTTTGGCAAACCCCAGTCGGGCTTTCTTATGTCTGTCTCTCTCTCTCTCAGCAGTGGGGTCCTCCTGGGCCTCCTACCATATAACCCCCTTTCATTGAGTTGGTGACGGATGGTGCGAGTTGAAACTGTCGTACCTTGTGTCTGAAGGTCAGCTTGAATCTGTTTGGCAGTTGATCGAGGTGCTTTCTCCACCATTCGATCAATCCTGCGCTGCAGTCTTCAATCAAGTTTTCCCTTGAGGCCACGTCCAGGGAGGTTGGCTACAGTGCCATGGGCCTTAAACATCCTGATAACATTACGTACAGTGGAAACAGGAACATCAAGGTCTCTGGAGATTGATTTGTAGCCTTGAGATTGTCCATGCTTGGCTACAATCTTCTGTCTGACCTCCTCAGACAATTCTCTGGCTGTCTTTCTTTTCTCCATGCTCATTGCGGTACACACAGTGACACAAAACAGGAGAATGAGTCCTTTTCTCTATTCAAACTGGTTGAATGAGTGATTTTTATATTGCAGGCACCTGCAGCATCCACACAGGTGAGTTCACTTCAAAGTGAAGGAGAATCACCTGCTTGAAATCTAATTATTTCTAACTACTTCTAAAAGGTGCCAATAATTTTGTCCGGGCCATTTAAGGATTTCTGTGTGGAATAAGCTAAGACTTAGTAAATGTTTCTGCTTTTTGTGTTTTATTCTACTGCAAACCAAAGAAATACATATGTGGATACCAAAATATTTTTAATTTCAACAATTTTCTGGAAGGAATGGTGCATTAGAAAAAACTGCAAGGGCGCCAATATTTTTGGCCACGACTGTAACTAATGTCATTGTTTTGCCCTGCACATGCTCTCTGTATCTGATGTAATATAATGTACACTACTATATGTAACTAATTCCGGGTCGCCCCTGAAAAAGGGACTTCATTGTCTCAGTGGGTCAACCTGGTCTCCAAATTTTAAAATAAAACAAACATTTAATAAATAAGGATGGCCACTACAAGTAATTTAAAAAAAAAAAAAAAATCTCTTCTGCTGAGGCTACGTTTTCATTTCACAAACTGGTTTCATACTGAGGAGATAAGAGGATGGTATTAGCACAATTTTTTTTTTTTGTTTGTGTGTGTTAATCCTGTGTTTCCCCTTATGCTGGTCTCCGGGCTTCATTACTACTGGGAGACACCTCCTCTTGCCACGTGACAGGCAGGAATGCCCAAAGCTCTGCAGCCTGGACATCCTCCCCTCCACTTCCTGTCACCACCAGTTTACTTCCTGCCTTTCAAGGGGCAGGTGCTCTGCAGCAGAGCTCTGTCACTAACGGTGTCAGGGTTGAAGTCTTCAGGACTGTAAGTTTGGATTTTACTTATTTATAGATATCCACAGAGACCAGTGATGGGAGGATCAAAATTCATAGCTCTCTCTGCTATTAGGGGGTTCCAGTCTCAGCCCTGCATGCGGCACAGACTGGCCCCTCTCAGTTTTTTCTATGAGGATCAAAATTCATAGCTCTCTGCCCTTAGGGGGTTCCAGTCTCAGCCCTGCATGCTGGACAGACTGGTCCCCCTCAGTTTTTTCTATACACTGTACCAGTCTCAGCCATGTTTGCTAGATAGACTGGCCTTTTTCAGATGTTCTCTCCTGGTGATGCTGCTCCCCCGACCTCAATCAATAAATCAGTCAAAATCTTTATTTATCCAGGCAGCACCATTGAGCAATGCTCATTTGCAAAGTGGACCTGGTCATGAATACATCAAAGTACAGTACAGAAGCAGGTATACAAAAAGCAATAATATACAAGGAAGAAAAAGTAAATACAGCGTATACAGTTCAGTACAAGGTTGAAATTAAAAAAAAAAAAAAAACATTATTTTACAGTTAAAGAAGTCAGCAGATGTACAATCAACCATAGGCATACAGGGGTTATAAGCAGAGATCTTTTGGGTGAGGCAGCTGGCATCTACACATATAGGGGAAAGAGGCTGTGTATGGGGTGGCAGGTTAGAGAGGTAAAGAAAAGGAGGGATATATTACCAACGACTGGGGGAAAAATTGGGCTAAAACCGCAGAAAGTAACGATGGCTATCATGTACTTGTTTATTATGATAATGACTGAGAAGGGGTAGATAATTGGGACATTACTATGGATGGGGTGGGACTTTAGCCAGGCTGGAGCGGACAGGGAAGGGTGGGTGCAGCAGTAATAGTTAATAGGGAAAGAGTGAGAGCCAGGGGTAGAAACATGGCTAGCGTCAGGATGGAAAGTGGGAGTTGCGGAATTAGTGGGCTAGCGGTGAGGAAAACATTTGCAAAGTGCTTTCATGTAGCGATCGTAGAGCGCCGTGAAGATATTCAGGCTAACAGGGCAGCTCAGCTTCAAGTTTCTTTGCAAACCATTCCACAGTGTGGGTAAAGAGAAGCTTAGAGCAGCTTTGCGAAGCAGTGTTGACCCTTGGAACTTGGAGGGCAATTAGGAATAGCTCTTTAGGCGTAGGTACCTAACACTCGGGGAATACAATCTGAGACATGTGAGGAGCTTGTTGGTCACCGCTCTGAAGGCCCATAGGGCAGCGTTTCTATTCCTCCTATAGTGAAGGGAAGTCCAGCCTAACGATGAGTACAGGGAGCAGTGGTGTGTGGAAAGTGGAAGGCCAGTAATGAACCTGATAGCTGTGTGGTACAGGGTGTCCAACTTAGCCAGTGCAGAGGCAGTGCAGTGGCTGTACAGCAGGTCAGCATAATCTATTAAAGATAGGAAGGTAGCTTGAACCAGTTCAGTCTTGGCCTCCTTTGTGAGCAGGTGGTTAATTCTGTAGAATAATCTTAAAGGAAAAATCCAAGATTATTTTCCTCAGGTTAGAGGATCAAATATGGAATCAGTCAATTGTGTGGTCAGAACAGGGGGCTTCCAGGCAGCAGAAAAACTGCTCTTCCGGAGATGCCGTCCATGCTGAGCGAGTGCCCTGCAGCCGACCGCTTCAGCACCAGATTGCTGATGAAGCTCCTCATCGAGCTCCCTGCCGTTTGGCTCATTGGGTGGAGAGCTTCCCGCCAGGAGTGCAGCCACTTCTGTGGGGCATTTTGCCATCAACGAGCACTTCAGTGGGTAAGCTTTTCCACAGAGACCACGTGCCACACATCTAGCCTCGCGGCAGTGCTCCTAGGCCGTTGATGGGCTCCTTGAGCTCTGCTCTTCATCTGAGGCCTCTTGGTCTTGTGGCATTACTAGCAGGCCGCTCAGGTGCGCAGTTGTTGATTTCACCAAGGCTCTCAAGCAGTTCTGCAGGGCATTTTGCTATCAACGAGCATTTCAAGGAATAAGCTCGTTGGTGGAGACTTTGGGCACACGTCTCCCCTTGAGGCAGTGCACCCAGGCCGTCGACAGACTCCTTGAGTTTTGCTCATTGATGGAGGCCTCTCTGATCTTGCGGCACTACTAGCAGGCCGCTCAGGTGCATAGTTTGTCAATGAGCACTTCGTGGGTCACAGTGCCTGTCGACGGATGCCACTACATCTACTGTGGGCGTTCGAGGAGGCTTCCTTTAGTGAAGTTAAGGAAGGCACCCCCTGCATGTGCTGCAGTGAGGGCTGCGAGACAGAGCCTCAGAGGACCCCCCCCCACCTATCTGAAGGAACCAGCCATTACAACCATTGCTGGAAATATAGCTTAGTAGCTGAAGGTACTGAACTACAAGCCAGGAGTCCTGGTGGCCTAAAGACCTGGGTTTAAATCTTGTCAACCCCCACTTCTATAGGAATTTGGAAGCTGTACCACTGGTGCGGATAAGGGATCAGTAGTTTGATATGGACCTTATCGCTCAGCAAGTGATTGTCAGTATTGCTTAGTGGCTAAAGCAGGTGACCTGCAAGACAGGAGTCCTGGTGACCTAGAGACCCGAATTTGAATCTCAGCTCCCAACCTCTCTTTGATTTTGAGAACTGGACTACAAGTGCAGATAAGGGAATCAGTTTCTAGATAATAGGGTTCTATCCCCTAGCACGTGGAGTATGGACTACGTGGATTATTTGCCTGGTATACGGGTGTCCAGCTGTACCTACCAGCGGCAAGAGCCAACATCCTCCTCAGTATGTCTTCAGATAAGCCTGGCAAATACTTCCCGGGGCAGAAGGTGGCACAGGTGCAGATCCCCGAAGGTTGAATTCCTGCGCTGTTCTCTATGCTTATAATCTAAGAAAGCAACTGGGTCGAGGGGGTAATGGAGGCTGCTGTCTCGGCATGCAGTTCCCGACTGTGGAATTGAAGGGGGTCACAGCCTCGGGGGGGGGGCACCCTCTTCATCTCAGAGCCTCCACAATGAGCCTTCAGTCCTCCACAGCCCCCTCTAGTAGGCCTCTTGAAAGCATGACAAGGAGGAGCTCCATTCATCCCAAGTTTGGCAAAAAAAAAAAATTCAGAAAAAGGGGCTAGGTTGCCCCAGAATCGAACCTCTGGTTTCGAACCCTCTTGGACCCAGTGGACTGGAATGTGGAGGTGTCTCTAGAAAAGGCTGCCCAGGTGTCTGAAACCTCTCTCGTGGCAGCGTTGGCCAATCCTTTCTCATCTAGCACAGCTCTATATTACTATGGCCACTCCATTCAAGTTCTAGTGAAACACAAGTTTGCCTGGCAAACACCCATAAAGCTCAGGGGTGTAGCCTCTGCTCACTCAGCAGTCCTCTCGGAGTGGAGAAGCAAGCTGTGCAGCAAATTCCATATTTTACCAAGTCTCAGCCCGGTGCATCTCGGACCTTGGGCTTGGTAAGTGGATGCATCCTCAGAAATTCACCTGGCAATCCTCCATATGAAGGAAACCTACAGTGCGGATCCACACTCAAAGAGGTGATAACAGAATTCAGGGAATCTGCGATGGTACACATGCGCATCAAGGGGCAGACACAAATCTTGGTCACCAGACTCCTGAAAGGATTTCCGCGCCCACTAGTACAGCAAAGGGTGGAATTAGACTCTTACAGAAAAATGCACATGGTTCTCCTCCCGTGAACAGTGTAACTGCAGGGGAGGATGAGGTGGCTACTGAGTCACGGGTTGGCAACAAAAAATCGCATTGAAGACCTGGCCCATCCTCGTAAGAGGCAAACAGGTCCACCCCAAGACACGCAAAGGGGTTCGAGACAAAGTACATTACTGATTCCCAGTCAAATTCAACTCAAAGCCACCTTTGGCCCCATGTGGCTCCCCCAGCCAGTTTGTAGAAGTAGATTGGCAATGTCCTAAGCAATTACAGCCTTGGCAAACTTCAAGCAGTTACTAAATGTCTTCCGGCAGGGGCTGTCGAGCAGAGTTCCCCACAGACCCGGAACAGAGAGTTGCTAACCCTCTTCACCAATCCCCAAATGCTTGGAGGATTCAGACCAGTCTTGGACCTAAAATGTTGGCACAGCTTGGTGTGCAACAGCTCCGTCAAGAGGGAAACGCTATCGTCCATCATCAGGAAACACCATCAGGGGGATTTTCCTGGCATCAATAGATTTACAAGACTCCTATCTGCTTATATTCATCCGGGAGTTGCACAATATCTTAGATTCAAGGTGGGGAAACATCACCTTCAAATTCACAATGCTTCCCTTCGAGTCCAGCGGTTTAGCCAAGGTCGTAGGGTGGTATTGGTTCCTAATCTTGGCAATTGCTCGCCTCACACACTCCAGGATGTAGCTCTTACCCTACCTGGTCAACATCCTCCAAGGCCCCACAGTTCGATCAGGCAAAATCAACAGTGGCGGAGGTCATCCAGGGTGCCTCCAGGCACAGATTTATTATGAACTGGGAACAAGAGCTCTTTAGTTCGCCCCAGCCCCTGCCCTATCTGGGAGCAGGCTTTGAAACACAAAGTCAGGTGTTTCACCTAGAAGGGAAATCCATGGTCCTCAATCCACTCGCCTCCTGTCGGCTGTGTCACATAGGGCTCTGAGGAGACATGCTGTCCTTTGTAGACATAGTCTCCTGGGCACTGATTCACAGGCAGCCCATCCAGGCAAGCATTCTTAAACTGTAGTCTTGATCCAAGGACAGCAAGGAGCAAAAGACCCCAATCCCTCGCCAGGGGGAGCATCTCTTCGGTGGGCTTGGAGGACCAATGTCTTGAGTGGTTGCCATGTGGGGGCATCCCCACCGAGCAAGAATTACTAACGATGACTGCTTATGGGGCTGGGGAGATCATCTAGTTTAAGTCTCCGTGCAAGGCAAGGAGTCTGTGTATGAAGAAACCAGATACAGCAGAACTTGACAACTTGAGTAACGATAACATGTTTTGATCACTGGGGATGAACAAGGAGCTCATGGATGCGCAAGGAATGCCTTCTGCTCTTTCAGTGGCTGTACGGCACCTCCCAAGCCTTATGGCGGTATACATTCCAGCTCAGAAAAATATCCTGGCAGGCTGGCTAGGTTGCAAAGACTTCCTACCAGGGCAACAGGAGATGAAGGATGATGCCTTCAACACCCCTCAGGTAGATCTCTTCGCCTGTCGACAAAGCTCACACTTGCCTTTTCCCAAGTCCGCTTTTCTCCAGGGTCCTGCACAAGGTAACTGGATAACGCAGAACCCTTCTGGCTTGCTTATTCTGGCACCGCATATATGACTCGCATCGTCTGACTCACATGTCAAGGCAACCTCTGATAAGATCTAAATCAGCCCAGACCTTCTACGAGGCTCTGTACTGCATTTCATTCTCATGAGGCCATCTCTCCCGCAGGGAAGATTGAGCAGGTTTCCCTTCATCATTTGTCAGTCCTCCACAAGAATTCGAGAAAGAGCTACAACTAGCCTTCTGGAGGGTTCAGATTCCGCATTGGGAGCACTCTTGGTGATCACTGCAGGAGGGTCTTTATGGTCTCATCCCCATGCAAGTTGATTCCAGAGGATGACCACTTTAAAATGTCCTCCAGTCCAGCTGCAGACTCAACTTGGTCAAAGAGGCATTTCTCATAGCTACCTCTTTATCCATTTGCATCAGTGAGCTAGGCGATGCCTCCTAGAAGGATCCTTGTATAGTATTTCTGTATAGTTTTTCATAAGGGCTTGGTGGTCCTCTGAATAGATCCAGATTTCTTTTTACCGAAGGTAATGTTTCCTTTTTTTTTTTTTCTGCAGCTAGGGGTTGAGCCTTTCTTTCTGCTACCCTTCTCCCAGATAGGACAAGGAGAAAGAATGTCATGCTCTGGATCCTAAAAGAGTAAAGCACTGCCTTAGAAGAGCCATGCCTGTATGTAAAGCTTCCAGCTCATTTGTCCTCACCAAGGACCTAACCATTAAAAAAGAGGCTTCCTAGCTCTATTGCCAGATGTATTTATTCATCCATAACCACTGCCTACCAGCAAGCGAGGATGCCTTTACCTGGACCAATTAAGGCACCCTTCGCCAGGGCCGCCTCCGGGGTAGACTTTAATGAACTCTCTCTCGGGAGCTGAGGCAGGGTGGCTATTTGGCCACCTATTCACACCGTCTCAAAATTCTGCCAACTGGGTTTGACTGCCTCGACTGAGGCATTTTGGTTCTTCAGGTGGTGGTGGTTCGTTAGGGGGCATTTACTGTCTTCCCACCCGGGAAGTCAGGGTATGTACTGCTTTAGTATATCCCAGTAGTAATGAAGCCCGGAGATCAGCATAATGAGAGAGAAATAGAAATTTAAATACCTGTAAATTTTCTTTCTCCGACTGCTGGTCCCTCCCAGAATGTAACAAGCTGGCGGTTAGCTGGCGGAATGTTTGAGATGTCTGTCTTTGTTTCCAAGTTTATATACCACTACCAGGTTGGAACTGCTTTGGAAAGAACTGGTGGTGACAGGAAGTGGAGGGGAGGATGTCCAGACTGCAGAGCTTTGTGTATTCCTGCCTGTCACGTGGCAAGAGGAGGTGCCTCCCAGTAGTAATGAAGCCCGGAGACCAGCAGTCTGAGAAAGAAAATTTACAGGTATTTAAATTTCTGTTTATCTCATTTGTCTCTTCAGTTTACTTCGATCTGGCTCCCTCAGCCCCACCCTCTATCTACTCTGGCTTTGCCTTCACCACTTACCCTGGATAATTAATGCTGGGTGGGTTCTGTGGTTTGTAAGTGCTGGGTCTGTAAGAGTGGCAGCATCATCCTGCTTGGTTAGGGTGTTTTAAGAAACATAGAATGTGTTGGTAGACAAGGACCTGATGGCCCACCTGTCTGCCCTATTTTCCCTACCTATAGTGTCATCGCAGACCCTATTCCGTCTCCAGTCTTCCACTCATTTGCTTCTTGAGGGCTGCCTGTGGGCAGTGATACATGTATCTGGTGGCTTTAGTCCCCCCAGTAGGGGCCTCCACTGTGCTAGCACCTGGCTTCAGCAGGCAAGAAGTGGTTTCCCATTATTTGAGCCTGCAACCTGGTAGTATGCCGGTGCAATCTTATCCTGTAGTAGTAATGCAGCGTTAAGTAGTACTGTATGTTTAACGATCTTGCAGTCAGATGATATGAAACTGTACTTGTATGCTGATTTCTGTCTTATATTGTTTCAGTAAAGTTTCAAATAAAAAAACAAAAAAAAACAATTATCATAAAGTGACCAACACACCATTCAGATCCTCATCCTGTCAGTCTCACCTCTGGGCCCTGAATGCTGGTAAACGCTCCCAAACACGATAATGCAAAACAGTATTGGGAAAGTTTATCAGCATTTGGGGCCAACAGTAAGACTGATAGGATGAGGATCTGCATGCTATGTTGGATGTTTTTTAATGGTACTTGTAATTATTGTGGGAATGTTACTAAGTAAAGGTGGCAGGGTGGAGATAGGTGGGGGGATGGTTTTACTACTGTATATTGCAAACTGCAGTAGTCTAACCAGGAAAGTCTGGGGTGAGTTGCAGTAGCCCGAAGTAGTTGCATTATGTCCTGGGCCAGTAAATTAAAATGGACTCCTGCTGAAGTTGGACCTTCCTGGTCAGCTGTTAGAGGGCTGGGACTGGTTCCATCCATCTCACTCCGATTTGACACACGCAGGCACAGTACATATGACAGTACCATGATCCGTATCATGCCAACAGTGGGATCTCCCCCCCCCCACCCCAGTCTCGAGCCACATATCACCGCCTACATGACTTCTTTCTTCTGGAGCACCAGGTAGCAGTTGTGTAACAGCTGGAGCCACCCACCCTTCCCAAAGCATTAGGCATCTAAGCAGGCAATAATTCCTGACAGGGTGGGCGGTATGGCCCATACCACCCACCCTGGAGGGTATTATTGTGCTTAGAATATGGGCTTTCTGTGGCATTTATATATGGGATTAAATAAAATTCAAAATACATTAAAAAAAAAAAAATACAGAAAAAAGTTAGGTTAAAGTCTTTCTGTTGTAAAGTAGTCCTGTTTCCGTGGTGTTCCATCTGTTGTTGCCCCTCCAACAAAGCCGTTCTCCCTACCGCCCCTCCCCCTTTGTAATTCTTTAAACTAAAACAGTTTGCAGAGTTTACCATGTTAGTGAGATGGAGAAGCTGTTGCATTGCTTGTGCTTCATTTCCTTTTAATTTGTCAGCGGTGAATGGAAGAAATTGAGTGGTGAGGCGTGCGACCTTGTATGACTCTGTTATTGAACCAGGAAGTGACCTGAGTGCAAGGAGAGATAGTAGTGCTTTAAACTACAGTATTACCTTTTGTTTATGTGAGCAGTAGAGTTTTTCTTTTAAATTTGGGGCAACAACTTATGTTCGGAGCCGTCTGCATTGCCGGTAGCTTGTTTCCCGGTTCCACGTCTTTGGAGTGAAAATGGCAGATGGGGATTTGTGCTACAGAGCAGGAGGCTCCGTTTGAGTACAGAAGCAAGGAAAATGTAAGCAGTTGGCTTGAATATGTGGGACGATGTCTGTTCTCTGGGTAACTAAAAACGAAAGAGACTCATGGGGGTGTGTTGATTTTGTTAGGAGAGCTGGTACTGAACAAGCATTTGGGGGCAGGCAGTGTCTCGCTAAACGAGAGCAAAAAATGGTAGCGATTTGATTTGAAAGGACGTTATTTAGCCAAAGATAGAGCAAGGTTGGCACCATGATACTTCACTTGGATGGCATGGCTGGTACTTTTAACTAACAGGGCTCTCACTGTTAATGTACCCCATGCCAGCCAATCAGCTGTTAGTATTTTTTTTAATCATTTTCTAAGATATGCTTGACTCTTCTTCTGCCACCTGATGCATGATAACATGAATGGTCTCCACACTACTAATCATCAGACCAGCAGGTGTCCTGGCTTCCATAGTTTTACATTCAGTTATAAAATGGGTAGGAAGAGTCCTACTTCCTGACTGGTGGAGAAGGTTCCAAAGCAGTGCAGTTCAAGAACAGTAACTGCACTGCTAATCTTAACTTTCATTTATTATTTATTTATTTATTTTTTACTGCGCACCCATTTTATGAGTGCAAATGGACACTCCAGAGTGTGGGTTACTATTCATGAACCACACTTCCAGGTGGTTAAAGGCACTCTGTTCAAGCGCCTCGTGCCTTACGGTGCACCTATATGTGCAGTTCAGGTTTAGTAACCCACACCTTATTGTGTCTTATTGTTTGCAGCTGGGTGTTGCTGGTTGAAGCGTAAGAACACCTTGTGATATAAGTACAGTAATGACATCAGACTGGTTTTAATCATAGGATAACTGGCAAATTAAATTCCTGGTTTTCGTGGCTACATCTACTACACTGTAATTTGTGGGATAAGCCGCTATGTGTACTACATTGTAATTTGTGGGATAACCCTTTGGACAGTCAGATTAATGTATGCAGACTAGCCAGTTCATACTTTTCATTAAGCAGTGTTTTCTCTCTCCTAAGCTGGTCTCCGGGCTTCCTTACTCTGGGGCTGTACCTCCTGATGCTGATCCACAGGCAGGAAACAGACCTCTGCAGCAGGGGACATCCAGCCCTCCACTTCCTGTTCTCCTCAGTTTACTTCCTGCCTTCAGTCTGGCAAGTACTCTGCAAGCAGAAAGCAGAGCTGAAGACAGCAGACTGTAAGTTAAGCAGTTTTGTTTCAATGAGGATCAGAAATCACTGCTGTATGTTAGAATCCTAGGGTGGGTGCCAGTCTCAGCCTTGCAAGCTGTACAGTCTGGCCCCATTTTCACTGGGTTGTTTTTTCCCTGCACATCCTGCACTAGGCCTGAAATGCAGTCCCAGCCTTGCAAGCTGCACAGTCTGGCCCCATTTTCACTGGGTTGTTTTTTCCCTGCACATCCTGCAGTAGGCCTGAAATGCTACTTAGTGCAGTGGAAAGTGTTTCTCATGGAATCAAAACGGGCACTGGAGTGATTTGATTTTCAGGGACTCAGAACGGGCCTGGAGTGCTCAGTAACCCTCAACATCTATTTTAAGGGGGTCAGAACAGGATGGGCCCCATCTCTTCGTGAGGCTGTTTTCCCTGTGCTTTCTAGGGTGTAAACAGTATGAGGAGTTAGGGAGACTACATCTCCCCTCAGCTTTTGGGCAGGAACTGCGTGTGTGTCTGTTTTCCCGCACTGATTGGCCTGCTAAGGATCGGTGACAAGGTAATAAACGGTATAAGGACTTAGGAGACTACATCTCCTCTCAGCTGGCAGCCTCGTGATCTTTTCCCCGTATTTTTTCTTGTTATACCATCGACGGCATTCTAATTGAGCCACTCGTCGATGGTGGGCCGGCAGCTTGTGAGTGGCAACTTGTTGATGAATCACTGCTCGACAAAGTGCTGCAGGGATGAGGAACTCCAACGAGCACGCAAAGGGGCTTAAATGATCATATATGAGGCAACTGCCGTCGGCGGGCAATCAGATTACCTCAGCCGCTCGTCGACGGCGGACCTGCAGCACGGCTTAGCGACTCCATTGACAAGCACTACAGCGCGGGAGAGGCACTATTATGGAGTCTTTTGTTCACCGTGCTGTGCCCCCCAAAAACTGTCAAGAAGTGAGCCAGCTGCCTAGGTTTTTTCAGATCCCTGCATATTCTAGGAACAGTAAAATAAAAAACCTTAGAAAAAGGACTACAGCACAAGGGCAGCTCTGATGGCCTTTACAGGACTGGCACAATTCTTAAAGGGCCAGCACACACTTTCTACCTGCTTCAGCAGCAGGACATCAGGAAGGGGGGAGTAAGCTGAATTAAGGGAAGTAGGGCCTTTTGTGGTATTATGGCCTCGCACATGCCTTCCCGGGGCAGAAAAGGTCAGCGTGGCTAGTTGCCTGCTGCTAATGACCTTGGCTGGGTAGCTTCTCCTATAATGTCCAGAGGGCAACGTCTGCGAATGGGGAAGACGTCATGGAGGAAAATCCTCCTCGGCTCAGTATCATAGCCCACGGATCACATTAACAGACAGCTTCCAGAGGGACTCAGCAATCCGCAGCCTCCTCTGACACCACACCTCATAAAACAGTTAAATACAACCCAACAGTTAAATAAGACCAGATATGAGACCTCTCTAGAGGATACAAGAAAATGGACTATCCATATTCTCACTCCTCTATATTCTCACCCCCGAGAGGCAGTTGACCTGGGAGGATCAACAATCCGTCTCCTAGGAAAAAGATAAGGTATAGAGGGTAACCTAAAGCGTTGCAGGGGGCATTTCTGGCACTCATAGGACCCCAGGTTATCATCTTCTGGAGGGGGAGCGAATGGCCAAATTTCTGTCTAAATAGAGGTCACTGTCGAGATTTCCCTTGGTTCTCACCCAGCGGCTCCCAGCCAACAAGAACATGTTTTTCTCGCTTGTCATCTGCTGTCAAACTGGCCACAGCTTTTCCCACTGTTCCTACCAACAGGGAAATGGCCAATGGAGGAGTGGCAACTCTCTAAGCTTCCTCCACTATCCAGTGCCTCAGCAGATTTTAAGCTTTTCAGGCTCGGAACGCAGCAACAGGAAAAATGGCTAAAACTGCCGTAGAAGCTACCCTCTGATTTCAAACCAAACAGTGAGTCACTGCACAGGACCCTAGAGGCCTTGCTTACGCAGCAAACCAGTCAGAAGATGCTGCATGGGGCGATACTCAATCCCTGGCTCGCCACAACCCCTGGCTTTGGCCCTAGCAGGCAGGGTCCTCTCCCAGGAGGTGTTTGGTAATGCATGTCATAGTCTAGGGCAAGGCATCCAGGATCCAGAGACCCCAGACGCGAGAATTGTGGGCAGCTTATAACTTGGATCAAACGCAACTTCTCGAGGAAAAGTGAGTACGGGTCTCCTTACCTAAGCAATGTAACCTCAGAAGGGACGAATCTAGTGGAGAGGGTGACAGCGATCAACAACAAGTAGTCACAAGCTATCTGGGCCCTTTCTCGAGTAGGGGGCAGACCTTCATATTTCTCGAGCAAGGGGTCCAAACCAAGTCGGTCAGGTGGGTCCTATGCATCACCAATAAGCCCCCGCTTTGTGTCGTGCCCTCCCCTCTCTATGGTGGCTCGTCCAAAAATGCAAACCCTCTACAGTCCGAGGATATTGTACAAAGTGCAGTCACAGAGATTAACTAAGGGGCTGCTCCCTATTCTTCATGGTGCAAAAATATATAGGGGGTTCAGGCCCCTCCTACATCTCAAAGGATTGAACAAGAAGAGACCCATCGGCAGATTCCTATTCAGGAACTACACAAGTACCAGTTCAAATTCAAGGTGGGGGAGTAGTTCTTCTATTCAAAATTCTGACATCTTGAGTATTCCCAAGACCCACGGGCATTATTAATGATGCCATCAGTGGAAACGGTCCACTTAAAGGCCCCACAGCTCGACAAAACAGTACATGCAGGGGATTTTCCAGCACCCATAATTCTGCAAGATGCCTATTTGCTTATTCCCATGCAGTAATGGCACACATACTATCCCAGATTCAGAGTGGGAGAGCAGTACTTCCAAATCAAACTCTACCATTGCTGTCTTTTCAGACCCATGGACAGTATTTAAGGTGCTAGTAGTGGTTATAGTCCACTTAAAGGCCCCACAGCTCAACCAAGCATTACAGGCAGTGGCAGAGGTAGTCAGGTCCCCTATGGCACATGGTTTTCCCATCAACTGGAGAAAGAGCTCCCTAATTCTAAACCAGACCTTGATCCTCCTGGGGGGATCACATCATGACACAAGTTTCTCCACCTGAAAACTAGATTTTGGGATCTGTAATTGCTCATCAAGGAGTTTTGTAAGCTCCTCAGCTGCCTGCTTATTTTTTCACACAGCTCATTAAGACGGATTAAGCCCTTCCTCCAGGGACGGTCCCAGAGGTCAGAAGTCATGAAGGGCCACAAGTTAGGCCATCTGCACTAAGTCGGAATCACGACTAATGCAAGCCTCAGGAGCTGGGAAGGACTCGCCTGCATCAGCTGTTGGCACCGGGCAGGGGATTGCTGTTGGACAGATGGTACAGTATAAGCGTTTCTGAGGGGGGAACAGTAAGGCCATGCCCCGTGACACGCTGAACAGCAATTTCTCAATCAGGCTATCCTGATTCCAACTTACAATCTGGCAATGCTGACATACACCGACCATCAGGGCGAAACAAGAAGCTCAAAGATGCTAAAGGAATCCCTTTTCTTTCAGTGGGTTGAGCACCACTGAGCGATGTTTATATTGGGACAGAAAAATGTCATAGCAGAATGTCTCAGTCGCAAGGTGGGTCGACCAAGGGATCGCAGCTGAAGGACAGTGCCTCCCACATTCAGACAGAATGGTGGGGCAATACTCAAACAGATGTTTTCACCTGCTGGCAGAACTCCAAGGTAAAGCAATTCCGCTCCCTGGCCAAGGACGAACCAGCGTTGGCTCAGGACACCTTTTCCCCATAAACTGGGATCTGTTCGGTCTCCTGTATGTCTTCCTCCAATACTGCCTCTATCAAGAGTCCTCCACAAAGTGGCCTTGGACAGGACAGTCATAATTCTAGTCTGTCCCTTATGTAATTTTCCGCACTTAGTTGTTTCTCATTCATTGGTCAGGGCTACCACTTCGAACATTCAGGTTCAGCCTGGGCATTCTCCATCACGGTCCAGTTCTGCACCCCATTTTAACAACTGGTCTCTCTCTAGACCTGGAAAGTGAGTGGAAAAACTTTCAAGGAGCTATGCGGCACAGCTCCTGCTATTGACATGATGGGGAACTCATGTGTCTCTTCTTCCTCCAAAGTGCACTATAGAATCCGGAGGAAATTTTGGTTCTGGCTTCATTCCAGATACATACAGAACGACACAATATAATCGCCTGTACTACTGCAGTTCCTTTAAGATAGATGGACAAAGGACTGCAACCAACCATCTTACAAAGTAGAGTTTCTGCACTGGGGGCACTCTTGACGGATCCTGGGGAATTGTTGGGCTCATATCCCCATGTCTGGTAGTTCTTCAGGCAGCAGCATTAAAACATCTTCAATCCACCAAAGCTATCACCTTGAAGTCTTAATATGGTTCTCAAGACCCCCTTTAGAGCTTCTCAAGCCATCCATCATGCATCTCAAAATAAAGGTCCCCCTTTTTTCCCAAAGTTGTTATTCCAGCCAGAGTTTCAGCAAACTAAAAGCATTGCTTGCCCAAGAGCTGTGCACTCGTTCATCAGGCTGGAACAGTTCCAGTTTTTGTTTGCCAAAGTTATGTCTCCCATCTATTATAATCAAGGATTCATTCTTCCTTCCTTTTGCCCACTCTCTAAAAACAACAAGGATGGAAAATTTCATACACTAGACCTGGGAAGAGGGAGAAAAATGTACATTAAGAGAGAGGACGCTATTCACAAAACTTCAACTATGTTCTTGCCAGCTAAAGGGAAAAATTTTGTGCAGCAAGGATTCAGTAGGCTCTATAGCCAAACGGATTCTATCCGTCACCTCTGCGGCTTATGATCAGGCCAGAGTAACTTGCCTGACCCAGTGAGAGTCCATGGCCCCCTTCGTGGGCATAATTCAGAGAAGCATCGACAGCACACTCACACTGAGTGGCCTTTTTGATCATCCATTCACACACTATAGCGCAAAAAAAAAAATTCTCACTGGGGGTGATGTCCTCGGCAGAGGCATCCTTTGGCCGCAGAGTATTTCAAGCGGTGGTGAACCCTTACGGGCTCTTGACATTCTTCCCACCCGGACATCTGGGGACGTACTGCTTTTGTATATCCCAGGAGTAAGGAAGCCCGGAGACCAGCTTAGGAGAGAGAAATGGAAATTTAAATACCTGTAAATTTTCTTTCTCCGACGGCTGGTCTCCGGACTTCGGATTCCCTCCCAGAATGTATAAATTTGGCTAGCCTCATGGCCATATATGCCTTAAAATTCTTGTTTTTTGTTCCCAAGTTCTTGTAGTATTACCACATTGGACTGCTTTAGGAAGAACTGAGGAGAACAGGAAGTGGAGGGCTGGATGTCCCCTGCTGCAGAGGTCTGTTTCTTGCCTGTGGATCAGCATCAGGAGGTACAGCCCAGGAGTAAGGAAGCCCGGAGACCAGCCGTTGGAGAAAGAAAATTTACAGGTATTTAAATTTCGATTTTCTCAGGTCAGGATTTTGCTTCCTACATTATTGGGTCAAGGAACATTTAATTTTCAGAAGGCACATGTACAAATAGTGTGAGCAGAGTGAGTGTTTTGCTTGCACTGTCTGGCGATCTTTCCAGAATCAATCTCCTCCATAGATTTCCACTTGGGAGTTTTAGACAGAAGTGCTAGGACCCAGCGGGAGTCAGAAGTTTTCAGAGGGCTAGAGCTGCTGCAGGCAATGCATGCACGACACCGATGTGACGCTGCATGTGCACACTAACATATAGTGGCATCAGCCCCCAGCTGCCACCGTTCCATTTTTCCCACCATCACGTGCACTTCAGTGACTTCGTCGCTTGCCCGCTGGGAGTCAGAACTTTTCGTCTGTATGACAGCAGCATTCCGTTTTCTTGTTTAACTTGGAGTTTGTTATTTTTCTGTCAGTTTAATGTTTTCTCCTTAACTGTGTTAGGATTCCTCTTAGCCCTTCCACAGTTGTCGATGACCGTGGACGATTGGGACGACTCAGTGGTTGTTGCCTTGGCAACAGGGCAGTGTCTGGTCAATGCCTCTCAAGAGTGGGTGCTTCTACAGTGGGCAGGCGGTGTCCAGGAGGGGGAAGACAGTCCTACTGGATGCACGAATAAATGGTCCAGTTCCCGCATATGTTCGTCATTGGAATCTACATCGTTCGGCTTCAGCTGCTTTCTTCCTCCTTCAGAAAAAAACGGAAATGGTAGTGGTTGAGGTTGCCCTTCTACTGTGAGGCAGTCACTGTCACTGGGCCGGGGATACCCTTCGCCATCTCTTGACACGAGGGATTTCAGGGCATAGGTGTTTCTGCTCTGGAGCCTCTCGCTTTCCTGGGAGGTTCCAGTGGGCAGTTCAAGCAGCATTCAGCTCTGTGGAGCAGTGGGTGCACCGTCTGGTTCAGGTGGCGCCACTGGTTGCGTGGGCATCTAACCCTTCGGGGATGGTAGGGCTGGCACTGTTGGTGGCATTTCTGGGCCTGGTATTTCTCCTGTTGGTGAGCCCTGTCTCCAGGCTGCTTGTGGGGCCACCAGCGCTTGTCTCGCTTGTGGTGTTGTCTCTGTCCTGTTATGGGATGGGGGCAGCTATGGTGCTAGCGCTGGTCACTTTGGTGCAGATTGGGTAACTGACCCATTTTTCAGTCAGTTTTTCCTCTTAACCAGCCCACACTTGAAAACCTGTCAGATGTGGTCTGTAGGAGGCCTGCTACTGAGGCAGCTATCCCCACTCCAGCGGACAGCAATTCCCTGCCCCTGGAATGGTCCAGCATTTTTCCCCCTATCTTAAGTGTTGTCCTAGTGCCCAAGTAGCTCACTGCGCACTCTTCTATAGGAATTGTGCAGGTTGTCACTGTGGGTAGCTGGCCATAGCCTCTGCCATTCTGCCATGATGCTAGCCAGGTAGTGGGCTACTGAATCTGCCTCTCTGGCATGAGGCTTGCTAGTTTCAGGGATTTCTTTTTATCTAAGCATACCTCCTGGAGCAAGCATAAGGCTCTGACAGATTCCTTTCCAGAGTCAGAGGCTAATGTAATCGCTATTACTGTTAAGTATTATAGAGTCTCTAACATTTGTCAGGTTACGGTCTCTATGGACACCTTGGTGCAGCCAGATGTCCAACTGCAGGTATAAATGTGCCTTTTTTTTTTGTCTATTATCTGTTTATTCTGTCTCCTCGGAGCTGGCAGGTGCTCTGACACTCCCTAGGAGGGGCTCACCCTCTGAGTCTGATAGTCTCTGCTCAGCCAACCCTATACTTCCTCCATGGATTGCCCCCCGTGGTGGGGCCAGGGTGAGGAGCATCAACTCTCCCTGAGCATAATCCAGAAGTTGGGGCAGGTGGTGCGGGGAACGCAACGTGCCATCATGGAGCCTGCCAGCTCCCATTTTTCCACCTGCTTGTCTCCCACCTGTGCCATGGGCATGCTTGTGTGGAGGCACGCGCACACTGTGGTTCTATGGCAACCTCCCTTGTGTGCTACCCTCCTGCGTGCACTACCCTCAGGCCTTCCCCTGGGGGCAGTGGGACTATGGGTGGCGTCGAGATCCCTTCCTGGGAGAGGAGAGCTGTCGAATGGCTGCTCAATCCTGCTCCTCCCCCTTGACCCTCGATGGCCCATGCTCGTTCCTGAACCCAGGTCACTGGCGTAGCCGGAGGTGTGGCATCCAGTGCCTCAACCCTCAGTGCCACCAGGCTGGCAAATGTGGCCTTTTTTGGAGATACCTGTTTGGGCAGCGGTGGAATTTCAGAGTCCTTGATACCAAGGTGTCCTGCTGCAGCAGTGTCCACTGCCCTGCAACTTTTAGCCTTCATGGGGGTTCTTCTGAACTTTACAAGCCTCATCTGGATCTCTCCTGGAGCTGCTGTTTTAGGAGTTGTTCTTAGCCACCCAGGCTTGGGCCTTCTTGCCAGAGACCAGGCTCCAAGCTATCCTTTAGTAGATGCTCAGTACCCTATGGTCACGGGCATTGCAGAGGTTATTGACATGGTGTGGATGGTAATTTCCTCTAGGGTGTGCCTTCTCTGCACCAGAGCAAGGCATGGTTCTTTCTGGCTGCAATATGAAATAAAAAGCCAGCACTCCAGAAACCAAAAATTCAGCGAGAAAGAGTTTTTTTTTATTTGAATAAAGTTGGTACTTACAAAAATCCCATTTTATCAAATACATAGTCATTGTGGCAATTCTAGCTCCCACACATGTGCTAACCTCAGTGCTTCGAGGTGTGCTACTCCTTCATCAGGAAGCTTCAGATGCTTCCCTGTTGGGGTGGGGAATCTACTGCCAGGACCTCCAGATATGAGTAGTATGGAGCCTGTCAGATTCTCATCTCCACATCTTGTGCTGGAGATGCTAACTGCTCTCTTAAGGCTTTAGCCCCTAGTGGACCTAGTCTGTAACAAATAGTTCTCTCCCACACAGACATATATAGTCATATACTCTTCAGCAGGGAGGAGCACGCCCTTACCCTCTCTACAGAAAGGCTAAGTGAGTGTGAGCATGGTGCCAGGAATGGAGGTTCCTGTTGCAAATGATTATTTGCCAGGAGTCCTAGAACTCTGGCAGACAACTCAGTTGGTTAGAGCCTGATTCTTATGAGTACAGACATAGTGTGAGAATTCTTTGGCGAATTGGGAACTCCAGGTGTGGACCCTCAGGATCTCCACTCAACGCCGGAGTGTCTTGCTTCTGCTCCAGAATCTAGGACATGCCATTTTTCTGCCAGGATGTATTCAGACTGCCATGGCACTTTTGTATGCATCCCCTCCAGTCTCTCTCATCTTGAGCATGTTCTTAGGTTGGTGGTGTCGTCGAGGCACAGGTCAGGAAGCATAGGAAAACCAGGAGCAGAGTCAAAATTTGCAAATAGCGTTTTATTTTTTCCAGTAACAGTAACATAAAAAGTAATTTTTCTGTCTTCTTATGCTGGTCTCCCCGGGCATCATAACTACTGGGAGGTACCTCTTCTTGCCACGTGACAGGCAGGAACCCAAAGCTCTGCAACCTGGACAACCTCCTTCCCACTTCCTGTGACCACCAGTTTACTTCCTGCCTGGCAGGGAGCAGGTGTTCTGCAGCAGAGCTCTATCACTATGGTGACAGGGCCGAAGATCTCAGGACGGTAAGTTTGGACATTTGTTTTTACTCTGGATTTGGGCCCCTTGCAGGGACTTTGATTGGGGATCTCTCAAGGAGCTAGGAATTATTCCTTCTGGCATTGCTATGATGTTCCCTCTTTATCTTATTCGAATACAGAATATGGCACAGTTTTCCTCTTTGGCTTCAAGGGCAAAACATGTCGTCTGGACGGTATCCCTACTCCTCATTCTACAGTTTCCCCAAAGAATTTGAGAAAAACCTACAACCAACCTCCTGGTGGGTTCAGATTCCACATGGGGAGCACTCTTGTCGTTGGGAGGCAGGAGAATCCCGGTGGTCTCATCCCCAGGTGGGATGATGCCTGAAGGCGTCGACTTTAATTCGCCCTTCAATCCAGCTGGAGTCTCTGCTTGGTTAAAAGGCACCCCCCATACTCCTGCCCATGACGATCACATTTCTCGCGGCTACCCTTCTAGCCAGTCACATCTGTCTGCTAGAGGATGTCTTCCATTCGGCTGCTCAGGACTCTGTGGTCCCCTGATTTCTTTATATATTATTTTGGTATCGTAACTAGCCGGGACTCTGTGGTCCCCTGATTAGATCCAGTTTTCTTTTACCAATGGTGACATCTCCTTTTTTCAGCAGCCAGGGGTTGTGCATTCCTCCTGCCCACTTTCTCCTAAACCTGCCCCTTTCTCCTAAATATAGCAACGAGAAAGAATCTCATGCTCTGGACCCTAATACAGCGATGTAACACTGTATCGAAAGAGCCGTGCCTGGGGGAAAGGCTCCAGTTTCCTCGTTGTCCTCGCCAAGGACCAAACCATCATAAGAGAGGTTTCTAAGCTCTATTGTCAGATGTATTTATTCATCCATAACCACTACCTTCCATCAAACGGGGATGCCCTTAGGCACCCTCAGCCAGAGGCATGGCTGTCTCCGGGGTGGTCCTTAATGAGCTCTCTCTGACTGGCCTTATACAGGGCGGCTCTTGGACCACCTAATCACACTACTCCAGTCTCTTGTCAGCTGGAGGTGTCGGCCTCGTCCGAGACTTCTAGGTGCTTCAGGCGGTAATGGTGATCCCTGACGGGGTATTTACATTCTTCCCACCCGGGAAGCCAGGGGATGTACTGCTTTAGTATATCCTAGTAGTTATGAAGCCCGGAGACCAGCATAAGGAGAGAGAAATTGAAATTTAAATACCTGTAAATTTTCTTTCTCCGACTGCTGGTCTCTGGGTTTCATCCCTCCCAGAATGTAGTAAGCTGGCTCTCAGCTGGTGGAAGGTGTGACAAAAGGTTGTCTTTTTCTGTTTCCAAGTTTATATACTACTACCAGGGTGGAACGGCTTGAGAAGAACTGGTAGTCACAGGAAGTGGGAGGGAGGTTTTCCAGACTGCAGAGCTTTGAGTTCCTGCCTATCATGTGGCAAGAGGAGGTACCCCCCAGTAGTTATGAAGCCCAGAGACCAGCAGGCGGAGAAAGAAAATTTACAGGTATTTAAATTTCAATTTTTCATTATAACTATTTACAAAGGCAGTACAAACAGAGAAAACTAAGTCCTTCTTCTCAGGGTATCTCTTAATTCCAAGTTTCAGACTCTCAGTCTCATTCTCCTTGTCTCTCTAGCAAAAGTATTGCTGCTCTTTTTATAAGTCTTTGTCTGGAAACTTGTTAAAAGAGCCTGCTTCTCACAGAATATTCTTGTCAGTTTCGTTCCATGCAGGTGCAGCAAAACAGTACATGGTGACCCAGAACTGACCTCTTGTTTACAGCTCTGCAAAAGGCTTAAAAACTGCATCTCAGGTTAACCCCTTGAGTTCCAAATAGCTTTTTGCAATCATTTCAACAGTATACCTATATACAGTTTTAAACAAAGGGATCCCAGTATCAGTGATATTTCCACATAAAGATTCACATATATTTTTTATAACTGCAGATATGCAAGGGAGAAGAAAAGACAGAACAGCAAGGTAAGGCAGAGAGATAGCGAAACTGTGATCAGTTCCTAGGTCTCAAAATAAAATCTGATTGCGCAACCAGACAGACAAGAGATAGAAAAGGAGAGGATGGAACAGACCCTTGCGTTTAAACTCTTTCTGCATAACAAATGGGGCAGGGCCTTATTCAGCTCTGTCACAGGTGGCTCTAGTGGACAGGATGTTTAATGCCCTTCTGTTGGCCCCTACAATACAGTTATCCTCTGTTGAATGGACTTCTGTTAGCGAACAGAGGATTGTACCACTTCAGATGGACCTCCTGACACAGGGTCAGATAGTTCTTCCCAACCTGTGCTCCCTTCCCCATCAGGCTTGGCTTCTGAAGAGACAGAAGTGAACAGGTACAGGATATCTAGGAGGGTCTCTGAAATACTCTCGGTTGTTTGTAAACCTTCCATTGAAATAAACGTACACAACCAAGTGGAAAAAAGTTCCATCTGGTGTTGCATAACCTTTTATTCTGTGCTCCCTGGCAATGTTTTGGACTACCTACTAGACATTTCTGATGCTAATCCACAGTAAGATACAGTTGTGTGCTGTTCTAGCATTACATGGGACCCATTGGTGCCCTCTATCTGGCACAGCTGCCATTGTTCAAGAGATTCCCCAGGGGCATCCTTCACACAAGGCCTCCCATCAGGGAGCTTGTGGTTACTTGGGATTTAACATTGTGTTGTAAATGCTAACCCGCAATCCCTTTGAGCCTGTTACGACATGTGATTTAAAGTTTCTGACTCTGCATGCACCCGAGTTCCTTCCTAGTGCTGTTGAAGTTTAATTTTTATCAGCCTATGTGCTGTCTGCCTCTATGTTGGCTCCAGAATTAGGGAGAGGGGTCTCTTTGCTCCATTGGATGTCAAGAGAGTCCATCGATTCTACCTGTATAGAACTAAGGAATTTGGAAATCTAGCCAATTTTTTGTGTCTTTCAACCCCAATTGAAAAGATCAGGTTGTTTCAGTTGAGTGCATTCTTCCTGAATTGTAGGATACCTTTGAAATTGCTATGCTATGGCACAGGTAAAATTGGAGGGCATGGCTAGTGCCATTTCCATCAGGGCAGTTACTGTTTCCCTGGCAGGGATGCGGTCTGTGTCATTTAGGACATTTGCAGACCTACAACTTGAAGCACAGTGCATACGTTTCTCTAGGCACTCTGCCCTGACTGTCCATGTCAGGCAGCTTGCTACCCTCGGTAGGACAATTTTTATGGATTTTATCCTACATGAGCCCTGAGCTTCTACCTTCCTATTTCGGGGGACTTTCTTCTGAGCCTGGTACTTGGACCCACAAGTGGGAATCTAAGGAGAAGATTGATTGTGGGAAGATATGAAAGTTATGTACTTACTGTAACTTTTGATCTTCTTAAATATCTTTTCCATAGATTACCACACCCGCCCACCATCCCGCAGACTCACTCTAGTATTCTTGATCTTCATCCTTCTGTTTGCTTTGGACTGTGAGGACACTGTTATACTGGTTGGTGGCCCTTCTTATGCGGGCCATTAGGGCCATCTATGCCCTTAGGTTAGTGGATAGGTCTCCTTAGGTTTTGCTGCTCACCGTCTTGGTAAAAAAGGTACTGAGGAGCTGGCCCATTGGCACTGAGGGTTGAGGCGCTGGACGCCACACCTCGCGCCACGCCATCGACCCAGGTTCAGGAGTGGACATGGGCCATCGGGGGTCAGCAGGGGAAGGAGAGGATCGAGCATCCGGAGGACTGCTCTCCTTGGGTTGGATCCAGGGACTTCCCCCTCTGCAGCAGCTCCCGGTGGAGACCAGGGGCACTGCATCGGGTAGGGATGCAAGTTGGGGGTGGCGGCGGCAGACGTCTGTGGGGGGGTGCGGTCTCATTCCCCTGCCATGCTGACATCATTGCATGCTCGCCGCCTCGGGGTAACCAAAGGGTGAAAAACCCTGGCCACCAGGAGGTAGACATCGGTCCTCAGTGGCAAGTGCACATGCCCAATGTCCGTCCCCTCCCGGTTGACTCTCAAGGGTCCGTCCCTTACATCCCAGGCTCCGGAGGGGAGGATGAGGATTCTGTCCCCGATCCTCGCCGGGTGGGGGATTCACGTGGGCGGTTCGCACTGGTCAAGTGGGTCTCTTCTGAAGGGGCCCTGGTGCCGGCGACTGGAGTTAAAAGAAAGTTCAAAAAACCAAAAACAAAAAGGTACAGAGGTGGTTGGGGGCTGGCGCCACTGTAAGCTAGTGTATGCATGTGGCGTCATGTCGGTGTTGTGCATGTGGTGCCTGCAATGACTTCAGCCCTTTGAATAGTTCCAGCTCCCATTGGGTCCTAGTGCCTCCAGACAAGACCCACAACTAATGATCTATAGAGAAGTTATTCAGGAAGCTCAACAGTTAATATAAGAACGTAACTTTCATTTGCATGAGCAGCCTGCAGTGGAATATGTGTGGCCTGCAATGGAATGGTTCCTGTGGCTGGAAATGTTTTATTTTGGCATCATTGGAGGCAGTGGTAGAAGACACCCCATTACTTTTCCACCCCCTGATGAGGTGTCATTATAAACATTAAGCGCTTGGGGTACCTTCTACCACAGACTCCCACAGTGGCAGAATCTGTCCAAACATTGCTCGTATGTGTATTTGCATGGTGGTGTGAACAAGCGAGTCCTTTTCAAGGCATCACCCAGTTGGTATTGCAACATATTCTTGAAAGTGTGTTGTGTTTCCTCTGGCTGAGCCTCTTAGAATGAGTATCCTACGTCATGCCAATGCAGAAATTCAGCCCTCTGTCTAAACAAAATACCATATTCCTACCACAGGACTTCCTTCCCATGAGCCACTAGTGAAGTTGTGTAATAGCAGGAGTCATCCATCTACCCTAAGGCAGAAGGTTTGTAGTCAGATCCTTCGCACTGTCTCTGCTGCCTGATGTGAGACAGTGCAGGTTCAGGACCTGAACCCAGGCCATCAGCATGGTAACTTGCCTTGCTTACTATTAGGCAGCTTACAGGGGTATATTTAATTATTGAATAGTCAGACTCGGGTATTGATGGGAGATGACAGGTGGTGAACTTTGGGGGCTGGCAATCACTGCATGGTTGGATTTATTAAAACCAGTTTAAGGGCTTACACTAACCCAGATCTACTGCTCATTGTTGATAAGGGCTAGTATAAGCCCTGTGTGTGCTATTAGGGCCGCACAAGTCTTTTTTTGTGTTATTTTCTTTATCCCAATTTTGGCCTCAGGAAAATTGGATTTTGTTTAATTATTTATTAGTTGGTAACTATTCTAAAACAATCAGCAATGATTCAGCCAGTCAGTGCTAATAATTTGCTCATGTATGAGGGCCTCCTGTAACCATAAGAGAGGGCTTCACTCACAGTGTTTAGCAAAGTGGAATGTTCCACCTTGAAAGAGGGTGTGGGTTTCTTTTTACACCTAAATCGCACTTTAATCCTATGGTGACCCGCCAGTGTCTTGCATCCTTAGAGTGCTGGAACTGCAGGGCTTCCAGATCTACAGGGAAATAGAGCCATCTACAGGGAGATTGGTCCAATATATTTGCATTGTTATGGGAAACTGCAGTAGTTCAGCTTCCATAGGAAATAATGTAATCTACAGGAAAACACAGGAAAGTTGCCTGGACTTAGAGAGACAATGCTATATCAATCTGGGAGCACTGGAATTGCTTACCTTCTTTTTGCTGCCCTTTCACCCTAAGAATACACTTGTAAACCTGACCTGTTATAGTTACAGGAAACTTATTTTACTCAAACACTAAAATATGGATATATTGCTAAAATATGGCTATTACGCTGTTTGTTCTCCCTCGGTACCAAATGGAAATTGCAGAGGGAGTGCTAGTCCCTAGGGGCACTAACTTTAAGGAGACTGTGGTGGTAAAAGATAAGGAAGGATGCCTAGTATTGGTAAAATGGGTGTTGAATGATATAGACGTCACATTGGCTAACCTGTACATGCCTCTGGGCTCCAGTACTGTTTTTATTAAAAAAAAATTGCTCGATCATATCATGAAAGGAAAAAAGATATGCTTGGAGACACTCGGATAGCTATAAGAGACTGTCCAGTTGCCATATAAACGTATAAAATAGAAACCCCAGTGGTACATAATTTTCAAGAGAGTCTTGGCAAGACTGCATTGACATATATAACAATGATAACAACGCTATTTGTATTACAAAATCTTAAACTAATTCCAGCGTTGTTCCTCCATTTAAAAAAACGAATGATTGCCAGGGGTCTTTCTCATTTCATAGTGCTAAAATGTGGAACTTTGTTCCTGAAAATTTGATACATTTGACTAATTTATAATCATCTTAGAAATAAACGTTGATCCTTTTGTTGAATGATTTGGAGTGTCACTGTTTTGAATATGGGTAAATTTAATACTTGCTACTGTTCTGTAAAATGTTCTCTTTCGTGTTTTACATATGAAGCCTGTATTGTGCTGCCTTTATGTTTTGTAATTGTGAATGAAGAGCACTTATATAAACGAGCATTTTTGCCATTAGGTCTCTTTTTTTTTTTTGTTATCATTAAAATGTTCTACTGATTTCAGACTATCAAACAATATTATAGTTCAACAGCTGAAATGATACTGTAACAATAAAACTAGATCTATATTAAATTAGTTTTTTTATATGAACTTCAGTAGAACCAGGTAAAATCAAATCAAATACATGTGCGTTTATTGAAGGTTAGGTTTCTGACATTTGTGTTATTCGACCTAAACGTCATTATTAGGCAAAAGCGCCAGTCTTTTGCATGTACAAAAGAAAAATTATGAACCTTGGATCCCAGTGTCTTGTTTCTTTTCACTGTTTCCTGTCTTCAGAACTGGGTGACCTCCAATCCCTGTCCTTTGGCTGTTTTTTTTTTGGGTACCTATACCTAACTCCATGGATTGCCCCCCTCCTTTTCGGGGGGAGGGGGCCTTGGGTCAGCATCTGCCTTGGGATGTCCATCTGTCAGAGGCCAGTTACTGTGGTGTCGCCCAAAAGTGCCTGTGCTTCCAGCCGGCTTGGGCTGAGGTCCCCACCCTTAGGACAGTGCACGTGTAGGGCGACGTGGAGCTCATCCAGTTCTCCTGTGGAACCTTTGCTATACTGCCACCCATGGTCACCCATGTGGCATTGCTTTTTATATTGGCGGCACGGGGCTTTTGGGGACACAGGGCTCTGCATTATTTACCCTCTAGCAATTCATCAGGGTGCTCATGAATCAGTGTAGAGGGCCCCCATAGTGCCTTCTGCCCACCCGCAGTATAGTGGGACTCATGTGGCTCCAAAGGAGTACTGCTAGACTTCCAGAATTTTGACAGTGACTACCAGTTTTTTTTATTTTGGGAGACCTGGACCCCCAAAGGGGAAAATCTGCCGAGAGTCCCGAGGCAGTGATGGTTCCTCCCCAGAAGAGAGTTTCCTCGGGGATTCCTGGGGGATTCGTTTCCTCCACCCCACACTGCGACTGCTCCACCCTGGGCTTGGGACCAGGGAACATTTTATTAAAAAAATGTTTGTATAGCAGTTGCAGTGTTACAGAATGTAATCTGAGTAGCAGTAGGAAAAAAAGAATGCGCAGCCTTTTGTAGATAATCTTGTGTAAAGCGGCTGTACAACCACTTTTGAGTGAAGTCAGATGGGTAACAAGTGACTGCTACTATAATGCTATAAAAAATTGTTTGCAGCATTTTATGATTACAGTGTGTAGTGTTTTGTAACACATTACTAGTTACAATGTTTCCTGCTTGGGGTGTGAAACTGAGTCGCTGGTATCACAAATGGCAATGCTGTTGGTGTGTTGATAGGGCAGCACAACTTTGTCCTTTTAAAAGTTTTATTCAGTAAGGTAGGACACTTGAACACCTTGTAGGAATCACATGGCACCAACTGCTTTCTGGGGTTTAAAAGTAGTAAACCACAGGAAGAAGAGTTGAACTCTGACGATGACGACGATAATGATGATGATGATGGTAGTAGGAGGAAGAGGAGAATTCCTAAACTTTTCCTGTGGAGCAGAAATACAGTATCTGGAAACTAGTCTGAGCCTTTGAACCTTTTGGGGGAGGCCTCTTACATGAGCTGCTTTTTATTGTTCTTGTCTCTCCCATTGCTTGTAAGGCTCCACCAACAGAAACCACTTTCACTGCCTGAAATGTATGAGAGCCCTCTGGTAGCTGTCATAAAGGCTTCTGTATCTGGAGCAACCTTCCAGCTGAAAGAGGAAGGTAAGTATTGCAGCATTTTTTTTCCCATATTTTCCTTTTTTTTCCCCTGGCAGGCTGGGCGGCTGTATCAGCCCGTCCCATTCCGGAACCAAGGCCGTCCCGAGTCACACCTTCTCCAGTCTCAGGTAAATCTTCACTGCTAGCTGGGAGGGAGGCTTCATCAAGCCCCAACCCCCAGTTTATTCCACCTGTTTTCTCCCCATTTTACTCTGGAGCCCCAGACAAGGTCAGGTGTGCACGTGGAGGTGCGCACGCACACTTTGACCTGAGTGATTCTGCTTCTCCCACCCCTGGTCTTGCACCTGGCTCCCTCCAATGCCTGCACCACCACGCCTCCACATGGTGGCGGTCAAAGGCCGGGAGAGCCAACCTCCCTTATCCGGGAGAGGAGAGCTGCCAAGTGGCCGCTCAATCCTCACCTAGCCCCCCCCCCGGTAAACCCCCAGTAACCCATACTTATCACCGAACATGGGTTGCTGGTGTGGCAGGAGGTAAGACGCTAGCACCTCAGCCCTCCACGCCACTGGGCTGGCTTTGGATTGCAGCATTTTCTTTTTTAATTTAAAACTTTTTAAAGTCAGTAAACCACAAACAACATAATACAGGTAGATTCTGGGTAGTACAATTTCATCCGACTAGTAGGTAAACTATACATGCCTCCACAAAGGGAACACATCACATATAGATCCTCACCCTCCCTAGTTACAGCGCAGAGGAGAGTAATACGTTATTATGCTTTGCGGTTATCAGAAGAACCCTTGGCTCCCCAACCCCGAAACCCTCCATTTGTCTTATAGTCCATGCATAAGGGAGAGGAATACGGAACACAGCCCATCCCAGCCAAGTGAGACAAAGCTTAAGCCTGCCATGACTGCCACGAATTAGTCAGAAATAATAAAGAATTGATTTCATCACATTAATGTGAACGCTATTTTGAGAAGAGCTTTTTGGTTCCATTGGAACTTGGCAGACCCGAGCTAAAATTTATTACCCATTAAGGGACAAACTCAGGGTCTTTAAGCATTTCATGCACAATCCATCCATTCCATCTGGAGGAGCACAGTTCTAGTTTATTATTGAGCATATGTGTGAGTCTCTCCATTCTATATATCTGATTTACTGTTGATCTCCATCCCTACATGGTGGGGACCCACTGTGTGAACCATGCCTTGGTAATCACCTTTTTTGCCGCTAAAAGCATCCTCACTCAGCCCCAGGCGGCCATTTTGAATAAGGTTAAATATAGGACATTTCGAATCACATGTGAGTTCTGAGGCTGTGTATCTGGTATTTGTGTCACGGAAACCTCATGGCGTAATACAGAACAGGAACATTTCAGCTGTTAGTTGGACTGGTCTGGTGTATAACACTTCAAGCTCTAGTTGGAGGGATCAGAGAAAGGGGTTAAGCTTGGGACAGGAGAAAAAAGTATGCGAGTGGTGAGCCTTATTATTGCCACATTGTCTCCACACTGTGCTGTTCCGGAAGTTTGAAAGAGTGCAGTTATTGTCGGTGTACGGAAAAATCGAATTTGATGTTTCCAAGAAAACTCACGCCATTGGTGAGAACTTATTTTTGAAATCAACCTGCACGATAAATGCCATTGTTCCAAGATGACATGATGTTCAAGTTCTTCATTTCATCTAGCCAGAATATGTTCAGTGGAGTCTCCATTGGAGCTAAGTAAGGCCCCATAGAAGACTGAAATCAGGTACTCTAAATTCCTGGTGTGCAGTACTGAGATAAGGGCAGCAAGAATAGGTGTGTGTGTTTCTGGACATTGGGCACTGAGGGGAGGTTGTCATAAAAAATGTCTTAATTGCAAGTACCTGTGAAAGTCACTCTGCCAAAGATTAAAGTCTTGTTTTTCTTGAGCAAAGTATTTAAAGGTTGGTCCCGTCGTTTTTGTTGAAAAAGGTAATACAAGGAGGAGTACTCCCATCTATGGAATGCAGGATTGGTCTGTGCCTGCTGGAAGTGTTCCATGAGGGTTATTGGACAGAAGAGGCTTATAAATGGGGGTGAGGTGCACTGTCCTATGTAGGGCAGTCCAATCTAAGAGTTGTTGTCAAAGCAATTGGTTGAAGTTTGGGGATGGTCTAGGGGGTGAAACAAGATTGTAGATATTTGTAAGATGCTCCGTGATTGGAAATATAGCATCTTCAACCTCCTTCCACCATGCCTGTGTGATCCCTAGTTGCCTGTGTGCTGTGATCACCAGCTGAGATGCCAGATAAAAAAATCAGAGATTCGTCAGGGCCAGACCACCTTTTTCTTTTGGGAGAAACAGGGTTGATAATTTTATTCTGGGATGCTGCCCGGCCCAAATAAACTTGGTTATTAAATTATTCCAGGCTTTAAAGGTTTTGAGAGATATTGATAGGGGAATATTTTGGAACAGGTATAGTGCACGCGAAGCATAACCATCCTGCCCACCTCTATCCGAGCTGTATTAAACTCAGGGGCAACAAGTTCCAGTTGGTAAAATCCTGTTCTATTTGTGTAGTGTAGGGAGCATAGTTGTTTTTGAAAGCATCTGCTAGGCTACGAGACAGGTAGATTCCTAGATATTTTAATTGATTTAACTCCCATCTGACCAGGTACTGCACACAAAGATCATGAGAGGATTGGAATTGGAAAGTAAGGGCATCTGTTTTTGTCGTGTTTAGTTTATACCTTGAAACTGTGCTAAACTGTTCTATTATGCTGAAAACTGTAGGAAGAGAAGGGGATGGCAGCATTTTCAATTTTTTTCACTGCTTCCCCTTGTTCTTTCTGTATGTTTGTTTCTACACGTGAGAAATACTGTATCACACTTGTCCACAAAAACAAATCTCAGAGTAGGTTCAGCAGATGAAAGGCTTTTCTGACTTCTTGGTTTTTAAAACCAGCTCAGTATGTAGTCTTCTATTGTGACAGTATAGGCGCCCCAGCCAGTGTAATCACCTTATTGCAGTCTGCCAAAGCCTCCTGGTGCTGGTACTGCTGCTTTTCAGGGCTAGAATCTCAGATAAAACATTAACCCTTAACACCAAGGTATCGTTCCTGTGCTGAAATTATTCCAAAAATATCAGACTCTGTCCCTACCATGTGATTCATGAAACTCAGAGCCCCTGGAATTTTGCAGTTTACCATTGACATTAACCACTTATGGTGTCTTCTATTTAAGAAATACCTGTTTTCCATCATTCCTAGCTCTTTATTTATGTATTACTTGTTTTAATGCGTCTCGGAGGAATGAAATCGGATACATCTTATTCCAGGCACTAATATAAATAAGAAACAGTAAAGGGCAAAAAAACCGAGTATAGAAGATAAATTTCCTAGCTGCGAAGATGTCCAACACATGAGGATTTCATTGCTGTACCCCCAAAAATGTGAGCCCCTCCCCATTTTCATGAAATTCCCTCATATTTCAAAACTCTGTTACAGTCCCTGCCAGGATAACATTTTCAGCATGGAAATTGTAAGGATTTTGTTGCCTGTGTTTGGTTGTTATAGTGAGGCGATCCATACATGTGAACATTTAGAAAACTTTACATCTCACAGGTTTAGTACAGAGTCCAGAACTGCACCTTCCTTGTTTATGCAGCAAGCAACATTTAATAACCGTTTGTCATGCAACGTATGGATTTTCTGCAGTGGGTTTTCAGAATGGGTTCAGTTCAAGTACCATCTTGGTTCAGGTGTCTACATTGGGGGCTCTCCTTACTTCAGAATCCTACACTTAACTGGGTTTGCATCGTCGTGTGTGGCATTGCCTCAGGGCTGTGTCATTGGAAAGGGCCATCTATGACATCTCCTCTGTCCTCTGATAATCTGAACTCCGTTCTCAGAGGGTTGTTGGACTGTCTGTTCATGCTACTTGCTAAACTTCCTCTCTAGTTCCTAACCTACTAGGTAGGGTTTTTGGGCTGCTGTCCCTTTGGTTTGGTGTGTCAGTGAGCTTGACACCTTGTTGACCAAAGAACTGTATCTGGAATATACTGCCGATTACCAGCTAAAAAAATAAATAAATCAGACTTGAAACTTGGGGGGTTAGCATCTTACAAGACAAGAGAAAAACAAGTAGCATCTTACAAGACAAGAGAAAAACTAAATTTTCTTTCTGCAACTGCTGGTCTCAGGGCTTCCATACAAATGGGCTGTACCTCCCGATGCAGATATGCAGGCAGGAACTAAGCTCTGCAGCTGGGGCTATCCAGTCTTCCACTTCCTGTTTCCATCAGTTCTTCCAAAAGCAGTCCAAATGTGGCACTACTACATGAACTTGGAAACAAAAAACAAGAAAAGTAAGCCATCCATGGCCAATTGGCCAACTTTATACATTCTGGGAGGGAAGCAGTAGCCTGGAGACCAGCCATCGGAGAAAGAAAATTTACAGGTATTTAAATTTCATTTTCTCTCTCCTAAGCTGGTCTCCAGGCATCCATACAAATGGGATGTACAAAAGCAGTACATCCCCAGATATCCCGGATGGGAAGAATGTAGGTGCCCTTAAGGGTCCACCACTGCCTAAAGAACTCGGTGGCCAAAGGATGCCTCTGCTGAGGCTGTCCCATCCAGTCTGTAAAATTTTTTGAATGTGTGAATAGATGACCAAGTGGCGGCCCTGCATAGCTCTGCTGGAGATGCTTCTCTGAAGTCCACCCACGAAGTGGCCATAGCCCGGGTAGAATAGGCCCTCACTGGGCCAGGCAATGTTACTTCAGCCTGATCACACAAAGTGGTGATGACAGAATGGATCCATCTGGCTATAGAGTCCTTCAAAGCCTTTTTACCCATATTTTGACATGTAGTTAGGATGAACAAACTGGAAGTTTTTCAAATAGAATCTGTTCGTTTAATATACATGTTCACTGCTCTTCTTGGCTCCAGCATGTTAAATTCCCTTTTCTTTTCATTTTTTGAGTGTGGGCAGAAGGAAGGCAGAATCAACTCCTGGTTGCAATGGAATGGAGACATACGTTTCGGTAAAAAACCTAGATCTGTTCGGAGCACCAGAGTTCTGATGAAACACAGTATATGGCTCGTTGGTGGATAAGGTTCCTAGCTTTCCTATTCTCCTGGCTGAAGTAATAGCTATGAGAAAAGCCACCTTCATTGTAAGATACATGAGGGATGTCTCCTTGAGCGGCTCAAACGGAGCCTTGGTCAAAGCTTTGAGAACCAAATTAAGCCTCCAATGTGGTATAGTTGGCTTGATTGGAGGGCGCTTTAATGTTGCTGCCCTTAGAAACCTCCTGACATGGGAATGTGAACCCAGTGAGTCTCTGGAATCCACCAACAAGAGCGCCCCTAGCGTGGAAACCTGAACCTGTAAAGTGACTTGTTGCAGTCCTTTGTCAAATCCATCCTGAAGAAACTGCATTAGTACAGGCAGTGATATTTGCTGGCTCTATATGTGTTTGGATTGGAGCCAGAACAAGAATTTCCTCCAAATTCTGTAATACTCTTTAGAGGAAGAGGGCGACGTGAGTTCACCATCATTTCAATAGCAGGAGCTGTGTAGCCTAGCTGTTTGAAAGTTTCCTGCTCATCTCCAGGCCGAGAAGGAGAGGTTGTTCAGATTGGGGTGCAGCACCGGACCCTGATGGAGAAGGTCTGGACTGATCTGGAAGGATAGAGGTGGTCGTCTTGAAAGATGAATGAGAAGCGGAAACCATGGGTGACAAGGCCATCAGGGACAGACTAGAATCAGTTCTGCCTGGTCAGAGCCACTTTGTGTAGGACTCTGGATAGAAGTGGTATTGGAGGAAAGGCATACAGGAGACCGAACTGACCCCAGTCTAGGGAAAAGGCATCCTGAGCCACCGCTAGTTCGTCCTTGGCCAGGGAGCAGAATTGTTTTACCTTGGAGTTTCGCCGGTAGGCGAAAAGATCTATCTGAAGATTGCCCCACTGCTCTGTTAGGATGTGGAAGGCACTGTCCTTCAGTTCCCATTCCCCTGGTAGAATATTTTGGCGACTAAGCCAGTCTGCTGTGGCATTTTCCTGTCCAGGAATGTACACTTCGTTATGCTGGCCAGGTGGTGCTCGGCCCACTGAAAGAGAAGAAGGGAATCCTGTAGCATTTTTGAGCTTCTTGTTCTGCCCTGATGGTTGATGTATGCCCTCATTGTCAGATTGTCTATTAGAATCAGTACGTCCCGATTGAGTACTTGCTGTTCGAAGGGTATCGGGGCTAGGCGTACTGCTCTCATCTCGAGCATGTTTATGCTGTACCTTGTTTCTAACAGCGACCACTTGCCCTGAGCTGACAGCTGATGCAAGTGAGCCCCCCAGCCCCTGAGGCTGGCATCAGTTGTGATTCGGATTTGGTGTGGATGGCCCAGCTTGCAACCCCTCATGACATTTGATCTCCGAGTCCACCACTGGAGGGAAGTTTTTATCTGTTGAGAAATTGGGATCAGTTGGGGCTGGCTGTGTCTGGACTGGGACCACAGCTTGAGCAGCAAGTGTGCTTGAATGGGCCCCATGTGGACTGGAGCCCAAGGGACTGAATCCGCCAGCGATACTAGAGTCCCAATTAGCTGCATGAAGGAGTGAGCTGGCAGCTGAGGAGCTGCATGAAACTTCTTGATGAGCTTCAGCAGGTCCCCGAGTATTGCTTCCTGGAGAAAGACCTTGTTGGCTTTTGTCATGAAGTCTGCCCCCAGGTGGTTCACGGTCTGGCTTGGAGTTAGGGAACTCTTTCTCCAATTGTTGACAAATCCATATGCTGACAGGCACTGGACTACCTCCGCCACTTCTTGTATGACTTGGTCGAGCTGTGGGGCCTTGATGAGAATATCATCCAAGTAAGGGAAAAATTGTATCCCTCTGTTCCGAAGGTGAGCAATTACTGCTACTAGCACCTTGGCGAATGTTCTTGGGGCTGAAGAAAGCCCGAATGGCAGTGTTTTGAATTGGAAGTGCTGCTCCCCCACCTTAAACCTGAGATACTGCCTGTGTAGTGCCTGGATGTGAATATGCAAATAGGCATCTTGCAGAGCGATGGATGCCAGAAAATCCCCTTGTTGCAACTCCCTGATGATTGATGACAAGGTTTCCATCTTGAAGGGTCTGCTGCGGACAAAATGATTCAGGAATTAGAAGTCTAGGACTGGCGTGAATCTCCCTGTGCATTTTGGCATGATGAAGAATAGGGAGTAGACCCCCCAATTGATTTCTGGGTGGGGGGGACTTGCTCGATAGCTCCTGCTTGAAGAAGGTCTGTAATGGCCTGTAACATAGCCTGTCTTTTGGACGGGTTGTCTGAGATGGGGGAGGGCACTACATAAGATAGTGAGGGATTGGATTAGAATTTCTATTAGGTAACCCTTGCTGATGATGTTTAGGACCCATCTGTCCAACATGGTTTGGACCTATTCCTCGAGGAAAAAATGAAAGTCTGCCCCTTACTCGAGGATGGGCCTGGATAGCTTCATTGTGACTTCTTGTTGATGTCCCCAGTGTCTCTGGTGCCACCACCTCCACCGGATCTGCCTCCTCTAATGTTACGCTGGTTATGCGAGGAGAACCATGTTCTCTTTCCAGAGAAATTATAGTGTTGACCCTTGTTGTGACCTCAGTCACAAAAATTGCATCTGGAGCCTGAGGGCCATGATTTGCCCCTGCCACGTGACTGGGGCATATGCACCTTAGTCGTCTCCCCGGATTCCTTCACTGCCTCCTTCAGAGCTGAGTCAAACTGGAGATTACCTTCATAGGGGGCGTTTACCAAATGGCTCTTCGAAGAGGTGGCTGGCTGCCAGAAGTTACGGCGAGCCGAAGTTTGATAAAATATGGTCCGAGCGGCGCACCTGACCGCCTCCTCTGATGCGTCTGCTGCATAAGACGATAATAGCCTTGTTCTTCTCTGGGTTCTCAGTGAATTGAAAAGCTAATTCTGAGGCCCAGGACGGAGCGGCTCGGGTTGAAAAAGATTGGCAGTTGCCGCATTGAGAGACACTGATGCTTGGAAAGCCTTCTTGATTGAGGCATCCACTTTCCTGTCCACTGGGTCCCTGAGTGAACTTTTCAGATTGTTTCTTGTCAAACTTGAGGAGCTTAGAGATCCGCTGGGGCACTGAATATGTGCGTTCTGGACCCTGCCTTTCCTCCTTTAGCAAGTCCTCTATGTCTGGAGGAATAGGGAAGGCTGTGGCCTGTTTGGCTGCAGATGCCAGGTGAAAGGCCCGTTTCGGGCTGTGTTGGAGCCATTGGGGAAGAATCAAGATGAATTTCAGCTATGACCCTCTTAATAAAAAAAATATAGGTCCTCCAGGTCAGAGTTTCTGGACAGGGAGTCATCCGAGGCCAAGGATGAGTCCACTAGCTCTCCCTCTTCTGGAGAAGAAGAACTGGAGTCTGAGGAGCCTGGGGAACAGTCCCTGCTACGCTTCCCCTTGTGGGTGCTCCTAGATCTGCTCCGAGATATTTTCTTCCTCTTGTGGCATGAGGAATGCTGATCCTCTTCATCCGAGGATCTGCTCCAGTATAGGGATTTCTTTCTTTTATCGAAGTGATGAGAGGACAGCTGTCCCTCTTCAGATGAGGATGTGGACGGGGTCCTCTTTTCTTTTCGCCTTCTTGTGAGGTCATACATCTGGTGACCCCGGAGGTTGCCAGTCGAAGCATGCGGGGTCCAGTGCAAAGGCCCTATTTAGCTTGTCTGTGAGGTCTGGGGCCAGAGAGGGGGTTGCAGACTGCTGGGTCTCCCTGGTGGACACTGCTCTCTCAGATCTAATGGCTGCTACTCGCTTAGACCAGTCTGTCTGCTGGTTGTCAGTGTGAGCCAAAGCATGGGCAGTCTCCGCTGTATCCTCCCCAGTTGCATATGCTGCCTTCTCACAGTTTAAGCACAGCGAACCTGCAAAGGTGATTAGAAGAGGGAATTTGCAATGCTGGCATTTTCTGCCCCTGGCAGGCTTGTCTGAGGCCATGACTGAAAATCACTCTAATCCCCTTTGATTCAGCGAAACCTCCCCCCCCCCCCGGAGGATTCCTGATAAAACGGGAGGCTGTCCGGAAGAATGCTGAAGCTCTGATGGAACACTGCTGCTGGCCCTTTAAGGGCAAAATGCTGAGCTGTTTAAACTGTTGCCTGGTTCCTGATTAGTTAATTCTAGCTCCTTTAGTGCTGGGGGGACTGCAGCACGGGTGACAAGCTCAGTTATGTCCTTAGCAGCACTCCTGATGAACTGCCATGCTCGTCAACGAGAGAGCACTGGACTGTTGACGAGTGGCTGAATTAAAGCTTCAGGCCCACTGTCGACGAGTGGCTGAAAGAGTCTGGGAGCCAGCCGTCGACGGGAGAAAAAAACGCCACTGCCATCAACAAGAAGAGAATCCTCTCAGAGTACTAAGGTGCTATTACTGTCCAATTGCCGAGAAAATGGCACCCATCGATGAAATCCACCAGTCGACGAACTACAAGGCTAAAATGAACACTGGATTGAGCCCAGAATTACGGGAAAAACCTCTGCGGTAAAGTGGGGCCAGTCTGTGCAGGTTGCAAAGCTGAGACTGGGACCCACACATGAGTGCTCTAAAGTGCTGTGTTTCTTCAGCAATCCCAATAAGAAATTAAATTTAGTGACTTACAGTCTGATGTCTTCAGCTCTGCCACATGGTGACAGAGCTCTGCTGCAGAGTACCTGCTACCTGGAAGGCAGGAAGTAAACTGATGGAAACAGGAAGTGGAGGGGTGGATACCCCAAGCTGCAGAGCATAGATCCTGCCTGCGTATCTACATCAGGAGGTGCAGCCCATTTGTATGGAAGCCCGGAGACCAGCTTAGGAGAGAGAAAAGGGTGATCCAAAATGGAATAAAAAAGAACAGGTTCACAATTTTCACAGTAACATACATTGCTGTTTTAAAAAGCTTGTGTCACTTCAATTGTTTGCAAAGCAGACCTCTCTTTCAATAGACTCAACAAGCTGATGAAACTACAGTTATTAGTCGTTTGTGTCTCTGTGGGGACCTCTTGTCTCCTCCTCTGTTTCTCCTATTCTAGGTGAGCATCTTCATAGAAAGCTGCTATTTTCCACTGAAGCAAATGGCATGAATCTCCATAGCAACCATTTTGATTACAAATATATTTAAAGCAGCAGTATTTAATTGGCTGACATTTCATTATATAGTTCTTTCAGCAAAAATGCATTTCTGACATCCTTAGAATTCATACTCTGTGTATTTTTAGTTTTCTTAGATATTTTTAGAACGGTTCTAATAGCTACTTTTGTAATTAATGATTTAAGAGATTAAAGTTGGCCACCACGCTCAATTTTAAAAACTCTCTTCCGCTGAGGTTACCTGTTGAATATGCACTCTAGATTCATGATGTGGCTGTATATTAAGATGGTGCTGCCATATGTTTCTGATGGTAAGCGATACAGTATTATAGCAAGATATTTAATTTTGTTATGGTGGGCTTGGCATGGGAGTAGGAACTTTTAGAAACTTCAGCATCACACATCTTGGTTCAGGAATGAAAGAAAACAAAAGAAAAATGGGTATCTTGCTATTTTTGCCAGCATATACTGTTCTTAAGAAAACTATGATGTGTAGATTCTTGCAGCTAAAACATTTTGTTGAGTTTTTCATTTAAATTGTTTTGAGTTTACTTAAAATAATACAAATGCCTACATGTTTCAGAGAAAAATAAACTGAGGAGCTCTGAACTGCTGCTTTTTCTCAGAGAGTGAAATTATATCTCACAATATTGAATGCAGGAGCTGCTTGGACGACAGATGGCTTGCTTTTCTTTTTTTCCATCTCAGATTTCCAGTGTTGCTATGTCATCATCAGATTTGCTAAGGAGTGAAAAAAAAAAAGTCACGTGAAAGCCTACTTATGGCCATTTCATAGACAGCAGTTTGTGAATGAGTATGGTGATGTAAAGAGACGGCCAAGGCCTAGGAGTTTGATTTCTGTTCATACAAGCCATACCCTAACACCAGTTGAACAACTGCGAGTATGTGTAAGAACACACATTTCACAGAATGAGCACAATTACTGGATATTTCAGAAGGCATAGTTATAATAGTTTCAGAAGTATTTGGCATGAAGGGCTGTTTATTGGCAGGTGGGTGCCTAGAATGTTGACTCCCAGAATAGAAGGGAACTCTGCATATAGCCTGTAGTGACTTGAGTTACCATGTTAATTGATACCCTATGTACATTTTGCTTGCAATAGCACTGTCTTTAAAATGCGTGCTGCTGTCTCCCTGGAATCCTCAGGAACATGAGATTCTAGGTCTCATGGGGCTGTCTTAGTTTGGAAAATGTGACAATAACTGAATAAATGGGACTGATGCAGTTAATCTGGCCACCTCTGACTTTTTTGAACTGTGAAACATCTTTTGCATGGCAAAGCTGTACATTATGTGGTCCTGTCCTAGTATCGGCCACACAGCAGCGCTTCAAGTATCGGCTTCTGTCAGAAGGCAGTCCATCTGCAAACATTTATTGATGGGATGGGTGACTGTACTGAACAAGAATCGGCTAGTGCTTGTATTGTCTTGCGCTCCGTAACAGTGGTGTGCATCTTGAAAAGTTGTGATTGAATTTAGTGAAAATGACTGTAAAGTGACTAAAGTCACTGAGTTATTTTTTTATTATGATTTTTAGTTTTCCACACAGCTGTCACACTCCATTGCCATTACATGCAAGAACCATAATGGATCAGTCAGTTCTTGTTCATTACTGCTGTATGCAGGGTTCAACATTGGCACCTACCCACTGGTCAAGTGCTGGTAGATTTTGTATCTAGCCAGTAAACATTTCCCTTAATTAGCTCCAATGGCATGTAACTAGATGAGATATCATTTCAGATAAGTGCTCCAGATGGCCCAGTGGAATGCTTACAGAGCTGATGCATTTTCCCAACCACTTGCCCTACTTGGCTAGTGGCTGCAAATGGAGAATTTCATACCTGGAAATTTGGTATGTGTGTCCGCTCCTATAATCCGTGAGTGCATGGGCATGTCTTTTCTACAGCTGAGAGATGGGCTGGGCTGGACTGAAGAGTTTCTTGGGACCATCTCCTTCCTATTCAGTCTCGTATCTTCCTTGGCACCTGGAACACACTAAATCAGGGGATTGTGCAACATGCCTCATGTAATCCCCATGTTCCAGAAGAAAAAATGATTTCTATGATATAACCCATACACCAACAATGGTTTGAATCAAAGACTAAACAACTAACGGGTGGACATTAAACAACAAGCACCCAGTATTAAATTTAGCTTCTTCCCCAACATTGACACACCTTGGGTGACTTTCCCAGATCATTCACTGAGCCTAGACACCGTCAGTGTTACTGGTGAGGAATGACATTTCCATTTGTGTGTTGGCTCCCGTGGCCTAGAAGTGCATAGGTCCTGATAATTAGTACCCATGTCAGAGTGTCAGGGCTCAACCAGTGCACTCAGTACTCTCCTGCCAAACACTGCATTGGCGGATCAGAACAAATTTAAGTGCTAGTGTTTGACAGATGTGTGCGCCAATGATCATGTCACTGCTTTACTAATGTCCTGCAGACAGGACTTTACCCACTGGCGAAGGAGAGAGCCCTTTGGCTAGGTAAGCCTGCTTCATGCCCATACGCAGCCTTCTAGCCAGGGTGCCTTTGGCATGGGTGAGCTCCTGCTTCATCCAGTCAGGCAGGATGAAGAGCCTATCCATTTTAATGATATCTGCTGGGTTCTGAGTGGCCTATATACATCGATGGAGCAGGCTGGGACAGATCAGGTGGCGAATGGCAACTGAATAAATTGGTTTGGCATCCATATTTTAAAAGTCACCGACCAACTGGCCTCCAGTCCACAAAGAGATTTTTGAGCCCTTGAAAATGATGTCCACACTTCCGGTGACGTCACGGACATGGTGGGTAGCTAACACTAAGGGCTCCCCGACCGCCTCACCCTAATCCTGAAAATTCAGGACGGAAAACACTCCAATAACTTTTTCAACAGCGAGGCTGGTACTATACATGGCAGGGAAGTCACAGAAGGCAAAAGGAAACCGATTACCTTCGTCCTCGACAAGTAAAATGAAGCAAACAACCTTGAGTAGGCCGCAAGAGAGCCTAACGGCTCTACCACAACGTAGAAGGCACCCCTCAGAATCGTCGGCAGACTGAGATCAGGATGATGCTGAACCATCGGAAAGTAGTCAAACAGTGAAAAAGATCCTAGCTACAGTAAACAAAATTGACTCAGCACTGGCTGACCTGAGACAAGATGTGAAAGCTCTAGATAGGAAAGTTTCGTCTTCGGAAGCCAGAATCGGAGACCTGTCTGAGGCGCAGGAAACTACAGAGCGATTGCTGCTATTCTTACTTCAGAGAGACCGAGAAACCCAAGCTAAACTAGAAGATTTAGAAAACCGCTCCCGTAGGAACAACTTCAGAATTCATGGAATCCCTGAGGGGGCTGAGGAAGGTTTTCCAACGACAGCAGATTTTGTGCAGCAAGTGCTGCGGGCAGTGCTCTCTCCACCTCCTGAACTGAGTTTAGAGGTTGACCGGGCCCACAGATCGCTAATCCCGAAACCAACGGACCCCAATGCAAGGCCCCGCTCCCTGACAGTTCGAATGTTACACTTTCAAACTAAAGAATGGATCATTCATGAGGCCTGGAGGCTTAAAGACTTAAAATATCAAGAAGCAACAATTTTCTTTGACCAGGACTTTTCCTCGGCCCTGCAAGCCGAAAGGCAAAAAGTAAGGGGGGTGATAAGGGAGCTTAGGCTGCAGAAAGAAATAAAGGCACAGTTGCTTTTCCCTGTGAGGCTGAGAATTCACCTGGAATCAGGAATTAAGACCTTCCCATCCCTGGTCAAGGCGAGTGCCACCTTAAAAGAGCTTCAGGTTGCGGTGCCAGAAGGAACTGGAAGGGGACAGGATCAGTTGTGTTCCAGGACAGTGGCTGCTTCGTGTTGTTTTCACAGGGTTCTTGTGGATTTTACTTGGTAGAAGGTTATTTCTTTTCTTTCTTACTTCTAAGGGGCTAGCAGGGTATTGTTTTGGGGGCTGTTGGAAGTTTGAAAACTGATTTGGTGGCTGTAAGTGGGCTCATTTGTTGGATGTTTCACTGCGTGAACAGGCTGCGCTGGTGGAGGCCTGTTTCTTCTGATTTAAAACCTATTTGGTGGGATTTGCTTGGGCCTGGGTATTTGGCTGCTGGCTTGGAGGGAGACAGGGCTGATACCTCTCTCGAGTCAGTGTCTGCCAAGACCCACCCTCCCCACCCCTCCCTCCCCAGAGTTCTGCTAATTTATAGGGGAACACCTGCCCTGCAATTGGAGGAAAAGGCTGCAGGTGCAGCTCATGTAGTTCTAGCCGCTGGGGGTTGGAGTTAAAGGCTGGGAGAGAGGAGCTTAGGGAGTTGTTCATTTCCCTTATAAGTTTACTGTGTTGTACTGCACCTAGTAACTGGGTTACCGGTGTACTGTGGGACTGTATCCAAGATTAGTGGGTAACCTGATTAGGCAGTAGGGGTGTATCTTGGACTGGGGGGAACCTGGTCGCTCACCCAAGGAAACCTACTTAGAAGGGGATGGAACCACACGGCATTAGGGCCGGCATCTTTGGGAGGGTGGTGGGGTGCACTGGGTGTGGAGCAGCCATGATACTGGACTGGGCTTGGAAGTTTAGTGGTTTCCCAGTGTGCTACCAACTGGCACAGCTTAGGGAGGAGGTTGCGGGGATTAGGAGACAGATGGGGGAAGGGGGGAGGTATGGTTGGGGAAGGGGGCAGGGGATCTCCCACAGGGTTGCACCAAGCACTGGGGGCAGCGGCATAGGGAAAGGAGTGCATGAGAATACTCAGGGGTCACATAGGGACCCTGGCAGAGGGGGTCCAAAGGACACTACCAAGGAAGCAGGCAGTTAACTGGGGACCCTCACAAAGGAGGGACAGAGGGACAACATTCTCAGGAAGTAGGCAGATGGCCAGGGCTGGACAGAAGGAAGCAAGGCGGGAGGTGGATCAGACCTTACACTCAGTAACCGCTCAATTCTCTTCTTCTGCTCGAGGATGGGGGGTGATGTAGCCATGACAGGGGTGGTTAGAGATGGAAAGGAGTGGGGCAGGAGGCAGGGGCCAGATAGCAGGAAGAACAGGGGAACCTGGAATGCAGGAAAATAGGGGAGCAGTGAATCAGAGCAGGAGGGGCAGGGGAAGAGGAGGAAAGCGCAAGGAGAAGGACCAGTTGGGAGGAAAGGTAAAGAGGACCAGAAGTACAAGGAGGATTCAGTAAAGGGAGCTGAGGGTTTAGGCCAGGGGGCACAACAAGCAAGGAGGGACTAAATGGAGACAGAAAGGAAGGGAGGATGAGCCAGGCTAGCTTAGCAGATGGGAGAAGGACCAGTTGCGAGCAGTGAGGGGGAGTTAGCAAGGTACAGAAGGATACTCAGGAGGAGGAGGGCATAGGATTTGAGGAGGGTGGCCAGGGTAAATAAGGTGGGGTGGTATGTGGCACCCAGATAGGGGAGGAACAAGGAGCCGGCTGGGTGAAGGGGCCGGTAGAAAGGATGAGGGACATGGAAGGGGGAATGGAGGAAAAGGAGCGGTCAGAGTGCTCCTGTTGGGGGATTCTATGATCAGGGGTATCAAATGGGACAGGGAGGGAGAAGCCTGGCCAGTTAGAACAAAATGCTTCCCTGGACTAACAGTGCACAGGGCTAAGCACGAGATGTATCAGCTGACAAAGGATTGTGGGGGTTTCCCGGAAATACTGGTCCACCTGGGTACAAATGACATTGAGGGAAATAGCGAGCTAGAGATACAGGCAAGATTCAGGGAGCTTGCCAGGGTCTGTCATGACATAGGATGCACAGTTTCCTTCTCAGAAATCCTGCGTGCCAAGGGCTAGTGGGGAGCACAAAAGGAAGATTAGGAGATAAACTAGTGGCTCAGGGAGTGGTGTGAGGCCAGAGGATATGGGTTGATGGGGGATTGGGGGGAGACCTGGGAGGATAAGGAGCTGTATGCTAGAGATAGACTCCATCTCAATTTGGAGGGGAGGGGAATCCTTAAGTTGAAAATAGAGGGGTTCATTGGTGAAAAGTGGGGTTTAAACTTGTGAAGGGGGAGGGATGGGAGAAAAGGCTGTCAAGGGGGTGCCGATAAAGGAGGGACTCTGTCTCCACCCCCCTGGGGAGCTGGAGGATTGCGGGAAAAGGCCGACTGGTAAAGTGCAGACCACGGGAAAACAGAATCCCCATGGGAACACGAGCAGGGGAAATGGAAGTATAGGGAAAGGGTGGAAGGTAGTCCTGCTAAATGCCAGGAGCTTGGGAAATAAAATGCCTGAGCTCCAGGCGATGCTAACTGAGGGAGCAGTGGATGTGGCAGCGGTCACTGAGACCTGGCCCACTGCAGGATACAACTGGGACCTGAACCTGGAGGGTTACACTATGTTCAGGAAGGACGGGGGGAGGGAAGGGGAGGAGGGGTAGCAATGATAGTCAAAAACTGCATTGGCATAGGGGGAGTAGAGGAGGCGGAGGGAACCGTGGAAGCGATTTGGGTCACCGATAACAAGGGGGGCAAGAGAGTAAAAATAGGAGTGGTGTATAGACCCCCTGCCCTGGCGGAGGAGGAGCTAGAGGAGAGTCTGGTGGCAGATGTTGGGAGACACTGCAGACTGGGCAGAGGAACGGTGGTGGTGTTGGGGGACTTAAACATGCCAGGAACAGACTGGGAGACTGACATCTTCTTTGACCAGGGAACAGAGGTTGTTGGATGTCTTTCAAGACGTGTTCCTAACTCAGCAGGTGGGGAACCAACCAGGGCCTTGGTACTGGATGTGTCCGCAGACAGTGACCAGATTAGGGGCCTGGAGGTAAGGGACCCATTGGCGGGAGTGACCATGCCATGGTCTGGTTCTGCCTGGACCTAGGAGGGCTAGAAGGCTGCACAAAGATGGAGGTAACTGACTCAGGGGAAACGGATTTAAGGAAATGGAAGGATCCTTATGAGCATTTGGATGTGATTGGGTCAGACATGGACGCTGGATAGTGGGTGGGAAATCATCAGGAGAGGGGTGCAAGATGCCACCAGCACCTGTGCAAGAGTAAGACTAAAATGCGGTGGGCCCGAAAACCCTGCTGGTGGACCAGGAGGTCCAGGAGGTGGTGCGGGAAAGAAGGCAGCCTATAGGCAATTCACAAGTGCTCAAGGAGTGAAAGGGATCGAGGAGTATGAGCTGATGGCTAGAAGGGCCACCAGGGTGGTGAGGGCGGCTAAGGCAAGGAAGGAGCAGAACCTGGCCAGGAAATTAGAGAGGGAAACAAGGGTTCTTTAGATACATTGGGGAAAAACGAAGGTGAAGGGGCAGATTAGCAGGATTAAATCAGGGAGAGATGGGCACAAGACCGGGGAGCAGGCTGAGGTACTAAATGAGTACTTCACCTCAGTTTTCACCAAGGAAAATGGGGGTGCTGCATCATACATGGGAGGAGACAAAGATACTGAGAAGGGGGCGGGACCCTTACCGATCTGCGGGTCTGGGGAGAGGGGGAGGCATCACTGGCAGGAGGGGGAAGGGCTAAGCAGGGAGAAGAGGTACTGGAAGTGGAAATCACAGCAGAGAGCGTGAGGGTAGCCCTCAGCTCCCTTAAGACGGAGAAAGCACCGGGGCGGATAATTACATCCCAGAGTGCTGAAGGAACTTATGGATGTCCTGGCGAAACCCCCTGGCGGAGCTTTCACCATCTCTGAGGACCGGTGGTGCCCCAGGACTGGAAGGTGGCGCATATAGTGCCTATCCACAAGGGGGGATCAAGGGAGGTGGCAGGGAACTACAGGCCTGTCAACCTGACATCGGTGGTGGGCAAGGTGATGGAGGGCATTGTCAAGGAGAGGCTAGGGGGGACCTGGAAAAGTCAGGGTGCCTGGACGATAGACAGCATGGATTCGTCCCGGGAAATCATGTCAGACAAACCTTGTGGAGTTCTGTGACTGGGTGTCGAGTGCCTTGGACCTGGATAGACCAGTGGACATCCTCTTTCTAGACTTCAGCAAGGCATTTGACTCTGTTCCTCATGTGGGCCTGTTGGATAAGCTGGGAGAAATGGGGGTGGGGAACCAGATGATCAGATGGATAGGCAATGGGCTCCAGGACCGGACCCAGAGGGTCATAGTTGGCGGGATAGTCTCATCCCCAAAGAGGGTCATTAGTGGGGTCCCACAGGGATCAGTCCTTGGGCCCCTCCTGTTCAACGCCTACGTCTCTGACATAAGGACAGGAATCAGGAGTGAGATGACTCTTTGGATGACTCAAAACTGGGGGCGGTGGTGGATGGGGAGGAGGGAGGTGGCCTACAGGGGACCTGGAGGCTCTGGAAAGATGGTCTAGAAAGTGGAAGCTTGGGTTCAATGTAGGGAAATGCAGGTACTACACCTGGGGCCAGGAAACCCCGGCCAAGTGTACACCCTGGGAATGCTACAAGTCTCGATGGCTGAGATGGACCTGGGGTGGTGGTGGATGTCAAGACGAACAGCTCGGAGACTTGTAGGAGGGCAGCAGCCAAGGCCAACAGGATGCTGGGATGCATCGCTAGGGGATCATCTCCAGAAGGAGGAAGTGATACTCCCTCTGTATAACTGTTTGGTGAGGCCACACCTTGAGTACTGTGTGCAGTTTTGGAGGCCACACTTAAAGAGGGACATTAAACTCCTGGAGAGGGTCCAGTGGAGGGCAACCAAAATGATTTGGGGCTTGGGAGACAGGACCTATGAGGAGAGGCTTGAAGAGCTAAATATGCACACATTGTAAGAGAGAAGGGACCGGGGGGACATGATGGAGATCTTCAAGTACATGAAGAGGGTAAATAGGGGAGGAACAGTCAGGGTACTGCAAAGGAAGGAGGAGGGGGCCACTAGAGAGCATGGGTGGAAGCTGGAGGGGGGAAGATTCAGGGGAGAAAGGAGGAGGTGCTACTTCACTGAGAGGGTGGTGGAGCCATGGAATGCACTGCCTAGGGGGCTGGTGGAGGCAGAGACGGTGGAGGGGTTCAAGAGGGGCTGGGACAGGTACAGGGGAAGGGTTCTGGAAGCAAAATCCAATGCAGCAAGAATATCCGGAACTGGGAAGGGAAAAGCCAGAGAAGGTGAGGGGGGCAGCAAGGTCAGCACCCAGGGTGGGGGCTGACCAATCGAGCAGACTCGAAAGACCATTAGGCCTATTCTGCTGGCATTTTAGTATGTTAGTATATGTTATATTTGGAACAGGAGATTTTAGAGAAAAAATTGAGAGGGGGAGCCTGGAACGTAGTATCTCGCAACCAGACGAGGAAACGAGGCCTACCAGGATCCATCGCGATGGTGAGTGTTGGGGGACATTGCTAAGCTGCTGCTTCATGCTGAGAAGAGAAACAAGACCCAGAATGATGAGAGACCAACCTCACCATCCTCAAAAGGCTGAGTTTACTAACACACGGAGAATGTTTTGCGGAATAAATGTTGGCGCTTGAAGAGGAATCGGTGGACGCCTATGCGAATTTACCAGTGGTTCCACAAGTGGATTGTCAGTATGGAATGAGATCTAAGGACAGTGACTTTATACAGACTATTTGTCCTTGGTCCATGAATACATCCTTCTCTCAAGGGGACACTGGGCTTGGAGGGGGAGGGGGGGTTCCCCTCTCTATTTTTTTTTTTTTTTTTTTACATAGCCCTATTAGGTACTGGTACTGAATAGGTAATGATATGTTGTAGCCATTAGAGGGCGGTAAAGGGCTACACAGAATATAAATGTTTGATGGGGGCTCTGATTTGGGCAGTGATTTCTCCCTTTGGGAGTGACTTTGAGGGGGGGCCTCTCTCTTTTTACTCCCTTCCCTTCCTTTTTTCTTGTTCTCTCCCCTTTTTGGGGGCGGGGGTAGAGGAAATGACTGGTGAGTCACAGAGGATCTTTATTGGAGGACATAGTTAAAGCATAAGAGGTGGGGGGTGGTTGGGGTTTGGGTGGCTCTTTCCATATACACAGAGTGACGTCTATTAGACTAACCGCTGTCAGCCCAGGAAGTCACTTAGCTGGCCAAGGTGACAACGCCCCTAAACATCAAAGGGGTATTGATTGTGTCACATGTGTGACAACTCTGGGTGGCCTTTGACTACCAGAGTTACTTTTCCTAGGAAGTCAATCTAACAGACACTTGCTTTGATTCGAAAAAAGTTTTTTATTGTGGATCCAGGTGGGATCTGATTTTTTTCAGTTAATTGATTGGTGTTAAATGTTTCTGGTTATATTAAGTCGACGTGGGTTCAAAGGGGAAAGAGGGATCTGGATTGGTTCCGTCGAGCCTATAGGGTCAAGATGGGTATTCCTGGGGGATAGTATGAATAAGAAGATAACTTACAGGGATAGATTATGGCTATGCGCCTAAGGATTATTTCTTATAATGTTAATGGGTTAATCCACCCATTAAAAGAGCCAAAATCCTAATGGAACTTAATAGGAGGGGCTGTGACATAGCACTCCTCGAGGAAACCCACCTCTGGAGGTGGAGCACATGAAACTAAGAGCAGTGGTGGGCAGAGTGCTATTTACCTCAGGCAAAGAGACAAAAGGCTGGAATGGCTTATATTAATTAAAAAAAAATTCCCCATTCTGTATTCAGGAGGTAGAGGTTATACTCCAGGGTAGGTGCATTAGGGTCTCATGGTTAATTCAGGGTAACCTAATCCATGTGGTAAATGTTTACGCCTCCAATAGTGGGGCAGCCACCTTCTATCAGGAGGTCTTTCAGAGGGTGGTCTCGCTTCCCAGGGGTCAGTTAATACTTGGAGGTGACTTCAGTACCACATTGTGCCCAGTTTTAGACTGATCCTCTGGAAAGTTGGAGACTTCTAAACAGGCCATGAAGTGTTTGAATACATTAATGCGGGGGTTGGGACATTTGAAGACTATATCACAAAAAAGAAAGGGATTATACATTCTACTCAGTCCCCCATAAATCATACTCTCGTATAGATTTTTTTATAACATATACCACAGATGTCCACCTATTTCCCAGTTTGGTAATCTACCCAATGACTATCTCCGACCATGCCCCAATCTCAGTAGATTTTGTTTGGGAGAGGGAACCCAGGACAATGAGTTGGAGATTGAATATCTCATTACTTAATGATAAAAATATCATATGACAAATTACAGAGGATATAAAAAATCTTGTGACAGATTCCCCTATCTCGGACAGTACCCCAATGGTGTGGTGGGACACAATGAAGGCTGTTCTAAGGGGACAATTAATCAGTCTAGCTTCAGCCAGGAAGAAACTGAAGAACAAAAAGATAGAAGAACTGCAAACTAAGATATGAGGGTTAGAACAGGAACATAAAAGTAATCCAAAAGGTAAGGAGAAAATCTGAAGGGACTTAATGGAAAGCAGGAAAGCACTCAGTAAGTTAGAAGCGGACAAGGCAGAGTGGATGCTGCGTTACACAAATCATAAATATTATGAAGGGGGGAGTAGGGCCTTAAAGCTCCTTGCCATGAGATTGAGAAAGGAACAAGCAGGCAGATATGTCACATCTCCAAGGTGGAAAAGGGAATGCACCGGATAGAGAAACCTAGAGAAATAGCCAAGGCTTTTAAAATTATTATAGGAATTATATAGTGAAAGGAGAGATTCAGAAGAGGTACAAAGAATGGAGAATCCTTTCATGGACCCTAAAGCTGCCCAAGCTCTCCCCAGGAATGCAGCAGGAGCTGTCTGCCCCCATTACAGAGAAGGAAATAGCAGCTGTATAGACAAGTCTTCCCTTAGGGGTCCCTCGGTCCTGATGGCTACCCGGCCGAGTTCTATAAAAAAATTTAAAAAAACACTAGTACCCAAGTTGGCTATGGTGCTGAATGCTATCCTAGAGAATAATGAACCCCCAGGTTCCTGGAGTGAGGCTATGATCACGGTCATTCCGAAACTGGGGAAATCCCTGGAGCTTTGTGAATCATACAAGCCCATCTCCCTGTTAAACCAAGATTATAAAATCCTCACAAAAATCCTAGCTAACCGACTGCAAAAGCATATTGAAAATCTGATACATCCGGATCAAACCGGATTCATACCAAACAGACATATGTCTGATAACATCGGGCGTTTGCTAAATATCTTGGATTACAAGAATGCCTCCCAGAGTATCCAGATTGCTAATTTTTTGGGCACGGAAAAGGCCTTTGATAGGCTAAATTGGTCATACCTAAAAGCAGTTCTCACAAGGATGGGGTTTGAAGCTGCCTTTTACAGTGGGCCACTTTGGCTATCAGAACTGCCTAGCTAGGGTCAGGGTTAATGGACTTGTCAGAGGCCTTTATGAATAGGGTGGGGCACTAGGCAGGATGCTCCTCTCACGCCTTTTGCACTAGCCATGGAACCCTCGCCAGGCCATAAGGGAGGAAAGCAAAATACAGGGCATTAATATAGCTCAGGTCTAGAATAAAGTGTCACTCTATGCAGACGACACAGTGATATATATGCAGGACCCTGGGAAGTTGATCCCACCATTGATGGCCCTTTTGGACCAGTTTGGGAAGATCTCGGGCTTTAAAATCAATAGGGATAAATCTGAGATTCTACCAATAAAGGGGAGAATTACACAGAGTTTGCGTGAGCTGATCCCGTTTAACTAGGTCAGAGAGAAGGTAAGGTACCTGGGGATTCAGATTCCGATTAAATTATCAAGACTATATCAAGTTAACTATGGTGCACTCCAGAAAGCGGTTTTTGCAGACATAAACAGATGGCACTCTCTACCCCTTACTTTTACTCATAGGATAGATACAGTGAAGATGAACGTACTCCCTAGATACCTTTTTTTGTTAACTAACTTGCGGAAACCTAGAAAGCGGTGGGATCTCCTCACAGAGACAAAGACTGGGGGGGCAGGGGAGTCCCCGATTTATATAGTTATTATAAAGCTGCTCAAGTGGTGCCTATCCTAAGCATATTAAATCCAGGTCAGAAGGGGGGTTGGTCTCTGATGGAGCAAGGAGCACATCAGAACATACCATTGAGGTTGCTACCCTGGGTTGCCACACACTCGGATCTTAAACTAATCAATAACAGATGGACTAAACATACCCTTAAAATATGGCTGGAGTTATGGCTACACTGGGGGGTGGTGACCCCGGTCTGGAGGTATATTCCCCTTTGTTCTCTGCCGGGATTTCCGGCCTCCTCAGGGGACCCTTGTTTCAGGAGGTGGCAGGAAAAAGGATTGTTGTTCCTTTCCCAGTTTTTCAAAGGGACACACTGAAATCCTTTTTGGAAATGCAGGGTGAATATAACCTTCCAAGACAGGATTTTTATAGATACCTACAATGCCGACACTACATCTTAACAAACGTGGGAGTGGGGGAGATTCTGGCAGACCCGCCGGTCCCAGTGAGAACCACCTTCTTCAAAAGTAAGGGGACAGACTCGAGGGGCTACATATCCTTCATTTACAAGTCACTTCAGGATGAAGTGAGTAAAGTACTGACTCAACAAATTGAACAAAAATGGGAGGAGGAGCTAGGTTTGCATCTTGCAGAAGAGGAATGGGCAAGAGTTTGGGCAGGGATCCCTAGCACTTCTAGCTCTCCAAGTTGGGGGGATTTTAGGTGGAGAGTGGTTACCAGGTACTTTATTCCCCCAGTGGTCTCAGCTCCTTATTCAAAATAAGTCCCAGGAATGTTGGAGGAGATGCGAAGGAGTCGGTTCTTATGCCCACATATTTTGGGATTGCCCTCAGATAAATAATTACTGGGAACAGGTGGCTCAGGCATTACAGAGCATCTTTCAATGGAGTTGTGTGCTAACTAGCTCCCATCTGATCCTGGGTCTTCTACCTAGTGAGGGGAGGACCAAAAACCAGAGATATTTATACTACATATTAGTGGCAGCTGCACTAAAAGTGATTACCCAACACTGGTTAAGTTCGGACCAGTTATCTCTCTCCATGTGGAGGGCCAGTATTAACAGAATTAAAAAGATGGAAGCCATAATGGCCCAGTTAAGAATACAAACAGATCAATTCAATGCTGGATGGCTTCCATTTTATGAATACATCGAGAATCTGGAGGGCACTCTCATACTAGCTCAGTATCTGCTACCTTGAGACACTTTGCACCCATGTCGACCAGAAAGTTTTTAAAAAATCTTTTTTTCCTTTATTTTTTCCTCCTTTGCTCTTTCTACTTTAGCTTTGGTTTTATTGTTTCTGTGAGAATGTGTTTAGAGCACTTATGGAGAAATCAAATAACTGAGATTGGATCATTATAAATATGGTTAATCAAGTAGAGCTTATGTAACTGTTATGTAGTTTAAAACAGTTTATACAAAGAAGGATTGAAAGGGCAGGGGTAATGGGAATGTATTTCCCCATGGTACTGTGAGTGCTACTGAGATAGTTGTACTTTAAGTTAGGGTAGAGACAAAAGGGAAATACTCCTTGGAGTCATATTGAAAGTCATACGCTTGCAGAGAGTTTGAAGTGCTTTTTAAATAATGACCATTAGATGTATAGTAATCCTTCAATGGAATGTACACTGTACACTGAATTCATGGAAGTTCTTTTAAACTCCTAATAAAAATTATGCGAGTTCAAAAAAAAGAAAATGATGTCCGTTAAAATTATTGATTCATTTACCGTATGTTAAAAGCTAGTAGCCAAACTGAAAACCAGCTCACAAACTGATTTATCCCACCTTGCAAGAGAGTGGAGATGGTATGCCTTATTATTTGCCATAGAAGGGCATAAGGAAGGCAGAACAAGTTCCTGATTACTATGGAAGTCCAACAGAACCTTCTGGATGAAGGTATGCATTGTCTGGAGGACCACCTTGTCCTTATGGAAGATTAAGAATGGCTCCTGCTGAGAGAGGGCCTGCATTTCCCCTACTCACAGTGCTGAGCAAAGAGCCACAAGGAAGAGAAATGTGAGCATCAGAAGCAACAAGAAGACCTAAGAGGCTCAAAAAGGTGCTCCATGAGGGCTTTGAGAACCACCTTAAGATGCCGGGGCACTACCACTATGACTTGAGACATGATCGTGTTACAGGCTTTGAGGAAACACATGACATGGGGTACTGACCTATGGGCGGACTCATCCTTTCCCTAATCACCCCTAGTGCTGCTGCTTGAACCCTAAGCAAGCTAGGTAATGGATCTTTGTCAACCCCCGCCCCCACCCCAGAGTAAGTTGAGAATGTGGGCATGCATGCAGGCTGTGTGCCTGACATCCCTTCAAGTGCACCAGGGTTCTTCATATCCTATAATGTGCTCACGATGTGGAGGGCTTCCGAGATTGAAAGAGCGTTTCCATCACCTTGTGGGAGTAGCTCACTTTCAGGAATTGTCTGCATTCGGGAGCCATGCTACAAGCTGCAGTCATTGTGGTTCTGAATGCAGAAAAGGCCTCTGCCTGAGCGCATCCAGTCAGTGGGGTAGCGGGACCAGCCTGCCCATTGCTAGCTCCTTCAGGTCTGAGTGCCCATCTTCTACATATCCATTTGTCCTTGGTAGGTGTTAAATACGGACTCTACCAAGCAGAGACAACAGCTGCTAGTCTAAGGTGGGTATAAACAAGTCATCGACTGCTGCTCTTCTGCTCAGCAGAGAACTAGATATGAATTACAGCTTGAAACACCTTTCTCCTTAAGACTTCATCAAGCGAAATGCCTTTTAAACTTATGGACTGAGGACCAGGTGGCTGCTCTGCAAATATTTGTTGGGGAAGCTTTGAACTCCTGTCCGGCTGAGGTGATACTTGAGGGCTCTCTGAATATCAAGGCTATGGAGTAGTTGCTTTCTGTTGTTTTGAGGATTCAAACAGAACAGAGGATGGCAATTTCCTGGCTCACAAGGACAATAAATTAACTTTTGGTATAAACTGAAAAGGCTAGACTGAAGTACTGTACTACCCTGACTGCTGTGAAATACAGGGAGATTCTGAGCTGGCCCCTGGCTTCCCGTTTTCTGCCTCTCCATGCTGAAATGATGGTGGATACACAGTAGGTGCAACCATTTTAGTGTACTGGCTTAGTGCTGAAGCAGAACTTTGCTTAGCATTTTAATTTGGGGACTTCAGTAGGGGTTGGTAGTAGCTGCTTCCTCCAAACAGTGTTGCCTTAGAGAGTAGGCAGGCTCTTTTTCTTATTTTTTATCTGAAAGGAACTACACTGGATTTGAACCAAGATAGCTCAGCCGGCTTCCATGGTCTGTGACATAACCTCTAGACCATTGGTTGCACACTGGATGTGTCCTGGCTTTACAAACAGTGTCAATGGTTAGTTTCCATGTAAGAACATATTTCTTTATCTTTAGCAAAAAAAGCAAAGTTGGAATCTTTGCAGGGACAAAACTTTATTTGGTTGCTTTCTAACAGTGGTGATCCATGGTGGTGTGGAGTTAGAACTGTAAATATATCAGAAAAGGGAGTTTGTTATGAGAATGAAAAAGTATAATAGGAACGTGCTGCCTTGCGGGCAGGCCTGCCTTGGAGGCAACCTTGGGTGGAGTAACAGGCTACTTATGTAGGACTTAATGTAAGCCTTGGCCATGGAACTTTTGAGGGGTAGGTTGAGATTCCACAAAGAAGCTAACTCCTTGGCTTCAGGTTTGCTGAGGGCTGCCACTTTGTGGAACCTGAAGATATGAGCATTAGTCCTCTTGGAAAAAATTGCTGATAAAGCTGAGGCTTGAACCCTGACGGTGAAAGGGGCTAGGCCAAGCTGGACCCCCAAGTAGAGAAGTCAAAAAACTTTGGGCACATGAGCCCTGTAGGATAGAAACATAGAATTTGACAGCAGATAAGGACCACTTGGCCCACCTAGTCTGCCCATTTTCCCCTACCTACTGTCACACCACAGGCCCTACTTGATCTCCAACTTTACCCTCCCTTTCCTAACCACTAAGGTTCCCTTATGCCTATCCCATGCATTCTTGAATCGCGTTACAGTTTTTCCCCCCTCACCACCTCTGCTGGGAGACTGTTCCAGGCATCCACCACTCTTTCTGTGAAGATGTACTTCCTCACATTTCCACTGAGTCTACCCCCTCCGGCTTCATAGCATGACCCCTTGTTCTTCAGCATCTTCTTTTCTGAAAATGCATCCCTCTTGTACCTTATTTCTACCCGTGAGGTATTTGAAAGTCTCCATCATATCCCCCCTCCTTTTCTCCAGGGTGTATATACTGAGGTCCTTTAGTCTCTCCTCCTAGGATTTTTGATGCAGACCCTGCACCATTTTAATTATCATCCTCTGGACTGCCTCTTCTCTGTCTGTGTCCTTCCGGAGAGGTGGTCTCCAGAACTGGACACAGTACTCTAGGCGAAATCTCACCAAGGATCTATACAGTGGCATCACCACTTCCCTCTTTCTGCTGGTGATACCCCTACCTATGCACCCTAGCAAATCACTAACTCTTCCCACTGTCTTGTCTCACTGTTTGTCCACCTTTAGGTCATCAGATATGATTACCCCAGGTCTCTTTCCTGTTTGGTAGTTGTCAGTACCACTCCCCCCTATCTTGTACTCCGCCCCTGGGTTTTTGTGCCCTAGGTGCATGATTTTGTACTTCTTCGTATTGAAACTTAGTTGCCCCACTCTTGACCACTCCTCAAGCTTCCTAAGATCTCTATTCATTTTTTCACCCCCCCCCCCGAGTGTCTACCCTGTTGCAGATCTTTGTGATCTGCAAAAAGGCATACCTTCCCTTATAGCCCCTCTGCAATGTAGATATTAAAGACATTTAAGAAGACCGGTCCCAGTACTGATCCTTGAGGTACCCCATTGGTCACCCTGCCTTCCTCGGCGTGAACTCCCATTTACCACCACCCTCTGTCACCTATCCCCTTAGCCAATTTCTTATCCAGTTTACTACATTTGTTCCTACTCTCAGGTTGCCCAGCTTGTTTATGAGTCTCCTATGTGGAACAGTGTTGAAAGCCTTACGAAATCCAGGTAGGCCACATGCATCGCTCCACTCTGATCTAATTCCCTGATCACCCAGTCAAAGAAATCTATCAGATTTGGTTGACATGACCTCCCTGCTGTGAAACCATGCGGCCTCAGATCCTGCAAGCCGCTGGATTCAAGATATGTCATAATCCTTTCCTTCAGAAGTGATTCCATTAATTTCCCCACCACTGAAGTCAGGCTCACTGGCCTGTAATTGCCAGCCTCCTCCCTGCTACCACTTTTGTGAAGTGGGACTACATCTGCCTTCCTCCAGTCCTCTGGAACCACTCCCGTCTGTAGTGAGTGGTTGAGCAGGACTGTCAGAGGTGCAACCAGCACCTCCCTGAGCTCTTTCAAAATCCATGGATGTATCCTGTCTGGCCCCATTGCCTTGTCCACATTCAGATTTGCGAGTTCTTTCAGGACTCTCTCCTCTGTAAATGGACTAGTGTCCACCTCCCTTCCTTTGATGCTCTTGTCCCTTATCTGTGGTCCCTCTCCTTCCTCTTCCTCTGTGAACACTGAACAAAAGTATTTGTTCAGGATGTCTGCTTTTTCCTGGTTCCCCTCCACATTTTACCCCCCACCTTTTCCCTCCGTAGCCTTACAATCCCTTCTGTGGTCTTTCTCCTTTCGCTTACATACCTAAAAAATGTCTTGTCCCCTTTCTTTACTGCCTGGGCTGTTTTTTCCTCTGTTTGCACCTTTGCACTCCTGACTGCTTTCCCTGCCTCCCTCTGCTTCTCCTGATATACCTCCCTAATTTCCTCAGAGTCTCCTTATATCTCTTGAATGGTAATATTTTTTTTTTTTAATTTATGATGATTTCGGAAGTCACATTTGAGCCAAGGCTGTTTTACAAAGGTTCCACGTCAAAAAACAAGAACGGCACACAGTCGAAGACAGTAGCAAGTAAGACAATTCACAGCAGTCATAGGCTTTGTCGGGCACATTAGTTGGCTTATACAATTCAAGAAATATATACACTAAGATTCTCAGAAGGATTGGAAGCTGTGAGGGAGGTAGGAGATTAGTACATAGGGCATTGTCATAGAGTGGAGGGGATGAACAGACATATAGTGCATAGTCATGGAGTGGAGGGGGAATGAACAATGGCTGAAAGATGTGCAGAGAAACACCGGAGAGATAGGAAGGGAATGGGAAAGAATGGTGAGGAGGGGGAAGGGGAAGGGGGGCTGGGGGGTGGGAGGAGAGGAGGATTAGGCAAGTTATGAGAAGCAATCACAGGAGGCCTTGGCGACAAGGTGATGGCGAAGGCTGCGCTTAGCAGTGTCCAGTGACTTATTGTTGGTAACTTCTGGTAGAAGTGAGTTGTACCAAGATGAGGCTCTGGATTTAAAGGATCGTTACCCTTGAGTAGTGCGGCAGCGGGGTACAGAAAAAGTAAGATTTTCCGAGCTTCTGGTTATGCGGAGTCCAACATGGGGAGCCAGTAAGGTCTGAACCCCTGAGGGTAGGTGGTCTAAGGTGATCTTTTTGGCTAGAATGCAGGCCTGGTACTTGAGTCTGCCAGATAGTTGGAGCTAGTTTGCTTGCTCGTAGATATCGCAGGTATGTGAAAGGCAGGGTGCTGAAGTCAGTAGACAACATGGCTTAAGGGCTATGGCAATGTGATGAAGTGCAGTGTCAGTGGCAGCTCCACATATCACTAGTCCATAGTCAATTATTGAGATAACAGAACTCTGAATAGCAGTGCTTAAGGCTTCGTCTGTAAGGCAGTTCCTATGTCCATAAAGTAGTCCTATTCGGGTATTTACGATCTTAGTAATGTTCACTATGTGTTCAGAGTAAGACAGCATGCTGTTGAGGGTCACCCCCAGATATTTAAACAGATGAACTTGCTTGAGCATTGCCCCGGCACTGTTTGTGATAAATAGACCTTCGTTTTTATGGCTGCGTAGGCAGATCCTGCAGCCGTTTTGCGGTAGCTCAGAAAAATGAGCTACCGGATTCAGGCCCTGGAACACTTCTGTTTTTGGAGTTTCAGAATGATCCTTCTGAAACTCCAAAACAATTGGAAACAGTCCACCACAGGCGCACTATTTCTTTGACAGGCTCTGTAATGTCCCAAAGTTAGGGGGCACAATAAAAAAGGGTCCCTTCTCTCCGATGTGGGGATTTTCCTGCCCTCCGTTGCATCCCCCAGCCCCCTCCCGGTCCCTTTGTCTTTTTCGTGCAGTGAGGAGGGGGCCGTGGGCAGGAGTCAGTGCTGAGCAAGGAGTGTGGAGGACGTGGGGAGCACTAGAGACGTACCTTTTTGTGTGTTGACTCCTCCAGCGTCGCTGCTCTCCAGGCAGAGTCCGGGGTGTGTGGCAGCAGGGTCCGTTGAGTGGAATGCACCTCCCTGGCGTGACCTGTGCCTCCTGGGCAGAGTCCCGATCGCCGAGGTGGGGGATGGGGGAGAGCCAAATACCGGCAGACCAAAGAGGTGCTGCAGAAAAATAGGTCCGGATGGAAACGCTCACCCTGGACTTTCCAGTTCCACCGCCAGTCAAGCAAGAGCACTAAAGCCAGGTGGGAGCGCAGCTCCCCGGCAACCTCTTTTAACCCACCCAGCAACAGTAGAGGTTCCCGGGCCACGGTGGTGAGTGGACCAAGTGCCCAATTTTAAAATACATTTGCACCATGGGTGCTGAGGAGTGGGGAGGGAAAAGAAAACAAACAGAAGCAATTAAAGGGGCTAGAGCCAAAATGATTTCTTTGGTGGGCAGCAAAATTCAATCGAGCTACCAGTCTGTACAGAATTACTCAGCAGCTGTATTGGCTCTTGCAGAATTTATGTTTGTTACGGATACCATGAAAAATCATTGTTTTGGTTTTTTTGTAGTTTAGGATGAGTTTTTGAGATTAAAACCATGTTTCCACTTCCTTTCTATAACTGCAACTGCAGGCTAGCTTTACGGAAGGATCCGGTTGGGAGGTGAAGATAACTGCATCGTCTGCGTAAAGTAGGATTCTATCAGGGCATGATATGGGAAGGTTGTTTAGAAAAATACTAAAGAGCATAGGACCCAAGATTGACCCTTGAGATACTCCAGAACAAACCAGGAGGGAGGATGAAAGTGATTCACCAATTCTGACCTGTTGGTTTCGGCCACTAAGGTAGCTTTGGAACCACCATGTGGTGTCATCCGAGAGACCAAGGCAGGATAATTGTTCAGTCAGCAGGGAGCGGTTGACAGTGTCGAATGCTTTTGTCAAATCGATGAAGGTGATGCCGACAAAATGCTCCTGATCCAGAGCGTTATGCATATAAATGCTGAATTCGAGGAGAGCCATGGTGGTACTGTGCTCCTTACGAAAACCATGTTGCTCGTGACATTGCAGGTTGTAGTTTGCAAGATATTCAGCAAACTGATAGGCAACAATTATCTCCAGGGCTTGGGATGGAGTTGGGTCTGTAGTTGCTGGTAATGGTCTTATCCTCACTTTTGTGAATTAGTGTCACCAAAGCAGATTTCCATTTTTGGGGAAATTGAGAGAGCATGAGGGATCAGGTAAGGATTTTGGTAAGTGGGGCCAGGACTTCGTCAATGCTGAGGGCTAGGAGTTTCAGATCTAGGGAGTCACCACTGGATTAGGATCTCCCAAGCACTTTGAGCAGATGTTTTTTAAGTAGGGCCTCATGGACAGTTTTAAAGTAGAGAGGCAGTTGGTCCTGTGGTGTTCTTGCTTTGTCCAAGGTTGGTATAACCGGTGAGGGGTCAAAGAAGGTTGGAGGTAGCACATGATCAAGATCGGTAAAGGCTGCATTAAACGCATTAGCCACGGTGACTTGGTCTAAAGTGATGTTGCCATTTAAGTTGAGCATAGAGGGTGGTGCTTTGGGGACATGCCCTGTTACTTCGGAAAGGTTGGCCCAGAACTTGTTCCTTGTGTTGGCAAGAACAGTCCTGTTGTACCTCACTTTCTTGTTGCGAATTGCACTAGTACAGGAATTTCTTGCAATTTTGTAGGCTTGGATATCGAGCCTAGGTGCCAGTCATGTTGGCACGATGCCAGAGATGGTCCCGGGACCTCATTTGTTGCAGAAGATCAGAGTTAATCCAAGGGTTGTTGACACCCTTAATCTTGCGTTTCTTGAATGGGGCATGGACATCACAGACATTGTTAAAACTATGGATAAAATATTCAAGAGCGACGTCCATGTTGGACGTCGATCGGAGACCAATCATGTTCTTGTAGGAGAGTTTTTAGAGGCCCAAGTCAACGAGGGATAAGTCTCCTGCTGTTGATAGTTTTAGGAGGAGGCTTTGTGAATTTGTGTGACCAGAAGCATAGGATTGGGGAGTGGTCACTTATACAGTCAGGGGGAACTACAGTTTTTATGATGTGATCAGGGTGGTTCATGAGTACCCAGCCCAGAAGTGTTGAGGTCCCTGTTCTGTAGTTCTCCTGTGTAGGTGATTGGACCTTTTGTGAGAAATTTGCCACTGTCTGGGCATCCTTATATTTGTTCACACTAGGGGAGGACCCGTTAACATTGAAGTCACCAAGCAGGATTGTTTCCGTGCTCTGGTGAAGAGAGTGGATGAGGTCCAGTATGGGGTTTAGCCCTTGGTTGGTCAGCTTGGGGGGCTATGGGATGCATCGCTAGGGGGATCACCTCCAGAAGGAGGGAAGTGATACTACCTCTGTACAACTGCTTGGTGAGGCCGCACCTCAAGTACTACATGCAGTTCTGGAGGCCACACTTAAAGAGGGACATTGTGTGGAAGTGAGGGAGACAGTCCAGGGGGATCTGGATACCCTGGAGGGGTGGTCAAGGAGGTGGGGACTGAAATTAATGCTGGGAAATGTAAGGTACTTCATTTGGGGGTCAAAAACCCGGGCCATGTACGTATCCGGGGGCGGTCACATTGCAAGCCACATTGGGTGAAAGGGATTTAGGGGTGGTGGTGGATGTCAAAATGAATAACTCTGAAAATTGTAGAAGAATTACAGCCAAGGCAAACAGGATATTGGGTTGCATAGCCAGGGGAATTACGCCCAAAAGCAGGGAGGTGATCCTCCCTCTATATAATGCCTTGGTCAGGCCGGAGTTGGAGTACTGTGAGCAGTTCTGGAGACCTCATCTGAAGAAGGACATAGTGCTGCTGGAAAAGGTCCAGAGGAGAGCGACCAGGATGATTCAGGGCATGGAGGGGAGGCCTTATGAGGAGAGAGTGGAAGAGCTTGGGCTTTACTCACTGGAGGAGAGGAGGGATAGGGGAGACATGATAGAGGTTTTCAAGTATGTAAAGGGAATACTCAGGTTATGGATCTGGTGCAATTTCACTGGGAGGCGGAACTTCAGGCGGACTCGTCTCAAGACGACTGGCTCCAGATATGGAGGAGACAGCATAAAACCTGTAGTTCGTACACTTGGAGAGAATATTCCTGGAAAATGGTCTCCAGATATTTTCGCACACCACAGATTACAGCCAAATTCTTGGCAGGTGGGGATTCCTCATGTTGGAGGAGTTGCAAATGCGAGGTAGCCACCCTCACACACATTCTATGGTCGTGTCCAGTATTAGTTACATATTGGGCAACTTTAGGGGATGAATAACACACCTCTTTCCAACACTGACCGAGTTATCCCTGGCGATGGGACTACTGCTTCACTATCCCCGTTCCTTTAGAAACCCACACCAGATATACCCCTCAACATCCTATTGGGAGTGGCCAGAAAATGTATAACTAGACTCTGGCTCCAGCAGGAGCCCCCCACCATTACAGCCTGGGAAAACACAGTATATGACATATACAAACTTGAACATATGACCGCTAGGCTTCATAATAAGGTTCCCGAGCTGATGAACAGGTGGAATCCTTGGTTCCTCTCAATCAGTTCAGATCGGACCAGATACCTTAGACTGAGGGTTTAGACGGAGAACTGAGGAGAGATCTGATCGATGGGGTCCAGCCAGTCCCAAATACAGTTTCCCCCTTAGGGGTCCTTTTGTTTAAAAAAAAAAGAAAAAAGGGAAGGGTATCTGCCTGTCATTATTTTTCAGGGGACTCTACCTCTGGTGCTGGGGCCTCCCTCCTCTCGCCCACTTATCTAAATATGTATATACCTATTTACCTAGTCCAGGATGGACAACCTCAGAGCATGGGTCCCTTTTCTCCCTCAGGTTCCCTTTCTGGTGCTGACAACGGATGCTTCCCTCCTGGGCTGGGGTACCCATTTGGGGGAACACACAGCTCACGGTGCGTGGCTTCCTCAGGAGTCACTCTTACACATCAGTCTTCTGGAGCTCAGGGCAGTGTTCCTGGCTATACAGGAGTTTGCCAGTCTCTTACAGGGCAAAGTGGTGCAGATCAGGACAGACAAAACCACCACCATGTACTACATCAACAAGAAAGGGGGAACAAGATCTTCTCTGCTGTGCACAGAATCCCTGAAGATTTGGAAACTGGCATATTACCTCAACATGTTACTGATAGCAGTTCATTTGCCAGGCAAGGACAATGTACTGGCAGATGCTCTCAGCAGAATTAGCCAGGGCCATCACGAATGGACCTTGAACAAGCAGGTCCTTCTCTCAGTATTCAGGAGGTGGGGGGGTTCCAGAGATGGATCTCTTTGCAGCCCCAATCGCCAGTTACCCCTGTACTGTTGCAGGCCTCCACTCCAGGGCTCAGTGCCACTGGATGCTCTCCTTCTGGACTGGTCGAACAGATTTCTTTATGCCTTTCCTCCTTTTCCTCTGATCACCAGAGTCCTAGTCAAGCTGAGGTCTCAGCCTGCCACAATAATCCTCATAGCTCCAGACTGGGCCAGACAGCCGTAGTACTCGATGCTTCTGTCACTGTTCGTGACCAAACCAATATCTCTACCCAGGAGGTACAACCTACTGACATCCTCTCAGGGCAGGTTAATGTACCCCAATCTTCAGTCCCTTCACCTCAAAGGCTTGGCTCTTGAAGACCTAGAATATGCAGATCTACAACTGCCTCAGTCTGTCCTGGATATTCTGAAAGGTGCATAAAAGCCTGCTACCAGAAAAACCTATTCCTCTACATTGAAAAGATTCTCTATCTGGAGTGCACAGAAAGATTTGGATCCACACCAAGCTGCAGTGCCACAAATTTTGGACCGTCTGGTTCACCTTCACTCTGCATTTACAGCCATCTACCCTGAAGGTACACCTTTCTTCTGTCTCTCTGCTTATCTTTCAGCAGGGAAGGCATCTTCTCTGGCTACACACCCAGTGTTTAAGAAGTTTTTCAAGGGATTGTTGCATCTTCATCCCCAACATAGGGAACCTACCCCTGCATGGGACCTGAACATATGTATAGGTCAGCTTATGTAGCCTCCTTTCAAACCTATTTTTTCCTCAGAACTTAAGTTTCTCACTTGGAAAACTGTTTTTCTTGTGGCCATCACTTCTGCTAGAAGAATCGGTGAGCTTCAGGTCTTGTCTGTGGAGCCCAACTATATTTCACCTCACAGGGATAAAATTGTGCTTCGAACTAACAGAAAATTCCTCCATAAGGTGGTTTCGGATTTTCATCTGAACCAGTCCATTACCTTGCCTGTTTTTTTTCTCAGATCACTGTAGCTCAGGTGAACGCAGGCTACACAGCCTGGACGTAAAAAGAGCTATTAGCTATCATATGGACAGGACAAAAGAGCTAAGGAAGGATTCCTCCCAGCTTTTTCTTACCTATGGTGAAGTGGGTCAGGGCAGGCCAGCTGCCAAAAGGACTATAGCCAGATGGATTGTGGCCTGTATCCAATTCTGCTACAGTAAACTGGGCAAGGACCCGCCAGCAGGTCTTAGGGCTCACTCTACCAAAGGCACTGCTGCCTCCCTGGCAGCTGCCAGAGAAGTTCCCCTGCTTGAGATATGTAAGGCTGCCACTTGGAAGTCTGTCCATACATTCACTAAGCATTACAGCCTGGATATCCAGGCAAGGAGTGATGCCAGGTTTGGCACAGCAGTACTGCAGAGCCTATTCCCCAAATAGGTTCTGTGCCCACCTCCTGGGGGCACTGCTTTACAGTCTGCATATAGTCAGAATACGGCAAGACTTCATGTTGTTTGAAGAAAAAATTACTTACCATAGTAATGTTGTTTCTTCTAATGGAGTCTTGCTGTATTCTGACCTCCCACCCTACCTCCCCTTCAGAACCTGGGGAAGGGTGGCTCTTTTGCAGCAATTTATGACTTAAACCATTAGTGAGTAATGTTTTTTCTGTGGGCATCTGTGACTTGAGTCTTTTATATGCCCTTTGAGTTTTTTCCTTAGGTGACCCCTTTGGGTCCTGTTTAGGCTTAGTTGTGGCCATTTCTTGTATATTTATATAGTTCGCTTCATAGAATCTGATCAGTTACTAGAACGTACCGAGGACAGTGGTTTGAAAACCGAGCTCGAGCTCAACGTTCTATACATTTGCATAGAGTTTAACTCTTAGTTCTCCGGGTAGTTGAACCGGTCGGTCTAACTGCATATAGTCAGAATACAGCAAGACTCCATTAGAAGAAACAACATTACTATGGTAAGTAATTTTTTCTTCTAGCTTTCAGGAGACAGTCCACCAGTGCCAGGTATTTTTGCCCCCCCCCCCCCAAAGTGGCATATTGTCAGCAGCGGAAACAGAGGGGCATGTACGGCTGAGGCCTATGGCTGCTAAGAACAATTGATCAGTCATCGACCATTGATAAAAACTATTGAATAAAGAAAAGTGATGCAGGAGGCCCAGACATAATGTGGCATGGCAGTCACTGAAAAGCAGTCGAATGAATGAAAACACAAAATACTG